>JAZKJV010011923.1:0-715424 GCA_037367405.1 Ottelia alismoides
TTGAAGTGTGGTTCCTCCTCCTCCTCCTGACTGTAGTCCTCTCTCTCAAAGATCTCTGGAGAAGGGGAATGTGCTGCAAAGCCTCCTGGAGGGTCAGCTGGATGTGGAAGCGATCGATCATGCTCTGGCTGAACTCCTCAAGCTCTCTCTTTTTTGGGTCATTTTTCTTCCCCTTCCCCATCTGAAGGGCTCTAGGGAAGGGGATCACTGGGTCCTTCTCAGATGAAGGACTAGGAAAAGGTCTAAGCGGTTCAAGGACCGGATCCACACATACATCACGCACCACAGTGGGACCAGAAGAAAATAAACCTTTTCCCTTATTCATAGCAGAGTTCCGAGATACATGACCATGAGGAAAAACAACACCACTATCTGTACAAACACCGGTGGCCTCAGTACCACCACGGGTGGGCTGCTCTGCTGCTGCTGCTGAAGGTAGACGTCTCGCGGCATCAGTACCGCGTGCTGGCTCGGCTGCTGTTGGAGTGGCATCAGTACCACCTCCTAGATCTGGTGAAGTGGCGGCCTCAGTACCGCCCGTGGGATCAGCATCCTTGGTGGCCTCAGTACCACCGTCATCATCTGGAGCGGCCTCAGTACCGCTCTCCTCCTCCTCCTGTGGCGCCTCGGGATGGTGCTCAGCTGAGGCGCCGCCGCCGGCTGGGGTCCTACCGCTCCTAAGCGTGGCAAAATCAACATCAAAAAGATCTGAAGAAGTATCATCAAATGGATCGCTAGGAGTGGCTAACTCAGTATGTACTACCTGCTCAGACTTCCGCTTGAGATTGTTCGGGTTCGGCTCTATCTGGGCGGGTATGGAGGCCTTCCCTCTCATCAGGTCCCGCATCTCATGGCGGAACTCATCCATCTCCCGTCTGAATGTGGCCTGCTGGTCCGTGAGGAGGCGGGCGATATCATCCAAAGCGGGGCTCTCATGGGAGCCCGACGGGTGGCCTCTCTGTGGGTGAGGCTGCAGCTGCTGGTATGGGTGAGAGGGGTAAGAAGGAGGGTGCTGCTGGTGCTGGTATCCCTGGTGAGTCTGCTGCTCACGTCTCCAAGGCTGTCCCTGCTGCTGATAGGGACGAGGAACGTAGGACGACTGCTGCTGGTAGACTGGGGGCTGCTGCTGCGGCTGGTGATGGTCTCTCGGCTGGGAGTACTGCCCTCCCTGTGCTGACGGCTGCTGCTGGGGCTGGGTACCACCACTCCCCCACCTGAATCCGGGATGATCTCGTCGGATCCCAGGCTGGGGACGGTCGTACCAGATCCCGTTGACATCCATCAACGGCTCTGCATCAAAGGGGGCTGGGGGTAGTACTGCCAACGGCTGATCCGGCTGGTAGACCACCATCTGCATCTCTGGAGATGGTGGTGACTGCAAGGTGGGCTACGGCTGCTGGTACGGCTCCGCCTGTACAAGGTGAACCTGTCTAGGCTGCACTGGGGTGCTGGAGCGCTGGGACGAGCTGCTACTGCTGCCGGCGTCGCCTCGCGACTGAAGACGGGGCTGAGACGCCGTCTGTGTCTCCTGGAGACACATGAGCTGTGTCTTCAGGTCGCTCAAGACCTGTGCCATCTGATCCATCTGTGCTATGCTCTGGCACTGCTTCTTCTCTATCAGCTCCATGCGGTCCAGCTTCTCGCTGATGATGCCCATGTCCGCAGCTGACGACTCTAACTGTGCTGCTGCTGTGGCTGCTGCGGACGAACTGGAAGGACCTGCATCTACCCGTGCTATCCTCTGGTACTGCACGGGTCCTGGCTGATGTGGCTGCGTCTTCTGAGTGTAGAGCCGGGTCTGGGACATGACCATGTAGTTCTCTGCCATCTCCTCAAAAATAGCCCAGACCTGGTCGTGGTCCTTGGCGAAGTAGGACCCGCCACAAGAAGCGTTCACCAGGCCCTGTAGCTCTGGTGACAACCCATTGAAGAAGCTCTGAACTAGGTTCGGCTTCGTGATATCGTGGTGTGGGCATCTGTCCAAAAGCTCTCTGAACCTCTCCCAAGCCTCATGGAACTGCTCGTTGGGGAACATGGAGAAGTTGCTGATCAGGGCCCTCGCTGCATTCGTCCGCCCGAGTGGATAGTACTTGTTCAAGTACTCGGTGCGGAGCTGCTCCCATGTGTACACGAATCTCCCCAAATGTTTCAGCCAGGTGGCTGCTCTATCTGCCAGTGAGAAGGGGAAGGCAATCATCCGTATGGTATCCTGGTCCACATGTCTGTCGTGGACAGTACTGCAAATCATGAGAAACTCCTGTAGGTGGAGATGGGGCTCCTCTGTAGCCAGTCCATGGAACCGCGGGAGCATCTGCAAGGTGTTCGGGGGGAACTTGAAGTCCCCCACGATGGCTGGAACCACAACCCAATGGTGCATAAAGGTAGATCCGGGGTTGTGCAACTCCCGCATCAGTCTAGGTGGTCCTGCTCCTCCTGCGGCTGCTGCCGCTGCGGCGGCGGCCGCGGCTGCTGCTGCTGCTGCTGCGGCTCGTTCCTGTGCCTCATCGGGGTCCTCGGGCTCGCTCTGTGCATCTCTCTCTGCTCTGAGCCTCTCCATCTCACGCCTCATCTCTATCATAAAAGCTCCCTGATCGCGGAGCTGCTGCTGGACTGTCTCTAACTGTGCGATCAGGGTGGAGTTGATCGCTCCCTGGTCCAGTACAAAGTGCTCGGGACGGGAGTGATCGTCAGAACTGCCTGCGCCTGCCATCTCGACGTCTGCAAAATCGAAGGAGCCCAACTCAGGTGCTGTCAAATGAATAAGTCTCTCCTCGGGCTCAGGTCTCTCGGGTAGATCAGAAAGGGGGTCGAGGGGGAACAGGGTGGAGTCATACTCGGGCTCGGAGAGTGGGTTTGAGCTCTCGCGAGCCAACCTAGATGATGAGGTAGACGCGCCCGAAAGCGGTGCAGCCAGAGGCTGCCTAAGAGATCGTCTACCCATCATCTTGATCTGACGAGTAGGGCGGATGAGATCTGGAAAAAACTATGATCGAAAAACAAACCCCCGGTTCACCAACGCAACACGAGCTGAAGACCGTGAAAGTTCGGTCAAATTATCTTGTCGATTTTATTTTGGTGAACACTCAAGATATCAGAGCGATTACGTGACCTGTTGGGAACCCGATGCTCCCAAGAGACTGGCCCAATCCTAAAGCTAGATCTTTCCCAGCCAGTACAAGTTGCGGACCGTTTACCGGCTACCCGATCAACCTGCTCTGTTAAGGATGTCACGGCCCGCTTTACCGGGTACCGGAGAGATCCTCACTGGAGAACGACTAACTCTAAGACTAGTAGTCTAACGGAAGTTCAGGCGTGGCTCTATCCTAGTGTGCGGGTCACTCTCTCGCTCAAGCAAACCAAACAATGAGGGGGTTGCTCTCCCCAAGACAGAATTTTTAGGGTGAGCATGTTTTAAGGTCAATAGTCTTAGCAGTCCCAATTTTATGGTTACACTTTTTTAGGTATTTTTCAAATCAAACAAACGCCTAACGAATTTTTCGGTTTCTCCTGGTTATTAAGTCCAAAATCGGGGGGAGAAGACGAAAAAGCCGATGCACGAAAAATCAATGATGCATGCAGAGTCAGAAATGTGTACCTGCCTCCAGCTCTCTACATGCAAAGTGATCCGCGCATAAAATAAAGACAGAAACGTAAACTAAGCTATATGATGCAACGGTAAAAAGCCGAGTCCTAAGACAAGCAACTTCTATTGATCGTGAAGAACAATAGTTAGTTAACCGAATCGAGTCCGGAGTCCGATCTTGGGAGTCACTCGGTGCCCGCCACAACGGGTCCTGCCAGCGCTGTATGTGACTCCTAACGGCACGTGGTCTCAAATCCAATTAAACTAACTTTTTTAATGAATTTTAGTAAGGTCCAATTACGTTCTATAGGAACAGATATTCTATTAAGTGTTGGGCCTTAGAAATCTTACGTCACAACCAACAAAAATCCTATGTCTAGGGGCTCGAGCAAAAACCGCGAAAAATCCGGAAAATGACAGTAAGAAAAGAAAAAGAAAACCGCGTAAAAAGCCGCGAAAAACCGAGGGGTCCTAATGGGTCCCCCGAGCACGCCGGTGCTCGGCGAAACAGACCCGCTACGGTCTAAGGTCCACAAAGAGTCCAAAAGTTCAAGTCCCTGTATTATTACAAATAATAATGAATGAACTGAAATAAACTATCCTACTGCCTCACCCCACTCAACTCTCTCCTCTCGCTCTCTCCTGCGGCTTCGTGGAGAAAGAAGCCGCCTCCGAGTCTTGCGGCTGCACCGGCTCCTCGAAAGTCGCCTCCGCGGTCCTCGGGCCCTCGCAAGAAAGACAAAAGAGGGTGGTCAGACCAATAAAATAATCAAATAATAAATGAAAATAAGAACAATGGTATATGTGCAAAAATGGAAACAAAATAATCACACAAAATAAAACAAAAATAAAAAGAAAAGAAAATCAAAATAGAACAAAACTAAAACAAAAAGAAACTGAATACAAAAGCCACGAAAAAGCCGCGAGCTCCGAAGAGCCGCGAAAAACCGCGAAAATAAAAACGAAAAATAAAACAAAAACAACTACTAAGCCGTGCTCCCCGGCAACGGCGCCATTCTGATGACACAAAATTCCCTAAGACCCGAGTGAAGGTAATGAAACAAGGGTCGTTGCGACCCGGATCTCAGAAGATGTGTCAATCAAGAAAAAGAATCGAACCGCGAAACGAATCGAAAATCAGACAAAGCAAATCAAGCGGTCCTAGCTATGTGATTAACCTGGTATAGCTCCCAGGGTCGAACACAAGGAGCACGGATTGGCCTAGGGCCTACGAAGTAGTAAAAATAAGATAAAATAAAAGAGAAGTGTTTTTTAGTGGTTTTTAATAATTTTTATATTTTTTTTTGGATTTTTAAAAGATTAAGAAAAAAAAAGAAAACAAATATCAACACACTTAGGCAAATTATTTAACACACCAAAAATACAACAAAAATTCAAGAAAAATTGTTTTTATGTTTTTTAAGTTTTTAAGTGTTTTTGGTGAATTTTTGATAATTTTCTAATGGGTAGATTATTTTCTAAAAATCAAACAGTGCGAAAAATGAAAGGTACTGTCCAGCAAGGCTTAAGACCCAAAAATAAAATATTTAAGGATCTCAAAAAGCCCTGGAGGTAATTTTCTTGTAATCTAGAAAGAATAAGGAAAATTTAGGCACCCTAATTATTGTTTTTGGATTTTTAAATTATTTATTATAATTTTTATGAGTTTTTAGGGGTTTTTCAATTTTTAGGGTTTTTACTTAATGAAAAATAGCCAAAGTTGGCTAGAAAATCAAACAACAAGCAAACAACAGAACCTAATTTTTTTAGAATTTTTGGGGGTGTTTTTATATTTTTTTTGGTATTTTTAAACCTAGACAGTAGCTAAAAGGAAGGTTTTTGAATTTTTAAAAAATACTAAATCAAATCAAAAATGTCCTCGAAAATTCTCAAAAATCTAACAACATGGCAGGAGCCATGTGTCAAATTTTCATCGAATTTGGAGGTGGTTTGATATTTATTCAAAAATCAAAGAGGGGACACTGTGCACAGGGACGTAAGTGCAAATACCCAAAGTTCCGAGGGCCAAGGTGCAAAAATCCCAGCAAGTCACGCGCGTGGCGCGTGGCTGGGGCACTCAGGGGCCTTTTGGTAAGAAAAACCAAGTTCCAGGGGCTTTTGATAACTCGTACCAAAAACCCAGGGACTCGGTTGCAATTTACCCACTAATACACGCACATGTAGAAATAAAAATGCTCACAGGGGTACAACTGCAAATACCAAAAAGTTTCTTGTCATTCAATAACCCAACAGAACTACAGGGAAATAAATGCAAATAACCCTAAACTACACGTGACGACGCACGTGGTCTCATACACACAGGGGCATACATGCAAATACAAACAAGCACCAGGTCCGGAATGCAAATTACCCTACGTAAATAAAGTTACTAAAATATTTACAGGACTAAAAATAAAAGACACAAACTACGAGGGGGGCCTAAGTAATTTACCCCTTTATTCGTCGACGGCCGGATTCGCGCCACGTGGAGGATCTGACGGCTCTGGATGGTGGCGCTCTCCTTCTTCAGCTCTCGGGCCGGATCGACGGTGGAGGCGAGGACACGTGGAAGATCGGACGGGGTGGGGCTCCGGTGCCTCTCTCCTCTGCTGCTAACGGTCCAGATGAGCTCCTCAACGAGATCGACGGTAGCTGCTCCTCGGAAGATGGATGGCTGGGATCAAGTCTGGAGCGGAGGAGACATCGGACGGCGCTGGAGGATGGTGGAAGAACACGACGCCGGCGAACTTCGCCAGCCTCGTGCGAGAGCTGCAGTCCTCCTCAGCTGCTGCTAAGTATCGGAACAGGTCCGCGGAGTCGTCCCGCAGCTGGTGAAGGTGTCCGATGGCCCGGCCGAGCCCTGGAGGGGCTCCGGCGAGCTCGGCGGCGGTGAGCTCCTGGTCTGAACGTACGGGGGTCTCAGATGACTCCCTTTGAACCTGCAAGATGGACCAAAAGCTTCACGGGTCGAGGGCAAAGTGCCTCGACCCAAAGAAGCGGGGTGAAAGTGGCTTGTGGGTCGGCGCGAAGGAGCTCCGGCGAGCTGGGGATGGAGGAGCTCGACTCCCAGCTCCGGGGCGAGCTGGGTTGGATGAAAGTGCGAAGAACGTGCGTCAGAGGATGGCGAAGGTGTGTGCGGGTTCCGATGATCGAGATAATACGCGAGGTGGCCGGAATCAGGGGAACACGTCGGAGAATCGATTTGGGGGTAACTCAAAATTAGACTAAACAAGAAGGTTCGAAGGTTACCTGGGCGATGCGGGAGACTATGCTGGAGCTTAGCTAGCTCCTGGTCTTCGCCTCGAAGGGTGTCAAGGCCTGAGGCTCGAGCTCCGGTCGGACGTCGGAGCACGGCGACAAGAAGCAGCCGGATCGATGGTCGGGCACCCTTTCCTCTCTGCAACAAGGGCCAACGCGAGCTGTCACCTCGGTGGGTACAATGGATGTCACTGGAATGAAGGTGGCGAGCCAAAGATGGATTGAGGAGGCGGCTGAGCTCGAGTTTTATATGGGTGCAGGTCCGGGAAGGATCGATCGGGTAGGGCGAGCTGAAGCGCGGATCCCAAGGGAGAATGTCGGGCGAGATTCCCGGATGCACGGGGGATGATTAGGATCTGGATTTGGAGCGAAAGGGAGGCGGATCGAGCCGGGAAAATACCAGGAAGTCGGGTCGGGCGAGCGGACTCGGGCTCTGGTGGTCCTGGGGGAGGTGTTGACCGGGGGTCAACACTCCCCCGTGGACCAATCAGAGCCCGCCAAGGGTGAACTTTTTATTTGATTTTTTTTGGGCCATTAAATGGCCGAATTTCCAAAAACTTAAAACATGAAAAATATTTGTTTTAATTTTTTCTATTTTTTTGTGATTTTTAATTAATTTTTGGAAATAAAAATAAGGTATATACATAGTAGCTATACATAGGTATATATACACTATATTGATTTTTGATTTTTGATTTTTAATTATTTATTTTTATACATTTTTATTCCTATTTTATATTTTATTTATTTATAGCATAAAATGAGGAATAAAAGGCTATTTTTATTTTATTTTTATTATTTATATACATAGGTTAAATAATTAGTTGTATACAACTATATACATGGTATATGTACAATATGTTTTTGTATTTTTAATTTTGTAATTTTTATTTGATTTTTGTTTTGTTTCCTTTTTTATTCATTTTATGTACAATATATACATAGAATATTTACAAAAAGTTTTAGAAATAAATAAATTTATTTACAAGGTGAAATAGGTAGGGAAGGTGGTCTGTGTACAAGGTGTAAGGGTATTTTTGGTATTTTTGATTTTTAAGATTTTTATTTTGTTTTTAATAGCTTATAAATATATACAAAATATATACAAGCATATTTTTGGTTGAGGAAAATATTATTTATTTATTTACAAATATATACATGTGTGAGCCCCTATCTCCCTCTACTTGGCTTTTATGCGGTCAGGCCCATGCTGAGCCCTCCCTTGGGTTAGGTTGCTCAATATTTATTCTAAATATTTCCCTCTTTTTCTTTTTCATCTTTATTCTTTTATTTTTGCACAAAAACATGCTAATTATCTATATTTACAAAAATGCATGCTTTTGCTAACTTTTCCTATTTACACATATCTACATGCATTTGCATAGGTTTTTGTAGCTAAAATATAAGAATAAAGAGTGATGAATGGGTATTCATCAGATAGCTGTGTCTCAGTCACATTATACTGAGAAGGTTCTTGAAAAATTTGGCTATCAGAGCTGTAAATCTGTATGCACTCCTTATGATTCATCTAAACCCCTCTGCAAGAACAAGAGTGGAGTACCTGTAGCACAGCTACGATATTCCCAGATTATAGGAAGCTTGATGTATCTTGCGAACTGTACTCGACCTGATATTTCATTTACGGTCGCAAAGTTAAGTAGATATACGAGCTGTCCTGACCATACTCATTGGGAGGCCTTGGATCGAGTGTTGAAGTACCTTAAGGGTACTACACTTCTTGGACTGCATTATGGTAAATATCCTCCTGTCTTAGAAGGATATAGTGATGCAAGTTGGATAGGTCAAATGGAGGACTCCGGGAGTAACTGTGTGACTGGGTATGTATTTACCCTTGGAGGCGGTGCAGTCTCCTGGAGGTCTGTGAAACAGACCATCTTGGCTCAGTCTACTTTTGAGGCAGAGCTGTGTGCTTTGGACACAACAGGTATTGAGGCTGAATGGCTTAGGGAGCTTCTCTCTGAGATGCCCATGGTGGGTAAGCCGATACCGGCAATTTCTTTACATTGTGATAGCATGACTACTATTGCAAAGGTAAAGAGTTCAAAGTACAATCAGAAAACAAGAAGACACATCCAAGTTAGACTTAAGTCTATTAGGGATTTGGTGTCTTCTGGAGTGATTGCTGTGGAATTTGTTGGTACCAAAGATAACACGGCAGATCCACTTACAAAGGGACTTGATAGATCTTTAGTCCAAAAATCCAGACTTGGGATGGGGCTGAAACCCACTGAGAGTTTACCCGCAGTAGCAACCCAACCTAAATGAGTGGAGATCCCACAAAATAGGTTCAATGGGAAAACAAGCTGTAAGGGGAACTGGTTGGCACTCATTATGCAATACTTTGCATGTGAGTCCTATCCCTGAAAAGTCGAGTGCCTGAAAGCTGCAGGAAAAGGTTGAGCATTATGCTCTTAATGGATTCAAGCTTTTATAAGCAGGATGTGAGCAGTGCATCCTTGGAGAATGCCACCTATATGAGTATTTCTGTGGGCCGCAGATAAAGGATGAGGGTTTATCCTTTAATATACTCATGAAACAGGGTAGGGTGCAAGGCCATTAATAGCACCAAAACCAGAAGATTGTCACCATAGACTTCACTCCGTTGTTACCTCTCGATACCATTACATCAAAGGATTAAAGTTCAAGGCATAGTTCACTTTATTCCTGTGATGGTGAAAGGGGATAACTCAGGTAATGGTTCAAACCGGAAGGTACCTTTACTGAAAGCAGAGTGTGGAAACCCGAGATTCTTGGCTCTTCGTGTTTCAACAGAGAATTCGTGGGGGATTGTTGGAATTAACGGTATTGGGATAGTTTGATGCAATTTGATGGTCAATATCAAGTTGTATTGATGTATCTCAATTCCTGGAATTCAATGTCTCAACCCTGTGGGGTGCTGTTTAGTCCCACATCGTGGAGAGAGAAAACTGAGACTTGGTTTATATGTGGGAAGTCCTGAGACCAGTTTGGAAACAGACTAGAGAGGATTTTAAACCACAACACACACACGCACGCACGCGCGCGCGCGCCGCGCCGGGCCGGGCTCGGGCGCGGCTGCGGCGTGGCGTGGCAAAGACCAAGTCGGTTTTTGTAACCGCGAGTTTTGATTTCCATGCGCTACGCCCCATTATCCTTAAAGGGCGTGGGTGTGGGTTACGAACATTCACCCCATTCATTCTCAGCGCCCTTCTCTCTCGCGAGGACGCTCCTTTTTCCTCTCTCTCGATCTCGAGTTTCGTCTACTGAGGTGGCTTTCGAGGACGCTCAAGCACGGTGCGCACCGTCAACGAGCGTGGACCGTCGGACCCTGGGAGCGGCACGTCAAGGCCCTGTGCGCCGGTAAGGTGGGGGGCGATGTCTCTCTAAGGGGAGTCCTACAACAGAACGCTTCGGTTGTAATCTCTAACTCTACTTTTCTTTGTCGCATTGTTTGTCATGTTTTTGGTTTCCGGATTTCTCCCTTGCGCGAATATACATATGTTTATTAAACGGATATTTCTCTTATCACTATTAACCTGGATTCATACATATGATAATATGTTCTGTAAATCTGTGGTCGTATGGATTTTTGTATGTATGTTGTTGACGTTTTTATCAACAGAGACTAGATGGGGCCCGCACATGCACGGGGCACAAAAGAGGAGTCGAAACGATTCTACCATGTCAAAATTTTTCACAATGACAAAAGCGATTAAACCACTTGGCATCAAAGTTCTTCTGGAAGGACTATCGAAGACGACTTCTTGGATTTCAGAGAGGAACCAACCGATCGATCTCCATGATGACTTTTCCACCATCTACGTTGACATGATGATTTTTCCGACAACTCATGAGATCAAGGACCACATCAACAACAACAACAGAGTCTTTTCCCACATTAAGTAAGGTCGGTTACATGGATTCTTTGCTTCCATTCAGATCTATCTTGGGTTATTCTCGGGCTTAGATCCAAAAAATTAAGATCCCTTCGTATAGTCTCATTCAAATACTTCTTGAGCCTTTATCGCTCTCTCTTAGCCGGCTCAATATCCCAAAACTCACATCTCCTAACCGGTGCATCAGCTGACCTCCTTTGCAAATGACCAAACCACCTTAAGCGGCTTTCTCGTGTCTTATCCTCGATCGGAGCTGCACTAACTTTCATTCTGATTGCATCATTCCAAATATGATCTTTACTTGTGCGTGTCCACACATCCACCTTAACATTTTCGTTTCTACTACTGCCATTCTCTACACATGTCTATGATTCACATGCCAATATTCATATCCATAGATCAAAGACCACATCTTAAAAAAATGAAATTGAAGGGATCGATTGTTGAATAATATCTTCTCAAAGAGTATGTAAACATTTGTGCAATTTGCTTGTAGGAACGTGACTATCAATTGGAAAGGATTCAATGCAATGATAGAGTAGACTTTTAAAATAGTACTGCATTTGACTTTTATAACATTTAAAACACTGGAATTTCTTATATTCTTCGGAAATTTTGCATCTTTAATAAGACAAGCTATCGTTGTTGTCATATATGCTTAATTTGTTGTTGCGCACACCCGTATATCCTGCAACTCCATAAGCCGGATTATCAGATTTGTAGATAAAACAACATGATCTAGTAATTTCGAAACAAAAAAGTACCATATTATTTGAAAGTAGTAATGGAGATTGAAGTTCTTTATAATATTAGTTGATATTGATAATAGCGCATGCATTCGGATCTGATTGACTTATCTAATTGTTTTTATTGCACAAATCTAGGTGCATGAATTTTATTTCTTACCTTCATTTATCCTAATTGACATTTCTATTAGGGTAAAATGGGGTTGTACTCAAGGAAGAGCTAACTTGGCTCCCACACCTCATTTTCCTATATTTTTGAAAAATCTTTCATGGATTTTCATCTCTATATCTCTATATTATGTCATTCAAATTTTGTGCGAAACAAAGACTTCTACAACCTTCAACCTGATAAGGTCGATTTCCACAATTATGCATCCGTTAAAAAATAACTTCCCAAATGAATGTCATAGGAGTCTCTGTTTCTCACGAAATTAGAATGACATAATATATACATCTAGCGATGAATTTTCACCTATTCATTTTCAAAAAAAAAGTATAGAGAAAATTGAACGGAAAAGCCAAGTTAGCTCCCCAAGGGCAGTCTCATTTTACCCATTCTATTTATGTTACTATATATATTCTAAGGATTCGATAGTCTTCATCTCTTTTTTATGGTATTTATGTCACTCTTTAATTTTAGTCAAACCGATTGATTTAATGTATTTTTTAACTAAAAGTGGGACACCACCTTATTTAAAGTTTCATTACATACACACAAGCTTGAAAAAAATGCCCGACTAGGTTGTTTTCGGTTTGTTTAGTAGTATGCTTGTTTAGTCGGTCGACTAGACTGATTACTCGACTATTTTTTTAATTAAATGGTATTTTATTTTTTCCTAATTTTTAATAAAGCAAACTTAATCTTGATTGAAAATCACTAAAAATATAGAAATGTATGTAAAAATATATATCCACACAATGATTTATATATTAAAATAATTTCAAAAAAATATAAAATTGACTAAAGCTCGATTAAATTTGTTTAGTCATACGATTGCCGATTAATCTGTAATCAATGACTCGATTGATTGTGAGTACCGCCTACCAAGTTTGCAACCTTGCATACATATATAAATATGTTTTTTTATATTTGCGCTCCTCTTATATTATTTAATAACACGTCTACTAGTTTTTATTGTACAAGTTACACACCTTCCCCTACAATGGTAGTAACCTTGAGTTAATAGTACCATAAGTTGACCGTTTATGTTATAAACCAAGGGTGGGAAGGTATGACACATGTACCCCTTACAATTACACTTATGCCCCTACATTTATGCCAATCTAGGAGGTTAAGAGAGCAACCAATCAGAAGTGTACAAGTGTTATTTTGTAATTCTATTAGGTGTACAAGTGTAATAGCAAAAAAATCGCGAACACGTGTGATTGGCAAATCAAAGGTACACAAGTGTGAAAATCCACAAATATACAAGCACAAAAATATGCATAAACACGAGTGTATATCGTTTCATAGTATCAATATTGGTCAACATTAGCATGTGCATGGTAGCTTGGCATATGCCCTACTTTTTTTAATTTAAAGAACAACGACTAAATATTAGGTAAGGAGTACTATCTAACATTAATTGCTGCTTGTTTGTGCTAATCATGTTTACAGTAACGTGTAAAAGGGTTTGTTGCCTCTATCTCTTATTTTTTTAGTTATTAAGAGTGATACAAGCAATCTTTTTAATGATTTTTTTTGGCACTTGCAAGGACACCTTCAATTGATTGATGTTGTTGCATCCCATGCTCTATGAAACAACTTCTCCATGATAGTATCTCCATTACTAGGCATTATCAAATGGGCAAGGACAATCCGCAAGGAATCACATTCGAGATCCTTCGCAAGTGCTGAGGAATGATCCAAGCAAACACGCGATAAGCATTTGACAACGAGGAACATAGATTTACATAGGAAAACCTAATCAGCGTAGTGAGGGAAAATCACAGGTAAAGAGATAAAATCCACTATGATGGGTAGAGTACAAGAATGCAAGAACCCTAAGCGAGTTACGATGGTTGTGCTTTTTCTCTCGGAAATATAATGTATCTTGAATAGATAATGATTTCTTTACTTCACTTTGCTTAATCCAAAACTTTGTCCTAGGGGAGTTTATATAGTCACCCCACATGAGAGGATCCTACTAATCCCATGAAATATTCAATAGAATATGGTCCAATTTCTAATTGAAATCAATAGGCTAGATGGTTTATGTGTAACAAATCTTCGGCTTAACTTAGAACTCCATGTAGAATTAGTGAATTTGTGTCTCTTTTCTATTAGGATTTCTCAAGGTTTGAACAAACCAACCAAGTTCGCACAATCTTCATATTTGTTTAGTGATGGAAGGAGAATAGATGTCTGCGATGAAATTATGCAAGCTAGTGGCTCTTCTGTGACCATCTCCTTGACGAATTCTTCTTTGATCTCAACAAGGACGAAGTAATCAAGCAAGGTTGTGGGGACTATCCAACCAATGCAAAGTAAAATAGATGAACTTCATGTCATAGATCATGGAGACCGATATCTCAATGTTCTGTCTCTCCTTGGTTTCTAGTGAGAATAGTTTCGGTAGCATCAACCACTTTAGAGGTCTCCACAACCACACAAATATTGCCACGTGCATGCATGTCATTGCCACCACCTTTTGACAGGACTTGAGAAGGCTCCCATATGTTAGGATCCGCAACAACAAAACCCTGCATGGTCTGCTTGTCAAGAATATATTGCTTGCAGAAATATGATGTGTTTGTACTTTAGCCAACAAGTAATCCTCTTTCAGAGAGAAGAGTCATACTCTACTCACCCAAGTGGTCAAGTCCAAGGTACCGTGATATGGTACGATTCTCTTTTGATGATGAAGATGACATACACTACTACTTGGTATATAACAGGCGACGGTCGTCTACCATCCCTTATATGAACATGATCGTCCTGTCTAGATGAGTCCCATCTGCGTGCATGAGATGGTAAATGCGTCGGTCCCATTCTACAACTATGAAGTGACGGTTGAAGCCGTCTCTTCTAATGATCCCTAAAGACGGCCAAAGATAACTGCATGGGACAATCGTGACCATCCCACAGAGCTTTTTGTGCCCGTCCATTTGGTTTCCCCATGCAACAGGGATAGTGATGAATCTCCATTTCATCACCTTTATTCTTTCATTTTAGCCTTAAATCCTTAGTTAAATGCATGTATATCATTAATTCGTACAGAATAACAGTCATTAATAGACCTGTAAATACTGTATAAATACATGTATTTGATTCCAAAATAAAAGAATAACGGAAAAAAGAAAAAGAATGAAAGTGTCAACATCCCTCTTTGCTCTCTCAGTGGCTTTTCCTCTCCCTCTCTGCTCTCCTCATCTCGACATCCCTCTCGTGGATGACGACTCTGCGATGAAGCGATTGCTGCGTCGAGATACTAGAATGCTCCTCATCTTTATTGTCGTCATCATTATATCCTCGTCACTTTGATCATCTTTCTCATATTTAACAAGGATCATCAAGCTAGTTTTGGGATCTGACATCTCTACTATATATGATTTTCCATCTTCTTACACATGATTGAGGAATAATTTATATTAGGGTTGCTTACGATCATTAACGGTCTTTGTAATGTTGGGGATTTCATTGTTAGAATCGGAAGAAGAAGTGTAACCATCGTCTTTGGGCATTCCCTCAATAGGCCTCATCTTTGCACAAGTCTGAAATCTGAAAAATTCATGGGAAAAGATAATTAGTAATAAAATCAACATAACATATTTTTAGGATGCCTCTCCAGGTCGAGCAGCAGCCCTTGGATCAGGCCCTCCTACACCCGTTGATCTCCATATGGAGAACTAATCTGGGTTGTCGCCGCGAAGCATCATCGCTGCTCTTCGTTGCGCTACGTGGATTAGTGAAGGAGCCAGGACCATCCGATCGGGTGCAGTTGGGTATTTTGCAACCTACACCCAACATCCTTTTGTAATTATTAATTAATATAAAACATTCCTCGACCCTTATATATTTTTGTCATATTTGTGCAAAAGACGATGCACTTAATTTCATTTGCACTTTAGTCCAATGCTGAGTCAGCCGACAAACTCTATGATTTTTGCACTTAAACCCTCATGAGTTTTGGTTATTGTAGGTTGGTCATATATTTTGGATATTAAGTTATATATTTTGTGGATATTTTGTATCTTAGCCCCTGGACTTTGTTATATTTTTATAAATACCCATGTTAGTAGTGTAGTTTCTCTTTATTGTTTTTATTTATTTTAAATATCAATTTTACTATAAAATCCCAAAAAATTAGGATAGGTTCATGCTAATTTGTTGATTCACGCTATATTTTTACATTGCATTTTTCGGCCTTTAGATATTTATTAAAAATAAAAAACAATCTTTTTTATCTATGTCTACAGTAGAAAATACATTAAAAAATATAAAAGACTTTTAAAAAATTCCAAAAAATACATATTATATTTATTTAGTTGTTTTACAACTCCATACCAAAAATCCTTAAAAATTACAAAAGAAAATGCTTAAAGTTGAGAAACCCCTAAAACTTTTATAAAAATATAACAAATCTCTAAAAAATCTAAAAAATTATATTTTCTATTTCTAAATTTTCTTTATATTATTATTTATATATAAAAAATAATTTGGAGAAATTTTGATTCCGTTGTTATTTTTTTATCTCCATTTTAATTCAACCTATTAATTTTATCCCTATTTTAGGTTATTTTTTACTTTAAAAATATATAAAAATTAGAAAAATTACTTAAAAAATCAAAATAATAGTAAAGATTTATTTAAAACCCAAAAATATTTTATTTTCTTTATTTTAACTTTTATTATTATTTATATCTATCTTAGTCTATATTGTATATATATACTTTATATATAACTTTATTATATATTCTAAAAGAAAAAGGAAATATAAAAATAAAAATATAAAAAGAAATATAAAAATAGAAAATTAAAATATCAAAATACAAAAATATGAAACAAAAAAAATGAAAAATAAAAATTAAAAACCCACAAAAAGACATTAAACAAATAGTTCGCAATCACATTTTGCATTCACTTGTCCGATCTATCTTGTTTGTTCCCTGTGTTCGATACTCTACATATACTTGCACACTATACACATCTTGTTGTAGAGTTAAATAAAATAAATTTTAACTCCAGTCTATTTTTCATTGCTTGATCATTTTTATGGGTTAATTGTTGATTAGTTAGGGTTTCTTGAGGGTCGCTACAACGACTGTGTCTCCGCCTTGTGTGAGACATATTTAGATCTACGTGAAATCCTAATTATCAGTCATATCAATGAGTTTAAGCCATTGCAAGTAATTATGAATCCAAGTGATATTACAACCCCATGTAATGGAAGTTTAAATTTTTCATAATCCCTCAAAAGCCCTTCCCTTGCAGGATCTAGATAAGATATGGTAACCCAATAAAAATCCGGGAGACTGAAGAGTAAGGACTTGAGCATAGCAACTTTCATAATCAATACGAAATCTGATGCATGGTTCAATGTGGGATAGAAAAACCTATGCCTTTCAGAGATTACCAAAAAATGAGACCACAAAATGTGGTAATGCAATAATGATTCTAAGAGCTACCTTGTACTCAGATCCACATTTGACCACATGCACTCTCTCTGATAATAACTCCGGATAGACTGGATGTAACCATCAAAATATGTTATCGTCTTTCCAGTATAAAGGGATATAAGTTTACTCAAAAAATTCATCAACAAAGATGCTCTAGGAGACATATCTTGCAAGCCTCCTAAAAGCACATTCATTTTTCTTAGCCTCTTCTTTATCAAGTGCTTGTATGAATTCTTCACGGAAGTAAGAATGTTGATATACTCAAACGTATCGAAAAAGCCTTGAACATTGCTCTCCACTACCGCCATGAAAGAAGAAATGATCATCATAAAATATTCTCCACAATGGCGTGTTCTCTCATTTATATTCATAAAAACCATGTCTTCAGCAACATCATTTGATGGACTCGCACGATCCATCCTCCTTTGGATCTCTAAGGGAGAGATTCGTGGTAGGAATTCACTCATAGCTCTCCTCCAAAAGATGAGCAAAAGAGAACTATAATGGAGCGAAGAAGTACTGTAAGGGACATATGCACACACCAACACACACACACACATACACACATACTTACACACACACACACACTCACTCACAGGGACGGAGGGAGGGGGGGACGGGAGGGGGCCAGGCCCCCCCGTTGCTGCTCTCCTTCACTCCCTAAATTACAGGAGAAACGGTATTGGTCCCCCCTTGCCTTCTTTTTTTAGTAAATTAGATTGCTCCTCCGTGAGATTACTCTCTTTTCAAATTTAATGAGCTAAAAAAATTGAGTACTTCTTATTTGAGATAACGGACATGAGTGCGAGGGTGTAATCCTAAATCTCCCAATAGCATATCTCCCTTTTTCAACTTCTTGTTTTTTTAAATTATAATTCTATAGATGCATATCTGCATTACCTGAAACCCGAAAACATCTCTATCTGTATCCGAATATCCATTTTCATTTATAAACATAATTGTAAATTTATTTTTAACCACAGATAACATAATTTTAGGGTTTTATCACTAGTGTACCGCTTAGATTTTGTAATATCGGTTATACTCCTTTCTTTTTTGTAATATCAATTCTTCTCCTATATTCTTACGAAACTGAAGTTTGTCCCTCTCTCAAGGTAAACTATATGCATAATTTATATTACAAAAGGACATAATTAAAGATTTTGTAAGAATACATGGACACATCTGATATTACAAAAAATAAAGGGACATAACCGATATTACATATTCTAAAAGGGGTACAAATGATAAACATATTGTTTTATGCCATTTTTCATCATTATTGGTAAAATATTATGATGTAAGTATAATTAGTATATTTATTTCATCTATATTTCATCTAATGCATGTATATTTAAGCTAATATATGGATTATTTATATGCGATTGGTACTCGTTTTACATCTCTATCTATTTTTTAAGGATATTGTAACATTGTTTAATATTCGTCAATATCTCTATCTATATTCGTAATTAAAAATGGATAATGATATAGTAACACCTATATCCATATATGTTTGTATATGTACATTTGCATTTCTACCAACCAATCTACGTCTAAGGAAAAAAAGGATAACAAAATTTGATTAGATGCACCAAATTAGTGATAAAACGGAAAAAATTTCATAATCTCCATCGGGTAATAATCGTAATACTCGTAGAATGCTTTATAAAAAAATTACTTTAAGGAACAATTCTAAATTATAAAGAACAATTCTAAATTACAAAGAAGATGATACAAAGAAGAGGAATGTCTACTTACATTTATAATTTCGTATGAAAAACTTTTGTATCCAAGTCTTACTTTTGACGTAGTAATTTATGAATAGTTTATTACTCAAGTTTTCTTTTCAAAACTTTTTAAAATATTGTGATATGTTAAAAAATAATTTAATATCTTAAGAGATGGTATGATATGAAGTCAAAATAAATTTTTCAGCTTAAGTAAAAAAATCTCCTTATTTTTTTATCTTTCTATTCTACTTGGCCCCCCCAAACCAACATTCGTGGCTTCGTCCCTGCTCACTCACTCACTGACTCACTCATTCACACACTCATACACGCACATGCACACACACATACACACACTCAAATGAGTGTGGAGAAGGAATAGTCACTTGTATATAATCATGTGGAGAAGGATGATGAATACCCATTCATCACTCTTTATTCTTATATTTTAGCTACAAAAACCTGTGCAAATGCATGTAGATATGTGTAAATAGGAAAAGTTAGCAAAAGCATGCATCTTGTAAATACTTATAATTAGCATGTTTTTGTGCAAAAATAAAAGAATAAAGATGAAAAAGAAAAAGAGGGAAATATTTAGAATAAATATTGAGCAACCTAACCCAAGGGAGGGCTCAGCATGGGCCTGACCGCATAAAAGCCAAGTAGAGGGAGATAGGGGCTCATGTGTATATATATTTGTAAATAAATAAAATTATATTTTCCTCACCCAAAAATATGATTGTACATATTTTGTATATATTCAGAAACTATTGAAAACAAAATAAAAATTTAAAAATCAAAAAGACCAAAAATATCCCTTCACCATGTACATAGACCACCTTCTTTATTTATTTAACCTTATAAATAAATAAAATTATTTTCGAAACTTTTTGTAAATATTCTATGTTATATATTGTAAATAACATAGATAAAAAGAATCAAAACAAAAATCAAATAAAAATAACAAAATTAAAATTACAAAAATATATTGTATATATGCCATGTATATAAATGTATATATCTATTTATTTCACCTATGTATATAAATAATAAAAATAAAATAAAAATATCTTTTTAGTCCTCATTTTATTCTATAAATAAATAAAATATAAAATAGGAATAAAAATGTACAAAAATAACTAATTAAAAAATCAAAATTAAAAACCCTATATTGTACATATACCTATATGTAGCCCTAATATGTAAATACCTTATTTTTATTCCCAATAATTAATTAAAAATCATCAAAAAATAGAGAAAAATAAAATAAATATTTTTCATGTTTTAAGTTTTTCGAAATTCGGCCATTTTATGGCCCAAAAAAATCAAATAAAAATTCAAAGCTTGGCGGGCTCTGATTGGTCCACGGGGGATTGTTGACCCCCGGTCAACTCCCCGCCCCAGGACCACCAGAGCCGGGTCCTCTGTGCCCGACCCGTTTTCTCCCATTTTTCCACAGATGACCCGATCGCCAACCCCCCAAATCCCGGGTCCGGATCACTCCACTCGCATCCGGCATCCTCGCCGGAGCCGCTCCCTCGGGATCCGCGCGCTCCTGAGCTCGCCCGATCACCATCTTTCCGGACCCCTAGCTGTATATAGCCTGAGCTCCTCCCCCATTTTCACGCATCTTTTGGCTCTCCACCCTCAATCCCGTGACCTCCATAGCGATCCCTGAGGTGACAGCTCGCGATTGCCCTTGTAGCAGTGAGGAGGGGGTGGCCGGACCACTGATCCGGCGACTTTGTGCCGCCGTGCTCCGCCCCGTGCAGGAGCTCGAGCCTCAGGCCTTGGCGACCTTCGAGGCAACGACCAGGAGCTGCCTAAGCTCCAGCACAGCCTTCCACACCACCCAGGTAACCTTCTAGCCTTCCTGTTTAGCTTAATTTTGAGTTACCCCCAAATCATAGTACCGCCGAGTTCCGTCGATTCCGGCTATATCGCACATCTTTTCGATCATCGAAACCTACGCTCACCATCGCCATCCCTCCGCGCACATTCTTCGCCCCTTCGTTCAACCCAGCTCGCACAGGAGATGGGGTTCGAGCTCCTCCATCCTCCGCTCGCCGGAGCTCGCTCGCCCCGACCCACAGTTCACCTTCACGCCGCTTCATCGGGTCGAGGCACTTTGCCCTCGACCCGCGAAGCTTCTGGGTTACTTTGCAGGTCACGAGGAGGCCATCTGAGGCTTCCCAACATCAGTCCAGGAGCTCGCCCTCCGTCGACCTCGCCGGAGCCTCTCCAGGGCTCGGTTGGGCCATCGGAGGCTACCACCAGCTGCGGAACGTCAGTGCGAGTCTTCTCCGATCTTCAGAGGCAGCTGAGGAGGCCCACAGCACGCGCACGAGGCCGGCGAACCTCGCTGGCCACCTGTTCTTCGAGGGTCCTCCATCACCGTCCGATAGCCCTCAGAGCTCCAGTTTCAATCGTCGCCGTTCATTCATCAAGGAACAGCCACCGTTGATCATCTCGAGGGTCGATCCGGACCGTTAGCACAGAGGAGAGAGGCACCAGCACTTGAGCACCGTTCGATCGTCCACGTGCCCTCCTCTGCGCCATCGATCGGCCCACGTGCGAAAGAGGAGAGAGGCGCCGGAGACCAGAGCCGTCAGATCCGCCACGCGTCCACCGTCCAGCCGTCGACGTAATAAAGGGGTAATTTACCTTAGGCCCCCTCTTCGTTTCTGTTTTATGTGTCAGTCCTGTAAATATTTTATGCATTTTCTTTACGTAGGGTAAATTGCACATTGGACCTCATGCTTGTTAATATTTGCATTTATGCCCCTGTATGTATGAGCCACGTGCTTCGTCACGTGTAGTTTTGGTTTATTTGCAATATTAGTCCTGTAGTTCTGGTTGCTTTATGAATGAATAGAAACTTTCTGGTATTTGCACATATGCCCCTGTGAGTGTTTCTATTCCGCATGTGCGCCTTTTAGTGGGTTAATTGCATAACAGCCCCTGGACTTTTTGGTACGAGTTACCAAAAGGTCCTAGGACTTGTTTTTATTACCAGAAGGTCCCTGAGTGCCCCAGGCACGCGCCACGCGCGTGACTTGCTGGGAAAATTGCACCTGGACCCCCAGAGCTTCGGGTATTTGCACTTAAGTCCCTGTGCACAGTGCCCCCTTTTGATTTTTGAATAAAATATCAAATCACCTCCAAATTCGATGAAAATTTGACACATGGCTCCTGCCATGTTGTAGGATTTTTGAGAATTTTTTAGGACATTTTTGATTTTATTTGTTATTTTTAAAAATTCAAAAACATCTATTTTAGCTACTGTCTAGAATTAAAAATCCCAAAAAATATAAAAACCCCCTCAAAAATTCTAAAAAAAATTAGTTACTGTTCCTTGTGTGTTTCTTGATTTTCTAGCCAATTTTGGCTATTTTTCATTGCTTAAAAACCCTAAAAATTCAAAAACACCTAAAAACTCATAAAAATCATAGTAAATAATCTAAAAACCCAAAAACAACAATTTTGGTGCCCAAATTTTCCTTGTTTTCTCTAGTATACAGGAAAATTACCTCCAGGTCCCTCTGAGATCCTTAGATATTTTATTTTTGGATTTTGGGCCTGGCTGGACAGTACCTTGTCTTTTTAGTACTGTTTGATTTTTAGAAAATAAAATATACGTTATAAAAATCTCAAAAATTCACCAAAAACACTTAAAAACCTAAAAAACATAAAAACATTTTTGTTGGAGTTTTTGTTTGATTTTTGACACATTTAATAATTAGTTAAGGCTTGCTTGTTTTTGTGCTCCTTTTATTTTCTTCACTTTTAAAAATCCAAAAAAATATAAAAATTATTAAAAATCACTAAAAAATACTTATCTTTTCTTTTATTTTATTTTTACTACTTCGTATGCCTTTGGCCAATCCGTGCTCCTTGTGTTCGACCCTGGGTGCTATACCAGGTTAATCTCATAGCGAGACCGCTCTCTTTTGTGCTTGATTGATTTTACATGTTTTGAGTGGTTGATTTTTCTTGATATACCCATCCTCTGAGATCCGGGTCGCAACGACCCTTGTCTTATTACCTTCATCCGGGTCTTGGGGATTTTAGGGTTATCAGAATGGCGCCGTTGCCGGGGAGCACGGCTTAGTAGTTTTTTTTGTTTTTATTTTTCATTTTTCATTTCGCGGCTTTTCGCGGCTTTTGTATCTAGTTTCTTTTTGTTTTATTTTGTTTTATTTTGATTTTCTTTTATTTTTATTTTTGTTTTATATTGTGTGTTTATTTTATTTTTCATTTTTGCATATATACCCTGACTTGTATTTTCATTTCTTCTTCTTTTCATTTGATTATTTTTATTGGTCTGACCACTCTTTTCTCTGTCTTGCGAGGGCCCGAGGACCGCGGAGGCGACTTTCGAGGAGCCTGAGCAGCCGAGGAACTTGGAGGCGGCTTCTTTCTCTACGAAGCCGCAAGAGAGAGCGAGAGGGAGAGTTGAGTGGGTGAGGATAGCTTAGGACTTTATTTCATTTATTATTATTATTGTAATAATACAGGGACAGGACTTGGACACTTTTGGACTTGTGACCGTAGCGGGTCTGTTTCGCCGAGCACCGGTGTGCTCGGGGGACCCATTAGGACTTGCGCGGTTTCTCGCGGCTTTCTTCGCGGTTTTATTTTTCTTTCTTACTGTTTTTTTCCGGTTTTTCGTGGTTTTTGCTCGAGCCCCTAGATTTAGGACTTTCTGGTGATTGTGACGTAATTAAGTAGGGTCCACACACCTTAATGACATATCTGTTCCTATAGACCGTAATTGGACCTACTTAAAATAAATAATAAAAATAACCGACTCGCTAGCCTCCGTAGCCTACGTGCCGTAGCCCGTCTTGTAAAGCGCTTACTCCTACCCCCGATTTGTCGGGCAGGGGAGGGACGGGCCAAGACCGGACCCTTTGGCTTGGAGGTCGGTGACCGGTTAGACGGTTCTTCGCTAGAAGTTGCTCGTCTAGGACTCGGCTTCCCGCTGCATCATTTAGCTTAGTTTTATTTCTGCCTTTTATTTTATGCGCGGATCATATTGCATGTAGAGAGCTGGAGGCAGGTACGCATTTCTGACTTTGCATGCATCATTGATTTCTCGTGCATCGGCTTTTTCGACTTCTCCCCCTGTTTTTGACTTAATAATCAGGAGAATCGAAAAATTCGTTAGGCGATTTGTTTGCTTTGAAAAAAAATATTAAAAAAAGTGAAATCATAAAATTGGGACTGCTAAGATTATTGACCTTAAAACTCGCTCACCCTAAAAATTTTGTCTTGGGGAGAGCAACCCCCTCATTGCTTGGTTTGTATGCGCGAGAGAGTGACCCGCACACTAGGTAGAGCCCCCCGTTGCTAAACCCGACTGATTACCGACTCTTCCGTGCGGGCCAGTCGGTTGGGTTAGCAGCGGATATCCCAACAGGTCACGTAAGCGCTCTGATATCTTGAGTGTTCACCAAAATAAAATTGACAAGATAATTTGACCGAACTTTCACGGTCTTCAGCTCGTGTTGCGTTGGTGAACCGGGGGTTTGTTTTTAGATCATAATTTTTCCAGATCTCATCCGCCCTACTCGCCAGATCAAGATGATGGGTAGACGATCTCTTAGGCAGCCTCTGGTTGCACCGCTTTCGGGCGCGTCTACCTCATCATCTAGGTTGGCTCGCGAGAGCTCAGACCCGCTCTCCGAGCCCGAGTATGACTCCACCATGTTCCCTCTTGACACCCTTTCTGACCTTCCTGAGAGACACGAGCCCGAGGAGAGACTGATACATTTGACAGCACCTGAGTTGGGCTCGTTTGATTTTGCAGACGTCGATATGGCCGGAGCAGGCAGTTCTGATGATCACTCCCGTCGACCAGAGCACATTGTACTAGACCAGGGAGCGATCAACTCCACCCTGATCGCATCACTCGATACAGTCCAGCAGCAGCTCCGCGATCAGGGAGCATTCATGATAGAGATGAGGAGAGAGTTGGAGAGGCTCCGAGCAGAGAGAGATCAGCAGAGCGAGCCCGAGGAGATCCCGGATGCAGATGCACAGGCACGAGCTGCAGCAGTAGCAGCAGCCGCGGCCGCCGCCGCAGCGGCAGCAGCCGCAGGAGGAGCAGGACCACCTAGACCGATGCGGGAGTTGCACAACCCCGGATCTACACTGATGCACCATTGGGTGGTGGTTCCAGCTATCGTGGGGGACTTCAAGTTCCCCCCGAACACCTTGCAGATGCTTCCTCGGTTCCATGGACTTGCTACAGAGGAGCCCCACCTCCACCTCCAGGAGTTTTTGATGATATGCAGCACTGTCCACGACAGACATGTGGACCAGGACACGATCAGGATGATCGCCTTCCCCTTTTTACTGGCAGACAGAGCAGCCACCTGGCTGAAACATTTAGGGAGATTTGTCTACACCTGGGAGCAGCTCCGCACCGAGTACTTGAACAAGTACTATCCATTCGGGCGGACGAATGCAGCGAGGGCCCTGATCAGCAACTTCTTTATGTTCCCCAACGAGTAGTTTCACGAGGCTTGGGAGAGGTTCAGAGAGCTCCTGGACAGATGCCCGCACCACGACATCACAAAGCCGAACCTAGTTCAGAGCTTCTTCAGCGGGTTGTCACCAGAGCTACAGGGCCTGGTGAATGCTTCTTGCGGCGGGTCCTACTTTGCCAAGGACCACGACCAGGTCTGGGCCATTTTTGAGGAGATGGCAGAGAACTACATGGTGATGTCCCAGACCTGGCTCTATACTCAGAAGACCCAGCCACATCAGCCAGGACCCGTGCAGTACCAGCGGATAGCACGGGTGGATGCAGGTCCATCCAGTTCATCTGCAGCCGCAGCAGCACAGGCAGAGTCGTCAGCTGCAGACATGGGTATCATTAGCGAGAAGTTGGATCGCATGGAGCTGATCGAGAAGAAGCAGTGCCAGAGTATCACGCAGATGGAGCAGATGGCACAGGTCTTGAGCGACATGAAGACACAGCTCATGTGTCTACAGGAGGCACAGACGGCTTCTCAGCCCCGTCTTCAGTCGCGAGGCGACACCGGCAGCAGCAGCATCTCGTCCCAGCGCTCCAGCACCCCCGTGCAGCCTAGACAGGTTCACCTTGTACAGGCGGAGCCGTACCAGCAGCCGCAGCCCACCTACCAGTCTCCACCATCTCCAGAGATGCAGATGGTGGTCTACCAGCCGGACCAGCCTCTGGCAGTACTCCCGCCAGCCCCCTTCGATGCCGAGCCGTTGATGGATGTCAACGGGATTTGGTACGACCGTCCCCAGCCTGGGATCCGACGAGACCATCCCGGATTCAGGTGGGGGAGTGGTGGTGCCCAGCCCCAGCAGCAGCCGTCAGGACAGGGAGGGCAGTACTCCCATCAGAGAGACCAGCACCAGCCGCAGCAGCAACCCCCAGCGTATCAGCAGCAGTCATCCTACGGTCCTCGTCCCTATCAGCAGCAGGGACAGTCTTGGAGACGTGAGCAGCAGGCTCACCAGGGATACCAGCAGCACCCTCCATCCTACCCCTCTTATCCACCACAGCAGTTCCAGCAGCCTCACTCACAGAGAGGCCACCCGTCGGGCTCCCACGAGAGCCCCGCTTTGGATGACATCGCCCGCCTCCTCACGGACCAGCAGGCCACATTTAGACGGGAGATGGACGAGTTCCGCCAAGAGATGCGGGACCTGGTGAGAGGGAAGGCCGCCATACCAGCCCAGATAGAGCCCAATCCGAACAGCCTCAAGAGGAAATCTGAGCAGGTAGTACATACTGAGTTAGCCACTCCTAGTGACCCATTTGATGATACTTCTTCGGATCTATTTGATGCTGATTTTGTCACACTTAGGAGCGGTAGGACCCCAGCAGGCGGCGGCGCCTCATCTGAGCACCATCCCGAGGCGCCACAGGAGGAGGAGGAGAGCGGTACTGAGGCCTCTCCAGACGATGACGGTGGTACTGAGGCCACCAAGGATGCTGATCCCACCGGCGGTACTGAGGCCGCCGCTTCACCAGATCTAGGAGGTGGTACTGATGCCACCCATTCAGCCGAGCCAGCCAGCGGTACTGATGCCGCACGACGTCTACCTTCAGCAGCAGCAGAGCAGCCAGCCCGTGGTGGTACTGAGGCCACCGGTGTTTGTACAGACAGAGATGTTGTTTTTCCTCGTGTTCATGTATCTCGGAACTCTGCTATGAATAAAGGAAAAGGTTTACTTTCTTCTGGTCCCACTGTGGTGCATGATGTATGTGTGGATCCGGTCCTTGAACCGTCTAGACCTTTTCCTAGTCCTTCATCTGAGAAGGACCCAGTGATCCCCTTCCCTAGAGCCCTTCAGATGGGGAAGGGGAAGAAAAATGATCCAAAAAAGAGAGAGCTTGAGGAGTTCAGCCAGAGCATGATTGACCGATTCCACATTCAGCTGACCCTCCAGGAGGCTTTGCAGCACATCCCCCTTCTCCAGCGTTCTTTGAGAGAGAGGACTACAGTCAGAAGGAGAAGGAGGAACCACACTTCAGAGATACATGTACTAACCAAAGCCACGTGCTTTGCGATCCAGAACCGACTGCCAGCCAAGAGGCCAGATTCAGGGGCCCCGTATGTCAGATGCCAGATCAGTGAGCAGTGGTTCGACCGTACTCTTCTAGATAGCGGATCGTCGATTAACCTTCTTCCGGCAGCCCTTCTCGACCGCTTTGAGTTGGGCACTCTTCGACAGAGCAGGACAGTCCTTCAGTTCGCTGATCGATCTGTCAAGAGGCCGAAGGGGTTATTACGAGATGTTATCGTCACTATTCAGGGCCTGCAATTCCCCGTGGACTTCGTAGTGTTGGACATGGAGATCCCTGAGTCAGTGGCCGATACCCCCATCATCCTTGGTCGTCCGTTCTTGGCCACAGCCAAGGCGGTGACTGATCATGATAGCGGGAAGGTGTACTTTCGCGTCCAGGGCAAGAGTATACAAATAGAGACGGTCGAGGACTATAGAGCCAGATTCAGATCCCGCTCAGATGCGAGTACAGACTCAGAGCAGCTGACAGACGCAGAGCCAGACATCCACCAGGACTGTGATTTTGTGATCACAGATGATGAGGCAGCTTGGGCAGACCTTGAGACACAGACCACCCTCTCACTTTCAGACACAGCTGATGCAGAGATGACAGCAGAGGAGAGTCTGGAGAGCACAGACCTGGTTCAGGATACCATTGAGGCAGCAGAGCCGGTCCTTGATCGCAGCACGATGATTAGTGATGGTGGTGCTGAGGCCACCTTGTTTTCCGGTGGTACTGATGCCACCACTTCTGATACAGATCCCTCGGATTCAGAGTCTGATTGGGCCGATTGCTATGATCAGATGCCAGACCTGAGTCCATCTGAGCCTATTGATGAGGAGGAGGTAGATGCAGAGCAGAGCAGAGACAGTGCAGTAGAGCAGCCTTCTCCCGATCCAGTTTGCGAGAGTATGCTTTCACTTTCCCAGGCAGATTTGGCCGACCTTGCAGCTTTCACTCAGTTTCTTCCACAGCCAGATTTGCCGGCACCCAGCATTCCAGAGCTGAAGCCGCTCCCTACTTCGCTGAAGTATCGATTCCTTGCGGGCGAGCCAGAGATGTACCCAGTCATCATCTCCGCCGAGTTGACTGGAGAGCAGGAATCCCGTTTGATGGGGGTTCTTGAAAAGAACCGCAAGGCGATCGGATGGAGCGTAGCAGATCTCCATGGGATTAGTCCATCAGTGTGCTCCCACCATATCTATCTCGAGGAAGGGGCAAAGCCGTCGCGTGAGTTCCAGCGGCGTCTGAACCCCAACCTGAGAGAGGTTGTGATGAAGGAAATATCAAAGTGGTGGGGTGCAGGTTTTATTTATCCCATTTCCGACTCCAAGTGGGTCAGCCCCTTGCATGTGGTGCCCAAGAAGATGGGCATCACGACTGTGATCAGTGAGTCGGGAGAGGAGATCGCTACACGAGTACCCACCTCTTGGAGGGTTTGTGTTGACTACAGGAGACTCAACCAAGCCACCAAGAAGGACCATTTCCCCCTGCCTTTTATTGACCAGATCATTGAGAGACTGGCAGGGAAGAGCCATTATTGCTTCCTGGATGGGTACTCGGGCTACAACCAAGTGGCCATCGCTCCTGAGGACCAGGAGAAGACCACCTTTACCTGTCCTTTCGGCACATACGCTTTTCGACGTATGCCATTTGGGCTATGCAATGCCCCTGCGACTTTTCAGAGATGCATGCTGTCGATCTTTTCGGACATGGTAGGGGAATGCTTGGAGGTCTTCATGGATGATTTCTCGATCTACGGCGACGGATTTGATTCTTATCTTGACTGCCTAGATCGAGTACTTCAGCGATGTATTGAGTATCACTTGGTGCTATCTTGGGAGAAGAGTCACTTCATGGTGACTCAAGGGACGGTGCTTGGCCACATCATCTCCAACAGGGGCATGGAGGTTGATCCGGCCAAGGTGGATGTCATTAGGAAACTCACACCGTCGTCCAATCTGAGGCAGTTACGGTCATTTCTGGGCACGTTGGATTTTATAGGAGATTCATTCGGGATTTCAGCAGGATTGCCCGACCGTTGACTGACCTTTTGACGAAAGACATCGAGTTCCTTGTCGATGACAAGTGTCTTGAGTCGTTTGCTACTCTCCAGCAGTGTGTGATTGAGGCTCCTGTCCTCCAGCCGCCTGATTGGTCTCTCCCATTCGAGATCATGACGGACGCCTCCGATTTTGCCGTAGGGGCAGTGCTGGGACAGAGGAGGGATGGAGTACCATTTTCTATACACTATGCTAGCCGCACATTGGATTCCGCCCAGCGGAATTACACGGTCACAGAGAAGGAGATGCTAGCCGTGGTGTTTGCCCTGGATAAGTTCAGATCATATATCATTGGATCTAGAGTGACTTTGTTTACAGATCACACCGCCATCAAGTACCTCATGGCAAAGAAGGATGCCAAGGCCAGACTGACTAGATGGATCCTTCTACTCCAGGAGTTCGACATTGAGATTAAGGATAAGCCTGGAGTCAAAAATGTGGTGGCGGATCATCTCTCCCGATTAGAGCAGCCTGAGGATTCTGAGCATATTGATCCTATTAGAGATACCTTCCCAGATGAGGCGATCCTTGCTATCGCCTCACTCCCATGGTACGCCGATATTGTGAACTTTCTCGTTGCTGGGAAAGTCCCACAAGATTGGCCCAGGCAGAGGCTTGAGACCTTTCTAGCGAAGGCCAAGTCTTACCATTGGGAGGATCCCATCCTTTACCACGAAGGAGGGGATAGCGTCTGGCGTCGGTGTATTCCTCAGGAGGAACACCATAGCGTCCTCACTTACTGCCACAAGCTTGAGGCAGGAGGACATCATTCTGGGAGGAGAACGGCACAGAAAGTGCTCCAATCCGGCTTGTGGTGGCCTACCCTCTTCAAGGACTCAGATGAGTTCGTGAAGAGGTGTACTGACTGTCAGAGGATGGGCACTTGCGGACAGCGTGATATGATGCCGATGCAGCCCATTCACTTCTGTGAGGTTTTTGACGCATGGGGCATCGATTTCATGGGTCCATTCCCTAAGAGTCAGGGATTTGAGTACATTCTGTTGGCCGTGGATTATGTGAATCGTTGGGTGGAGGCTATCCCCGCCCGATCCGCCGATGCTAGGACAGTTTGCAGATTTTTGAGGAAACATATCATCACGCGGTTCGGGGTTCCACGAGTTCTTATTTCTGATGGGGGATCTCACTTCATCAACGACCAGGTGAAGGCACTTGCTAGCGAGTTCGGCATAGATCATCGTGTTGCTACACCGTACCATCCACAGACGAATGGTCTAGCCGAAGTGTCGAACAGGGAGATCAAGACTATTCTGCAGAAAGTCATCCGCCCTGACCGAAAGGATTGGTCACAGCTTTTGGACTCGGTCTTGTGGGCATATAGGACGTCTTTCAAGACACCTTTGGTCACATCTCCCTTTCGCCTCGTATATGGCAAGCCATGCCATTTACCTGTTGAGCTGAGGCACAAGTCACTTTGGGCAGTTACAGACATACTTATGGATCCAGATGGTATAGGAGACCAGAGGAGGGCAGAGCTAGCTGCCCTGGAGGAGCTTAGAGATGCAGCTTTCTCAAGCAGCCTACATTATAAGAAGAAAGTCAAGGAGTGGCATGATTCTCATATCAGCCACAAACATTTTGAGATTGGACAGAGAGTATGGCTGTTTGATGCGAGGCTTAGAGTATTTCCAGGGAAGCTACAGAGCAAATGGAAAGGACCTTATCTGGTTAGGAAGGTACACGACAACGGTAGCATCGACATATCCGAGTTGTCTTCTGAGAGTACCTTCCGAGTGAACGGCCAGCGGCTCAAGCCATTTCTAGATCATGAGCCGCGGGTCGTTGATATTGCCCCTATTCATTTTGCGTGAGATGTGGTCTTTGACTCACATCTAATGCATCTCACGCCTGAGCTTTACTGATCTTCCGCTGTATATAGATCCAGATGTCCATATCATCACATTCTTTGGTCCCACATCCCTTTCTTCATCTTGTGATTATGCTATACTTAGGGTGCACTTTACCCTAAGTATAGGGGGATGTGAGACCCTTCGGGTATTTCTTTTGTTTCTGTCTACCCCTGTTTTGCTGCCTATACTTAGGGGCATTTCACCCTAAGTATAGGGGGGATAGACCCTGTACATTCTCCACTCGGTTTTCCCTTCGTGTACAGCCTGCTATACTTAGGATTACTTGATCCTAAGTATAGGGGGAAGACCCGAGATCCTCTTCACTTTTCATTCTCTTTTGTATAGCCTTCCTTTTCACTTCCCTATACATAGCACGAGTTATGTCTTCTTCATCGCTCTTGACTCTGAGGACATCGTTCGAGCTAAGTATAGGGGGGTGTGTATATATTTCATATATACTTTAGCCATAACTCGTACTTTGTGTGAGTGTGTTAATAAATAAAATGACTAAAAAACACAAAAATTAAAAAATTTTCATGTACATAATCTTCTTTTATTTGCACATACATAGCTAGTGTACAAATTATTTTTGTAAAAAGGATTTCAAAAATCTTTTGTGTGTAAAGCTTGTGTAAATATTTTTGGTATCAAAATTATGTATACAGTACAAAATTCTTCCAAAATGTTTTGAAAATCAAAAGTTTGCAAAAATCTTGTGTAAATGTGTGTAAATATCTTTTTGCAAAACTTGCACTTCATGCATCATCATTCATGATTTCAAAACATTTTTCAAAAAATTTGCATGATTGTAAAATATTGTGTAAATATGCATCTGTTTGCACATATGTATATAGTTTTTCTTGGATGATAGTTGACATTTAAACTAGCCTGGAATCAAATTGAGAAATGGAGCTTGATTAAGATCTTAATCCACCTAATTCTAAGAGGAACCTTATAGGGCTTAGGTTTAAGGCTTTTCAGGTCCATGGTGACTTAATTCTTTGAGTCCACTAGGCTATGATCACATGTCATCTCAATGAGCCTAAGTAGAGCACTTAACAAACAACACATGACTCATATAGATTATGGCTTTACTTGGACAACCACACTATGCACCGAGCTCTCTATGGATGAGGTGGTGAGGAGGCAGTCTTCCTTGACTTGGGGTAGCATATGAGGGTAGTACTTCTAGGCGGAACCTCTCTTCTTCTTATAGTGAAGGAAGTGCGTCTCAACTTGGTCTGGTTGCCATGAGGTCTAACGACGGGAGTTGTGGGTTGCAATAAAGCTTCAAAAGAGGGATAGTCTACTGGCTCAAGAGGAAAAACTCCTTGTATATATGCTGCACATGTATATGTTGTATAGATGCACTCGAAAAAAAAGTGCAAAAAGAAAAGAACTCCAAAAAAGTGGTGGGTCTGAGAGAAAATGATAATTCCACCGGAGTATGTACATAAGTGCAATAAGCAAAGCTTGGTTTCATGATCCACCTGTTGTAGCTTGCAGCAGGGAGACTTGGCTACACTGGTCAAGCTCCCAAGGGTACTTGGCTACACTGGCCTTGACCCATTCTCTTCTTCCCCCTCTTCTTGAGCCGGTTGTACTTGAACTTAGAAGGGAATACCCTGCTCCTCGAGGAAAGAGTGGCCAGATTGAGGTCATAGAGTTACCTTGTTGGGGAGGGTTGTCAAGTTGCCATTTCTGAGGTGGAGAGCTTAGACCTCACTTTCACAGGACAAGAAAAGATTCATGGTCTTCAGGGTTTGTGATTGATGACTTGTTCTGATCTGGAGCATTGAGGAGTCTTGGTTATAGATTGGTGGAACTTAGAGGCTGTTAGGTTTTAAGCTTAAGTCTAAATAAGGTTCCAACACATTAATAATCCAAAGATCTGATTGAGCTCCATACCTCAATTTAATGAAGGCAAGTTTAATAATCAACCTTGATCCATGTACATTCTCTTTTTCTTTTTCTTTCTTTCTTTTTCACTTCTTTTTCAAATAAGTGTTTGCTAAGGGACTAGCAAAGTATAGTATAGGGGGGTGATGAATACCCATTCATCACTCTTTATTCTTATATTTTAGCTACAAAAACCTGTGCAAATGCATGTAGATATGTGTAAATAGGAAAAGTTAGCAAAAGCATGCATCTTGTAAATACTTATAATTAGCATGTTTTTGTGCAAAAATAAAAGAATAAAGATGAAAAAGAAAAAGAGGGAAATATTTAGAATAAATATTGAGCAACCTAACCCAAGGGAGGGCTCAGCATGGGCCTGACCGCATAAAAGCCAAGTAGAGGGAGATAGGGGCTCATGTGTATATATATTTGTAAATAAATAAAATTATATTTTCCTCACCCAAAAATATGATTGTACATATTTTGTATATATTTAGAAACTATTGAAAACAAAATAAAAATTTAAAAATCAAAAAGACCAAAAATATCCCTTCACCATGTACATAGACCACCTTCTTTATTTATTTAACCTTATAAATAAATAAAATTATTTTCGAAACTTTTTGTAAATATTCTATGTTATATATTGTAAATAACATAGATAAAAAGAATCAAAACAAAAATCAAATAAAAATAACAAAATTAAAATTACAAAAATATATTGTATATATACCATGTATATAAATGTATATATCTATTTATTTCACCTATGTATATAAATAATAAAAATAAAATAAAAATATATTTTTATTCCTCATTTTATTCTATAAATAAATAAAATATAAAATAGGAATAAAAATGTACAAAAATAACTAATTAAAAAATCAAAATTAAAAACCCTATATTGTACATATACCTATATGTAGCCCTAATATGTAAATACCTTATTTTTATTCCCAATAATTAATTAAAAATCACCAAAAAATAGAGAAAAATAAAATAAATATTTTTCATGTTTTAAGTTTTTCGAAATTCGGCCATTTTATGGCCCAAAAAAATCAAATAAAAATTCAAAGCTTGGCGGGCTCTGATTGGTCCACGGGGGATTGTTGACCCCCGGTCAACCGGTCAACTCCCCCCCCCCCCCAGGACCACCAGAGCCGGGTCCTCTGTGCCCGACCCGTTTTCTCCCATTTTTCCACAGATGACCCGATCGCCAACCCCCCAAATCCCGGGTCCGGATCACTCCACTCGCATCCGGCATCCTCGCCGGAGCCGCTCCCTCGGGATCTGCGCACTCCTGAGCTCGCCCGATCACCATCTTTCCGGACCCCTAGCTGTATATAGCCTGAGCTCCGCCCCCATTTTCACGCATCTTTTGGCTCTCCACCCTCAATCCCGTGACCTCCATAGCGATCCCTGAGGTGACAGCTCGCGATTGCCCTTGTAGCAGTGAGGAGGGGGTGGCCGGACCACTGATCCGGCGACTTTGCGTCGCCGTGCTCCGCCCCGTGCAGGAGCTCGAGCCTCAGGCCTTGGCGACCTTCGAGGCAATGACCAGGAGCTGCCTAAGCTCCAGCACAGCCTTCCACACCACCCAGGTAACCTTCTAGCCTTCCTGTTTAGCTTAATTTTGAGTTACCCCCAAATCATAGTACCGCCGAGTTCCGTCGATTCCGGCTATATCACACATCTTTTCGATCATCGGAACCTACGCTCACCATCGCCATCCCTCCGCGCACATTCTTCGCCCCTTCGTTCAACCCAGCTCTCACAGGAGCTGGGGTTCGAGCTCCTCCATCCTCCGCTCGCCGGAGCTCGCTCGCCCCGACCCACAGTTCACCTTCACGCCGCTTCATCGAGTCGAGGCACTTTGCCCTCGACCCGCGAAGCTTCTGGGTTACTTTGCAGGTCACGAGGAGGCCATCTGAGGCTTCCCAACATCAGTCCAGGAGCTCGCCCTCCGTCGACCTCGCCGGAGCCTCTCCAGGGCTCGGCTGGGCCATCGGAGGCTACCACCAGCTGCGGAACGTCAGTGCGAGTCTTCTCCGATCTTCAGAGGCAGCTGAGGAGGCCCACAGCATGCGCACGAGGCCGGCGAACCTCGCCGGCCACCTGTTCTTCGAGGGTCCTCCATCACCGTCCGATAGCCCTCAGAGCTCCAGTTTCAATCGTCGCCGTTCATTCATCAAGGAGCAGCCACCGTTGATCATCTCGAGGGTCGATCCGGACCGTTAGCACAGAGGAGAGAGGCACCATCACTTGAGCACCGTTCGATCGTCCACGTGCCCTCCTCTGCGCCGTCGAGCGGCCCACGTGCGAAAGAGGAGAGAGGCGCCGGAGACCAGAGCCGTCAGATCCGCCACGCGTCCACCATCCAGCCGTCGACGTAATAAAGGGGTAATTTACCTTAGGCCCCCTCTTCGTTTCTGTTTTATGTGTCAGTCCTGTAAATATTTTATGCATTTTCTTTACGTAGGGTAAATTGCACATTGGACCTCATGCTTGTTAATATTTGCATTTATGCCCCTGTATGTATGAGCCACGTGCTTCGTCACGTGTAGTTTTGGTTTATTTGCAATATTAGTCCTGTAGTTCTGGTTGCTTTATGAATGAATAGAAACTTTCTGGTATTTGCACATATGCCCCTGTGAGTGTTTCTATTCCGCATGTGCGCCTTTTAGTGGGTTAATTGCATAACAGCCCCTGGACTTTTTGGTACGAGTTACCAAAAGGTCCTAGGACTTGTTTTTATTACCAGAAGGTCCCTGAGTGCCCCAGGCACGCGTCACGCGCGTGACTTGCTTGGAAAATTGCACCTGGACCCCCAGAGCTTCGGGTATTTGCACTTAAGTCCCTGTGCACAGTGCCCCCTTTTGATTTTTGAATAAAATATCAAATCACCTCCAAATTCGATGAAAATTTGACACATGGCTCCTGCCATGTTGTAGGATTTTTGAGAATTTTTGAGGACATTTTTGATTTTATTTGTTATTTTTAAAAATTCAAAAACATCTATTTTAGCTACTGTCTAGAATTAAAAATCCCCAAAAAATATAAAAACCCCCTCAAAAATTCTAAAAAAAATTAGTTACTGTTCCTTGTGTGTTTCTTGATTTTCTAGCCAATTTTGGCTATTTTTCATTGCTTAAAAATCCTAAAAATTCAAAAACACCTAAAAACTCATAAAATCATAGTAAATAATCTAAAAACCCAAAAACAACAATTTTGGTGCCCAAATTTTCCTTGTTTTCTCTAGTATACAGGAAAATTAACTCCAGGTCCCTCTGAGATCCTTAGATATTTTATTTTTGGATTTTGGGCCTGGCTGGACAGTACCTTGTCTTTTCAGTACTGTTTGATTTTTAGAAAATAAAATATACTTTATAAAAATCTCAAAAATTCACCAAAAACACTTAAAAACCTAAAAAACATAAAAACATTTTTGTTGGAGTTTTTGTTTGATTTTTGACACATTTAATAATTAGTTAAGGCTTGCTTGTTTTTGTGCTCCTTTTATTTTCTTCACTTTTAAAAATCCAAAAAAATATAAAAATTATTAAAAATCACTACAAAATACTTATCTTTTCTTTTATTTTATTTTTACTACTTCGTAGGCCTTTGTCCAATCCGTACTCCTTGTGTTCGACCCTGGGTGCTATACCAGGTTAATCTCATAGCGAGACCGCTCTCTTTTGTGCTTGATTGATTTTACATGTTTTGAGTGGTTGATTTTTCTTGATATACCCATCCTCTGAGATCCGGGTCGCAACGACCCTTGTCTTATTACCTTCATCCGGGTCTTGGGGATTTTAGGGTTATCAAAGGATGCATTGCAATCATACAACCATCAAAGATAGAGTATTCCACAAAATCATGTGATCATAAATTAACCTAATCAGTATGTCACGTAACATTAATCTAACCACAACCTAACTCAAAATATATCAGTATCCACATACTAACCTAATCAAATCTACATGATCATGTATACATCGAAATGATTCTAACTCAAGACATGTCAACTAAAGTACCCTCTCTAATAGTGCCCTATCTCCTAATGAGTGTAACATGTCAACTATATAAAAATATTGGGCTTGTATTCAGCTATAACATGTGAGCTAGAAATTTCGAATATATAACAATATATAAGAGAAAAGTATCAAAATCAAAAGTGGTTACCGATACGATGGTGTTGTCATGAAATTAAACCACTTGGCATCAAAGTTTTTTTTGGAAGGACAATCGACGACAACTTCTTGGATTTTAAAGAGGAACTGACCGATCGATCTCCATGATGACTTTTCCACCATCTACATTGACATGATGATTTTTCCGACAACTCATTTAATAAAAGCGATGAAAATTGGTGGTCAGGTGCATTGTAGGCCAGTGTACTCCTTTGAAGTGATATTTGAAAAAGATCAGTGACCACATCATCAACAACAACAAAGTCTTTTCCCACATTAGTAGGGTTGGTTACATGGATTCTTTGCCTCCATTCAAATCTATCTTGGGTTATTCTCGGGCTTAGATCCAAAAAACTAAGATCCCTTCGTACAGTCTCATTCAAACACTTCTTGGGCCTTTATCGCTCTCTCTTAGCTGGCTCAACATCCCAAAACTCGCATCTCCTAACCGGCACATCAGGTGACCTCCTTTGCAAATGGCCAAACCACCTTAAGTAGTTTTCTCGTATCTATCCTCGATCGGAGCTGCACCAACTTTCATTCTGATTGCATCATTCCGAATCCGATCTTTACGGGTGTATGTGTGTCCACACATCCACCTTAGTATTTCCGTTTCTATTATTTCCATTCTCTGCACATGTCTATGTTTCACATGCCAACATTAAGATCCATAGATCAAGGACCACATCTTAAAAGATGAAATTGAAGAGATCTATTGTTGAAAAATATCTTCTCGAAGAGTGTGTAAACATTTGTGCAATTTGCTTGTAGGAACGTGACTATCAATTTGAAAGGATTCAATGCAATGATAGAGTAGACTTTTTAAATAGTACTGCATTTGACTATTATAACATTTAAAACACTGGAATTTCTTATATTCTTAGGAAATTTTGCATCTTTAATAAGACAAGCTATAGTTGTTGTCATATATGCTTAATTTGTTGTTGCGTACACCCGTATATCCTGCAACTCCATAAGCCGGATTATCAGATTTGTAGATAAAACAACATGACCTAGTAATTTCGAAACAAAAAAGTACCATCATACAATATATTATTACCCATGGAGTAGGCACGGTTCACCGAATTTAAAATAAATATTATTCCGTTTGTTATCAAAGGTGTGTGGATCACATATATATTTAATGAGAATTTGCATATTTGGTATCTTAATGAGATTTAATGTAACAAATGACTGGCAACAGACACGTCCTACTACACGTACTTCTGGTTTTTGGGTTTGTTTGTTAATCAGCCTCCGTGGTCGGAAGAATGTCACTTACATTCCAATGCATACGCGTGTCATATATGTGTCAAATGTCGATGGACGTATATCGATTTATACAAGGTGTTTCGCCTTCTTCTTCTATAACCCGCCTTCTCTTTGGCCCCAACATTTTCTCATCAATATGCTTCCACCTCTCGGTCGGTGTTCATCTTCGACAAGCAGGTTGTTTGTCAACAAAGGATCGCGATTTGGCACAACTATAGAGGTATGGCGTGTCCGATATGGTTATTATTTCTCCCTCCTTTATCATTTTGGGAACACATCTATTTCTAGGGCTTCTATCGAATTTACAATCTTTGGCTTCGATGCGTGTGACATTTTTAAAAGACGGATAAAACTTAACGAGGCTATGATGGTAAGTCGATGTCTTCGATATTTGCTACCATCCTTTTCCAATCTAATTATATATACTATATATTTTCAAGATCTTGATTGAGGTGAAGTCTGAAATGTGTATCTTGAGTTTATATAGTTAGGTTCTTCACTGTTATCCTTAATGCTTCTCATCGGTATCTTTTAGATATATGGGATTTTCCAAACCAATATTCATGGGCAACAATGGGAGAGAAATGGTGTACCATCTCAGTATGTTACCTTTGGTTATTTTTACGCAGTTCCATACTCTTTCTATTCTTACCGTATGTATGCTATCAAATATATAATAGACTATTAACAGTAGTTCATCATGAGAAGGATATTGTCTTAAATTCAAAAGTTCATATTTCCCCTAAAGCTCCTGCGAAAGGTATTATTACATATTGTATGTCTTTGAAAATAACATATCAGATGATATGAAAGGAACATAATACCTTCATGCTAGCATCAATGTAAAGAAGTAGGCTTGATAACACTACAACATATCCGTCAATAACTTCCAGCCTAAAATGAGAAAGGAATAAACATACATGTTTTCCCTACTCGCATCTGCTGGCTTTCTTAACACCATCATGTTCATTTTCAGCACATAGCCTCATTCTCATCAGCTCATTCATACCATGTAAGGGCCACACCAGCAGGGAATTATTCCAAATTGATATTACACATATCTTTTTGTTGTTGCATGTTTTAGAACTTTTTTGTTGCTACATCAATTGTTGCACCATTTGAGATATATGGTATATCAATACGGAATAACACTACTGTAAAAAAATATATAACATACTAATTAACAACAACAAAAAGGTACATGGCATATTCATTTATGACTACAACATATGAGATGTTAACATATTGAAGTATTAAAAGTGCAACTATCAAAGTAATCGAATTATGGCATCCTACATCTATTGTTGCAACAAGTCAAGTTGTACCACTTATACCTTTGTCTGAGTTGATATCGAGTTGCAGGATTATTGTATCCATGTTATAGTCAATGGTGTGATGTTGCTAGATGGAACCAATGAGATTGATATGGTTTGTGATGATTAGATTGCAATTTAATCCATCACATTCATTCAGATGGGGTTAGATGGTGATAACCAGTTGATATTCTCTTAAAACTGTAAAATGATACACTTACTATTGTTATGCTATTTCACCTTTTTTAACAATAATTGATCCTAGAAATATGCAAGAAGTAGATGAACATTACCACAATATAACTACCAAAAAATAGAATTATCGAAATGATAGTACACAAGAATAGAGGCAAATGTATAATTGATTTGAGGCTAACATAATATAACATGATGCGTACACGATCATACACCACATGTTAGACTAAACATCATAAGCAGGAAATTAACCCGACATAAAAACTATTTCATTTATTGCTTTAGGCTATAACTTGACTTTGAACGATGTTGAATATCAAAACTAGAAAACACCATGCATTTGTGTTTACGGGAGGAAAACTGAATATGGACACATATTAACTATTAAATTTGCGGTTTACAAACATGGATTCTCACAATCAATTACATCTAAATAGGAAGAGATGAATTTGAGGATGCCACTTCTCCAAGTGAGTATTCCAATACCTCTATTCATAAAATTGTGATACATATTTTTAGTACTTTCATCATAACTCAAGTAACAAATGTGATTGTGAGTATCCAACATCACAATATAAATTTTGTTATAAACTATTACACATTGTTTAAAAAAACTTGATCTCTCTTCCGGTATAGGTTCTTCGTTTCTTTTATAAAAGTTTACACATCCTTAGTTTCTTTTCATGCTTATTAGAAACTATTTTACTTTATTAAATAGTTGATTTTTATAAACTTGACAAGTCTACATGACCTTGTGCAAGATACAACACATTTTTTTGCAGAAATCTTGCTACATGTACAAGGTTTGGAGAGAAGATTGGATACATTTTGTAGTTACAACACATAAGCATGCTTTGTTACATTCTATCAAGTTATGACATTCATAAATGTTTTGATATAAATCGGCCAACTTTTATGCAAAATAGAATGAGTTGAGGGGAAACTAAAATTAATTTTGATTTAGTATTTGTCCATACTGCCATATTTGTCCTGCAGATCCCTTAACACATCAGGAACTGTCCTAAATAATATATTTTACATGCATTTTCTCCTCATTGTATTTTTCTTGGATGGATTCTTTTGTTGTAAGTTGTATTTAATTGGAATTTCTCTCTGGGTAGCATTTATTGTTGATCTCTTCTTTGAGAGATAAATTTTTAAGAATTTTTTTGATATTTATCTATAATTCTGTGTGCTTTGATGAAAGGAAGTTAATCGTATAAGACAAGCCTTCCAAAAGGGAAGGGACTCCTAAAAATGCAAGTTATATGACAAAAACACATGAATAATCTTTTTAGAGCTGCTTTTGAAATACTTCTCTACATAAGACTAAGACAAGAATTGTCTTACAAAATAAATATGCCCATCACAAAATTTTTTGGTAATTCGATTGTCCATAAAGTATATACATTCCCGATGTAATGCACGGGCTTTACACTAGTATTGTTTGAAAGTAATATTATAGATTGAGGTTCTTTATAATATTTAGTTGATATTGGTAATAGCGCATGCATTCGGATCTGATTGACTTATTTAATTGTTTTTATTGCACAAATCTAGGTGAATGAATTTTATTTCTTACCTTCATTTATCCTAATTGACATTTCTATTTGGGTAAAATGGGGTTGCCCCCAAGGGAGAACTAACTTGGCTCCCCCACCTCATTTTCCCATATTTTTATTTTTTTTGAAAAATCTTTATCATATCATTCAAATTTTATGCAAAACATAGACTTCTACAACCTTCATCATGACGGGGTCCATTTCAACAATTCTGCAACCGTTAAAAAATGACTGTATAAGGGAATGCCATAGGAGTCTTTGTTTCTCACGAAATTAAAATGACATAATATATGCATATAACGATGAATTTTCACTGATTCATTTTTCAAAAAGTAAAAAAATATATAGGAAAACTTGAGCAGGAGAGTCAAGTTAGCTCCCCAGGGGCATCCCCATTTTACCCATTCCATTTATGTGACTATATATATATGTATATGTATACGTGTGTGTGTGTATATATTCTCAAGATTCGATAGTCTTCAACTCTTTTTGATGGTATTTATGTCATTCTTTGATTTTAGTCACAGAGTTGATTTAGTGTCTTTTTTAAACTAAAAGCGGGACATCACCTTATTTAAAGTTCCATTACATACATACAAGCTTGAAAAAACTCCTTACTAGATTGTTTAGACGATTTGTTTAGTATTCTGCTTGTTTAGTCGGTCGACTAGGTTGATTATTCGACTATTTATTTTGTAATTGAATGGTATTTTTTCGTACTTTTTAATAAAGCAGACTTAATCTTGATTGAAAATCATATATTTTTTATTATTTCATTATGATAGTATAAAAATATAGAAATTTATGTAAATAAATAAAAATATAATGGTTTATATATTTAAAATAATTTAAAAAAATACAAAATTGACTCAAGCTCAACTAAATCTGTTCAGTCGTGCAACTTTCGATCAATCCATAATTAGTGACTCGATCGAGTGAGTACCAACTACCAACTTTGCAACCTTGCATACATATATAAATATATTTTTTTAACATTTGCGCTCCTCTTAGATTATCTAATAACAAGTCTACTAGTTTTATTTTACAATTACACACATTCCCCTACAATGGTAGTAGCCTTGTGTTAATAGTACCATAACTTGACCGTTTATGCTATAAACCAAGGGTGGGAAGGTATGACACATGTACCCCTTACAATTACACTTATGCCCCTACATTTATGCCAATCTAGGAGGTTAAGAGAGCAACCAATCAAAAGTGTACAAGTGTTATTTTGTAATTCTATTAGGAGCACAAGTGTAATAGCAAAAAAACCGCGAACACATGTGATTGGCAAATCAAAGGTACACACGTGTGAAAATCCACAAATATACAAGCACAAAAATATGCATAAATATATCGTGTCATAGTATCAATATTGGTCAACATTAGCATGTGCATAGTAGCTTGGCATATGCCTTACTTTTTTTATTTAAAGAACAACGACTAAATATTATGTAAGGAGTACGATCTAACATTAATTGTTGCTTGTTTGTGCTAATCATGTTTACAGCAACGTGAAAAGGGGTTTGTTGCCTCTATCTCTTATTTTTTAGTTGTTAAGAGAGATACAAGCAATCTCTTTAGTTATTATTTTTGGCACTTGTAAGGACACCTTCAATTGATTGATGTTGTTGCATCCCATACTCAATGAAACAACTTCTCCATAATACTATCTCCATTACTAGGCATTATCAAGTGGGCAAGGGCAATCCGCATGGAATCACATTCGAGATCCTTCGCAAGTGCTGAGGAATGATCCAAGTGATGAAACCCGTTTTCATCATCACAATTTTCCATTTTTAACCCCCTTGCTTAAATATGTGCCAATAAAAATCAGATAAAGTCATGTAATTATCAGAGTCTTGAATAGATTAAAAATCACAAATAAATATCAAAATTAAAATCCGTGGTATTTTTTGGCTTAAAATTACCTTAAAAATATTTTGTTTCTTCAGATGATCTAATCTCCTGTTTTGGTCAACATGAAACTTGTAGATCTCATCGAGATTTACAACTTTCATGTTTTGAGTTTTCTCAAATTAAACCATATTCACCTTTATATTTCAATTTCTTCTTCTGAATAAACTGATTGGGCCACGTGGCCCATTCTGGTTAAGCCACGTGGCCCAACCTCTATGTCTTACTCGCCCTCGCCTAGGGCCGTTGGATCTCTTCTTTGATCAAACGGCTCTTCAATCTCCACGTACACACTTTTTCTCCACCGTCTGATCTCCATCAGGCTTCATCACCACCGCCCGTCGCCGCCTCTCCCTCCTTAAGCCATGTGGCGCGTTGTGCACCGTTCAATCGTGCGCCCGATGATCCATCACCGTTGTCCATTCCCGCTGCGTCCTCAACCCTTCGATCAACGCCTCTTTCGCATCGCGCCCGTCCGCTCGTGCTTCGCCTCCAGAGCGACACGTGGAAGCTCCGCAACCCTCTGATCACTCCACCTCAGATCACATCCCTACCGCCCCTTAGCGCCTCGCTCCCCGTCGTTGGATCTTCAGATCCAACGGCCAGCACATCGTCTTCCACCTCCAGTAGCCCCTCACCCGCACGTTCTCCACCTCGTGCGGATACCTCGCCCTTCCTATTTTCCCCATCATTCCCGACGACTTCTTCTCTCTCAAATCACCCCATCACCGAGCCCATTCCTCCACGACCCTCGCGAGTAATCCCTCAACCCACGTAGAACTTCCAGCCACTCCGTAGCCCTCGCCAAACCACGATCTCAGTAACCGGAACCGCCAACTTCGACATCTTAAATACTCTGCCTCCTTCACCTTTTACCGATGTCGACCTTCACGAAGGGTAAGGCCCAGCCCTCCTCCTCCTCCTTGTGACAGGGGGAGGGGCTAGGATAGAGCGACGACGACCTGCGTCCTCGGTGAGACCCGCCGCCGATAATGGTGGCGATGCGGAGGCTCAAGCCCCGCTCGAGCTCTGAGGAATAGCCGACCTCGACGTGCGACGACCCCGGGTATCTACACGATGCTCAGCCCAGGCTTCCGACCGCCATAGCTCAGGTAAGCTCCCTTCGATTACCTTTTGTATTTTTCCTTGGCCTACTCGTAATTTAATAGTTCACTATAGTCGTATTCACCACCACCTGATCATCCCACGTGCTCCGCCGAACACCCGTCACCTTCGCCAGCGCCTCCGATCATCCTCCTCCTCCGTCAAGACCTCCCTCATCCCAGGCTTTCTCCTCCGCCGGAGGCAGAGGGGAACCCACCAAGGGCTCCGCTTCCTCGCCTTCGCCAAGCCCTCCGCCCACCTCAGTACGCACGCACACACGCCTCGACTTCCATCTAATCCCTTTTGCAGGTCAACCAACTCCATTGGCCGGACCTCGGGCAGAGCCAAGTTTTAGAGCTTTGCCTCTGGCGATCACGCGTCGACAACAAACTCCAGACGCTTCCACTTCTTCTCTGAGCTTGGGTCTTCACCGCCAGGGAACCAGCTTCCTTCCCCGACCTTCATCGAGCACGGAGAGGCGCGGAGGAGCTCCAAGCCTTTCGCTGGAGCTCCAATCGCGTTGCCATCCAACAGGGGAGGAGAATATGCAGATGTCGTTGGATCTCGCCCTTGGAGCAGCCATGGTTGTCGTCCCGAAGCGCGGAGGCTCGGTGGGACCGAGCCTCGCCAGAGGCACCCTCGAGCCGTCGTGTGGCCCGAGCCACCTGCTACGGCCATCCGAAGCTGTGCCGAGCCTCGTCCCTACCCGAGCCTGAACTCACGTGCCTCACACACGTAAGTGTTGGGCCTCACACATGTAAGTGCTGGGCTTTTTGCATCGGTGACCTCGCAACTTTTGCATATTACAGATCGGTCCTGACATCACGTGCAATGATGAATCCACGATTCATCGTCTTTATTCTTTTATTTTAGCCTCTTTTCTTTAGTTAAACACTTGTAAATACCACTAATTCTATAAAATTACCATTCTGCATGCATTTGTTAAAATTGCATTTTTAACACTTTTTGTACATAAATAAAAGAATAAAGAAGAAAAGAAAAAGAAAAGGATGTGTTTATGAAATAAATACAGACTGACCCGAATCCCGAGGGAAGGTCAAAACTTGACCTGATCGACCAGGAATAAAGTAGGGGGAGATAGGGTCTTCTGTCGAAAATTCAAAAATATTTTATACATATTTTTCTTGTATATTTGTACAAAACATACATTATTTTATTTGTACATAATTTGACCTCAAATTAATTATTTTTATAAACAAAAGTTGTAAATACAATGTGTTGTAAATAATAAAAATATTTGTAAAATAAAATATTGTATATATTGCAAATAATTACACCTAGAAAAAGCCGCAAAGCGACAATTAAAACACCCATTTCGACTCCATACGAGCTCAAATCGAACCAAACTCACTTCCATTATACTCTAAATTAAATTATCTTTCAAATGACTGTAGTTTCATAATTTTTGGAGTTACGGTTAAAAAGTCAGTTTTCTGGGGTGTTTTATGCAATTTTTCCATATACTTGTTGTATATATTTTATTTTTGCACATAATGTATATAATTATAAATATTGTTTTTATTAAAAATAAAATAATAAAAAAATAAAAAAAATTTATAAAATTAATTCCTTATTTGTACCTATGTATATTGTATTATATGTGTATAATATATGTATACAATTAACTTCCTTAAATAAAAATCACCAAAAAAAGTAATTATCTTACATTAATTAATTTATTTTATTTAATTACGAAATTCATTTTTAATTATTTGATTTAGTGGATTTATGTGAATTAATTGATTTTATAACATACCATGTATATAAGATTTGATTTTATTCCTTTAATGATCACCATTAAGGTGGCTAATTCATTTTTGGTAATTACTTTATTTATTTATTTAATTTAATTCCGAATTTCGAAATTAATTAATTATGTATTTTATTTATTTAATTATTATATTTAATTAACAAATAAATACTTTCCTTATTTGTAAATATTTTCTATTTTTGATTTTCGTCTCTTTTTATTGGCTCCTTTCTCCCTCATTCACACTTGATCAATCTTTGGAGAGAGGAGCCCGATCTCCGAGAACTACTCATCACAGAAGGGTGCCCAGCCTCCGATCTGGTTAGTGACAGCGATTCGGTCGTCGTCGAGGCCATCACGGCGTGTCCGATCCCAAGGTGAGATCCAATTTTATTTCTCGTCATGTTTCGTAGATAAATCGTAGGTTTATTTTCTGCCTAGACATAGTTAATCTTTAGAAATTAAATCATAACCAAAGATCCATTACACTTTAATCCACATCTGATACCGATTTTTCATCTCACATCTCGATCCTCGCATTTCTTTGTCTATCTCGTGCAACCTTCCATCTCCGGTCACGCACGGTGATCGGAGTCACGGATCCTTCTTTCATCTTGCCAAGATCCGCCCATTCAAATATCTCATTTTTGTGTATAAATACAAAATATATAAAATAATTTTCCCTATTTATCTCACATTTGTTTTTGCAGGGAAAATAAAAAAATTAATAAAAAAATTTGTTGTGTGGCTCTAATCTTTGTTTTTATAGGGAAAATAAAAATAAAAAAATTTTGTATTTATCTTTTTCCATCTCTAACCTTTGTTTTGCAGGAATAAATAATAAAAACAAAAAAACATATTTTTTTTAACATCTATTGTGCAGAATTAAAAAATAGAAGAAAAAAATAACAAATAAACATTTCATATATAAATATACACATTTCCTGCCGTTTACAAAAAAATAAAGAAAAATTATAAAAAAATATCACGGCAGGGGCGTGGCCCGCGCCCAGCCTCCCTCTCCAGCGTGGTTGCGCCGTCCTCCCTCCACAGAACCGCCAGCCCAGGCGGCACCTCCCTCCAGCGCCGTGCCCACCACGCACGGCCGCGCCCTTCCAGATCTCCGCAACCGGCCGCCACGCCCAGCCGCGCCCAGTCTCTGATCCAGGCCGCCACCCCCCTCTTGCGCCGCCGCCTTCGCATGCCTCCGTTCCCAGAGGCTGCCTCCCAGCTCCTCGTCAACCGCACTGCCCCGCGGGTTGGCTCCCTTCGCCTCACCTAGGCGGCGCCGCCCGCGCCCTCCCGCACCTCCGCCTCCTACCTACCACGCCCCGAGTGCGGGTTGCTCGTCCTGCCGCGCATCGCCCCGCGCGTTCCTTCATCCACCTCTGTCGCCGCAAGGGTGGCACCCCCATCCTTTGGTGGCGGCGGCTGAGATCCATATCCCCCTTTGCCGGTTGAAGAATGAAAGATACAGGAACCCTAAGTGCATATTGATTTTTAAAATAAAGAAATCGGGCAAATTGCAAGTTAACTCCTGAGATTTCATAGATTTGCAAATACGCCCTCGCCAGTTCAGATCATTATTGGCCAAATTGCATTCTAGACCTTAGAGATTCCTGAATTTATGCAAAGAGGCCCCCTTCAGAGCAAGTCACATGCTAGGCATGTGAATCACTGAGTAATTTGCATCTTTGTCCCGCATGTTTATTTTCTTTTATATTTTGAATGCATAATTTTTTACTTATTGCATTTTAGCCCCTGTTTCATACAACAAACTTGCTTGCTTTATTTGAATGGAATAAATGTTTTTATTGGTCTATAAATCCTCAAAAATTTTATGTAGACTACTGCTACGGTATTCTTCATTGTGTGAATTTTTCATGATTTTTTATTGCAATTTGTTATATTAAAAAAAATACAGTGTCTTTTTATTTGTCAGAACTTTGAAAATTCATAAAAATTCGAAAACTTGCTTAAAAATTCCAAAAAAAATTACTGTAGTTGTGTTTTGATGTATTTTAATTTTTGTCCAATTTTTGTGAATTTTTCATTAATAAAACTCCAAAAAATGCAAAAAATAAAAAATCTTTAAAAAATTGTAGAAAATTGTAGAAAAATAAAAAAAATCCGATTTCACTTTCTAATTGTAGATATTGCTTTCTAGTTTCTTTTAAAAATAAGTTTCAGAGATTTGGAGTATTTAAAAGATATATAATTTGCAAAATAATCCTGATTGTGCATTGTTTGCTTTATTTTCCACTATTTTAGTTTTAGAAAGTAATAAAAGCATCAGAATAATCCGAAAAAATTTACCAAAAATATTTTAAAGTATATAAAACCCAAAAACACTTTATTTGGAATTGTTTCTATATTTTTTTCCTTTTTGAAAAAAATACAAAAATAGTGTGTGTTGTGTGCATTTTTATCACTTGTGCATATTGCTCTTATTTTAAATCAAAAAAATAAAAATTCAAAAACTACTAAAAAATTAGCTTGGAAATCTGACTACGAAGTTTTTAAATCGTGCTCCTTGTGTTCGACCCTGGTCGCTATACCAGGTAAAAAGAATAGCGAAAAGCCGCTTACATTGTTTTGATTGATTTATCTATTTTCTGAGTGGTTTATTATTTTTCTCGTTGACCGAATCGCGCGGTTGAGAACGACAATATTTTTGATATTATTTTTCCATCTCGACCGTACGATTTTCGGCTCATCAGAATGGCGCCGTTGCCGGGGAGCACGGCTTTGTAGTCATTTTTCATTTTTGGGATATTTGTCTCTCTATATTATAACTGTTTTCTGACATTCTCTCTCTGATTTTTGTGCGAAGTACTGCTTGGATGACTTGGAATTCACTTTTTGAGGACCCACACAAGAAGAAGAGCAGGGAGGAGAAGAAGAATTTTTTTGAGAGAGAGAACAATAAATTTTGTAATAATTTAGGACTTTGTACTTGTGAACTTGGACTATTTTCTCGGAGTCTGTTTCGCCAAGTGCCGGTGCACTTGGGGGACCTCACCGCTGTTTTTCTGAGTTTTTGATTTCACGCCATAACTTGCTAGTTGATTTCGTGGTTTTAGCCACTAGATGTAGGATTTTTTGATTGTTTGTGACGTAAATTTTTAAGGCCCAACACCTAATAGATTATTTGTTCCCATAGAACGTTATTGGACCTTTCTAAAAATCAAATATCAAAAAGTTCTTCACGATCAATAGAAGTTTCTCGTCTAAGGCCGATTTCCACGTGCATCATATAGTTAGTTTACATTCTATATTTAATTTATGCGCGGATCATATTGCATGTAGAGTGCTGGAGAAAGGTACGTATTTTCTATCTCTGCATGCATCATCGTGTTTGACCGTGCATAGGCTTTTTCGACTTCCTCCCCCTGTTTCTTCGACTGAAATTAATTAAAGAGGAAATCAAAAAGCTCGTTAGGCATTATCTTTAAAAAAATTCAAAAAAAAATAGAAAATCAAAAATTTTAAAAATTGGGACTGTTAATTGAACTTGACCATTAAAATCAAACGTAATTGATTCATGTCATTGTATTGGGAGAGCAATCCCCTCATTGTCTGCGCTTTTAATTGCTCGCGTACACACTAAGGAGTAGTGACCAAATCTTATTCAAGCCTCCTAAGTATTTGTACAACTTTGTCTTATCACCTAACTCTTAAAATTGAAAAGATAATGACCGAATCTCACGGTCAGATTTGTGTTGAGTTGGTGAACTGGGGGTTTGCTTTGTGTTTCGTATGTCTTTGGTGTGAGTTAGTTACGATCATTCTTCTATCATTAGCAGTCACCTTCTATCTCTATCCCACCCTCCCTCCCTTCTATCTCTCTCTTCGTTCCTGCCTTCTCTTTCTTTCACTCCTTTCTATCCCTCCCTCCCTTCATTTTCCTCGCTTCACGATGTGCCACTTTCGATTCCAGCCGAATTTTACGGCTTCTTCATTTCACGCCCATCACTCCCGTCCACTCTCTTGGGAGGTCGGAACCCCGTCCGATTTCCCATCTTCTCCCTACCCACCCTCCTATTTGGGACATGCTGTGAGTGAAGCCCGCGGAGACCAGATTGACCCAATAAGAAACCCGGGCATTCACCTTGCTAAGATGAGAGTGCATCCCATAGGTAATCAAATGGGGCAGTGGCAAGCTTTAGATGACTTTAATCTTGAGATGATGGATGAGTACATCGATCAAGAAGCACACTCCGCTTCTGCACTGAGCCCCTTCATTTTGGATTTAGAGTTAATTGATATACTACCCAAGTTTTTAGGGGATGTGCACGAGGAACCGTATTTGCATATCGATGAGTTTGAGGATATTTGTGGATCACGATCATATTCGAATATAACTTCTGAGGAAATGATGTTGATCACCTTCCCATTTACACTTCAGAGTAGAGCCAAGAGTTGGCACAGACGATTGGGAAGGAAGATTGCTACATGGGGAGATTTACGGTCGCTGTTTTTGTAGAAATTTTACCCCTAGAGTATAGCAGAGATGATGCGATCGTGTATTCGTGATTTTTCACTTAACCCCCAGAAGCCACTGATATATTCATGGTTGACGTTACGAGAACTTTTGAGGTAATGCCCGGATCATGGGTTTTCGATGACTGACCTTATCCATATTGCCATGAGGGGGAGGACCGCAGAGCAGATTGCGTATGTCATTTCCTCGTGTGGTGGTTCACACCACAGTCCTGACCTGGATTTAGTTGAGACCATCTTGGATTCACTTTCAGACACTCCATATTCACAAGATGATTTATTCAGGACAACACATGAGGGACAATAGTTGAGTGTGTGATGCATCATTCTGATTCAAACATCACACACTGATCAGAGGATATGGATGTTGATACTTTTCATATGATGGATGTGTTGCCTATTGTTGTGAGTTCCCAGAGCCGGACATTGGTTGAGGACCAATTGGATTTATATGCAGATTTTGAGCCAGTCCCACTCTGTCACGTAGAAGATTCTTCGATTCTAGATCTGCTAGGATCCCAAGAGACAGAGGAGGAACCCACATCTCAATCATCCTTTGAGTTATTCCAGTGTCCATACATAGTTGATTCAGTATCTATTCGTCAGAAGATTTTCTCAGATTCAGATATATTTTTGGATTCATCTAAGCAAAGCAAGCTTGATGAGGGACCGATTTTGGATTTGACAGACCTTGATAGTCCCGTATTTGAGCTTTGTGTCCTCCCATTTGATGAGGTCGATACATTTTTGGAGGACATGACATTTGACAGCATTGATCTCCTATTTCCTGATGATTCAGCATTACTCCCCGAGGGTTATCTGCGGGAGGATGCCATGGACCAAGTGTGCTCGGTTTCACTTTCTGAGAGTGTATCCGATCTATCGGATCACGAGACCGAGTATTTTGATATTTCTGATAATGAGTTTGATGATTCTCTCCTCGACGACCCTCGCGAGGACGACCCGATCTTTGAGGTATTCGATGATTTCACTGATTTGTCTACATTATATGCATCGAATATCAACCTTTCTAGTGAGTCTCCTGATCATGACCTTCCTTAACTTTTTGAGACAGTGATTGACGTGGAGGATTCACTGACAGATCCTTCCTTCTCCACGTTCGACTTCTTCAGCTCTGCCCTTTCACTTCATATAGATCTTGAGCTGATGATTTCTTTTGTGCTACCGGAGCCCGACTTCATCTGCCCATATCTTTACCCGGTAGCAAACACCCGCCTGACTGTTTATCTGGGTGTTATCATTTATTCTGTTGACCTCGTTTTTGTTCTCCCGCCGAGACTGCAACGACAGTACGTTATTCGCCTGACAGATGCCGTCCTGAACCTTGATACTGCATTGTCCTAACATTTGCGCCCAGCTAGGGGCGTAAACTCTAGCGCTTGTTGAGAGGCACCTCAACATTGATCACATATGTATAGATCATTCTGTCCATATCATACATTCTTTTTGTCTCACACCTCATTTCCATCTCATGATCATTCCATACTTAGGGTGTACTTTACCCTAAGTATAGGGGGTGTCAGACTTGTGATTATTCTTTTGATTTTTTTACCTCTATTTTGCTGCCTATACTTAGGGATATTTTACCCTAAGTATAGGGGAGGAAGACTCTGTACATTCTACTCCTCGATTTTCCCTTTGTGTACAGTCTGCTATACTTAGGATTACTTGATCCTAAGTATAGGGGGATCACCGACTCCTATTGATTGCATTCTTTTATTCGTCGTTGTAGTATACTATTCTTTTCACTTTTCTATACAAAGCACGAGTTATGTCTTTCTTTTCAGCTCTTTGATCACTATGAGGACATAGTTCGAGCTAAGTATAGGGGGTGTCGTATATATTGTATATACTTTAGCCATAACTCGTACTTTCATATTTTTTTAATATGGCTAAAATACTGTGTAAATATTCTTTAAAAAAACATACGCATGTACTAAGAAACATCTTTCATATTTTTAAAATATTTTAACATGATTTATTAATCAGTATATACAAAAAGAATTTTGAGGAAATATCTGCATCTTTTTATTATTTAGTTTTTTAAGAATATTTACACAGTATTTTAGCCCTATTAAAAAAATATGAAAGTATGAGTTATGGCTAAAGTATATATACAATATATACGACATGCAACACCAAATGCGCCTGGGGAATTTTGCATTTCAACCCCTGTGGGTTTAATTAATTGCATATATGCCCCCGCGCGTGTGGGTATTTTTTACAGGGAAGGTCTCAACTTTAGTTTTATTGCAGTTTAGTCCCTCCCAAGGACCTGTTTGCACTTTTATTTCATGTTTTCTTTCAGTTATGCCCTTGTCTTCTTTATTGTGTATCTTGAGCATCGTATTTCCGTTTCAGTTGATTTCAGTTTCATTTCGAAGCTAATTTGATGATCTTTCTAATGACATGCTCAATTGTTATTTTGGACACAAAATTTTGTTGTATTATTTTAGAAACCATGTGTCCCTTAGCGCTTAAACTTGTGCCTTATTTAACTTGTTCATCAAGCTTGACCTCTTAATTGAACTTGAAATCGACTTTTGTTAAATTTGCTCATCATTTTGTACTAGGGCATATTATTTGTGATGCATTTCATCGCATTTATTTGCATGATAAAAATTTAATAAAAAAACATGTTTTATATTTGCTTGTTGTATCGTTTCTTCATTTAGCATTGTTTGACCTATTATGCCCCAACTCAACACTTAGTTAATGAATAAAAATCTGGATAATATGAGAAAGGCTCGTGTCCCTGAGTTCGACCTTAGTTTCTTGCCAAGTAAAAAAAATACGATCATCTGATTCTTATTGACATATCAATTAGATGGTCTTTGATGAGCCCGATTCGACCCGACTGCGATGACATATTCAGTGCTAATTCCGCACTTTTAAAGGGCCGATTTCACGGTTCGTCACCAAGCAAACACACAATAAGCATTTGACAACGAGGAACATAGATTTACGTAGGAAAACCTAATCAACGTAGTAGGGGAAAATCACGGGTAAAGAGATCAAATCCACTATGATGGCTAGAGTACAAGAATGCAAGAACCTTAATCGAGTTATGCCGGTTGTGCTTTCTCTCTCAGAAATACAATGTATCTTGAATAGATAATGATCTCTTTACTTTCACTTTGCTTAATCCAAAACTTTGTGCTAGGGGAGTTTATATAGTCGCACCACATGAGAGGATCCTACTAATCCCATGACATATTCAAAAGATTATGGTCCAATTCCTAATTGAAATCAATAGGCTAGATGGTTTATGTATAACAAATCTTCGGATTAACTTGAACTCCATGTAGAATTAGTGAATTTGTTTCTCTTTTCTATTAGGATTTCTCAAGGCTTGAACTAACCAACCAAGTTCGCACAATCTTCATACTTGGTTAGTGATGGAAGGAGAATAGATGTCTGCGATGATATTATGCAAGCTAGTGTCTCTTCTGTGACCATCTCCTTGACGAATTCTTCTTTGATCTCAACAAGGATGAAGTAATCAAGCAAGGTTGTGGGGACTATCAAATCAATGCAAAGTTAAAGAGATGAACTTCATGTCATAGAGCATGGATACCGAGATCTCAATGCTCTATCTCTCCCTAGTTTCTAGTGAGAATAGTTCCAACAACATGAATCACTTTAGAGGTCCCCACAACCATGCAAATGTTTCCACATCCATGCATATCATTGCCATCACATTTTGACGGGACTTGAGAAGGCTCCCATATACAGGACCTTGAGTCGTATAATTCACGACAACAAAACGTGCATGATCTTATTGTCAAGAATATATTGCTTGCAGAAATATGAGGTGTTTGTACTTTGACCAACAAGTAATCCTCTTTTAGAGGGAAGCAACATACTCTACTCACTCAAGTGGTCAAGTCCGAGGTACCATGATATGGTAATAATCTCTTTGGATGATGAAGATGACAAACACTACAACTAAAGGATATGAATAATCCGTAAGCACGTCACAGAAGTGTGAGGATCGTATCATATATGATCGAAAGTGACTAGTCGCACTAGTTGCTCAATGCAATGGAATTTAAAAATTTTCATGCGATGAAACCACATGATCCAAGAATATTTCTTTGATCATTTCATCTGAACCACATAATAGATAAAAGGAATACCTCTTGTAGCATAGTTGCGATCGAGCCTCTAAGAGAAAAGACCTCCTATCTCAAGTCCGATCTTCAGAGGAGATGCTTGCGAGCGCGGACATGAACCGTGTGCTTCTCGTAATCCAAGATGTTAATCCAAGCAAAGAACTCTTGATCTCTTCACATGAGATCATACGTCTTCTTCGTGAGTGAAGCGCACCAAAGGAAGATGGAGAATCAAGAGCAGTCGCGATGACAAGACAACAACGATGCGACGGCGGTGAAGTCTCCCTCGAGGGTATGGGTAGACAACAACCCAAAGAGAGAGAGAGGGAGAGAGAGGGAGAGGGCGTGAGAATGAAAGGAGAGAGAGAGAGCTTGATGTTGTTATAACCTTGAAGAGCAAGGGGTGCCTCTTCTTATATAGGGTTTTATGAGTCTATGGATCACACTTCATGGACTACACAAAATCACTGGATGAGATTGATTTGTGCCTCTTTCAATGGTCAAGATTTTGTTGTAAAAATACAACAACAATCGATTTAATTTCGATTAAATATATATTGATAAGTTAATATAAATTAATCTCAAAATTAGATCAATCAAAATAACGAGATAATGGAATGGAACGACCACCCTTTCCTAATAGGATTGGGTGGCCGTCCACCCTTCCAATATGGAAGGGTGAGATTTCCATGCAATCTCATGAAATTGCATTATTCCTTGGAAATATCCAAGATTTACAACAACACTTGTTGTAAATTATTCAACAAATATAATTCATGATTATTTTGTGAATATTGTAATCTTACCATTGGAAATTTGTGAATCACATTCACAACCCAAAATAAAATATGATTTGTCTTTTCAATTAATTATCCAATATGAATCCAATTCACATCAATAAGTAATCAACAAATGCAAATCATAATAAGCTCTCTAATACATTATAAATCACATCTATAATATATTGTGAATAATTTGGATATTGTTATCCACATTATACTTATCCATAATAATTAAATCACATTTAATTATATTGGATCATCATTCTCATGCATCCAAATATTGTGAATCAAATTCACATTATCCATGATAATTAAATCATATTTAATTATCTATTTCTCAATGCTTGGATATAATTCAACTATGGAATTATTCTTGAACCTTTTCAAGAATAATGCGCTTTCTCTGCAAATACTTGGAGATAAGGACAGGGCAATTGTACGTTCCAAGTGACTTGGATATTGAGATCACATCTCAAATCCAAATCTCATGGACCTCTCATAGATGCTTGATTAAATCAAGACCGTAAATCTAATCTTCTCATTGCATCTGAATCTCATTCAGACCAATGTCCAACACTTGGGTCGAGATCAGACTACTTCTCTATTGAGAGGATTCACTAAAATCTAGACATGTTTCATCACTCCCTCGGAATGGAAGCGTCATGGTTATGCAATCGTTTATGATCACATCACTCTCAGGTATTCCTAATACATGTACATCATGCACACTAGAAGACCTATGATAAATCCGAAGATAAAGATCAATTTAACATTGTCATCTTCAGGGTTTCATCATAAAGTTTCTCAATCTTGGTCATTGGGAGATTGTATCGATCATGTGCTTTCACAAAGCATATATCATACCTACAAATTCTTATCATGCTTCCAAAGAATGACGATCATGCATGGAATTTGATTGGTCCCAATACCTCATGAGTGAGCTCATGTCTTCCGATTCACAAGTGAACCCGTATGATCCCTTTGAGAGATTATATCACTCATATGCCCTCATATGCACACCAGCTTGTCGGTGTATAGACCTTGGTTAGGTCATCAATCTATTGGTCTGCCAAATGTACATACTTAGAAATATAGTAACACATCTGTCTCTGGTCAGAGGATGTGTGCCCATATCGTGACAATATAAGATATAGGACTTTGGTTATCTCAATCTCGCTAAGTCAACTCTTTGATCTAACTAATCTGACACCTTCGAAACTCTTTTCCCATGAAGAGGACCTGCATGAAGAGGTCAGTCAGATATCAACCTAATGAGAAAGGGTTGCCATCTCCTACTCAGGCTGGAGATCATCTCTTAATAATCATTTGACGATGCTTGATGAGTCCTCTATCTAACTCCTTAGATATCCATCCAAGCACCAGCCTCTATGACTCAATTATTTAATAAATAGCTATATGATCATTAAGATGGCCATGGTACATAACCCTACTTGTACACAGGGACCTTATAGTACATTCATTCATTTAATCTCAGAAAGGGAGTGAAAAGAATCAATAACTTTTATTGATAAATCAAACATTACAATAACATTTATTGTTGGAATGGTTCACATAGGGCTCATATGGCTAACAAAAACTTGGTATATAACAAGTGACGGTCGCCTACTGTCCCTTATATGGATATGACCGTCCTGTCTAAATGTATCCCATCTGCGCAGATGAGACGTTAAATGCACCATCCCATTATACAACTATGAAGGGACGGTCGAAGCCGTCTCTTCTCATGGTCCCTGAAGACGACCAAAGATAACTACATGGGATGGTAGTGACCATCCCATATAACTTCCTTTGCTCGTCTAGTAAGGTTTCCCAACACAATGGGGACGTTGATGAATATCCATTTCATCACCTTTATTCTTTCATTTCAACCTTAAATCCTTAGTTAAATGCATGTATAAAATATTACTTTGTGTAGAATAACACTCATTAATAGAATTGTAAATATTATACAAATACATGGATTAGATTTAAAAATAAAAGAATAAAGGAAGGAAAGAGAAAGGATGAAGTGTCAAAGACACTGAGTGACCCTGTACCTCGAGACCATAAAACCATCTCATCTGGTGTCAGATGGGATGGTCATGATCATCCCATCAAGTCCTCTATGTATGTGGGCTTAGATGGGACGACGACGACCATCCCATTAGGGTTCCTTTGGCCACTCCTATCATGTGTTGCGGCCTCTAGGGACATGCATAGAGGTTCTATCGGGACGACTCATGACCATCCCATTTGACTCATTCCAGGTAAAAAAACAATACATGTTCGTTGGGTTTCCCAACTTATTATCTGTCTTCATCTCACATGTATTAATTCAAAAGATTAATATATAAAAACACAAGTTCAGAATCAAAACATACGATATGTAAACAATAATGTTAATGATAAATAGTTGTGAATACTAAAACATAAGTTACATATTACTACATCATTCACTTCTTCTCTCGATGAAGGTGAAGGATATGGAGAGATCCTCAAGCGCATCACGGAAGCGTGAGCGTCGTATCGGATACGACGAGGAACGACTAGTCATACTAGTTGTTCAGTGCAGCGGAATTTAAAAATTTTATTCGATGAAACCACATGATCCAAGAACCATTCTCGGATCGTTTCATCTATAACCACAACATGTATAATGCAATACCTCTTGAAGCGTGGTTGATCGAGTCTTTAAGAGAAGAGACCTCCTGTCTCAAGTCCGATCGTCAGAGAGATCGCTTGCGAGCGCGGGGATGAACCGCGGTGTCCTCGCAATCCAAGAAGTTGATCCAAGCACGGTTGCTCCTGATCTCGTCGCACGAGATCGAACGTCTCCTTCGTAGGCGAAGCACTCGAAGTAGACGAAGAACCGCAGAGCGTCGAAGCGGTAGCACGAGGGCGCGGGCGACGACGATTCTCTCCACCAAGGTGGACGGCCACCAAGAAGAAGGGGGAGAGAGGGCTGTAGAGTATGAGAGAAAGAGAGAGAGAGTTTTGCTACAATAGCATGTGTAAAGAGAGAGCCAAGAATGCCTCTCTATTTATATGGTTTTGGGGTCCATGGATCTCAATCCATGTGTCATATAAAATCAATGGATGAGATTGATTTATGACAATCCAATGGTCAAGATTATTGTTGGTAAAAGCCAACAACTTGTGATTTAATTTTGATTAAATATATTTGATAAATCAAATAAATATAATACCAAATTAAACCACACAAATAGAGAGAGAGAAAATAAGGGAGATACACCTTCCTCTTTGGAAGGGGGGACGGCCACCAATTCCCTCAAGGAATTGGTGCCTCCCCCTCCTTTCCAAAAGGGGAGGGCAATCTCCTTGATTTTCTCTCCATCTAATTTCCAACAACAATTTGTTGGTATTTTAATTCACCAAAATAATTCTCAATTAATTTTGGGAATATTGCAATCTTGACATTGGAATATTGTGAATCAAATTCACAACCCAAAAAAAAATGTAATTTACATTTTCAACTAATTAAACAACGTGCATATAATACACATTAATAATTAATCTACTAATATAAATTATATTTAACTCTCTCTAATACATTATAAATCACATTTATAGTACATTATGAATAATTGGATATTGCTATCCATATTATTCTTATCCATAATAATTAAATCACATTTAATTATATTGGATAATTTCTCATACATCATGATAATTAAATCACATTTAATTATCAATTTCTCTTTGCTTAGATCTCATGGAATTGTTCTTAAACCTTTTAAGAACAATGCTATTTCTCCTCAGATACTTGGAGATAAGGACAGGGCGATTGTATTGTTCCACGTATAGTGACTTGGATATTGAGATCACATCTCAAATCCAGATCCCATGGACCTCTCATAGATGCTTGATTAAATCAAGGCCGTAAACCTAATCTTCTCATTGCATCTGAATCTCATTCAGATCAATGTCCAGTACATGGACTAAGGTTAGGTTACTTCTCTAATGAGAGGAGTCACTAAAATCCAGACATGTTTCATCACTCCCTCGGAATGGAAGCGTCATGGTTATACAATCGTTTATGATCAAATCACCCTTCAGGTATTCCTAATACCTGTACATCCTGCATACTGGAAGACTCATGATCATCATGAAGATAAAGATCACGTTTACACTGTCATCTTCATAGTCTGATCATTAAGTTTCTCAATCTTGGTCCTTGGGATATGGTACAGATCATATGCTTTCACAAAGCATATATCTTACCTTCAAATTCATATCATGCTTCTAAAGCATGATGACCATGCATGGAATTTGGTCAATCCTAATACCTCATGAGTGAGCTCATGTCTCCCGGTTCACAAGTGAACCTGTATGATCCCTTTGAGAGATCATATTACTCATATACCCTTACATGCATACCAGCTCGCCGATGTATAGACCTTGATTAGGTCATCAACCTATTGGTCTGCCAAATGTACATGCTCAGGCATATAGTAATATATCTGTCTCTGGTCAGAGGATGTTTGCCTGTGATGTGACAGTATTCATCATAGGTCTTTGGTTATCTTGATCTCGTTAAGTCAACTCATTGACTCAACTAATCTGATACCTCCGAATCAATATTCCTTTGCAGAGGACCTACATCAAGAGGTCGATCAGATATCAGTCTACTGAGATGGGATTGCCATCTCCAACTCAGACTGGAGATCACTACTTGTTAATCATTGATGATGCTTGATGAGTCCTCTATCTAACTCCTTATATATTCATCCAAGCATCAGCCTCTATGATTCAATCATTAAATCAACAGCTGTATAATTATCAAGTTGGCCATGGTACATAACCCTTATTGTACAGAGGGACCTTATAGTGCATTCATTCATTCAATATCAGAAAGGGAGTGAAACAAAACATCAATAACTTTTATCGATAAATCATTTATTACAATAACATTTATTGTAGGAATGGTTCGCCTCGGGCTCACATTGCTAACAATCTCCCACTAGCCCTCAGAACCATTCAGGAACAAGCCTTAAACCCATACTCATTACATGCTGGTCAAAAACCTTCTGTGTCAGAGGTTTGGTAAGAGGATCAGCAACGTTTTTGGCAGAGGCCACCTTGGTGATGATGATGTCACCACGCTTTTGAATCTCCCGAATGATGTGGTATTTCCTTTCTACGTGCTTGCTCTTCTGATGCCATCTGGGTTCCTTCGCCTGGGCAATGGCTCCCGTGTTATCACAGAGTAGCAGGATGGGAGTATCATAGGAAACTACGCCAAGCTCCTGGACGAACTTGCGTAACCACACCGCCTCCTTTGCAGCATCCGATGCGGCAATGTATTCGGCTTCTGTTGTTGAATCTGCTGTAGTGTCCTGCTTCTTGCTTCTCCAGCTCACAGCACCACCGTTCAACAGGAACACAAACCCTGATGTCGACTTTCGATCATCAATATTCGATTGGAAGTCAGAATCTGTATATCCCAAGACTTGGAGATCACCATCTCCATAGACCAAGATGTAATCTTGTGTCCGTCTTAGATATTTAAATATGTTCTTTACTGCATTCCAGTGTTGTTCTCCATAGCAGGATTGGTAACGACTTACCACTCCCACTGCATGGCAGATATCTGGCCTAATACACATCATGGCATACATTAAGCTTCCTACGGCTGATGCATAAGGACATCCAGCCATGGCCTTCTTTTCCTCAACAGTTTGAGGAGCCATTCCTTTAGACAGGTGGATGCCATGTCTTAAGGGTAGGAATCCTTTCTTGGAACTATCCATACGGAATCGTTCAAGAATCTTCTTAATGTATCCTTGTTGTGACAATCCCAATATCCTCTTCTCTCGGTTTCTGAACAGCTTCAGACCCAAGATGTAAGAGGCTTCTCCAAGATCTTTCATCTCAAAGGTATGGGACAACCAAATCTTCACACTGGTCATCATCCCTGTATCATTCCCAATGATAAGGATGTCATCTACATAAAGCACGATGAACACAATGGCGCTCCCACTAAGCTTCTTGTACACACAAGGTTCATCAGGATTCTGCACAAAATCATAACTCTTTATGGTTTCGTCAAATCTGATGTTCCAGCTACGAGAAGCTTGCTTGAGCCCATAGATGGATTTCTTCAGCTTGCATACTTTGCCATCCTCAGTTATGAAGCCCTGGGGCTGCTCCATGTAGATATCCTCCTCGAGGTATCCATTGAGGAAAGCCGTCTTGACGTCCATCTGCCAGATGTCGTAGTCAAGATATGCAGCTATAGCTAACAATGCCCTGATGGATTTAAGCATAGCCACAGGAGAGAACGTCTCATCGTAGTCGATGCCTTCTCTCTGTGTGTAGCCCTTGGCTACGAGCCGTGCCTTGAAAGTCTCTACTTTCCCATCAGGTCCCCTCTTTCTCTTGAAGATCCATTTGCACCCAATGGGTTTTACCCCTTTAGGTGGATCCTCTAGGGTCCATACACCATTCTTATGCATGGAGTCAATTTCTGACTTCATTGCTAGCATCCATCTATCCATGTCATGATTCGCGAGTGCTTCATCAAATGAAGTAGGATCATTATCAGTTTCACCCGACACATGGAATCCATACCTTTCAGGTGGTGCAACCACCCTCGAACTCTTTCGAAGAGGTATAGGTGTTTCGTCTTTATTTGTCTCTTCAGTTTCTGGTTCAGGAAGCTCAGAGTCCTCAGGGGACTCAATGAGTTCCTCTACTTCATTTTTGTCTTGACCTTTAAGGAAATCATCCTCCAGAAATTTCACATCTCTAGAGACAAAAACCTTTTAGGTCTCAGGGTCATAAAGTTGGTATCCAATACCATCTTTAACATACCCAATGAAGTAGCACTCACGAGAGCGAGATTCTAGCTTACTTGCATCCACATTCTTTGCATGGACCAAGCAACCCCAAACCCTCAAGTGATTAACACTAGGTTTGGTTCCATACTAGAGCTCATGAGGAGTCTTAGGTACAGATTTGCTAGGAATCTTATTCAGGATATATATTGCAGTCTCTACTGCATATCCCCAGAAACTAAGTGGTAAATGTGCTTTGCTCATCATTGAACGAACCATATCCATGATGGTTCTATTGCGTCTTTCAGCAACACCATTAAGTTGGGGAGTTCCAGGAGGAGTGAGATTGGAAATAATTCCATTCTCTTTAAGGTATTCCTTAAATTCATCTGATAGGTACTCGCCACCTCGATCAGATCGAATTCGTTTAATCTTCCTATCGGTTTGGTTCTCAACCAAAACCTTGAACTCTTTGAACTTTTCAAAGGTTTCAGAATTATGACGTAATAGGAAGATAAACCCGTATCACGAATGGTCATCAATAAACGTTAAATAATATCGATATCCATTTCGGGTCGCGGTACTGAAGGGACCGCATACATCAGTATGTATTAGGTCAATAATACCTTCACATCTTGTAACCTTGTTACGAAAAGGCATCCTAGTCATTTTACCTCGAATACAATGTTCACAGGTAGGTAAAGGCTGAACCTGTAGAAAATCCAAAGGTCCATCCTTTATCAATCTATTGATCCTATCAACAGATAAATGACCAAGCCTTTGATGCCAAATCATGTTTGAATGATTTATATTACTCCTGGATCTTTTAGGGTTTTTATTAGTGGTTGTAACATTCATGACATGCTCATTAATGCACAATTCATAGAGTCCTCCAGATGTTAAAATACCCTCTGCAATATATTTATCATAATGATTTATGACTAATTTATTACAAAATAGGAATGAATATCCACTTCTAACTAGCTTAGATACAGATATCAAATTCCTTCTGACTTCAGGTACATAAAGACACTCTTTAAGTACTAGGACTCTTCCACTAGATAATGATAGTCGGCAGGTCCCGACGGCGACTGCTGCAACACTTGCATCAGATCCCATCTGGATGACTATCTCCCCTTCTTCAAGCTTTCTAGTTTCCTGAAACAAAAGCAACAAATTGCATACATGAACAGAAGCACCAGAATCAACTACTCAACTTCCTTCTCGTCCAACGAGAAAGCTGGTTTCAATGATAAAAGTAGATTTCATACATGCTGGGGCTTTACCTTTGTCGATCGACTTCAGGTAATCCGGGCAATTACGCCTCCAGTGCCCCGGCTTCTTGTAGTGGTAACAGACGTCGATTTCCTTCGATGCCATTAAAGTGGATGCATTGGAAGATGAGGCAACACTTTGTCCCTTCTTCTTTCTCTTCTGGGTCGGGCCCTTCCGAGAACCTTGCTTCCGACCGCGCTTCCCTTTGACCTGTGCAACCATTGCAGTGCCAGTGGGACCATCTTTCTTCATTACGTCTTCTACAGACTTTAATGCAGCAAGAAGCCCAGCATTTGTCAGTTCCAGCTTATTCATGTGGAATGACACCACAAAGTTATTGAAAGATTTGGGCAATGACAACAGAATGAAATCAGATTGCATGTCTGCATCCATCGTTGCCCCCAGAGTCTCCAGCTCTGACAAGTACCCAAACATTTTGAGTACGTGTTCACGGACCGAAGTCCCTTCCTGCATCTTGCAGCGAACCAGTTCTTTCATAACATTGTACCGCTGGGTGCAGTTAATATCACCAAACATATCCTTTAGATTATGCATTATTTCTTGGCAAGTACTCATCTCCACATGTTGCCTCTGAAGAACATTGGAGAGAGAACCCAAGATGTAGAATCTAGCCAAGACATGATCTTCATCATACTTGTCATTGTATGCTTTGTCTTCCTTAGATTTAGGGTTTTCGAGTTTGTTTTTAGAGAGCACATAGCTAATGCGCTCTGCCGAAAGCACAAGTTCCAAATTACGGATCCAATCCGAGTAATTCGATCCGGTCAATTGGTTGACCTCCAGAAGCCTGCTCAGTGGGTTCATGAACTTCATTTTCTGAAATTGAGAATGCACTATATTAGAACATATAATCATATATTCAATTTAATTTTATTTGATTAAGGCATTTTAAATCAAATTAGTCTTGCTATGTCAACTATGAAAGTTTATTCCCTTATTCGCTTTCAAAGTAGGAGATATACTTACCAATATATCTCAAGCAAGAACTGGGATCTCCTCTTTATCTTTGTCATATCCCAATAATATGAGAACCTATGACTCGAATAAAGAGAAGCGGGAACACATTCCGCCTTGCAAGTCCAACTTGCATTTCCCAATTCGGTCTTTAATACCCGAGCCCACCACCCCTAAGGTGATGTTGACTCGTCATTAATTGAACCAACCGTCAACAGGAATACAACTCGCTATGCGCAATCCAATATCGCCCCAATAATATGAGGACCCGATATTGGGGTCACTACGCATACGTCCTTACTCTTTCGAGAAGCGACGAGCTCGATCCAAACGGATCATATGTGGGAGCTGTCACTTCGGACATGCATCTCCCACATATAATATTTGGCGACGAAACCCTTCGCCTTGACGGGAGACCATGGATGTCACTTATGTGATCCTCCATTTCTTATTCAAATTTAATTAATTACTATGAATCTCATTCATATAATTAATTCTTCCAAGGGAATTATTAACTCTAATCATATTAGAGTATTTTAAATTGGATATAATTAACTTAATCATATTAAATTAATTATCAATCCAATTCAATCAATCAAACTTAATTTTATGCTTGAATATATATATATATATATATGATTGATGAATACCCATTCATCATTCTTTATTCTTATATTTTAGCTACAAAAACCTTTGCAAATGCATGTAGATATGTGTAAATAGGAATAATTATCAAAAGCATGCATTGTGTAAAAACCTATAATTAGCATGTTTTTGTGCAAAAATAAAAGAATAAAGATTAAAAAGAAAAAGAGGGAAATATTTAGAATAAATATTGAGCAACCTAACCCAAGGGAGGGCTCAGCATGGGCCTGACCGCATAAAAGCCAAAGTAGAGGGAGATAGGGGCTCTTGTGTAAATATCTGTGTAAATAAATAAAACTATATTTTCCTCACCCAAAAATATGCTTGTAAATATTTGTATATATTTATAAAAGATAAAAACGAAATAAAAAGTTAAAAATCAAAAAGATCAAAAATACCCCTTTCATCATGTACATAAACCACACCTATATATTTATTTAGCTTTGTAAATATATAAAAGTAATTTTTATAATTTTTGTAAATAATCTATGTTATATATTGTAAATAAATAAAATAAGAACAATTAAAATCAAAACAAAATAAAAATAGAAAAATCAAAAATACAAAAATACATTGTACATATACCATGTACATAGATGTACATATCTATATATTTTTTACCTATGTATATAAATAATAAAAATAAAATAAAAACACCCTTTTATTCCTTATTTTACTCTATAAATAAATAAAATATAAAATGGGAATAAAATTGTGTAAAAATAATATATAAAAATCAAAAATCAAAACCCTATATATATTGCATATACCTATATCTAGTACATATTATGTATATAGCCTATTTTTATTTCCAAAAATTAATTAAAAATCACCAAAAAATAGAAAAAAATAAAATAAAAATATTTCATGTTTGGAGTTTTTGCAGATTCGGCCCCTAGCTACCTCTATTTGTCACCTCAAGATCCAGCCACGTGGCCGAACCTCATTGGCTCCTGGGGATGTTGACCGCCCGGTCAACTAGCCCCCCTAGGACCACTTCCCACAGGTCCGAGCTCCTGACCCGATTTCTCCAATTAATACCCGCTCGACCCGATCACCAATTCGCCAAACCCCAGGTCCGAATCATTCTCCTTGCATCCGGCATCCTCGCCGGAGCCGCTCCCTCGGGATCCGCGCGCTCCTGAGCTTGCCCGGACCCCTTCTTCTCGGACCCCTAGCCATATAAAGGCGCTGCTCCGCCACCTTCCCACGCTATCTTTGGTCATTCCCCTTCTTCCCTGTGAGCTCCAGAGAGACCGCGAGAGTGACAGCGAGCGCCTCGACCTGTTGCAGCGAGGAGAGGAGGTGAAAACCATCGATCCGGCGACGTAGCCGCCGTAGCTCCGCCACCTGAGCGAGCTTCGAGCCTCGGGCCGAGACGACCCTCGAGGCGACGACCAGGAGCACCCCCTGCTCTTCCCCAGTCTCACCGTTCATCCAAGTAGTCTCGTAGCTCCGCCATTTCGTTCGATTTTCGTTTACCCCCAATTTGCGCCGCCGTCGCCTTTCTTCGATTCACCCCGGTTCCGACCACCATTCGACCATCGGACCCGACCTTCACGTTCGCCTTCCTTCGCCGCACGTTCTCCACCCACACACGCAACCCAGCTCGCACAGGAGCTGGGAACCGGGCTCCTCCGTCCACCACCTTCGCCGGAGCCCGCCACCCCGACGCACCAGCCACCTTCACATCGCCTAACCGGGTCGAGGCAATTTGCCCTCGACCCGCGAGTCTTTTGGTTCACTTTGCAGGTCAGAACGAGGGCCATCTGAGGCTCTCCGTCATTCGGCCAGAAGACCAGCTCTGCCGACCGCCCCTGAGCGCTTCCGAGCTCGGGTCGATCATCGGAGCGCCTCAGCAGACGCAGGAGCGCACCAGCTTTCTTCTCCGATCATCAGAGCGCTCCGAGGAGGAGGCCAGCGCCAGCACGAGCCCGGCGAAGCTCGCCGGGGCCCAGTTCTTCCAGCACCCTCAGCGTCGTTGGATCAGCCCCCAGCTCCAGACGCCATCCTGACCGTTGGTTCCTGGAGCGCCCCTCAACGTCAGATCTGAGGCGACTGATCCGGACCGTCAGATCCACACGTGTCATGGCCTAGACCGTTGGATCAACCAGAGCAGTTCCAGCGCTGAGAGCCGCCCCCGTTTGGACCGTCCGATCTCCACGTGGCAATCATCCAGCCGCTCTGGTTAATAAAGGGTAATTTACCCTTAGGCCCTTATCTTTGTTTTATTTCGCATTAGTCCTGTAAATATTTAAGTATGTTGTTTAGTTTTAGGTTTAATTGCATAGAGGACCCTGAGCTTTAGATATTTGCATTTATACCCCTGCCTGTGTGAGCCACGTGCTTCGTCACGTATTATTTTGGTGTATTTGCAGTCTAAGCCCTTGTAGTTCTGGTTGTTATGAAATGAATGAAAGTTTTTAGTTAATTGCATTTATACCCCTGTGCGTGGTTTATTTCCGCATGTGCGATATTTTTTGGGTTATTTGCAACTAAGGCCCCTGGACTTTTGGTACGTGTTACCAATAAGTCCTCGGGATTTATTTTTGTTACATTTAGGTCCCTGAGTGCCCCAGGCATGCGCTTGGCACGTGTTTTGCTGGGTTAATTGCACCTGGACCCCCAGAACTTCAGGTATTTGCATTCCAGTCCCTGTGCACAGTACCCTCTTTGTATTTTTGAATAAAATATCAAATCACCTCCAAATCCAATGAGAATTTGACACATGGCTCCTTCCATGGTGTAGGATTTTCAAGGATTTTTTAGGACATTTCTGATTTTGTTTGTTATTTTTAAAAATTCAAAAACCTTAATTTTTGTTACTGTTTAGATTGAAAAATCACAAAAAAATACAAAAACTCCCCTAAAAATTCTACAAAAATTAGCTACTGTTTAGTTTAGTTTGTTTGATTTTCTAGCCAAGTTTGGCTATTTTTCATTGCTCAAAAACCTTAAAAACTTAAAAACACTCAAAAACCCATAAAAATTCTAGTAAATACATTAAAAACCCAAAAACAATAAACTTGGTACCTAAATTTTCCTTGTTCTACCTAATTTACAGGAAAATTACCTCCAGGCCATTTTGAGGCCCTTAGGTATTTTATCTAGGGCTTTTTGGCTCGGCTGGACAGTACCATTTATTTTTGCCACTGTTTGATTTTTAGAAATAAAAATACACATCAGAAAATTATCAAAAATTCACCAAAAACACTAAAAAATATAAAATACACAAAAATATTTTTGTTTTCATTTTTGGTTGATTTTTGTTGCTTTAAATAAATTGATAAAGTGTGCTTGTATTTGTTTTTCTTAATTTCTTAATCAATTAAAAATCTAAAAAAAATATAAAAATAATTAAAAACCACTAAAAATATTTTCCTCTTTTATTTTATTTGTTTTTACTACTTCGTAGGCCTTCGGCCAATCCGTGCTCCTTGAGTTCGACCCTGGGTGCTATACCAGGTTAATCACATAATAGGAACGCTTCTTTGTTCTGATTGATTTTATTCTTCGCGAGTGGTTCGTTTTTCTTGTTGACCCGAGTCTAAGTGATTGAGGTCTCAACGACCTTATAGACACCTGATTGCCTTGGTCATTTAGACGGTCATCAATGATATTATTCTCAAAGTACGTATTAATTCGTATTTTAATAATTAGAAAAATACATCATAATCCCTCGGACATTATCCCGACCCTACCCGTTGTCATGGCCAGTACCGACGGGAGTGGGGCGGACCACATACGTTGCAACCCGCTGACCCAGCGATCCCCGACTAGATACCATATCCGTCTCGGGAAAGGATAATGCCAAATTGATTATTTTGTACTTGAGATGATCATCGGTTCTTCAACCGAAATTATACCATATAGTAATCAAAACAATTTTGATTATAAGGAAATTTGCTAAGCAAATTCCCAAGTCCTATTCAAGCAAGAAGTTTGATGATTGTAATTCCAATTATGGTTTAGATCAAATCTAATCAACTAATTGGTTGGGGACAAGTCAATTAGGCAAATAATCATGTTTCAATATTTCACAAATATTTTTCAAGATTATCTCACGAAATTAACAATTAATTTCACTAATTGACAATCACTTGGTTCTAGATTAGGAAAGCAATTTCAGCAGTGACCCCTACTTACTAAAATTAGCATATCTCAATCATATTAAATCCAAATTAAGAAAAGTCAATTTATAAAGTTTGCTAATTTGATTTAGGACAGAACCTAGGTGATGTTTCACGCATTTCGAGGCAAGTCTAAACAGTAATTAACATTTTAATTACGTTCAGATTCACAGTTCCCGCAACAGTGCATACATGTTCATTAAAACGACCATATCTCGAGCATACGAAATCCGATTTACGCAAACTCAGATCCTATGGTTTTGTTATTTAATGGGGAACATAATCCAAGTATAAAATTCGTGTTTAAGCAATTTAAACAGAGCCGAATTTATTTACTAAACAGATCTTCGAAATCAAATGCGATGAAAACTTTCGCGACCTTAGCGAACCCAAGTCGTCCTTGGTTAACGAATCATTATTCGAAAACGTCAACCTGGCTCTGATACCACTTGAAGGATATGAAGAGATCCTCAAGCGCATCACGGAAGCGTGAGCGTCGTATCGGATACGACGAGGAACGACTAGTCATACTAGTTGTTCGGTGCAGCGGAATTTAAAAATTTTATTCGATGAAACCACATGATCCAAGAACCATTCTCGGATCGTTTCATATATAACCACAACAAGTATAATGCAATACCTATTGAAGCGTGGTTGATCGAGTCTCTAAGAGAAGAGACCTCCTGTCTCAAGTCCGATCGTCGGAGAGATCGCTTGCGAGCGCGGGGATGAACCGCGGTGTCCTCGCAATCCAAGAAGTTGATCCAAGCACGGTTGCTCCTGATCTCGTCGCACGAGATCGAACGTCTCCTTCGTAGGCGAAGCACTCGAAGTAGACGAAGAACCGCAGAGCGTCGAAGCGGTAGCACGAGGACGCGGGCGACGACGATTCTCTCCACCAAGGTGGACGGCCACCAAGAAGAAGGGGGAGAGAGGGCTGTCGAGTATGAGAGAAAGAGAGAGAGAGTTTTGCTACAATAGCATGTGTAAAGAGAGAGCCAAGAATGCCTCTCTATTTATAGGGTTTTGGGGTCCATGGATCTCAATCCATGTGTCATATAAAATCAATGGATGAGATTGATTTATGACAATCCAATGGTCAAGATTGTTGTTGGTAAAAGCCAACAACTTGTGATTTAATTTTGATTAAATATATTTGACAAATCAAATAAATATAATACCAAATTAAACCACACAAATAGAGAGAGAGAAAATAAGGGAGATACACCTTCCTCTTTGGAAGGGGGGGACGGCCACCAATTCACTCAAGGAATTGGTGCTGCCCCCTCCTTTCCAAAGGGGAGGGCAATCTCCTTGATTTTCTCTCCATCTAATTTCCAACAACAATTTGTTGGTATTTTAATTCACCAAAATAATTCTCAATTAATTTTGGGAATATTGCAATCTTGACATTGGAATATTGTGAATCAAATTCACAACCCAAAACAAAATGTAATTTACATTTTCAATTAATTAAACAATGTGCATCCAATACCCATTAATAATTAATCTACTAATATAAATTATATTTAACTCTCTCTAATACATTATAAATCACATTTATAATATATTATGAATAATTGGATATTGCTATCCACATTATTCGTATCCATAATAATTAAATCACATTTAATTATATTGGATAATTTCTCATACATCATGATAATTAAATCACATTTAATTATCAATTTCTCTTTGCTTAGATCTCATGGAATTGTTCTTAAACCTTTTAAGAACAATGCTATTTCTCCTCAGATACTTGGATATAAGGACAGGGCGATTGTATTGTTCCACGTATAGTGACTTGGATATTGAGATCACATCTCAAATCCAGTTCCCATGGACCTCTCATAGATGCTTGATTAAATCAAGACCGTAAACCTAATCTTCTCATTGCATCTGAATCTCATTCAGATCAATGTCCAGTACATGGACTAAGGTTAGGTTACTTCTCTAATGAGAGGAGTCACTAAAATCCAGACCTGTTTCATCACTCCCTCGGAATGGAAGCGTCATGGTTATACAATCGTTTATGATCAAATCACCCTTCAGGTATTCCTAATACCTGTACATCCTGCATACTGGAAGACTCATGATCATCATGAAGATAAAGATCACTTTTACACTGTCATCTTCATAGTCTGATCATTAAGTTTCTCAATCTTGGTCCTTGGGATATGGTACAGATCATATGCTTTCACAAAGCATATATCTTACCTTCAAATTCATATCATGCTTCTAAAGCATGATGACCATGCATGGAATTTGGTCAATCCCAATACCTCATGAGTGAGCTCATGTCTCCCGGTTCACAAGTGAACCTGTATGATCCCTTTGAGAAATCATATTACTCATATGCCCTTAAATGCATACCAGCTTGCCGGTGTATAGACCTTGATTAGGTCATCAACCTATTGGTCTGCCAAATGTACATGCTCAGACATATAGTAATATATCTGTATCTGGTCAGAGGATGTTTGCCTGTGATGTGACAGTATTCATCATAGGTCTTTGGTTATCCCGATCTCGTTAAGTCAACTCATTGACTCAACTAATCTGATACCTCCGAATCAATATTCCTATGCAGAGGACCTGCATCAAGAGGTCGATCAGAGTTCAGTCTACTGAGATGGGATTGACATCTCCCACTCAGACTGGAGATCACTACTTGTTAATCATTGATGATGCTTGATGAGTCCTCTATCTAACTCCTTAGATATTCATCCAAGCATCAGTCTCTATGATTCAATCATTAAATCAACAGTTGTATAATTATCAAGTTGGCCATGGTACATAACCCTTATTGTACAGAGGGACCTTATAGTGCATTCATTCATTCAATATCAGAAAGGGTGTGAAACAAAACATCAATAACTTTTATCGATAAATCATTTATTAGAATAACATTTATTGTAGGAATGGTTCGCCTCGGGCTCACATTGCTAACAGAAGGATGGTCTTCCCCTTTTCATTCCTTCTTTGTATTTGCCTTTCCCTCTCTACTCTCTCCATCTTGACATCCCTCCCATGGATGATGACTCCGCGATGAACCAACGTTGCGTCGAGATATTAGAATGCTCCACATCTTCATTGTCGTCATCATCATCGTCCTCGTCACTTTGATCATCTTTCTCATATTTAACGAAAGTCATCAAGCCAGTTTTGAGAAATTCATCATCTCCACTATGTATGATTTTCTATCTTCTCACACGTGGTTGAGGAATAATTCATAGTAAGGTTGCTTACAATCATTAATGGTCTCTATAATGTCGGGTTTTTCATTATGATTAGAATCAGAAGAAGAAGTGTAACATTGTCTTTGGGCATTCCCCAATAGGCCTCATCTTTGTACAAGTTTGAAATCTGGAAAATTCAAGGGGAAAGCTAATTAATTACAAAATTAACATAACATATTTTTAAGATAAAAAATGAAAACAAATCATTGAGTATATTATCAAATGAAGAAGGAAAAAACCATTCTCATTTAATAATTTACCTCTATGAAAAATCTTCTACAAAAAACTGATGAGATGAAACCCAAGAAGATAAAAGTATACAGTAATTGTGGTTCTCCTTTCATTTTTTGGCAGCAGGGGCTGATCATGCATCATAGAGAATTCTTTTTTCAATTCGATGAATTAGAAGATGCTCCACCGATAATCACCCAAATCTGGGAGTCCAAATGAAGTCCGGTACCTCAATAAATCAACATAGCTTGAACACTCTTAGGATCACAACGCCTCTGATCCCAGAAGTCAACATCCTCAAAAGAGACAACTAAGAATAAATCCTACAAAATTAAAATTTGTGAATACAAAGTTCGGTGGATCATATCTATGAGTCCAAACCTTTGCAAATAATTATCAATACAAGGGATATTACACCCTCCCATGTAATGTAAGTTCAATTTTCATAATCTCCCAAAAGACCTTCTCTTGCAGGATCTAGATAGGATATGGTAACCTAATAGAAATCAGGGAGACTGAAGAGCAAGGGCCTGAGCATAGAAACTTGCATAATCAATATGAAATCTGATGCATGCTCTAATGTGGGATAGAAAAACCTGTCTTTTAGAGATTACCAAAAACGAGACCACAAAAAGTGGTAATACAACAAGGATTCTAAGGGCTTCCTTGTAATCAGATCCACATCTAACCACCTACACTCTCTCTAATAATAACTTCGGATAGACTAGATGTAACCATCAAAATCAGTTATTGTCTTTCTAGTATAAAGGGATATAAGTTGGCTCAAGAGCTTCAGCAATAAAGATGCTCCAGGAGACGTATCTTGCAGGCCTCCTAAAAGCACATTAATTTTTCTTAGCCTCCTATTTATCATGAACTTATATGAATTCTTCACAGAGGTAAGAACATTGATATACTCAAACGTATAAAAAGAGCTTAGAACATTGCTCTCTACTACCGTCATGAAAGAAGAAATGATCCTCCCAAGGTTTTCTTCACAGCGGTGTATTCTCTCATGCATATTCGCAAAAACCATGTCTTCAGCATCAACATTTGATGGAATCGCATGATCCATCCTCCTTTGGACCTCTAAGGGAGAGATCTGTGGTAGAAATTCACTCATGGCTCTCCTCCAAAAGATGAAAAGAAGAGATCTGTAATGGAGAGGAGGAGTACTGTAAGGGACATATGCACACACCAACACAAGCACACACATACCCACACACGTACACACTCAAATGAGTGTGGAGAAAGAATCATCACTTGCATATAATCATGTGGAGAAGGATGCATTGCAATCATAAAAACTATCAAAGATAGAGTATTATACATAATCATGTGATCATATATTAACCTTATCAGTATTCCATGTAACATTAATCCACCACAACCTAACTCAAAATATATCAGTATCCACATACTAACCTAATCAAATCTACATGATCATGTATACATCGAAATGATTCTAACTAAAGACATGTCAACTAAAGCACCCTCTCTCAATAGTACCCTATCTCCCAACGAGTGCAACATACCAACTATATAAAAATATTGTGGTTGTATTCAACTATAACATGTCAAATAGAAATTTCAACCATATAACAAGATATATAAGAGAAAAGTTTCAAATGGCGTTGTCACGAGAGACCATTGACTGAGGAGACGACCACACGAAGAAAGATGACTGTTTGATGTGAACACGAGATCCCTATGAGAAGCTCGAGATCGTCGAGTGAGACCTGAAGTTGTGGAGGGAGGAGAAGTCGACGATGAAAAGAATTGGTTATGTGACTCTTTTGAGAGATTTCGTCGTTTTGACCAGAGGGTACGACCAATTTGACCGTCCCTCCTTGAGAATCGGGGACAATCATAAGTATAACCATCCCATATATTGTGAAGCCCACATGTTTTTCAATGGGTGGGAACAAGTATAGGATGGTCAAGCATTACCAGTCCCATATACCTAAAAAGATGGGACGGTTGTCGACCATCCCGTATAGGTTCACCTCTTTATTGATCCAGCTTGCAAGAGACGGACATAGAGAGATTTATGGGATGGTCGTGATCGTCCCATCGACCATCAAAATGCTCGGATGGGACAGTCATATGGGACCATCCCTAAATGTCATATAGAAATATGCTCTTGATCTTCAGAGACTTATTGAAACATGGGTGTAAATCTTCTACAGTCCTATTGAAGCTAATCATTGTCTGAGCATTTATGATGGAGAGAAACTTGATTAAATCCAAAAAAAACATGTTACTAAAGACTGGTGTGCAAGTGAAAAACACCTCTCGATCACTTCTTTATTCCTGCAAAAAGAGACAGAAATAATATCGCGGTCGGTGTCGACCGAGTGGATTTTGTCCGAAAATATTAAGGTGAATTAATCTTTTTAATTTTATTTATACTCCTAAACAAATGTGTATAGTGATTCGTATGGAGTTTTGAACTCAGGGAGGCAAACTGTTTAGAACTAGGAAAATCGGTAGAAAAACTTAGGCAAAAGGATTTACTAGTTTTTATTTAATTTTTTTAAATATTTTTCTCAATTTTTATTTGATTTTAATGAATTTTATATTGTTTTTGCAATTTTTAATGTATTTTGTTTTTTATTATTATTTTAGAAAATGTTTAAATTTTTGTTTGATTTTAATTTTGTACTTTTTATATTTTTAAGGACCTTTACTGTTTTTATGGAATTTTAAAGGGTTATTAAGATTTTTATGGTGTTTAGTTTTTTTTAAGGTAAAAGGTTATGTTTTATTGAAAACTGTGTTGTTTTTGTGATTTTTAAGAGTGAAAGTGATGCTGAAATATTTTTATTGTATTTTCTGTAGAAATAGATGAAAATCCCTTTAAAATGATAGGTTATGTGTCACTAGGGGATTTTTATTGAGTTAGTTATGAGTTTTTGAAATTTTATGAATTTTTGTATTTTTGTATTTTTTTATTATTTAATTTTTTGTTTGTTAGGTAAAAGGTAGTAAAATATACTAAGTATAATTTTTATAAGATTTTAAGTAGATTTTTATTTTTTATTTTTTTATGTTTGTTAGATGTTTTTGGTATTGAAAATGATTCCTTAAATGCTAAAAGAAATATTTGTATATATATATTTTTTTAAAAGAAATTATTTTAAACTGTATATAGAGTGAAATACGGTATTTAAGCGTATTATTATTTTTTTTATATTTTTTTATGTTTTATATTTCATTAATATGTATAGGGGTATGTATATGGTGTATCTACAGTGGAAGCGACACATATGTAATAATTCTGGAAATCAGGAGTGCGCTTGTAATTTGTAAAAGTGTTGAGGGTGCCCGCGCAAAAAGTCCAGTCTCACGTGATTATCACCTGCTCCTTCAGCTGTCAGGGACCTGCTTGTAATTTTGGAAACCTGTTGGGATATTCCTACAAAATTCACAATTTCCACGTGATTTGCACGCGCATCTTTCTGTTAGGCACTGATGACGACACCTGGCTCGTAGACTCCCGTCCGATGACGATGATCAGACGTCTCTGGTTTGGATGCGAATCGATGGTCCAGATACAACTTGGAGCTAAGGTCCTAATCGAACGTCTCTGGAGGTATCTCGATGAACTGGGGATGAACTCTTCCCTGATGAATTTAGATCAACAAATCCAGCTGCTCTAATCGATGTTTCTCTCTGCTAATGAATCTCACAGCCTCAAATCCGACTTTCGCTCAGAAATATGATCAGATTCGAGATTCAAAAGCTCTGATCGACGATCTAGAGACGATGTTCCCCTCATGGCTTTTACAGCTCGTGTGACTTATCAACTCCTATTGTCAGCGCGAATTAGGTCCTCTATTTGATAGGAAATGCTGTAGAGATGTCGGATCTTCGTCGTTTGTTGAAGGAGAAGCCTGAACTGATAGAGTTGCTCCGATGCGGCTGAGAGATAGGCAGGTCCGAAGGAGGTGATTCCTGCAACACAGAGATAACTGAATCGATGCTTCAGAGCCTCGATTCTAAGGATCGCTACAACAGGTGGAGTAAATGGGCGAGGCTGAATGCAAAGGAAAAGCCTTGAGGCTCTGGTCGTCGGACACGACCGGAGATGTCTAGAGGTGCAAAGGAGGCGGAGAAATGGAGGACGACGATGAAGGTGGATAATCGGATGGATCGAACAATTTTGAATCATTTTTCGATTGAAAACAGAATGGAATGGTTAAGAAGAGAATCGGAGGAATTGAGAAGAGAATTAGAGGATAGAGGTGGAGATCTAGTTGCCGTGAGCTAACCTGGAGATGTAGAGATGATCAGAGGCGGACGAATCGCTTGGAAAGGAGTTCGCCGGAGGAGATTCATCGGGAAGATCGTTAGTTATAGCCTCGACGACAGCGACTCAGAGGCTTCGTGCGGCGGGGCGTGGCTTCGCGCGCACGATTGATCACGCCAGAGGAGAGGCCGGAGGCGGAGACTGTCACCCTCTTCCTCGACGAGACTCTTTCTCTCTCTCTCTCTCTGAGAATCGCACTCGAAGGTGGATCTGATCGACAGAAATGACGGATACCCTCGATCTGGACCCTATGGGTCTATATATAGAGGCTCGAGGAGAGGGAGCTCGCCGTTGATGTTCGTTGACCGAACGAACTGGAGGTTAGAGCAGTTGGAGAAGAGGGAGCTCGCCGGGACCACTCATTGTTAGGTCAACGAGAACTGGCGGGACGAAGGTTGCTGTAGGCGAGGGCAAGCGGCGCTCTGGCTCCGAAGAAAGAAGATGATGAACAGTGCCTGGGCGGGCACTTTTCATCCGTTGAATAGTCAAATTATTAAATAAATTAATTAAGTTACTTAATAAGTAAAAATTAGAAATAAATAGGTTATTAATAATTAATTAAATGTATTAAATAATTTCATGCATTATTAATTTTAATTTTAATAATAATTTTTTAAATTTTTTAATTTTTTTAATTTTTTATTTTTTTATATATTTTTTTATATTTTTTTATTTTTTTATTTTAAAAATAACATAAGATATGTTTATATAGTTCTAATATAACTATTTTAGGAGTTTTTAATTTATTAAAAATAATAAAAATGTAATTTCTATAACTCAGGAAATAAATAAGATAAAAGCTTAAAAGAATAAAAATTTAAAAATTTTTAAGGAATAATTAAATCTGAAATAATGTAAAAGCAATTGTACATGTATACCAATATGGTCCCAAAATCCAACTTTTATGTCTTAACTTCGACTTTAATGAAACTACTTCCATTTGGTAGATATTTTTAAAAGATGTATTTTGAAAGTGAGTAGGTTCAATTCGGAATCCGTATGGCTGAGTTATGAGGTTTGGAAGTTAGGCTTTACGGCTTTTAGATTTTGAGATTTATTGGTATTTTTTTCATATTTATTTTTATAAGTTATATTTTGTATTTTTATAATGATTTTTATGAACATTTTAGAAAAAGAATTAAATTATTTGGAGTTACAAATAAATAGATAGAAAATACAGGAGTTATGTACATATAATGTACATACATACCTAGGTGTCCAAATGCCAAAACTCACACTTTTTATTCCACATTTTTTTGGTATTTTTAATAAATAATATTAATTATAAAATGAAGTTTAAAAGTGGGGTTGGTCAATTTGGATTTTTCTATAAATAATTATGAACCTGAGAAGTTGTATTTTTAGTCTTTTTAGGTTCATTGTATTTATTTGTTTATTCCTTAAATAATTTTTCGGATATTTTCCTAAAATCATACATCTTTTTATGAACAACTTTCACAAAAGAAGTGTTTTGGTTTGAGATGGTTTTGATGATAAATAAAATAGGTAAATTATTTACAAGATGAAAAATGGGCAAATTATATTTTTGGTCTTTATTTTCTTGATATTTTTATAGGTTATGATCCTTATCTCCCCCTACTTATTTCTCTTGTCGACCCTGTCAATATTGACCTAGTCTCGGTGTTAGGATCAGTCTGTATATTTTCTATATACATCCTTCTTTTATTTTTATTTTTCTTTTTATCATTTTTTTTATTTTGGTAAAAATAAGTGTTAAATATATACTCTAAATATTTATGGTTAGAATGTTAATTAAATAGAATTAGTGGATATTTACATGTATTTTACTAAGGATTTTAGCCAAAATGAAAGAATAAAGTTGAAGAATCACGGATTCATCATTCCCCTATACTTTACCTTTGCTAGTCCCTTAGCAAACACTTATTCTATAAATAAGTGCAAGCAAAAAGAAAAAGAAAAAGGAAAATAAAAGAACTTAGAACATGCTAGTTTCTTTAAACCTGTTTTCACTTTATCCAAAATTTGGAGCATGGATTCAGACCTTTGGATTAATAGTGTGTCGGGACTCTATTAGACTTAGGATTTAAGCCTCGACTGTCCTCAAGTTCCACAAATCCTTATCCAGATTCACCTCAACAGCCAGCTCAGATCCACCTATCCATCACACAAACTTTTCATCTTTGAAAGCAATTTGTACTGTGTGTGAAAAGTTTTAGCTCTTTCCGCTCTAGAGAAGTGAAGAAACCGCCCACCCCACTGACACACTCCCATTGGGCCCTTATCCAGCAGCTCAGTCCTCGAAGAGGGAGGTATTTCCTTCTGAGGTCAGGTCGTGTTGTATCCACAATCAAGTAAGAGAGAAAGTAGAAGAAGGAGAAGAGAACTGGAGTGTGATCAGTGTAATCACATCTCCGGTGAAGCCTGGCCAGTTTAGCCAAATCTCCACTAAGACATGCAGGCTTTTCTGAAGCTCGGACCATTGTGGTCATTTTTGGTATTTGATGTATTCGGCTTCTTTTTGGTAGTAATGATTGTTGTACTGCATAGGTCTTTATGCCCCGACGGATATAGCATCTTTTCATTCCGCCCATTTTTTGGGGTCTTGGAAACAATTGTGCCAGCAGATCCTTCCCTCATCCGAAGCTTTATTTCAACCCCAATCTCTCCCGTCTTAAGACATCATCACTGCCAGATGATGAATCCACACTTCATCATCTTTATTCTATCATTTTGGCATCAAAAACCCTAGCAAACACCTATAAATAGCATTAAATATAGCATCTTAGCATTCATGCATGTGCATCCAATTAGTGTGTAAAATACTGTAATTAAAGCCAAAATTATAGAATAAATAAAAGAAAAGAAAAAGAATAAAATATTGTAAATATTTTACGACCCGAAACCCCGAGACCTAGGCATCTTGATGAATAGATCGACAAGGAATAAAGTAGGGGGAGATAAGGTCAGAAACACAGTTCAAATACAATGTATTTCATTCATTCTTTATCTATTTTGGGACCTATTTTTAGTTCCACTTTTTATACATCAAATAAAGAAACTTTGTATATGAAAGTTGTAGATAATTAAATAAAGAAAAATACAAAATTGATTTTACTGAAAAATAATATACACATAAAAAGTTATAGTCTGAATAAAAATCCAGAATCCCAACTTCCCAGACCCGTATCTCGCAACTGAAAACTCCAAATGCAGCAAACTCACCCTTAATTGTATATAGAATAAAATAAGCTATTTAACGGTGGTGGTTTCGCATTTGGCGGAGCTATGGTTTGAAAGTTGAGTTTTGGACCCACATTGTACAAGTGTACAGATTAAAATATACATTTTTTATTTATTCATTATTTTTGTATTTTTATATTTTTATAATTATGTAAATATTACTTATAATATATTTTTGCATTAAAATTAGAATAAAAATGCAAAGAGAATTCAAAATAAAAACATTTGTATATACAATACCTAGGTATTGGACCTATGTACAAACCTATACATTACTTACTTGTCTTTTATTAAATATACAAAATATATCAGAAAAATAAAACAAAAATATATTTGTGTATATAAAAGTATTTTATAATTTTATAAAATAAGAAATAAAAATAATAAAAATAAAATACACAGAATAAAAATAAAGGAATAAAATATATAGGTATTGTACCTATATAGGGCTAAAAGTAAACTTGTAAAAATATACTCCATAAAAATAATTAAAAATCATAATAAAATAATTTATAAATTGATAAACACTTTTTATTTTATAACCTAATTAAAATAATATTGTTTAATATTTTTATTGATTTTTTTAGTTTTTCTCCAGGCTTTTTCCCGGTTGGTCCACGTGGACCAACCAGGGGGCAGCAAGAGTTGACCTTCGGTCAACTCTCTGCCCAACACCTAGATTGCTGTCAGAAACAAGTTTGACCCAACTTCACCCTTTTTTCGAGGACATTTCTTTCACCCTTTGGTGATGGTGTCTTCTGGACATCTCTTCCCCTATCATCCTTCATGAACGCCCTAGCCTTATCTCGGGCCGAGAATCATCACAGCGCCTCATGCGCTTCGATTTGCGAGCCCCTCGCCACAGTTCAAAACCTATCCTCCAGCCGCCCCCGTCCTCTTTGAACCGGATTTGGGCACCAAAAATCTCCAGGTGAGGGTCGAGGGCGAGCTTCCGTGACAGGGGAGTCCTCCCCCATCTAAGTCGAGGTGCGGTGAAGCTCCAAATGCCGCGTTCCATCATCTCCGGCCACCCCCTGGCCGTGAGGTTTAAACCTTGGGCTCTATAGCCCTTGAGGTTCCAGGGGCCAGAAGACCCCCTCCTGGGGTCGATTTTTGCAGCTATCAAGCCACCTGGAGCCCTTCTCCGTCTCTGACCTCGCGGCGGCGCACCATATTTTGGCCCCGCCGTCGAGTCAGGGACCCTTCCAGGAACGTCGGAGGCATCTTCGTGCATCAAGAGAGCTTCGGGAGAGGAGGTGCGAGCTCGACGAAGATCATCCGTCATCTGTTCTTCCTAGTTCATCTATCAGGTGTCCCTACCATTCGATTAGGCGTTGTTCTTCGCGCGCGCCAGTTGCCGCCCGATCGCCCCTTTGTTTGGGCATTTTGCATCGTGAGCCCAGTAACTTTTTGTATTTATTAAATAACCTTGAAACATCTGCATTTTAAATAGTTGTGTAATTTGCAAGTAACCCCCTAGTTTTGTGGAAATTTCCATTTTGACCCTCGCCAGGTCACGTGCTCTACGTATGTGACTTGGCGATTTTGCAAAAAGGGCCCCGGGTTTTGTATTATTTAAGTTTAGTTCAGAAACTTTCCATTTCAGTTATAAACTATCTGGACTTTTTACAATTCAGCCCCCGAGCTTTTGTGGTATTACATCCGTGCCCCTTCTCAAGCGCGCGTGTAACTCACGTGAGCCTGGGAACTTTTGCAAGAAAGCCCTTTGTGCTTTTGGTTTTGTTATTTGGCCCAGATACTTTTTGTTTCAGTTCAAAATTTTTGTGAAAATTGCAGGCGTGTCCCTGGTTGTTTCAATATTTACATATATGCTCCTACCAGGCCTTTAATTGTTGCTTGCTTGATCCATTTTATTTGGAGCCTCTTTTTAATTCCAAAAATTCTCAAAAATTAAACTTAAGCTCCTGTGTGCTTGTTCTTCCACTTCATAATTTTAGTTTTTGATTTTATTGCATTTTAATATTTATTAAAAATCAAAAATAAGCTTTTTGCCTACTGTCTAGCTTAGAAAATACCAAAAAATAGTAAAATATCTCGAAAAATTCCAAAAAAATTCTCTACTGTCTATTTTAACGTATTTTAATGTCACTCCAAAAACCACTAAAAATCTCAAAAGAAAAACCTTAAAAATTCAAAAATACACAAAAACTTCAAAAAAATATATAAAATCAAAGAAAACTCAGAAAAACATAAACTCAGTTCCTGTTCCTTCTATATTTTATTATCTTTATTTAAAAATTAGTTTGGGAAAATTTTGTGGCTGTTGTATATTTTTAATTCCCATTTTACCCCCAGCCAGTAGCTTGTTCACTGATTTGGTTTATTTTAGTGTTTAAAAATGCCAAAAAATATTTTGAAAAATACCCAAAAATCATAAAAATAGTAAAAATTTATAAAAATACAAAAAGATTTTATTTCTGAATTTTTGGTTATTTTTGCATATTTTTATAAGTATTTTATCACCCCTTTTTATCACCTTGTTTATATATTCCAATATTGAAAAAAAAGGAAAAAATATATAAAATAGAAACTATAAAAATCAGAAAATTAAAATCAAAATACAAAATTAAAAATTAAAAAAATTAAAAATTAAAAACCCACAAAAATATTTGCTTGCATAGTGTAGACAACACTCACATTCACTCACACAAATTAGTTTGACCTACCTTATTTGCTCCCTGTGTTCGAACTCTCTGCATACTTGTCCTATACAATCTTTTGTGCAGAGTTAAAAATAAAATTTAACTCCACATTTATTTCTAATTGTTTGATCTATAGTGTGGGTTAATTGTTGATTAAATACAAGATTTTGTAGTGGTCACGACACCGACTGTTGGCTCGCCTTGTGAGTCAATACGACCGCTCTCAATTCTGTGTTTAATCAAATGGCGCCGTTGCCGGGGAGCAACAGCGAGTAGTTCATCTTTTTGTCTGTTTGTGTTTATTGTCTACCATAGCTCTATTTTATCTCTCTTGCATTTTTGATATATATTGATTGAGCTTTCTGACCACTCCTTTTCTTGTCTTCTTGCGAGGGACCGCGGAGCGAGGCGGATCGCCTACGTGAACCGAAGCATCCTTGGGAAGCGGAGCCGGCTGTTCTTTAGCCAAGCTGGCAGGAGAGAGCAGGAGGAGTGAGAGAGAGTGTTTGGATTAGTTGCATTTTTATTTTGTGAGAGAGAGTGACATATTAATTTGTAATAATACATGACTTGGACACTCAGACTATCGGGCCTAATTCCCAGGTGTTTGTTCACCCGGGGGCTCACCGCAGTTTTTCTCGTGTTTTTTCCGTTTATCATTTTCCGGTTTTGTTTTCATTATTCATTTCTTTTGTGGATTGAGTCCTTAGTTGTAGGCCTTGTTTGTTCGATTAAATTAGGTCCAAACACACTAAAAACCATTACATGCACCTATAGCTCGTAGTTGGACTTAGTTTAATTAAACAGTCAAATCGCTTCTCTTTGATCTGCCGTGCCGCGAGCTCATCCCGCCAAGCGCTTCTCCTAAACTCGATGTGTCGAGAGAAGGAGGGGTGAGCCTAGACCAGACTCTAGGGTTAAGAATTGGTGGTCAGCTTGTGGTTCCTCACTATAATAGCAATTTCTGAAACTTAGGGCGATTTCGTCGGCTTTTGCATTTGCATATAGATAGGTTTCAATTCTGCTGAGCATCCTTGCATGTAGAGTGCTGGAGGCAAGGTGAGCATTTACGCTTTAGCATGCATCATTGATTTGATGCTTGCATTGCTTTTCCGACTCTACCTCTGATTTTGCCAACCTAGGATCTCAAAGGAATTGAATCCTTGTTATGCGCGTGCATTTCTCATTAAAAATCCAAAAAAAAAGTGATAATCAATAAAATTGGGACTGCTAAATTTACTCAACCTTAAAATCGATCAAAAAGAAAAACACTGTCTTGGGGCGAGTAATCCCCTCATTGTCTTCGTTTTACTTGCTCGCGCACACACTAAGGTTAGTGCCCAAATCCCATATTCAGCCCCCTAAGTGTTTGTGCAATTTTGGACTTCTCACCTAACTCTAAAACAGACAAGATAAAAAGACCGCTCTTTGCGGTTTCTACCGAGTTGAGTAGGTGAATTGAGGGTTTGTCTTATTTTCATTTTTGTCTGTGATTATTGTGTGTGTCCTATATCGCTCCTGCGCACTTGTGCCTTCTTCTTCACTCTCTTGACTTGACCATCGTGCTCTCCAGATCATTTCCTTTTGTTTTCGAGATGGATCCCTGGAGTGTATTTTATCCGGACTTTGTGGACCCCTCGCTCGCTCCAGTCGGTCCACCTCCCTTTTATCAGGAGGATCCTCCTCCTACCTTTTCTGAGTTTTGTACATATCTGCCTCAGCCACAGTATCACGACTCGGACTTCTACCCACCTCCACCCCCACCTGTGTATTATCCACCTCCACTGTCACATCCACCCGAGTCTGACCTGATGGAGTCACCTCCCTCGATCTCTATGAGTGATATCTTGAAACGGATGACAAAGTGCATTGATTTGATGAATGATGATATTGCTTTCTTGAGGAAGAATCAGATTAATGCTCCTTTCATCGAGGATACAGCTTCACTTATGGGTAATCAGGGGAGCTTGCAAACGCCCAAAATACAAAAAAATGAGAAAAATTTAAAAATGCAAAAAGAGTTCGGGAGACACTTGGTTGATTCATATTGTGACGAGAGAGTCCATTTGCCAGAGCCCTTGACCACACATCCATTCATGCTTAGTCCCACCTTTGACCCCGAGGATGCCGCCGTACAGACTGCTCTTGGCATGCCTCGTGTATATGCTGATTCCGACTTCCTCCCTTGTATGGAGGAGGTCCAAAAATTCAAAAAAAATGATATCTGACCCCGAAGTGGTGGCCACTATTCATGATATTATCCGTGCCCCACTTCAGCAGGCCATGCCCCAATTGTCTGCTCCTCTTCCCAAGAAGAGAAAGCGGAGGAGCAGATTTGAGCGTCACATTCTGACCGTGGCCACTGCCCACGCCATCACACACCTCCCCATTCCCAAAAGGAAGAACACAGCTACACCATTCATCACTTGCACCATCTCTGACTACACGTATGATCACACTCTCCTGGACAGAGGTGCATCTATTAGCATATTACCCTTCTCACTGGTACAGTCTCTTCACTTAGGGCCTCTAAAGAAGACCAGGATGATCGTTCAGTTTGATTATGGATCTATTAAGAGGCCGAAGGGTATCCTTGAAAACACCGTCATTTCTATTCAGGGCACGAGCCACAATGTTGATTTTGTCGTGTTGCCCATGGAGAACTCCACAGGGGAGCCATCTCCAATCATCCTGGGACGACCATTCCTCGCCTCTGTGAGGGTCGTTATTGATTATGTATCAGGAGAGATTCACTTCCGTCCTGTTGACGAAAGCGAAGTGTCGATCATCGCATCCACAGTTGACCAGAGACCTGCACCTGATGCACCTTCACCGACTCTAGCTGACTCCGAGGCCTGTGACCGATCTGATGCTATTAGAGATACTTCCTTAGCGACCGCTGATGAGACCCGACGGAAACCTCAAAAGGGGAGGAAGTCGGAAAGCATAGACCTCGTTGTTCCGCCCCCTGGTGTGTGGTGATGTGTTGATGAAATCCAAAGCATTTATGTGATTGATCCTATTGAGCAGAGGGAAAATACCAAGACTAGACAGGACGGACCTGGTTTGAACACTTCCACTGATAAGTCTGTTCCTGGTCACTCACAAGTAAAGATAATTGAGGATGTTTATGATGTTGCCCATTATTTTGAGAGACCTCATAAGGAAACAAATGACCCAGGTAAGACTGGACAGGACGGACCTGGTTTGACTACTTCCACTAATATGTCCATCCCTGGTCCTTCAAAGGTAAAGATGATTGAGGTCAGTTATGATGCGAACCTGCACAATTTTTAGCCTCTTGATGAAAAAGATGATCCGGGTGAAACTCTTGAGGACGAACAGAGTTAGTATACTTCCACTGATGATTTCGTGCCTTTTGACTTTGACCTGGACGAGCCCTCGCAGGACGACTCCGATTACACTTCTTCCGAGGATGATGAGTTTGTCCCATTCCACTTTGATATCGGCGAAACTTCCAAGGCCAGACCTGACCACACTTCTTCCACTCACCAGTCTGCGCCTTCACACCATAGGACCACCAAGGAAGAACCCATCCATACTGCTTCCATTGATCAGTTCGTCCCTTTCCGTTTTGATTCCACTGAGGGCCTTCACCATGTCGACCCTGATCGACTTCCGTCCACTGTGGACCCCGATGTCGACATACACCACACCAGATCTATCCCTCAGCGGTCTCGCAAGAAGGTTAGCTTTCGACCTTCTTGATCATATGTAAATCCACCTCTGTTGTACATTCTCCTTTGTTTGTCTTTGTCTCTCCCGTATTACTTATCCACTCATTCTCGTGTTTGCCTTGCTTAGGACGTACTTTGTCCTAAGTATAGGGGGGTGGACGAGCCGAGTGTTCATTCTTCGTTTCGTGTCATCACTCCTGTTGTTGCTTATACTTAGGGCTTCTATTACCCTAAGTATAGGAGGAGTGACGTGTACATTCTCATGATCTCATTTCCAGTCTCATCTCTTTTCTTCTTTTCTTCTTTTCCTTTTCTATCTTCTTCATTTATCAAAAAGGTGCCGCCCTTGTAGACAGTTTTCCATACTTAGGACGTACTTTGTCCTAAGTATAGGGGGGTGTGCACCCTGAGTTTCGCTATTCTTTGATCCTCTACATTGTCTCCTCTTCTTGTCTATACTTAGGACTATTTTACCCTAAGTATAGGGGGAGACAATCTGAGTACAATCTGTTCATTCCCACCCTTGACCCTCCCTGCTTTGTGTACAGTCTGCTATACTTAGGATTATTTGATCCTAAGTATAGGGGGGACGGTCAACTTCTCATTCATTGATTCATTCATTAGTTATTTATTCTTTAGACTTGTCTATACTTAGTACAAGTTATGTCTTCTCTTTTCTCTCCGATCTATGAGGACATACCTCAAGCTAAGTATAGGGGGGTCGTATATACTGCGTATATACTTTAGCCATAACTCGTACTTTCATATTTTCCTATTAAGATGGCTAATAATTCTTTAAAATTCATTACAAATCTTTAATAAAAGGTTTTATCATTCCTCAAATTCTTTTTGTATTTACTGATTAATAAATCAGGTGAAAATGTTTTTTGCAAAATGTTTGAAAAATAGTTTGAAAATCCTTGTGAACATTTATTGAAAACTATTTTGAAAATATTTTGTTACATATTTTCAACCTTTGTAAAAATGTGTGGTTTGTAAAATTTATTTTCTTTGTGTAAAATAAAATATTTGAAAAATGATTTGCAAATGGGTTGAAAAATGGTTGCAAAAATATTTTGAAAAATCTATCTATACTGTTTTGAAAAACCTTTGCAAAATGATTTTCAAATGTGTGTACATGTTGTAAAAATATTTGTAAAAATTATTTTGGACTATAATTTTAAAAAATTGTGTGAAAAGCATGTGCCAAATATGTTTGAGGAATACATACATCACACCAAAATCCATCCTATCTATATATGTGTATAAAATTGATCACTTACCCTTGTAAATTCTTAAAATCCACTTCTTGTATATATAAGAAGCACTCTCGTGTACATATTTTTAACCCAGCTTTCAGCCAAAATCTTTTTATTTTCAAAAATTCCCAAAAACATTTGCAAAATTAAAATCCAAAAACACTTGAAAAATCTTCTTGAAAAATACAAAAAAATGCATATGCATCATCATCATCTTTTCAAAAATCCATAAAAAGTTCAAAATCTTTGAAAAATTGCATCACAAAAATATTTTCTGCATAGCATTGCATATCATGAGCATTTTTTCGGATAGAGTTTGATAGTTGAACAAGTCTAAGTAAAATCCGGAGATTGGAGCTTGATTGGACCTTAAAATCTACCTAATAACATGAACCTTATGGGAATTGGGTTTGAGGTACTTCAGGTCTAGTTGACTTAATTCTTTGAGGATCACGGGACTTAGTTCAATGGATTCTTGACTGCCTAAGTAGAATATTTCAGAGCACACGCACGACTCTTGTTGATAATGACCTAACTTGGATACCTGCACCTTTCACATGGCTCAATTCAGTTGGAGTGGTGAGGGGATTGGATTTGCCGGTATGAGACGCACACAAGTGGAAACATTTGTCCTCCTCTAGGGAGGGAAGTGCACCCCAACCCATCCAATGATTAGGAAGTCTAAAGACATGAGGCTGTGGGTTGCGATAAAGCTTCAAAAGAGGTATAGTCTACTGGCTTAAGAGGAAAAACTCCTTATGTAAATGTTGCTGTATATAGTATTAAAAAAATGTGTGTTCAGGCATGTACAAAAATAAAAAGCCTGCAAGTATGTACAAATGTTGTAAAGTCAATAAGCAAGCTTGAGTTCCAAAGTCAAATATGTGAGCCTGCAGCAGGATGACTTGACTACACTGGTCTTGCATCCCCGGAGAGGTATCTACATTGGCTACCGTCCATTCTTCTCTTCACCCCCTCCTCTTGAGCTGGTTGCCACTTGAACTTAGAAGGGAATACCCTGCTCCTCGAGGATGGAGTTATTGGATTGGGGAATCATTGGGTTGTTGTACTGGAGAAGTCAGTCTCTTTGTCATTCTAGTTGGGGAGAGCCACCATCACTTACACTGTACGAGTCAGATTCATAGTTGTAAGAGTTTGCATATGAATTGAGATATTTCTGACCTGGCTATTGAGGAGACTTGGACAAAGTTTAGGGATTCTCAGGGACTGTTGGATTTCAAATTCAGTTCTCACTAAGGTTCCGCCCGCACTAAAACTCCAAAGGTCCGACTTAAGCTCCAAACTTAGATTTTGTGAAGACAAGTTTGATAATTAAACTAAATCCAAGTTATTCTTTTTCTTTTCTTTCTTTTTCTTTTTGCACTTATTGCATAAGTGTTTCCTAGGGACTAGCAAAGGTAAAGTATAGGGGGATGATGAATCCACACTTCATCATCTTTATTCTATCATTTTGGCATCAAAAACCCTAGCAAACGCCTATAAATAGAATTAAATATAGCATCTTAGCATTCATGCATGTGCATCCACAATTAGTGTGTAAAATACTGTAATTAAAGCCAAAATTATAGAATAAATAAAAGAAAAGAAAAAGAATAAAATATTGTAAATATTTTACGACCCGAAACCCCGAGACCTAGGCATCTTGATGAATAGGTCCACAAGGAATAAAGTAGGGGGAGATAAGGTCAGAAACACAGTTCAAATACAATGTATTTCATTCATTCTTTATCTATTTTGGGACCTATTTTTGGTTCCACTTTTTATACATCAAATAAAGAAACTTTGTACATGAAAGTTGTAGATAATTAAATAAAGAAAAATACAAAATTAATTTCACTGAAAAATAATATACACATAAAAAGTTATAGTCTGAATAAAAATCCAGAATCCCAACTTCCCAGACCCGTATCTCACAACTGAAAATACAAATGCAGCAAACTCACCTTTAATTGTATATAGAATAAAATAAGCTATTTAACGGTGGTGGTTTCGCATTTGGCGGAGCTACAGTTTGAAAGTTGAGTTTTGGACCCACATTGTACAATTGTACAGATTAAAATATTCATTTTTTATTTATTCATTATTTTTGTATTTTTATATTTTTTATAATTATGTAAATATTACTTATAATATATTTGTGCATTAAAATCAGAATAAAAATGCAAAGAGAATTCAAAATAAAAACATTTGTATATACAATACCTAGGTATTGGACCTATGTACATACCTATACATTACTTACTTGTATTTTATAAAATATACAAAATATATCAGAAAAATAAAACAAAAATATATTTGTGTATATAAAAGTATTTTATAATTTTATAAAATAAGAAATAAAAATAATAAAAATAAAATACACAGAATAAAAATAAAAGAATAAAATATATAGGTATTGTACCTATATAGGGCTAAAAGTAAACTTATAAAAATATACTCCATAAAAATTATTAAAAATCATAATAAAATAATTTATAAATTTATAAACACTTTTTATTTTATAACCTAATTAAAATAATATCGTTTAATATTTTTTATTGATTTTTTCAGTTTTTCTCCAAGCTTTTTCCTGGTTGGTCCACGTGGACCAACCAGGGGGCAGCAAGAGTTGACCTTCGGTCAACTCTCTGCCCAACACCTAGATTCTGTCAGAAACAAGTTTGGCCCAACTTCACCCTTTTTTCGAGGACATTTCTTTCACCCTTTGGTGATGGTGTCTTCTGGACATATCTTCCCCTATCATCCTTCACGAACGCCCTAGCCTTATCTCGGGCCGAGAATCATCACAGCGCCTCGTGCACTTCATTTTGCGAGCCCCCTTGCCACAGTTCAAAACCTATCCTCCAGCCGCCCCCGTCCTCTTTGAACCAGATTTGGGCACCAAAAATCTCCAGGTGAGGGTCGAGGGCGAGCTTCCGTGACAGGGGAGTCCTCCCCCATCTCAGTCGAGGTGCGGTGAAGCTCCAAACGCCGTGTTCCATCATCTCCGGCCACCCCCTGGACGTGAGGTTTAAACCTTGGGCTGTATAGCCCTTGAGGTTCCAGAGGCCAGAAGACCCCCTCCTGGGGTCGATTTTTGCAGCTATCGAGCCACCTGGAGCCCTTCTCCGTCTCTGACCTCGTGGCGGCGCACCGCATTTTGGCCCCGCCGTCGAGTCAGGGACCCTTCCAGGAACGTTGGAGGTGTCTTCGTGCATCAAGAGAGCTTCGGGAGAGGAGGTGCGAGCTCGGCGAAGATCATCCGCCATCTGTTCTTCCCAGTTCATCTATCAGGCGTCTCTGCCGTTCGATTAGGCGTTGTTCTTCGCACGTGATAACACGGCCTGAAGGCTAGGGTATAAGGTACTAAAAATAGGTCATTGCGACCCTAGCGATCAGACCATGTATATCAAGGAAAAATGAACCACTCGCGAAGAATAAAATCAATCAAAACGAAGAAGCGGTCCTGCTATGTGATTAACCTGGTATAGCACCCAGGGTCGAACTCAAGGAGCACGGGTTGGCCAAAGGCCTACGAAGTAGTAAAAACAAATAAAATAAAGAAATAAACTCTTTTTAGTGGTTTTTGATTAATTTTATATTTTTTTTGGATTTTTAAATGATTAAGAAATTAGGAAAAGCAAATACAAGCACACTTCAACAAATTATTTAAAGCAACTAAATTCAACCAAAAATTAAAAAAAATGTTTTTATGTATTTTATATTTTTTAGTGTTTTTGGTGAATTTTTGATAATTTTCTGATGTTTATTTTATTTTCTAAAAATAAAACAGTAGCTAAAAACAGTGGTACTGTCCAGCCAAGCCAAAAGTCCCTAGATAAAATATCTAAGAGCCTCAAAATGGCCGGAAGGTAATTTTCCTGTAAAGTAGGTAAAACAAGCAAAATTCAGATAACAATTTTATTATTTTTGGATTTTTAATTAGAATTTTTTGGGTTTTTGAGTGTTTTTAAGTTTTTAGTGTTTTCCAGTAATGAAAAATAGCCAAAATTGGCTAGAAAATCAAACAAACTAAACTAAACAGTAGACAATTTTTATAGAATTTTTAGGGGAGTTTTTATATTTTTTTGTGAATTTTCAAGTTAAACAGTAATGAAAATGAAGGTTTTTGAATTTTTAAAAATAGCAAACAAAATCAAAAATGTCCTCAAAAATCCACAAAAATCCTACATCATGGCAGGAGCCATGTGTCAAATTTTCGTTGGATTTGGAGGTGATTTGATATTTTATTAAAAAATAAAGATAGGGCACTGTGCACAGGGACCAAAGTGCAAATACCCAAAGTTCTGGGGGTCCTGGTGCAAAATACCCAGCAAAACACGCGCCACGCGCGTGCCTGGGGCACTCAGGGACCTAGATGTAAGAAAAATAAGTCCCGAGGACTTATTGGTAACAGGTACCCAAAAGTCCAAGGACCCTATCTGCAATTTACCCAAAATAAAACGCACATGCGGAAATAAATCATTCACAGGGGTAGAAGTGCAAATAAGAGAAACTTTTCATTCAATTTATAACATCCAAACTACAAGGGTATCTACTGCAAATAACCCAAACAAATCACGTGTCGAAGCACATGTCCACAACAGGCAGGGGTATACATGCAAATAACTAAAGCTCAGGGTCCAATGTGCAATTTAACCTAAAACTAAACAACTAGCTTTTATATTTATAGGACTAAAACAAAATGCATAAAAGAAAGGGGCCTAAGAGCAAATTATCCCTTTTATTAACGTCGATGGCCGGATGCGTGACGCGTGGCGGATCTGACGACTGAGGACGACGGTGCCCTTGACCTTGCGAACGTTGGGCTGATCGACGTCTGAGGGCGCTCCACGTGGCGATCGGACGGCTCTGGTTCTCTGGAGTCGAAACCCTCGTGTATCAGATGGAGGGGAGGAGGGCACGTGGCGAATCTAACGGATGAGGCTAGCTGGTGCCTCTCTCTCCGCGCGGATGGTCAAGATCGACCCTCGGGACGATCGGACGGTAACACCTCGCCTAGGATGCATGGCTCAGATGATAACTGGGGCGATGAGGACGATCTGACGGTCGGCGAGGATCCTCGAAGAACAGGTCGCCTGCGACTTTCGCCGGCCCTCTGTGCGCGCGGTGGTCCTCGTCTGATGCTCCGGAGGTGCGGGAAAGCTTCGCCGTGAAGCCCCGCACCCGGTGCTCTGCTCCGATGGAGGCGAGGAGCTCCAGAGAGCTCCGGCGACGTGAAAGAACTGAAACTGCTGTGCCCAGAAGTTCCGACCTCCAGATGAGGTCGATAGGCCTGGATACCTGCACAGGAAAGAAGCTGGGTCGAGGGAAAACTGCCTCGACCCGTCAGAGCGGGCGGAAGGTGGAAGGTGAGGCGCTATGGAGGCTCTCCGGCGAGCGGCGGAGGGGGGAGAGCCGATACCCTGCTCCGGGGCGAGTCAGGAGGAATGGCTGGGTGGAGAAGGTGGAGAGGGATCAGGCGAAGATGGTGGCGTGGTCGGACTGGCGAATGAGTGGTCGGAGACGACTGGCGGAGGCGGCGGAGCTACGCTACTGAAAATCGAAAAATCGAAACCTAAGCTAATCTACTGGCTAAAGAAGCTACCTGATGGGCGCATTCGACTGGGCTGGAGCTGATGAAGCTCCCGGTCATTGCCTGCAAGGGGCCGTCGAGTCCCAGAGGCATAGCGCGCTCGCGGCAGCGCACGGTGGCAAAAACCACCGGATCAGTGACTCCCGGCTTCCCGGGCCTCGCTGCAACTCCAAGGGCCACGACTGTCACTCAGGGACGCTGGAGGAGGTCACAGGCACCGAGGGGAAGATCAAAGATGGGAAGAGAAGGTGGCGGAGCCGCAGCTAAATACGATTAGGGGTCCGAGAAGGATGGGTCCGGGCAAGCTCAGGAGCGCGCGGATCTCGAGGGAGCGGCTCCGGCGAGGATGTCGGATGCAAGGGGAATGATTCGGACCCGGGGTTCAAGGAGATGGGTGTCGGGTTGAGCGGGTAATAATTGGAGAAATCGGGTCCGCTGCTCAGACCAGTGGGAAGTGGTCCTGGGGGGGCTAGTTGACCGGGCGGTCAACATCCCCAGGACCCAATGGAATCAGGCCACGTGGCTAAACTTTGAAGCTCAAAAATAATGTAGCAAATGGCCGATTTTGCAAAAAACTTAAAACATGAATTATTTTTATTTTATTTTTTTCTATTTTTTGGTGATTTTTAATTTTTCTATTTTTATTTTGTTTTGATTTTATTTATCTTCAATATATAACATAGACTATTTACAAAAATTATAAAAATTACTTTTATATATTTACAAGGCTAAATAAATATATAGGTGTGGTTTATGTTCATGATGAAAGGAGGTATTTTTGATCTTTTTGATTTTTAACTTTTTATTTTGTTTTTATATTTTTATAAATATGTACAAGTATTTACAAGCATATTTTTGGGTGAGGAAAATATAGTTTTATTTATTTACATAAATATATACACAAGAGCCCCTATCTCCCTTTACTTGGCTTTATGCGGTCAGGCCCATGCTGAGCCCTCCCTTGGGTTAGGTTGCTCAATATTTATTCTAAATATTTCCCTCTTTTTCTTTTTTTAATCTTTATTCTTTTATTTTTGCACAAAAACATGCTAATTATAAGTTTTTACACAATGCATGCTTTTGGTAATTATTCCTATTTACACATATCTACATGCATTTGCAAAGGTTTTTGTAGCTAAAATATAAGAATAAAGAGTGATGAATGGGTATTCATCACCCCCCTATACTTAACTTTGCTAGTCCCTTAGCAAACACTTATTTGAAAAAGAAGTGAAAAAGAAAGAAAGAAAAAGAAAAGAAAAAGAGGATGTACATGGATCAAGGTTGATTATTAAACTTGCCTTCATTAAATTGGGGTATGGAGCTCGATCAGATCTTTGGATTATTAATGTGTCGGAACCTTATTTAGACTTAAGCTTAAAACTCAACAGCCTCTAAGTTCCACTAATCTATAATCAAGACTCCTCAATGCTCCGGATCAGAACAAGTCATCAATCACAAACCCTGAAGACCATGAATCTTTTCTTGTCCTGTGAATGTGAAGTCTAAGCTCTCCACCTCAGAAATGGCAACTTGACAACCCTCCCCAACAAGGTAACTCTATGACCTCAATCTGGCCACTCTTTCCTCGAGGAGCGGGGTATTCCCTTCTAAGTTCAAGTTCAACCGGCTCAAGAAGAGGGGGAAGAAGAGAATGGGTCAAGGCCAGTGTAGCCAAGTACCCTTGGGAGCTTGACCAGTGTAGCCAAGTCTCCCTGCTGCAAGCTACAACAGGTGGATCATGAAACCAAGCTTTGCTTATTGCACTCTATATACATACTCTGGTGGGATTATCATTTTCTATCAGACCCACCACTTTTTTGGAGTTCTTTTCTTTTTGCACATTTTTTTTCAAGTGCATCTGTACAACATATACATGTACAGCATATATACAAGGAGTTTTTCCTCTTGAGCCAGTAGACTATCCCTCTTTTGAAGCTTTATTGCAACCCACAACTCCCGTCGTTAGACCTCATGGCAACCAGACCAAGTTGAGACGCACTTCCTTCACTAAAAGAAGAAGAGAGGTTCCGCCTAGAAGTACTACCCTCATATGCTACCCCAAGTCAAGGAAGACTGCCTCCTCACCACCTCATCCGTAGAGAGCTCGGTGCATAGTGCTGGTGTCCAAGTAAAGCCATAATCTATATGAGTCATGTGTTGTTGTTAAGTGCTCTACTTAGGCTCATTGAGATGACATGTGATCATAGCCTAGTGGACTCAAAGAATTAAGTCACCATGGACCTGAAAAGCCTTAAGCCTAAGTCCTATAAGGTTCCTCTTAGAAATTAGGTGGATTAAGATCTTAATCAAGCTCCATTTCTCAATTTAATTCCAGGCTAGTTTAAATGTCAACTATCATCCAAGAAAAACTATATACATATGTACAAAAAGATGCTTATTTACACAAAGTTTACAATCATGCAAAATTTTTGAAAAATGTTTTGAAATCATGAATGAATGATGCATGAAGTGCAAGTTTTGCAAAAGATATTTACACAAATTTACACAAGATTTTTGCAAACTTTTGATTTTCAAAACATTTTGGAAAAATTTTGTACTATATACATAATTTTGATACGAAAATATTTACACAAATTTTACACAAAAGATTTTGGAAATCATTTTTACAAAAATAATTTGTACACTAGCTATGTTTGTGCAAATAAAAGAAGTTTATGTACATGAAAATTTTTAATTTTTGTGGTTTTTAGCCATTTTATTTATTAACACACTCACACAAAGTACGAGTTATGGTTAAAGTATATATGAAATATATACACACCCCCTATACTTAGCTCGAACGATGTCCTCAGAGTCAAGAGCGATGGAGAAGACATAACTCGTGCTAGGTATAGGATAGTGAAAAGAAAGGCTGTACAAAAAGGAATGAAAAGTCAAGAGGGACTCAGGTCTCCCCCCTATACTTAGGATCAAGTAACCCTAAGTATAGCAGGCTGTATACTAAGGGAAAACCTGAGTGGAGAATGTACAGGGTCTACCCCCCCTATACTTAGGGTGAAATATCCCTAAGTATAGGCAACAAAACAGGGGTATCAAGACACGAAGAAAACCACGAATATCTACAAGATGGAGGGTCATCACTCCCCCTATACTTAAGGTGAAGAACCTTAAGTATAGGCAACAACAGAAGTGATGGAACAGAACGAAGAACAACCCGGTGTTGTCACCCCCCTATACTTAGGATGAGCAATATCCTAAGTATAGCAAAGATAATCCTAAGCGAGACCTGGGGTGAAAACAAGAACGGAAGAAAGAAGGATCAAAATAAGACGAAACACGTATATACAAAAGAGTACAATGTTGAGGTGCCTCTCAACAAGCGCTAGATTTTACGCCCCTAGCTGGGCTCAAAGGCTAGGATAATGCAGTATTAAGGTTCAGGACGGCATCGGTAAATCGAATGACGTACTGTCGCCGTAGTCTCGGTGTGAGAACAACGACGAACTCAACAGTGTAAAGTACGACACCCAGGTATGCAATCAGGCGGGTGTCTGCTACCGGCGAATGATATGAGAATAAGTGATCGGGATTTGGTAGCACAAAAGAAATCATCGGCTCTGGATCAGACTGGAGTGAGAGTGTGGAGCCCAAGAAATCGAACGTGGAGAAGGATGGATCAGTAGTAGAATCCTCCACGTCAATCAATGTCTCAAACAGGTGTGGATAATCAGAATCAGGAGACTCTCGAAAAGGACTGATATCCGATGAATAGAATAAAAGAGGATCAGGCAGATCATCGAATGTCTCCAAGATAGGCTCATCCTCGCGAGGGTCGTCGAGGTGAGAAGAATCAGAATCAGATGGATCTAAAGACTCGGTTTTGTGTTCCGCCAGATCGGAAACACTCTCAGTAGGTGAAACCGAGTACTCATCGAGTGCGGCATCCTCCCGCAGATAACCCTCGGGGGGAGATGCAAGATCAGAAATGACTAGAGGAGGATCAGGATCTAGATGGTCATCTGCGTTGCTATCAAGTAACCACTCGGTGCACTAAGCTGCATCATCATCGAAAGTGTAAGTCTGATGAATACCCATTCATCACTCTTTATTCTTATATTTTAGCTACAAAAACCTATGCAAATGCATGTAGATATGTGTAAATAGGAAAAATTAGCAAAAGCATGCATGTTTGTAAATACTTATAATTAGCATGTTTTTGTGCAAAAATAAAAGAATAAATATGAAAAAGAAAAAAGAGGGAAATATTTAGAATAAATATTGAGCAACCTAACCCAAGGGAGGGCTCAGCATGGGCCTGACCGCATAAAAGCCAAAGTAGAGGGAGATAGGGGCTCTAGTGTAAATATTTGTAAATAAATGAATTATATATATTTTCCTCACCCAAAAATATGTTGTAAATATTTGTAAATATTTGTACATATTTTTAAAGTATAAAAACAAAATAAAAATTTAAAAATCAAAAAGACCCAAAAACACCCCTTCACCATGTACATAGATCACCCTTTCTTATCTATTTAACCTTGTAAATAAATTTATTTATTTTCAAAACTTTTTGTAAATATTCTATTGTATATATTGTAAATAAAATAAATAAAAAGAAACAAAACAAAAATCAAATAAAAATTACAAAATTAAAAGTACAAAATTATCTTGTATATATGCCTTATATATAGTTGTAAATAACTAATTATTTCACCTATGTATATAAATAATAAAAATAAAATAAAAATAGCCTTTTATTCCTCATTTTATTCTATAAATAAATAAAATATAAAATAGGAATAAAAATGTATAAAAATAACTAAGTAAAAATCAAAATTAAAAACTCAATATTGTACATATACCTATGTATAGACCTATTATGTAAATACCTTATTTTGATTTCCAAAAATTAATTAAAAATCACAAAAAATAGAAAAAAATAAATTAAAAATATTTCATGTTTTGAGTTTTTAAAAATTCGGCCATTTAATGGCCCAAAAAAATCAAATAAAATCCTAAAGCTTGGCGGGCTCTGATTGGTCCACGGGGGATTGTTGACCCCCGGTCAACTCCCCCCCCAGGACCACCAGAGCCGGGTCTCCTGTGCCCGATCCGTTTTCTCCCCTTTTTCCACGGGTGACCCGATCGCCAACCTCCCCAACTCCGGGTCCGGAATGATCACGTCACATCCGAGAGCCTCGCCGGAGCCCTCGCCTCGGGATCCGCGCACCAGCTCACCCTACCCGATCGAGTTTTGCCGGACCTTCCACCGTATAAAGCATGAGCTCCGCCCCCATTTTCACGCATCTTTGGCTCTCCACTCTCACTCCCGTGACCTCCATCGCATCCAGTGAGGTGACAGCTCCCGTTTGCCGGTGTTGCAGCGAGGAGAGGGTGGCCGGACCACTGATCTGGCAGCTTCGCGCCGCCGTGCTCCGCCACTTAGCAGGAGCTCGAGCCTCAGGCAGTGACACCCTTCGAGGCGACGACCAGGAGCTAGCTAAGCTCCAGCATAGTCTTCCACTCCGCCCAGCGTACATCTTCTCAATCATCGGGACACACTAGCACCTCCCCATCCCTCGACGCATGTTCTTCGCCCATTCGATCAACCCAGCTCGCCCCGGAGCTGGGATTCGAGCTTCACCATCTTCCGCTCGCCGGAGCTCGCTCGCCCCGACCCGCAGTCCACCTTCACGCCGCTTCATTGGGTCGAGGCACTTTGCCCTCGACCCGCGAAGCTTCTGGTGCATTTTGCAGGTCAAGAGGAGGGCATCTGAGCCCCCCTCACTTTCAGACCAGGAGCTCGTCGCCGCCGACCTCGCCGGAGCCCCCCAGGGCTCGGCTGGGTCATCTGAAGCCACCACCAGCTGCGGGACGACATCGCCGACCTTCTACGATCATCAGAGCAGCTGAGGAGGTCCCCAGCACGCGCACGAGGCCGACGAACCTCGCCGGCCACCTGTTCTTCGAGGGACCTCCAGCACCGTCAGATAGCCCTCAGCTTCCCAGTTTCTATCATGGCCGTCCATTCATCGAGGAGCAGTAGCCGTTGATCATCTCGAGGGGCCTGATCCGGACCGTTAGCGCAGAGGAGAGAGGCACCTGCACCGTCAGCCGTTAGATCCTCCACGTGCCTCGCCCTGCGCCGTCGATTGGCCCACGTTCGAGCAGAGAGAGAAGCGCCACTCATCAGGACCGTCCGATCATCTACGTGGCGCTCATCCAGCCGTCGGCGGAATAAGGGGTAATTTACTTAGGACCCCCTTGTAGTTTTTGTTTTCAGTCCTAGTTCCTGTAAATATTTTAAGTCTTTTATTTACGTAGGGTAAATTGCACCTCGGACCTTGTGCTTGTCTTTATTTGCATTGATACCCCTGTGTATGTGAGCCCACGTGCTTCGTCACGTGTTTAGTTGGGTTATTTGCATCTCTTAGCCTGTAGTTCTGGATGGTTATTTGAATGAATATATACTTTCTGGTATTTGCATTTATACCCCTGTGAGCATTTTATTTGAACATGTGCGGATTTTAGTGGGTTATTTGCGCCCAAGCCCCTGGACTTTTTGGTACGAGTTACCAAAAGGTCCAAGAACTTGGTTTTTATTACCAGAAGGTCCCTGAGTGCCCCAGGCACGCGCCACGCGCGTGATTTGCTGGGAAAATTGCACCTGGAACCCCCAGAGTTTCGGGTATTTGCACTTAAGTCCCTGTGCACTGTGCCCTCTTGTGGATTTTGAATAAAATATCAAACCACCTCCAAATTCGATGAAAATTTGATACATGGCTCCTGCCTTGTTGTTGGAATTTTTGAGAATTTTTGAGGACATTTTTGATTTTATTTTGCTATTTTTAAAAATTCAAAAACATCTATTTTAGGTACTATCTAGGTTTAAAAATCCCAAAAAAATATAAAAACATCCCCAAAAATTCTAAAAAAATTGGTTACTGTTCTTTGTGTGTTGTTTGATTTTCTAGCCAATTTTGGCTATTTTTCATTGAGTAAAAACCCTAAAAATCTAAAAACACCTAAAAACTCATAAAAATTATAATAAATAATCTAAAAATCCAAAAACAATAATTTTGGTGCTCAAATTTTCCTTATTTTATCTAGAATATAGAAAAATTACCTCCAGAACCTGTTGAGATCCTTAATATTTTATTTAAGGGTCTTGGTTCTGGCTGGACAGTACCCAATCTTTTTATTACTGTTTGATTTTTAGAAAATAAAATACACCTTATAAAAATCCCAAAAATTCACCAAAAACATTAAAAAACCCTAAAAACATAAAAACAATTTTCTTGAATTTTTGCTTGATTTTTGGTGTGTTAAATAAATTGATCAAGTGTGCTTGCTTTTACTTTCTTTATTTTCTTCACCTATTAAAAATCCAAAAAAAAAATAAAAATTATTAAAAACCACTAAAAACATTTTCTTTTATTTTTATATTATTTTTTACTACTTCGTAGGCCTCTGGCCAACCCGTGCTCCTTGTGTTCGACCCTGGGAGCTATACCAGGTTAATCCCATAGCTAGACCGCTCTCGTTTTTGTTTTGATTGATTTGACCTATTTTTGAGTGGTTGATTTTTCTTGATATTCTCCGTCTGAGTGATTGAGGTCGCAACGACCACTTCCAGACCTTTACCTTGGTCATTCAATCGGGGTGATATCAGAATGGCGCCGTTGCCGAGGAGCACGGCTTAGTAGTATTTTGTTTTTATTTTCATTTTTGTTTTCGCGGCTTTTCGCGGCTCTTCGGAGCTCGCGGCTCTTCGCGGCTTTTTGTTTATAGTTTCTTTTTGTTTTATTTTCTTTTATTTTTATTTTTATTTTTGTTTTATTTTGTGTGATTATTTTATTTCCATTTTTGCACATATACCCTCACTTGTAATTTCTTTTCTTTTTCTCTATTATTTGATTATTCTTTTTGGTCTGACCACTCTTCTTTTCTTCTTGCGAGGGCCCGAGGACCGCGGAGGCGACTTTCGAGGAGCCGGTGCAGCCGCGGCACTTGGAGGCGGCTTCCTTTCTCTACGAAGCCGCAGGAGAGAGCGAGAGGAGAGAGTTGAGTGGGTGAGGTATTAGGATAGTTTTATTTCATTTCATTCATTATTAATTGTAATTAATACAGGACACTTCTGAGATTGTTTGGACACTACCGTAGCGGGTCTGTTTCGCCGAGCACCGGTGTGCTCGGGGGACCCATTAGGACTTGCGGTTTTTCGCGGCTTTTCTCGCGGATTTCTTTTTCTTTCTTACTGTCATTTGCCCGGTTTTTCGCGGTTTTGTCGAGCCCCTAGATTTAGGAACTTTCTGGTGATTGTGACGTAATTGAGTAGGATCCACACACTTAAGGCATATCTGTTCCTATAGAACCGTAATTGGACCTACTTAAAATAAATAATAAAAATAACCGACTCGCTAGCCTCCGTAGCCTACGTGTCGTAGCTCGTCCTGTAAAGCGCTTACTCCTACCCCCGATTTGTCGGGCAGGGGAGGGACGAGCCAAGACCGGACCCTTTGGCTTGGAGGTCGGTGACCGGTTAGACGGTTCTTCGCTAGAAGTTGCTCGTCCTAGGACTCGACTTTTTCCCGCTGCATCATTTAGCTTAGTTTAAATTCTGTCTTTATTTTATACGCGGATCATTTTGCATGTAGAGAGCTGGAGCAGGTACGCATTTCTGACTTTGCATGCATCATTGATTTCTCGTGCATCGGCTTTTTCGACTTCTCCCCCCTATTTTTGACTTAATAATCAGGAGAATCGAAAAATTCGTTAGGCGATTTTGTTTGATTTGAAAAATACCTAAAAAGTGAAATCATAAAATTGGGACTGCTAAAATTATTGACCTTAAAACTCGCTCGCCCTAAAAATTTGTCTTGGGGAGAGCAACCCCCTCATTGCTTGGTTTGTATGCACGAGAGATTGAACCCGCACACTAGGTAGAGCCCCCCGCGGCTAAAACCCGACTGATTACCGACTCTTCCGTGCGGGCCAGTCGGTTGGGGTTAGCAGCGGATATCCCAACAGGTCACGTAAGCGCTTTGATATCTTGAGTGTTCACCAAAATAAAATCGACAAGATAATTTGACCGAACTTTCACGGTCTTCAGCTCGCGTTGCGTTGGTGAACCGGGGGTTTGTTTTTCGATCATAATTTTTCCAGATCTCATCCGCCCTACTCGCCAGATCAAGATGATGGGTAGGACGATCTCTTAGACAGCCTCTGGCTGCACCGCTTTCGGGCTGCGTCTACCTCATCATCTAGGTTGGCTCGTGAGAGCTCAGACCCGCTCTCCGAGCCCGAGTACGACTCCACCCTGTTCCCCTCGATCCCCCTTTTCTGACCTTCCTGAGAGACACGAGCCCGAGGAGAGATTGATACACTTGACAGCACCTGAGTTGGGCTCATTTGATTTTGCAGACGTCGAGATGGCCGGCGCAGGCAGTTCAGATGATCACTCCCGTAGACCAGAGCATATTGTACTAGACCAGGGAGCGATCAACTCCACCCTGATCGCATCACTTGATACAGTTCCAGCAGCAGCTCCGCGATCAGGGAGCTTTCATGATTGAGATGAGGAGTGAGTTGGAGAGGCTCAGAGCAGAGAGAGATGCGCAGAGCGAGCCCGAGGAGATCCCCGATGAGGCACAGGCACGAGCCGCAGCAGCAGCAGCAGCAGCCGCGGCCGCCGCCGCAGCGGCAGCAGCCGCAGGAGGAGCAGGACCACCTAGACCGATGCGGGAGTTGCACAACCCCGGATCTACACTGATGCACCATTGGGTTGTGGTTCCAGCCATCGTGGGGGACTTCAAGTTCCCCCCGAACACATTGCAGATGGCTTCCTCGATTCCACGGACTTGCTACAGAGGAGCCCCACCTCCACCTCCAGGAGTTTCTTATGATATGCAGCACTGTCCACGACAGACATGTGGACCAGGACACGATCAGGATGATCGCATTCCCCTTTTCACTGGCAGATAGAGCAGCCACCTGGCTGAAGCATTTGGGAGATTTGTCTATACCTGGGAGCAGCTCCGCACCGAGTACTTGAACAAGTACTATCCACTCGGGCGGACGAATGCAGCGAGGGCCCTGATTAGTAACTTCTCCATGTACCCCAACGAGCAGTTCCACGAGGCTTGGGAGAGGTTCAGAGAGCTTTTGGACAGATGCCCGCATCACGACATCACGAAGCCGAACCTAGTTCAGAGCTTCTTCAGCGGGTTGTCACCAGAGCTACAGGGCCTGGTGAATGCTTCTTGTGGCGGGTCCTACTTCGCCAAGGACCACGACCAGGTCTGGGCTATTTTTGAGGAGATGGCAGAGAACTACATGGTGATGTCCCAGACCCGGCTCTACACTCAGAAAACCCAGCCACATCAGCCAGGACCCGTGCAGTACCCAGAGGATAGCACGGGTAGATGCAGGTCCTTCCAGTTCGTCCGCAGTAGCAGCAGCAGCAGCAGAGTCATCAGCTGCGGACATGGGTATCATCAGCGAGAAGTTGGACCGCATGGAGCTGATAGAGAAGAAGCAGTGCCAGAGCATAGCGCAGATGGATCAGATGGCACAGGTCTTGAGCGACATGAAGACACAGCTCATGTGTCTCCAGGAGGCACAGACGGCTTCTCAGCCCCGTCTTCAGTCGCGAGGCGACGCCGGCAGCAGCAGCAGCTCGTCCCAGCGCTCCAGCATCCCAGTGCAGCCTAGACAGGGTTCACCTTGTATAGGCGGAGCTGTACCAGCAGCCGCAGCCCACCTACCAGTCTCCACCATCTCCAGAGATGCAGATGGTGGTCTACCAGCCGGACCAGCCTCTGGCAGTACTCCCGCCAGCCCCCTTGATGCCGAGCCGTTGATGGATGTCAACGTGATCTGGTACGACCGTCCCCAGCCTGGGAATCCGACGAGACCATCCCGGATTCAGGTGGGGGAGTGGTGGTGCCCAGCCCCAGCAGTAGCCGTCAGGACAGGGGAGGGCAGTACTCCCATCCGAGAGACCAGCACCAGCCGCAGCAGCAGCCCCCAGCGTATCAGCAGCAGTCATCCTACGGTCCGCGTCCCTATCAGCAGCAGGGACAGCCTTGGAGACGTGAGCAGCAGGCTCACCAGGGATACCAGCAGCACCCTCCATCCTACCCCTCTTACCCATCACAGCAGTTCCAGCAGCCTCACCCACAGAGAGGCCACCCGTCGGGCTCCCACGAGAGCCCCGCTTTGGATGACATCGCCCGCCTCCTCACGGACCAGCAGGCTACATTCCGACGAGAGATGGACGAGTTCCGCCAGGAGATGCGGGACCTGGTGAGAGGGAAGGCCGCCATACCAGCCCAGATAGAGCCCAATCCGAACAGCCTCAAGAGGAAATCTGAGCAGGTAGTACATACTGAGTCAGCCACTCCTAGTGACCCATTTGATGATACATCTTCGGATTTATTTGATGCTGATTTTGTCACACTTAGGAGCGGTAGGACCCCAGCAGGCGGCGGCGCCTCATCTGAGCACCATCCCGAGGCGCCACAGGAGGAGGAGGAGAGCGGTACTGAGGCCGCTCCAGACGATGACGGTGGTACTGAGGCCACCAAGGATGCTGATCCCACCGGCGGTACTGAGGCCGCCGCTTCACCAGATCTAGGTGGTGGTACTGATGCCACCCTTGCAGCTGAGCCAGCCAGCGGTACTGATGCCGCACGACGTCTACCTTCAGCAGCAGCAGAGCAGCCAGCCCGTGGTGGTACTGAGGCCACCGGTGTTTGTAGAGACAGAGATGTTGTTTTTCCTCGTGTCCATGTATCTCAGAATTCTTCTATGAATAAAGGAAAAGGTTTACTTTCTTTTGGTCCCACTGTGGTGCATGATGTATGTGTGGATCCGGTCCTTGAACCGTCTAGACCTTTTCCTAGTCCTTCATCTGAGAAGGACCCAGTGATCCCCTTCCCTAGAGCCCTTCAGATGGGGAAGGGGAAGAAAAATGATCCAAAAAAGAGAGAGCTTGAGGAGTTCAGCCAGAGCATGATAGATCGGTTTCACATTCAGCTGACCCTCCAGGAGGCTTTGCAGCACATCCCCCTTCTTCAGAGATCTTTGAGAGAGAGGACTACAGTCAGGAGGAGGAAGAGGAACCACACTTCAGAGATACATGTGCTGACCAAAGCCACGTGCTTTGCGATCCAGAACCGACTGCCAGCCAAGAGGCCAGATTCAGGGGCCCCGTATGTCAGATGCCAGATTAGTGAGCAGTGGTTCGACCGTACTCTTCTAGATAGAGGATCGTCGATTAACCTTCTTCCGGCAGCCCTTCTCGACCGCTTCGAGTTGGGCACTCTTCGACAGAGCAGGACAGTCCTTCAGTTCGCTGATCGATCTGTCAAGAGGCCGAAGGGGTTATTACGAGACGTTATCGTCACTATTCAGGGCCTGCAATTCCCCGTGGACTTCGTAGTGTTGGACATGGAAATCCCTGAGTCAGTGACCGATACCCCCATCATCCTTGGTCATCCGTTCTTGGCCACAGCCAAGGCGGTGACTGATCATGATAGCGGGAAGGTGTACTTTCGCGTACAGGGTGAGAGTATACAAATAGAGACGGTCGAGGACTATAGAGCCAGATTCAGATCCCGCTCAGATGCGAGTACCGATTCAGAGCAGCTGAGGCAGAGATGATAGCAGAGGAGAGTCTGGAGAGCACAGACCTGGTTCAGGATACCATTGCGGCAGCGGAGCCGGTCCTCGATCGCAGCACGATGACTAGTGGTGGTGGTGCTGATGCCACCTTGTTTCCCGATGGTACTGATGCCACCGTTTCTGATACAGATCCCTTGGATTCAGAGTCTGATTGGGCCGATTGCTATGATCAGATGCCAGACTTGAGTCCAGTTGAGCCTATTGATGAGGAGGAGGTAGATGCAGAGCCAAGCAGAGACAGTGCAGTAGAGCCGCCTTCTCCCGATCCAGTTTGCGAGAGTATGCTTTCACTTTCCCAGGCAGATTTGGCAGACCTTGCAGCTTTCACTCAGTTTTCTTCCGCAGCCAGATTTGCCGGCACCCAGCATTCCAGAGCTGAAGCCGCTCCCTACTTCGCTGAAGTATCGATTCCTTGCGGGCGATCCAGAGATGTACCCAGTCATCATCTCCGCTGAGTTGACTGGAGAGCAGGAATCCCGTTTGATGGGGGTTCTTGAAAAGAACCGCAAGGCGATCGGATGGAGCGTAGCAGATCTCCATGGGATTAGTCCATCAGTGTGCTCCCACCATATCTATCTCGAGGATGGGGCGAAGCCGTCGCGTGAGTTCCAGCGGCGTCTGAACCCCAACCTGAGAGAGGTTGTCATGAAGGAAATATCAAAATGGTGGGGTGCAGGTTTTATTTATCCCATTCTGACTCCAAGTGGGTTAGCCCCTTGCATGTGGTGCCCAAGAAGACGGGCATCACGACTGTGATCAGTGAGTCGGGAAGGAGATTGCTACACGAGTACCCACCTCTTGGAGGGTTTGTGTTGACTACAGGAGACTCACCAAGCCACCAAGAAGGACCATTTCCCCCTGCCTTTTATTGACCAGATCATTGAGAGACTGGCAGGGAAGAGCCATTATTGCTTCCTGGATGGGTACTCGGGCTACAACCAAGTGGCCATCGCTCCTGAGGATCAGGAGAAGACCACCTTTACCTGTCCCTTCGGCACATACGCTTTTCGACGCATGCCATTTGGGCTATGCAACGCCCCTGCGACTTTTCAGAGGTGCATGCTGTCGATCTTCTCGGACATGGTAGGGGAGTGTTTAGAGGTCTTCATGGATGATTTCTCGATCTACGGCGACGGATTTGATTCTTGTCTTGACTGCCTAGATCGAGTACTTCAGCGATGTATTGAGTATCACTTGGTGCTATCTTGGGAGAAGAGTCACTTCATGGTGACTCAAGGGACGGTGCTTGGCCACATCATCTCCAACAGGGGCATGGAGGTTGATCCGGCCAAGGTTGATGTCATTAGAAAACTCGCACCGCCGTCCAATTTGAGGCAGTTATGGTCATTTCTGGGGCACGTTGGATTTTATAGGAGATTTATTCAGGATTTCAGCAGGATTGCCCGGCCGTTGACTGACCTCTTGACGAAAGACACCGAGTTCCTTGTCGATGACAAGTGTCTTTCGTCGTTTGCTACTCTCCAGCAGTGTGTGATTGAGGCTCCTGTCCTCCAGCCGCCTGATTGGTCTCTCCCATTCGAGATCATGACGGACGCCTCCGACTTTGCCGTAGGGGCAGTGCTGGGACAGAGGAGGGATGGAGTACCATTTGCTATACACTACGCTAGCCGCACATTGGATTCCGCCCAGCGGAATTATACAGTCACAGAGAAGGAGATGCTAGCCGTAGTGTTTGCCCTGGATAAGTTTAGATCATATATCATCGGATCTAGAGTGACTTTGTTTACAGATCACACCGCCATCAGGTACCTCATGGCAAAGAAGGATGCCAAGGCCAGACTGACTAGATGGATCCTTCTACTCCAGGAGTTCGACATTGAGATTAAGGATAAGTCTGGAGTCAAGAATGTGGTGGCGGATCATCTCTCCCGATTAGAGCAGCCTGAGGAGACTGAGCAGATTGATCCTATCCGAGATACCTTCCCAGATGAGGCGATCCTTGCTATCGACTCACTCCCATGGTACGCCGATATTGTGAACTTTCTCGTTGTTGGGAAAGTCCCACAAGATTGGCCCAGGCAGAGGCTTGAGACCTTCCTAGCGAAGGCCAAGTCTTACCATTGGGAGGATCCCATCCTTTACCACGAAGGAGGGGATAGCGTCTGGCGTCGGTGTATTCCTCAGGAGGAACACCATAGCGTCCTCACTTACTGCCACAAGCTTGAGGCAGGAGGACATCATTCTAGGAGGAGAACGGCACAGAAAGTGCTCCAATCCGGCTTGTGGTGGCCTACCCTCTTCAAGGACTCAGATGAGTTCGTGAAGAGGTGTATTGACTGTCAGAGGATGGGCACTTGTGGACAGCGTGATATGATGCCGATGCAGCCCATTCACTTCTGTGAGGTTTTTGACGCATGGGGCATCGATTTCATGGGTCCATTCCCTAAGAGTCAGGGATTTGAGTACATTCTGTTGGCCGTAGACTATGTGAGTCGTTGGGTGGAGGCTATCCCCTCCCGAGCCGCTGATGCGAGGACAGTTTGCAGATTTTTGAGGAAGCATATCATCACGCGGTTCGGGGTTCCACGAGTTCTTATATATGATGGGGGATCTCACTTCATCAACGACCAGGTGAAAGCACTTGCTAGCGAGTTCGGCATAGACCATCGTGTTGCTACACCGTACCATCCACAGACGAATGGTTTGGCCGAAGTGTTGAATAGGGAGATCAAGACTATTCTGCAGAAAGTCGTCCACCCTGACCGAAAGGATTGGTCACAGCTTTTGGACTCAGTCTTGTGGGCATATAGGATGTCTTTCAAGACACCTTTGGGCACATCTCCCTTTCGCCTCGTATATGGCAAGCCATGCCATTTACCTGTTGAGCTGAGGCACAAGTCACTTTGGGCAGTTACAGACATACTTATGGATCCAGATGGTATAGGAGACCAGAGGAGGGCAGAGCTAGCTGCCCTGGAGGAGCTTAGAGATGCAGCTTTCTCAAGCAGCCTACATTATAAGGAGAGAGTCAAGGAGTGGCATGATTCTCATATCAGCCACAAGCATTTTGAGATTGGACAGAGAGTATGGCTGTTTGATGCGAGGCTTAGATTATTTCCAGGGAAGCTACAGAGCAAATGGAAAGGACCTTATCTGGTTCGGAAGGTACACGACAACGGTAGCATCGACATATCTGAGTTGTCTTCTGAGAGTACCTTCCGAGTAAACGGCCAGCGGCTCAAGCCATTTCTAGATCATGAGCCGCGGGTCGTTGATATTGCCCCTATTCATTTTGCGTGAGATGTGGTCTTTGACTCACATCTAATGCATCTCACGCCTGAGCTTTACTGATCCTCCGCTGTATATAGATCCAGATGTCCATATCACCACATTCCTTAGTCCCACATCCATTTCTCCATCTTGTGATTATGCTATACTTAGGGTGCACTTTACCCTAAGTATAGGGGGGATGTGAGACCTTTCGGGTATTTCTTTTGTTTCTGTCTACCCCTGTTTTGCTGCCTATACTTAGGGATATCTTACCCTAAGTATAGGGGGGGTAGACCCTGTACATTCTCCACTCGGTTTTCCCTTCGTGTACAGCCTGCTATACTTAGGATTACTTGATCCTAAGTATAGGGGGAAGACCCGAGTCCCTTTTGACTTTTCATTTTCCTTTTGTATAGCCTTCCTTTTCACTTCCCTATACATAGCACGAGTTATGTCTTCTTCATCGCTCTTGACTCCGAGGACATCGTTCGAGCTAAGTATAGGGGGGTGTGTATATATTTCATATATACTTTAGCCATAACTCGTACTTTGTGTGAGTGTGTTAATAAATAAAAATGGCTAAAAACCACAAAAATTAAAAAATTTTCATGTACATAATCTTCTTTTATTTGCACATGCATAGCTAGTGTACAAATTATTTTTGTAAAAATGATTTCAAAAATCTTTTGTGTAAAGCTTGTGTAAATATTTTTGTATCAAAATTATGTATATAGTACAAAATTTTTCCAAAATGTTTTGAAAATCAAAAGTTTGCAAAAATCTTGTGTAAATGTGTGTAAATATCTTTTTGCAAAACTTGCACTTCATGCATCATCATTCATGATTTCAAAACATTTTTCAAAAATTTTGCATGATTGTAAAATAGTGTGTAAATAAGCATCTTTTTGTACATATGTATATAGTTTTCTGGATGATAGTTGACATTTAAACTAGCCTGGAATCAAATTGAGAAATGGAGCTTGATTAAGATCTTAATCCACCTAATTTCTAAGAGGAACCTTATAGGGCTTAGGTTTAAGACTTTTCAGGTCCATGGTGACTTAATTCTTTGAGTCCACTAGGCTATGATCACATGTCATCTCAATGAGCCTAAGTAGAGCACTTAACAACAACACATGACTCATATAGATTATGGCTTTACTTGGACAACCACACTATGCACCGAGCTCTCTACGGATGAGATGGTGAGGAGGCAGTCTTCCTTGGCTTGGGGTAGCATATGAGGGTAGTACTTCTAGGCGGAACCTCTCTTCTTCTTATAGTGAAGGAAGTGCGTCTCAACTTGGTCTGGTTGCCATGAAGTCTAACGACGGGAGTTGTGGGTTGCAATAAAGCTTCAAAAGAGGGATAGTCTACTGGCTCAAGAGGAAAAACTCCTTGTATATATGCTGCACATGTACATGTTGTAGAGATGCACTCGAAAAAAAAATGTGAAAAAAAGAAAAGAACTCCAAAAAAGTGGTGGGTCTGAGAGAAAATGATAATCCCACCGGATTATGTATATAAGTGCAATAAGCAAAGCTTGGTTTCATGATCCACCTGTTGTAGCTTGCAGCAGGGAGACTTGGCTACACTGGTCAAGCTCCCAAGGGTACTTGGCTACACTGGCCTTGACCCATTCTCTTCTTCCCCCTCTTCTTGAGCCGGTTGTACTTGAACTTAGAAGGGAATACCCCGCTCCTCGAGGAAAGAGTGGCCAGATTGAGGTCATAGAGTTACCTTGTTGGGGAGGGTTGTCAAGTTGCCATTTCAGAGGTGGAGAGCTTAGACCTCACTTTCACAGGACAAGAAAAGATTCATGGTCTTCAGGGTTTGTGATTGATGACTTGTTCTGATCTGGAGCATTGAGGAGTCTTGGTTATAGATTGGTGAAACTTAGAGGCTGTTAGGTTTTAAGCTTAAGTCTAAATAAGGTTCCGACACATTAATAATCCAAAGATCTGATTGAGCTCCATACCTCAATTTAATGAAGGCAAGTTTAATAATCAACCTTGATCCATGTACATTCTCTTTTTCTTTTTCTTTCTTTCTTTTTCACTTCTTTTTCAAATAAGTGTTTGCTAAGGGACTAGCAAAGTATAGTATAGGGGGGTGATGAATACCCATTCATCACTCTTTATTCTTATATTTTAGCTACAAAAACCTATGCAAATGCATGTAGATATGTGTAAATAGGAAAAATTAGCAAAAGCATGCATGTTTGTAAATACTTATAATTAGCATGTTTTTGTGCAAAAATAAAAGAATAAATATGAAAAAGAAAAAAGAGGGAAATATTTAGAATAAATATTGAGCAACCTAACCCAAGGGAGGGCTCAGCATGGGCCTGACCGCATAAAAGCCAAAGTAGAGGGAGATAGGGGCTCTAGTGTAAATATTTGTAAATAAATGAATTATATATATTTTCCTCACCCAAAAATATGTTGTAAATATTTGTAAATATTTGTACATATTTTTAAAGTATAAAAACAAAATAAAAATTTTAAAATCAAAAAGACCCAAAAACACCCCTTCACCATGTACATAGATCATCCTTTCTTATCTATTTAACCTTGTAAATAAATTTATTTATTTTCAAAACTTTTTGTAAATATTCTATTGTATATATTGTAAATAAAATAAATAAAAAGAAACAAAACAAAAATCAAATAAAAATTACAAAATTAAAAGTACAAAATTATCTTGTATATATGCCATATATATAGTTGTAAATAACTAATTATTTCACCTATGTATATAAATAATAAAAATAAAATAAAAATAGCCTTTTATTCCTCATTTTATTCTATAAATAAATAAAATATAAAATAGGAATAAAAATGTATAAAAATAACTAAGTAAAAATCAAAATTAAAAACTCAATATTGTACATATACCTATGTATAGACCTATTATGTAAATACCTTATTTTGATTTCCAAAAATTAATTAAAAATCACAAAAAAATAGAAAAAAATAAATTAAAAATATTTCATTATTTGAGTTTTTAAAAATTCGGCCATTTAATGGCCCAAAAAAATCAAATAAAATCCTAAAGCTTGGCGGGCTCTGATTGGTCCACGGGGGATTGTTGACCCCCGGTCAACTCCCCCCCAGGACCACCAGAGCCGGGTCTCCTGTGTCCGACCCGTTTTCTCCCCTTTTTCCACGGGTGACCCGATCGCCAACCTCCCCAACTCCGGGTCCGGAATGATCACGTCACATCCGAGAGCCTCGCCGGAGCCCTCGCCTCGGGATCCGCGCACCAGCTCACCCTACCCGATCGAGTTTTGACGGACCTTCCACCGTATAAAGCCTGAGCTCCGCCCCCATTTTCACGCATATTTGGCTCTCCACTCTCACTCCCGTAACCTCCATCACATCCAGTGAGGTGACAGCTCCCGTTTGTCGGTGTTGCAGCGAGGAGAGGGTGGCCGGACCACTGATCCGGCAGCTTCGCGCCGCCGTGCTCCGCCACTTAGCAGGAGCTCGAGCCTCAGGAAGTGACACCCTTCGAGGCGACGACCAGGAGCTAGCTAAGCTCCAGCATAGTCTTCCACTCCGCCCAGCGTACATCTTCTCAATCATCGGGACACACTAGCACCTCCCCCATCCCTCGACGCACGTTCTTCGCCCATTCGATCAACCCAGCTCGCCCCGGAGCTGGGATTCGAGCTTCACCATCTTCCGCTCGCCGGAGCTCGCTCGCCCCGACCCACAGTCCACCTTCACGCCGCTTCATTGGGTCGAGGCACTTTGCCCTCGACCCGCGAAGCTTCTGGTGCATTTTGCAGGTCAAGAGGAGGGCATCTGAGCCCCCCTCACTTTCAGACCAGGAGCTCGTCGCCGCCGACCTCGCCGGAGCCCCCCAGGGCTCGGCTGGGTCATCTGAAGCCACCACCAGCTACGGGACGACATCGCCGACCTTCTACGATCATCAGAGGCAGCTGAGGAGGTCCCCAGCACGCGCACGAGGCCGGCGAACCTCGCCGGCCACCTGTTCTTCGAGGGACCTCCAGCACCATCCGATAGCCCTCAACTTCCCAGTTTCTATCATGGCCGTCCATTCATCGAGGAGCAGTAGCCGTTGATCATCTCGAGGGGCTGATCCGGACCGTTAGCGCAGAGGAGAGAGGCACCTGCACCGTCAGCCGTTAGATCCTCCACGTGCCTCGCCCTGCGCCGTCGATTGGCCCACGTTCGAGCAGAGAGAGAAGCGCCACTCATCAGGACCGTCCGATCATCTACGTGGCGCTCATCCAGCCATCGGCGGAATAAGGGGTAATTTACTTAGGCCCCCCTTGTAGTTTTTGTTTTCAGTCCTAGTCCTGTAAATATTTTAAGTCTTTTATTTACGTAGGGTAAATTGCACCTCGGACCTTGTGCTTGTCTTTATTTGCATTGATACCCCTGTGTATGTGAGCCCACGTGCTTCGTCACGTGTTTAGTTGGGTTATTTGCATCTCTTAGCCTGTAGTTCTGGATGGTTATTGAATGAATATATACTTTCTGGTATTTGCATTTATACCCCTGTGAGCATTTTATTTGAACATGTGCGGATTTTAGTGGGTTATTTGCGCCCAAGCCCCTGGACTTTTTGGTACGAGTTACCAAAAGGTCCAAGAACTTGGTTTTTATTACCAGAAGGTCCCTGAGTGCCCCAGGCACGCGCCACGCGCGTGATTTGCTGGGCAAATTGCACCTGGACCCCCAGAGTTTCGGGTATTTGCACTTAAGCCCCTATGCACTATGCCCTCTTGTGGATTTTGAATAAAATATCAAACCACCTCCAAATTCGATGAAAATTTGACACATGGCTCCTGCCATGTTGTTGGATTTTTGAGAATTTTTGAGGACATTTTTGATTTTATTTGCTATTTTTAAAAATTCAAAAACATCTATTTTAGGTACTGTCTAGGTTTAAAAATCCCAACAAAATAAAAAAAACATCCCCAAAAATTCTAAAAAAATTGGTTACTGTTCTTTGTGTGTTGTTTGATTTTCTAGCCAATTTTGGCTATTTTTCATTGAGTAAAAACCCTAAAAATCTAAAAACACCTAAAAACTCATAAAAATTATATTAAATAATCTAAAAATCCAAAAACAATAATTTTGGTGCTCAAATTTTCCTTATTTTATCTAGAATATAGGAAAATTACCTCCAGAACCTGTTGAGATCCTTAGATATTTTATTTAAGGGTCATGGTTCTGGCTGGACAGTACCCAGTCTTTTTCTTACTGTTTGATTTTTAGAAAATAAAATACACCTTATAAAAATCCCAAAAATTCACCAAAAACATTAAAAAACCTAAAAAACATAAAAACAATTTTTCTTGAATTTTTGCTTGATTTTTGGTGTGTTAAATAAATTGATCAAGTGTGCTTGCTTTTACTTTCTTTTATTTTCTTCACCTATTAAAAATCCAAAAAAAATATAAAAATTATTATAAACCACTAAAAACATTTTCTTTTATTTTTATATTATTTTTACTACTTCGTAGGCCTCTGGCCAACCCGTGCTCCTTGTGTTCGACCCTGGGAGCTATACCAGGTTAATCCCATAGCTAGACCGCTCTCGTTTTTGTTTTGATTGATTTGACCTATTTTGAGTGGTTGATTTTTCTTGATATTCTCCGTCTGAGTGATTGAGGTCGCAACGACCACTTCCAGACCTTTACCTTGGTCATTCAATCGGGGTGATATCAAAGTCTCAGCAATATGGGAACAAGAGAAGGTACTGGTCAACACCGCGGAAGCTGGCACCGTGTCTGCGGCTGATCCTCGTTCTGCGGCTATGCTGGATGTCAGCTGGTCCTCAGGAAGTGTGTCTATCTCGTCAGAGTAGAGGACAAAAGGCTCGAAGACGGGACTCTCTATGTCTGTACTCTCAAAGTGGTGTCCCTCCTCAAGCTGTGGCTGCTGGGCTGAGTCCTGGTGACTGTCTGCATCCAAGAAGTGTCTCTGCAGGAAGGAAAGTGACTCCTCTGGGACTGGAAACTGAAGTAGCTGAGTCAATGGCTGCAAAAGCTGGGGCTCCTCCGGCTCCTTGTGTATCAGCAGATCTGATATCCAAGACTCGTCGACTGGAAACTCTGGGGCTACCTCGAATTCCGGCTGGAAAACCAACGGAATCTCAAGTAGACTCTGGGTCTGAACCTCTGCTATGGAAGTCATCTCCTCTGTCCGTGGTGCTGTCAGCTCCAAGTCCTCGGGCTGGTGTGTAGAAACTGTCTCATCATGTAAAGTGACACACCGCACTGGTACCGCATCATCCGCATGTGTTGTCCCGACCAAAGCATCTCGTGTAGAAAGACTCAGTGAAAGTAGCCTCGAGATGGTATCCAGTAGGTGAATGTCGGAACTGCGGTGTGAACCACCACATGTGGTAATCACCAGTGCTATCTGCTCTGCGGTCATCCCCCGCATGGAGATCTCTATCAAGTCTGTAAGTGGAAGTCCGTGCTCAGGGAATCTCCTCATGAGGTCAAGAAACCTCGGCCATGCTTCGTGCAATGGCTCCTGGGGGTCAACTGAAAAGTCCATGATCAAAGACCGCATAAACTCTGCTCTTCATGGAGGGAAGTATTTCTGCAAGAACTCTCGGCGTAGCTCTCTCCACGTCTCGAATGTCCTCCCCAATCGTCGGTGCCATCTCATGGCTCTGTCGTGAAGCGTGAAGGGGAAGGTCCTGCTCATCAACTCCTCTGAAGTGATGTCTGAATATCTCTGTGCTCTACAAAACTCCTCGAAAGCGGACAGGTGCAGATAAGGCTCCTCGTGCGCCTCTCCTGAAAATGTCGGCAGTCGCTGAATGTAATCCAAATCCAAGACGAATAGACCAAGTGTAGAAGCTGACTGAGCTCCATGTGATATCTGCTCCTCCATCCCTCCGGAATAGGATATGTCTGCTGACCTCGACTGCTCTCTCTGGCCACCAATGGAGTGCGCTCTCAACTCAGCAACAGCATCGTCCGGGTCTCGTATCTGCTCTAGCTGGTATCCTCGGACGTCTAGCACAGCATGCCCAAAGTGATGGGATGAAAGGGAGGGAGGGAGCGGGAGGTTGGTCGGAGATCCGACCTCCCTAGAAGATGGACTGGAGTGATGGTCATAAGATGGAGAAGAAGCCGTAAGAGTCGGCTCAAAGTGAGGGGAATCCATCATCCAGGGATAAGGGAGAAGAAGAAAAGAGTAATGAAGGGAGGTGAGGGAGGGAAATAGATGGAGGAGAAAGGTCGAAGGGATCTGGCAATCAAACAAGATGAACAAGCAAACCCCCAATTCATCTACGCACACGGAGCTGAAGACCGAAGGGATCGGTCAAGTATCTTGTCAGTTTTATTTTAGGTGATCATCCAGTCTATCAGAGCGATTACGTGAGGTCAATAGGTATCCAGATCTTTTCTCAACCGACTGTCCCGTACTGAAAGCCGATAATCGGTCAAGAAAAGATTGGAGGCTCTATCCTAATGTGCGGATCACTCTCTCGCTCATCCAAACCAGACAAGGAGGGGGTTACTCTCCCCAAGATAGATTTTTAGTGAAGTGTCTTTTAGGTCAAGTATGATTAGCAGTCCCGATTTTATTGTTTCTCTTTTTAGTCTTTTTCAAATAAAAACAAACGTCCTAACGAATTTTTCGGTTCTCCTGGTTATTAAGTCCAAAACAGGGGGGAGAAGACGAAAAAGCCGATGCGCGATAAATCAATGATGCATGCTGAGTAAGAAATGCGTACCTGTCTCCAGCACTCTACATGCAATATGATCCACGCATAAATGTAAAGACAGAAAGGAAACTACCTATATGATGCAACGGGAAAGTCGAGTCCTAGATGAACAATTCTAGCGAAGAACCGTCTAACCGGTCACCGACCTCCAAGCCAAAGAGTCCGGTCTTGGCCCGTCCCTCCTCTGTCCGACAAATCGGGGGTAGGAGAAAGCGCTTTACAGGACGGGCTGCGGCACGTAGGCTACGAAGGCAAATGAGTCGGTTATTTTTATTAATTATTTTTAGTAGGTCCAATTAACGTTCTATAGGAACAGATAATCAGTTAGGTGTGTGGATCCTACTAATTACGGCACAATCACCAGAAATTCCTAAGTCTAGGGGCTCGAGCAAAAACCGCGTAAACACCAGAAAAGGCAGAAAGAAAAGAAAATAAAACTGCGAAAAACCGCGAAAAACCGCGCAAGTCCTAAGGGTCCCCCGAGCACACCAGTGCTCGGCGAAACAGACCCGCTACGGCAGAGTCCAAGTGTCCAAGTCCAATGTCCCTGTATTATTACAATAATAATGGAATGAAATAAAAGTCTATCCTAATCCTCACCCACTCAACTCTCTCTCACTCTCCCCTGCGGCTCCGTACAGAAGGGAGCCGCCTCCGACTCCCGCGGTTGCGTCGGCTTCTCGAAATCAGCCGCCTCGGTCCTCGGGCCCTCGCAAGAGAAAACAAAGTGGTCAGAACCAATAATCAAATAATAATAAAGGAAAAAGAAATGAAAATGAAAATAAAAGGTATATATGCAAAAATGCAAAATAAAAATAAACACACAAAATAAAAATAAAAACAAAAATAAAAGAAAAAGAAAAAGAAAATAAAACAAAATAAAACAAAAACAAAAATAAAATATGAACAAAAACCACGAAAAACCGCAAAAATAAAAACAAAAAGAAAATCAACTACTAAGCCGTGCTCCCTGGCAACGGCGCCATTCTGATAACACGGCCTGAAGGCTAGGGTATAAGGTACTAGAAATAGGTCGTTGCGACCCTAGCGATCAGACCATGTATATCAAGAAAAAATGAACCACTCGCGAAGAATAAAATCAATCAAAACGAAGAAGCGGTCCTGCTATGTGATTAACCGGGTATAGCACCCAGGGTCGAACTCAAGGAGCACGGGTTGGCCAAAGGCCTACGAAGTAGTAAAAACAAATAAAATAAAGAAATAAACTCTTTTTAGTGGTTTTTGATTAATTTTATATTTTTTTTGGATTTTTAAATGATTAAGAAATTAGGAAAAGCAAATACAAGCACACTTCAACAAATTATTTAAAGCAACTAAATTCAACCAAAAATTAAAACAAAAATGTTTTTATGTATTTTATATTTTTTAGTGTTTTTGGTGAATTTTTGATAATTTTCTGATGTTTATTTTATTTTCCAAAAATCAAACAGTAGCTAAAAACAGTGGTACTGTCCAGCCAAGCCAAAAGTCCCTAGATAAAATATCTAAGGGCCACAAAATGGCCGGGAGGTAATTTTCCTGTAAAGTAGGTAAAACAAGGAAAATTCAGATACCAATTTTATTATTTTTGGATTTTTAATTTATTTATTAGAATTTTTATGGGTTTTTGAGTGTTTTTACGTTTTTAGTGTTTTCCAGTAATGAAAAATAGCCAACATTGGCTAGAAAATCAAACAAACTAAACTAAATAGTAGACAATTTTATAGAATTTTTAGGAGAGTTTTTATATTTTTTTTGTGAATTTTCAAGTTAAACAGTAACGAAAATGAAGGTTTTTGAATTTTTAAAAATAGCAAACAAAATAAAAAATGTCCTCAAAAATCCACAAAAATCCTACACCATGGCAGGAGCCATGTATCAAATTTTCGCTGGATTTGGAGGTGATTTGATATTTTATTCAAAAATAAAGATAGGGCACTGTGTACAGGGACCAAAGTGCAAATACCCAAAGTTCTGGGGGTCCTGGTGCAAAATACCCAGCAAAACACGCGCCACGCGTGCCTGGGGCACTCAGGGACCTAGATGTAAGAAAAATAAGTCCCGAGGACTTATTGGTAACAGGTACCCAAAAGTCCAGGGGCCCTATCTGCAATTTACCCAAAATAAAATGCACATGCGGAAATAAATCATTCACAGGGGTAGAAGTGCAAATAAGAGAAACTTTTCATTCAATTTATAACATCCAGAACTACAAGGGTATCTACTGCAAATAACCCAAATAAATCACGTGTCGAAGCACGTGTCCACAACAGGCAGGGGTATACATGCAAATAACTAAAGCTCAGGGTCCAATGTGCAATTTAACCTAAAACTAAACAACTAGCTTTTATATTTATAGGACTAAAACAAAATGCATAAAAGAAAGGGGGCCTAAGAGCAAATTACCCCTTTTATTAACGTCGACGGTCGGATGCGTGACGCGTGGCGGATCTGACGACTGAGGACGACGGCGCCCTTGACCTTGCGAACGTTGGGCTGATCGACGTCTGAGGGCGCTCCACGTGGCGATCGGACGGCTCTGGTTCTCTGGAGTCGAAACCCTCGTGTATCAGACGGAGGGGAGGAGGGCACGTGGCGAATCTGACGGATGAGGCTAGCTGGTGCCTCTCTCTCCGCGCGGATGGTCAAGATCGACCCTCGGGACGATCGGACGGTGACACCTCGCCTAGGATGGATGGCTCAGATGATAACTGGGGCGATGAGGACGATTTAACGGTCGGCGAGGATCCTCGAAGAACAGGTCGCCGGCGACTTTCGCCGGCCCTCTGTGCGCGCGGTGGTCCTCGTCTGATGCTCCGGAGGTGCGGGAAAGCTTCGCCGTGAAGCCCCGCACCCGGTGCTCTGCTCCGATGGAGGCGAGGAGCTCCAGAGAGCTCCGGCGACGTGAAAGAACTGGAGCTGCTGTGCCCAGAAGTTCCGACCTCCAGATGAGGTCGATAGGCCTGGATACCTGCACAGGAAAGAAGCTGGGTCAAGGGCAAACTGCCTCGACCCGTCAGAGCGGGCGGAAGGTGGAAGGTGAGGCGCTATGGAGGCTCTCCGGCGAGCGGCGGAGGGGGGAGAGCTGATACCCTGCTCCGGGGCGAGTTAGGAGGAATGGCTGGGTGGAGAAGGTGGAGAGGGATCAGGCGAAGATGGTGGCTTGGTCGGACTGGCGAATGAGTGGTCGGAGACGACTGGCGGAGGCGGCGGAGCTACGCTACTGAAAATCGAAAAATCGAAACCTAAGCTAATCTACTGGCTAAAGAAGCTACCTGATGGGCGCATTCGACTGGGTTGGAGCTGATGAAGCTCCCGGTCATTGCCTGCAAGGGGCCGTCGAGTCCCCAAGGCTGAGCACGCTCGCGGCAGCGCACAGCGGCAAAAACCACCGGATCAGTGACTCCCAGCTTCCCGGGCCTCGCTGCAACTCCAAGGGCCACGGCTGTCACTCAGGGACGCTGGAGGAGGTCACAGGCACCGAGGGGAAGATCAAAGATGGGAAGAGAAGGTGGCGGAGCCGCAGCTAAATACGATTAGGGGTCCGAGAAGGAAGGGTCCGGGCAAGCTCAGGAGCGTGCGGATCTCGAGGGAGCGGCTCCGGCGAGGATGCCGGATGCAAGGGGAATGATTCGGACCCGGGGTTCAAGGAGATGGGTGTCGGGTTGAGCGGGTAATAATTGGAGAAATCGGGTCCGCTGCTCAGACCCGTGGGAAGTGGTCTTGGGGGGGCTAGTTGACCGGGCGGTCAACATCCCCAGGACCCAATGGAATCAGGCCACGTGGCTAAACTTTGAAGCTCAAAAATAATGTAGCAAATGGCCGATTTTGCAAAAACTTAAAACATGAATTATTTTTATTTTATTTTTTTCTATTTTTTGGTGATTTTTAATTTTTCTATTTTTATTTTGTTTTGATTTTAATTGTTTTTATTTTATTTATCTTCAATATATAACATAGACTATTTACAAAAATTATAAAAATTACTTTTATATATTTACAAGGCTAAATAAATATATAGGTGTGGTTTATGTTCATGATAAAGGAGGTATTTTTGATCTTTTTGATTTTTAACTTTTTCTTTTGTTTTATATTTTTATAAATATGTACAAGAATTTACAAGCATATTTTTAGGTGAGGAAAATATAGTTTTATTTATTTACATAAATATATACACAAGAGCCCCTATCTCCCTTTACTTGGCTTTTATGCGGTCAGGCCCATGCTGAGCCCTCCCTTGGGTTAGGTTGCTCAATATTTATTCTAAATATTTCCTTCTTTTTCTTTTTTTTAATCTGTATTCTTTTATTTTTGCACAAAAATATGCTAATTATAAGTTTTTACACAATGCATGCTTTTGGTAATTATTCCTATTTACACATATCTACATGCATTTGCAAAGGTTTTTGTAGCTAAAATATAAGAATAAAGAGTGATGAATGGGTATTCATCAGCGCACGCCAGTTGCCGCCCGATCGCCCCTTTGTTTGGGCATTTTGCATCGTGATCCCAGTAACTTTTTGTATTTATTAAATAACCTTGAAACTTTCATCTGCGTTTTAAATAGTTGTGTAATTTGCAAGTAACCCCCCCTAGTTTTGTGGAAATTTCCATTTTGACCCTCGCCAGGTCACGTGCTCTACGCACGTGACTTGGCGATTTTGCAAAAAGGGCCCCGGGTTTTGTTTTATTTAAGTTTAGTTCAGAAACTTTCCATTTCAGTTATAAACTATCTGGACTTTTTACAATTCAGCCCCCGAGCTTTTGTGGTATTACATCCGTGCCCCTTCTCAGGTGCGCGTGTAACTCACGTGAGCCTGGGAACTTTTGCAAGAAAGCCCTTTGTGCTTTTGGTTTTGTTATTTGGCCCAGATACTTTTTGTTTCAATTCAAAATTTTTGTAAAAACTGCAGGCGTGTCCCTAGTTGTTTCAATATTTACATATATGCCCCTGCCAGGCCTTTAATTGTTGCTTGGTTGATCCATTTTATTTGGAGCCTCTTTTTAATTCCAAATGTTCTTCCACGCCATAATTTTATTTTTTGATTTTATTGCATTTTAATATTTATTAAAAATAAAAAATAAGCTTTTTGCCTACTGTCTAGCTTAGAAAATACCAAAAAAATAGTAAAATATCTCGAAAAATTCCAAAAAAAGTCCCTACTGTCTATTTTAACCTATTTTAGTGTCAATCCAAAAACCACTAAAAATCTCATAAGAAAAACCTTCAAAATTCAAAAATACGTAAAAACTTCAAAAAAATATATAAAATCAAAGAAAACTCAAAAAAACATAAACTCGGTTCTTGTTTCTTCTATATTTTATTATCTTTTTTTGAAAATTAGTTTGGGAAAATTTTGTGGTAGTTGTATATTTTTAATTCCCATTTTACCCCCAGCCAGTAGCTTGTTCACTGATTTGGTTTATTTCAGTGTTTAAAAATGCCAAAAATATTTTGAAAAATACCCAAAAATCACAAAAATAGTAAAAACTTATAAAAATACCAAAAAGATTTTATTTCTGAATTTTTTGTTATTTTTGCATATTTTTATAAGTATTTTATCACCCGTTTTTATCACCTTGTTTATATATTCCAATATTGAAAAAAAAGGAAAAATATATAAAATAGGAAATATAAAAATCAGAAAATTGAAAATCAAAATACAAAATTAAAAATTAAAAAAAATAAAAATTAAAAACCCATAAAAATATTTGCTTGCATAGTGTAGACAACACTCACATTCACTCATACACATTAGTTTGACCTACCTTGTTTGCTCCCTGTGTTCGAACTCTCTGCATACTTGTCCTATACAATCTTTTGTGCAGAGTTAAAAATAAATTTTAACTCCACATTTATTTCTAATTGTTTGATCTATAGTGTGGGTTAATTGTTGATTAAATACAGGATTTTGTAGTGGTCACAACACCGACTGTTGGCTCACCTTGTGAGTCAATACGACCGCTCTCAATTCTGTGTTTAATCACCAGACAAGGATGGAAACACGCCACCGAAATGGATTGCCCTTCGCAACCCTAGGCAGGTCGAGCTAAGTGCAGAGTGCATGAGTTCAAAACTGGTTCAAATGGAGAAGAGTTCAATGGATGACACCAGGTGTCCTACTTAGGTACTTTTCAAGTTGAATTCCGAACACGATCTCATGGAACCCAAAGAATTAAGTCTATAAGACCTGAAGAGTCTCAATTCCCGATCCTAATAAAGTCCCTCTAGAATTAAGTGGATTAAGGTCTAAACCAAGCTCCATCTCTTGGACTTAGATCCATTAGGTTCAAGAATCAAACTTGTTCTGAAAAATGCTAATGAATGCAACAATTTTTTATGAGATAGATTTTTCGGCTTAAATGCTTTGTAAAGAATTTTGTAAATTTTTATTAGATTTTAATCTTTTCAATTTTTAGGGGTCTTTTAGTAAAAGTTAGTGGATTAATTTGATTTACAAAATTTTACAAGGATTTTTGTACATTTTACAAAGGATTTTATATAAATTTTATATACAAGTTATACGATTTTTTTAAAAAAAATTTATGAAGATTTTATTTTTCAAATTTTTAAGGATTTTACCAAAGAATTTTACAACATTTTTTATATACAAATTTTAAGCCATTTTTTTATAAAATATTTTTACGGTTTTCTTGCGGCTTTTAAAAACCCAAAATATACACCCATACTTTTAGGAAGCCTTATTATTAAAAATACGAGCAAGTACGAGTTATGGTTTCTAAAGTATATATAGCATATATATATATATATATATATATATATATACGACACCCCCTATACTTAGCGTGAACTATGTTCTCATAGTGACCAAAGAAGCGACAAAGGAAGACATAACTCGGGCTAAGTATAGATCGGTGAAAAGAACCTATACTACAATGACTCAAAAAAATAACGAATGAATGAATAGAAGTCGATCATCTCCTCTATACTTAGGATCAAGTGATCCCAAGGATAGCAGACTCAAAATCGAAGATGACCGAGGTCAATGGAATGTACATAACTCATCGGCTCGGCTTGTCCCCCCTATACTTAGGGTAAAATACCCCTAAGTATAGAGATGAAAATCAAAAGGTGAGGGACAAGCGAGGGAGCAGATGGGACAAAAACGACGATGATCAAAAGGGAAATGAGCGAGATCACCCCCCCATACTTAGGGTAAAGCACACCCTAAGTATAAGCAACAACAGGGGTGACCGAGCAGGATGATACAAACAACACACGGTGTCTACACCCCCCTATACTTAGGATAAAGCACATCCTAAGTATAGCAAAGCTAGATGATCCTAAGGGTGTAAAACAAACAAAAAGAAGATAGAATGAAATCGGAAATATATGCAAGATGATCGTTGAAAATCAGGTATGAGATGCGAAGTGTAAGAGTGAAAAGATCATCTCATACAAAATGGATTGGGGCAACATCAACGGTCGGCGGTTCATGATCGAGAAAGGGTTTTAACCGCTGACCGTTGACTCGAAAGGTGGGTTCAGATGACAACTCAGATATGTCGATGCTACCATTGTCATACACCTTTCTGACAATGTAAGGGCCTTTCCATTTACTCTGAAGTTTCCCTAGAAATAGTTTCAATCTCGCATCGAATAGCCATACTTTCTGATCTGGCTCAAACTGCTTGTGGATGATGTGAGAATCATGCCACTCTTTCATCCGCTCTTTGTAATGTAGGCTACTCGTGAAGGCTTGATCTCTCAGCTCCTCCAGGGCTGTCAATTCAGTCTGCCTCTGATCTCCTAAATCATCCAGGCCAAAGATTACTTCTTTCACTGCCCACCAGGATTTGTGCTTGATCTCAACAGGTAAGTGGCATGGCTTTCCCAAAACGAGTCAAAAGGGAGATGTGCCCAATGGAGTCTTGAAGGATGTTCGATATGCCCAAAGAAGCGAGTCCAAAAGCTGAGACCAATCCTTTCGGTCTGGGCGAACAACCTTATGCAAGATCATCTTAATCTCCCTATTCGAGACCTCGGCTAAACCATTCGTCTGAGGATAATACGGAGTAGCAACCCGATGGTCTATACCGAACTCGTTAGCAAGTGCTCTTACCTTGTCGTTGATGAAGTGGCTACCCCTGTCTGAGATCAGAACTCGAGGAACCCTGAACCACGTAATGATGTGTTTCCTAAGAAACTTGCAAACTGTGTTTGTATCCGCGGCTCGGGCAGGAATAGCCTCTACCCAACGACTCACATAATCCACAGCTAAAAGGATATACTCGAACCCCTGTCTTTTCGGAAATGGGCTCATAAAGTCGATACCCCATGCATCGAACACTTCACAGAAGTGAATCGGCTGCATTGACATCATGTCTCTATGTCCACAAGTGCCCATCTTCTGGCAGTCAGTACATCTCTTTACGAATGCATGAGCATCCGCAACGAGCGTAGGCCACCAAAGGCTGGATTGGAGCACCTTTTGTGATGTCCTCTTCCCTGAATGGTGTCCTCCAGCTTCTAATCTATGACAATACATGAGGACACTCTGGTATTCCTCCTGAGGAATACACCGACACCAGACGGAACCTGCTCCTTCATGATAAAGGATCGGATCCTCCCAATGGTAAGACTTGGCTTTCGCGAGGAAAGTCTCAAGTCTCTGTCTGGACCAACCCTGTGGAACTTTCTTGTGTCTGAGATCTATTCACCTTTTCAGCTCTTTTGTTTCGCCCTTCCACTCGGTTTCAACAATAGTGCTCGTAGCTGCGTCATCGAGCACGCACATTTCACGATAGTCCAAGAGTCTCCTCTATTGCTTCTTCTCCGAGAAAAGAAGTTCACGACCGCGTTAGGCTTTCGGAAAATTTCCTTCTATATTTCTTCTCTTCTATAGACAAGAGAGCTTCTTCGCCCCTCTCCCGTCAAAGGACAAGAGAGCTTCTTCGCTGGAAGAGGCAGGTCAAGAGCAGCTCAGCTAGAAAGAGGCGGAGTGGATTCAATAAGCAAAGCAGGACGGAGGTACCTAAGATTTTGATACGGAGATCGCCCTGATCCGATAGGGGCGAGCCTTCTCCGGAGGCGTCTGAGTGCGTCACTAGGAGTCCATCATCAGTCAGAAGCGAGAGATGAAAGAGCAACAACAAGAAAGTTTACAATGTCGACATACCATGGCAGCGAGGCGACGGTAAGAATCGCCTCGTCGGGGAAGGTCTCGGTGATTAGTGTATCGAACTTAGCAGTCTTGGGTGTTTCTAATCGGGAGAGGTGATCCACCACCACATTCTTGACTCCAGGCTTATCCTTGATACAATATCAAATTCCTGGAGTAGAAGGATCCATCTGGTCAGACGCGGCTTCGAATCCTTCTTGTCCATTAAGTACTTGATGGCGGTGTGATCAGTGAAGATTGTGACTTTGGATCCTAAGATGTGGGATCTGAATTTGTCTAAGGCAAATACTACGGCTAGCATCTCTTTCTCTGTAACCGTGTATTTCCGTTGCGCAGAATCCAAAGTCTTGTTAGCGTAGTGTATGGCGTATGGAAGGCCATCCCTCCTCTGTCCCAACACATCCCCAACAGCAAAATCAGAGGCATCCGTCATGAACTTGAATGGGAGAGACCAATCAAGTGGTTGAAGGACAGGAGCCTCTACAACCATGTTCTTGAGAGTTTCGAAAGCTGAAAGACACTTATCATCAACGATAAACTCGGTGTCTTTCTCTAAAAGACCAGACAACGGTCGGGCAATTTTTTTGAAGTCTCGTATGAAACGTCGGTAGAAACCGACATGCCCGAGGAATGACCGTAGCTATTTCAGATTGGACGGTGGATTGAGTTTCTTTATGATATCCACCTTGGCCGGGTCCACCTCCATGCCCCGGTTGGAGATGATGTGACCAAGGACCGTCCCCTGAGTCATCATGAAATGACTCTTCTCCCAAGAAAGCACGAGGTTAACCTCCGTGCACCTCTGAAGCACGTGGTCTAGGCTCGAAAGGCAAGAATCGAAATCATCGCCATAGATCGAGAAATCGTCCATGAAGACCTCCAAGATATCTCCCACCATGTCCGCGAATATCGAAAGCGTGCACCTCTGGAATGTAACCGGAGCATTACATAATCCAAAGGGCATCCGTTTGAAAGCATATGTTCCGAACGGACAGGTGAACGTCGTCTTTTCTTGGTCTTTAAGAGCAATGGCCACTTGATTATATCCTGAGCACCCATCGAGAAAGCAATAATGGCTCTTCCCAGCTAACCGTTCGATGATCTGATCGATGAACGGTAGCGGGAAGTGATCCTTCTTGGTGCCTGATTCAAGCGTATGTAGTCCACGCAGACGCGCCAAGAAGTCGGTTCTCGAGTAGCGATCTCCTCTCTGTCCTCGTTGATCACTGTAGTGATACCCGTCTTCTTGGATACCACATGCAAAGGACTAACCCATTTCGAGTCGGAGATGGGATAGATAAAATCGGCGCTCCACCACTTGGATATTTCCTTCATTACCACCTCTCGAAGATTTGGGTTCAGAAACTCACGAGATGGCTTGGCGTCATTCTCGAGAAAGATGTGGTGGGAGCACTGAGCCGGACTAATCCCATGGAGATCAACTACTGACCACCCGATCGCCTTGCGGTTCTTTTCAAGAATCGCCATCAGACGAGATTCTTGATCTTCGGTCAGATTAGAAGAGATGATGGCCGGAAATATTTTGGATTCACCCGCAAGGAATCGGTACTTCATGCTCTGAGGTAACGGTTTGAGTTCAGGGGGAGAAGGAGCAGGGAGGGCGAGTTTAATTAGAGCATGGGTGTAGGATGCTAGATCGATGTGCGTGAGCTCTGCCTGCTCTGACTCAGAAAGATTTGAAGATGGTTGGATGTTCTGATTTGATTCGGTCTCCAGTCCGGTTGTAGGCTCTGATGATGCAGTCTGAAGTGATAGGAATTCGATGAAATACTGCCAATCAGCATCGTCAGAATCAGAATGATCTGCGGATGACTAACGGCTCTGATGGTTCACTTCAGACTCGGAGGGATATAGGATATATGAATGATCTGAGAAGGTATCAGAATCTTCTCTATCAAGAGTTTCGTTGTTTGGCTCTAGGATTGTGCTCTCCAATCTTCCATCATCAGATATCTGAATCTCGGTTTCGAGTGAAGGTGGAATGAAAGATTGAGTACTAGGTTCGGCCCAGACGGCCTCATCATCGATGTGTATGAAGTCACAATCCTGATGACTGTCGGGCTCGTCATCAGATGCTCGCTCGGATTCAGTTGATCGAGATTTCTGGTTTTGGATCGTCTCTATATGTATACTTTCGCCCCGGACGTGAAAGTACACCTTCCTAGTACCATAGTCGGAAATGGCCTTTGCTATCGCCAGAAAAGGTCGTCCTATTATGATCGAGGTATCGATCACACATTCTAGGACCGCCATGTCCAACACGACGAATTCCACAGGGAATTGCAAACCCTGAATGGTGACGATAACTTCTTCGATTAAACCCTTAGGCCTCTTGACCAATCTATCAGCAAACTACAAGACCGTTCGGCTTGGTCGAAGAGGCCCGAACTCGAACTTGTCGAGTAAGGAAGATGGAAGGAGATTAATCGAAGATCTGCTATCTAATAGAGTCCGATAGAAAGTCTGATCGAGGATCTCGCATCTGACATACGGTGCTCCCGTATCTGATCTCTTGGCCGGGAGTCGATTCTGAATGGCATAACATGTATCTTTGGTCAGCACATGGATCTCAGAACAATGATTGCGTTGCCTCTTCTTTCTGCATACGGTGGTTCGTTCTTTTAGGCCTTTCTGAAGAAGAGGGATGTGTGCCAAGGCTTCTGAAAGAGTGAGTTGGATCGTGAATTTGTCGATCATCTCTTTCGTCAGATCATTCATTTGGATCTTTTTAGGATTTTCTTTTTTAGCGCCTTTTCCTACGCAGAGTGCTTTCGCAAAAGGAATCTGTACATCCTCCGGGTTAGTCTGTACAATCGGAGGATCAGAAGAAGAAGAAGCAAATGTTTTTGCAAAACATGGACTAGCTTTCTGTGAGTCATCAGAAAGAGAAAGATCTGGATCAACAATCTTTTTATTTCTTTTTCGAGTTCTTCTCTTTTTTACTTTTTTTGTGATTTTCTATCATCATCACTGCTATTTACAAAGCAAGGTAAAGCAGCTATGTCAGCGTTCGGCTCTGGCTGCTCTTCAGACTTGGTGGCTTCAGTACCACCATCTGCATCGTCAAAGGTTGCGGCTTCAGCACCGCCATCAGTGTCTTCTACAGGCTCGCTTGAGTTATCCAGAATATCCTCTTCGAGCCTACAAGAGTCTCCGCCTACTGGAATCCTACCGCTCCTAAGAGAGATGAAGTCAGCATCATCACAGTAAAGATAGGCATCGGAGAATACCTGTGATTGGAGGGTGGGCTCAGTCAAATCTACCTGCTCAGACTTTCGCTTCAAGTTGTTCGGGTTGGGTTCTATCTGGGCAGGCAAGGCGGACTTCCCCTTGACGAGGTCGGTCACATGGGTTTTAAACTCATCCATTTCTCGCCTGAAAGAAGCATGCTGATCAGTGATAAGGTTAGCGAGATATTCTAATGCTGGGTTGTCATGGAAAGGCCCATGAGACCCGGATGAGTAGCCTCAATGATATTGAGGTTGTTGCGGAGCTGGCTGCTGATGTGGAGGATATTGCTGCTGCTGATGAGGCTGGTAAGTGCTCTACCTCCACTGAGGATTCTGTTGATATTGACGAGGACCGTAATGATGTTGCTGCTCTCTGTTGTGCCCCATTGGTGCCTGCGGTTGCTGCTGGGAAGAGGTACCTCCTGTTGACCAACGGAAACCAGGGTGATCACGACGAATCCCTGGTTGTCCCATTGACCTCAGTCAATGGATCAGGCATCTCAGAGTATGCTGGGGGCATTGATGCCAAAGGTTGATCGCTCTGATACACCACCATCTGGGTGTCTGATTTAGCCGAAACTCGGTGGTCTTAAGTTCCACACAAGGCGGGAACTCAGTCGAAGTGTCGACCACGCAAAAATCTCAACTAAAGTCAACAATTAACCCATAATATGAAAGCAAACAATGACAAGCAAAAGTGGAGTTAAAATTTATTATAACTCTACATGAAAGATGTATAGGTGTAAGTATGTAGAGGTCGATCACAGGGAGCAAGGCATGATAGATCAAGTAAGTGTGTATGTGTGTGAATGTGATGTGTTGTCTACACTATGCAAGTATTTTTGTGGGTTTTATTTTTTTTAATTTTTTTTTAATTTTTAATTTTGTATTTTGATTTTTAATTTTCTGATTTTATATTTTCTTTTTATATTTTATATTTTTATATTTTATTTTTTTAATATTGGAATATATATACAATATAAGAAAAGGGAGAATGAGGTATTTATAAAAATAAGGAAAATGCTCAAAAATTACAAAATAAAATATTTTTGGTCTTTTTATAATTTTATACTATTTTGTGATTTTTGAGTATTTTTTAGAATCTTTTTGGTATTTCTAAAAGTCAAAATAAAGAAAACAATGAATAAACTTGTTGTCGAAACTAAAATGGGAATGAAAAATATCAAACAGTATCAAAATTTTCCCAAATTAAATTTAAATTAAAGGAAATTAAATGGGGAACCTACAGGAACTGAGTTTGTATTTTTAGGATTTTTCTTTGATTTTTTTATTTTTATGAAGTTTTTGGGTATTTTCTAATTTTTAAGGTTTTGATTTTGAAATTTTTAATGATTTTTGGATTGACACTAGAAGACACTAAAATAAACCTAAGGTAATTTTTTTTGGAATTTTTCAAGGTGTTTTAATATTTTTTTGGTATTTTCTAATGCAAACAATAGCTAAAATGCATGTTTTTTTATTTTTAATAAATATTAAAATGCAACAAAAATGCAATGCAAAAATATGGCGTGAATCAGCAAGCACACAGGAGCTTAAGTTAAATTTTTAGGAATTTTTTGAATTAAAATGATCCACTAAATAAATAGAGGAAGCATGCAAAAATATAAGTCCTAGCAAGGGTATTAACGCAAATAAACAAACATCTAGGGGTTGTACTGCAATTTTCCAACAATATTTATAACCAAATAAATAAGTTTCTAGATGAAATACAAAATACAAGACTCGCAGGGGTTCACCTGTAAATTACCCACCCCATCGCATGACTGGCACACGCCTAGGAGGGAACTAAGTGTAATATTACAAAATACGAGGGCCTTGATGCAAAATATCCCAAAAATATTATACTGCAATTTAAAGTTCTGGTATTGAAAACAAATACACAAATGGCCGAGGGCCTCTCTACAAAATGCCATGCGCCTCACGTGTACAGGTCACGTGAGGTGACGTGGCAAGGACCTAAGTGTAAATATATAACGTTCAGGGGCCTAGATTTAATTATTACAAAAATCTTTAAACTGCAAATGAACGTTTAAGTTCTTTTTAATAAATACAAAAATGCGGGGGGTGTCGAATGCAAAATACCCCTCGCGCGCGATCCAACAGCGGATGTGCGTTCACTTGACGCGTGGCGATGATCTGACGGCCGATGACGCTTCGCTTCGACGTCTGAGATTAGATCTTAGATCGAGATTTGACGGTGGAGGAGTGCTGACGATCCGACGGTCGACGTGCGATCTGGAGAGGTGGCTCGATCCAACGGTGGCGAAGCGCAGAGGAGGAACGGGGAAGAACGTCGGCGAGGCGAACCTCCCCGGTCTTGATCTCTGTGCTCCGGTGGTTTCTGAGCTTCAAAATGGGGCGGCACCCTCCTGGGAGCTTCCTCTATGCGCAGGGAGGTCCAAAACACCTCGGCGGTGACCGAGGCTCGTTGGGGACGTCGGCGGAGCTGGGAGGCTTCTTGCGTCACTAGCGAGGGTCAAAATGACCTCCAGGCATGCGTTGAAGTCCGCGAACATGCAAAAATGGGTGAGAGGACCCAGGGCAAAGTGCCTGGTCCCGCGGGGGTGAAATGGCGGCGCGAAGTGGCGATAAGGTGGTTGGCCGGAGGTGCGCTCCGGCGAGGTTGATGGGTAGCGTGATTTAATCGATGAAAGTAGAAATTTCTCGGGGCGAAATGTTCCTAAGGATAAAGCAAAGAAAAAGCGAAAGAAAAGAAAGGGAAAAGGGTAGCCTCGATGGCCAGAGCCATAGGGAAGGGGGTACCTCGACCGCCGGCGAAGGGGGAGGTTCTGGAGCCTCCTCAGGTGACGCTCGACCCACCTGAAGGGCTCAACAGGGAGCTGTCACCTTCCTGGAGCTTCGAGGCACGAAAGGGGAGCTGAACCTATGGGGTGAGGCATTCAAATTTGAAATTGAAGTCGAGGGTCCATTATATGTGGTTTGACCCTGCGACTGGGGTGGTCCAAAGACCAAGGGAGATTGACGCGATCGCTGGCCCAATGCCCAAGTCAATCACTGGGCGAGCAATGTGGATGGTCAAGGATAAATTTTGCATAAGGAATCGAGGCAAAAGGGTGAAAGTCTTGACCTAGAAAAATCCGCCAAAGCGGTCAAAAACTAGGCCTGACACGGGCTACAGAGGGAAGGACGACCAGTTGACCAGGGTCAAGTGGGGCCGTCACCTGGTTGGTCCACGTGGACCAATCAGGAAAAATCCCTGAAATTATTTTGTAAATTCAATTAAAAATAGAAAATGAACGAATTAAATTTTGATTATTAAATGAAAAATATTTATTATTTTATAAGGTATTTTATGGTGATTTTTAATTATTTTATTGAGGTATAAAAATACAAATTACCTTTTATAGCCTTGTAGGTATACACACCTATATATTTTATTAATTTATTTTTACTTTGTGTTTTTAATTAATTTATTTATTTATGTTTATTATTTTATAAAATTATAAGGTATTTTTATACACCTAAATATATTTTTATTTTATTTTTCTGATGTGTTTTGTATATTTAATAAAATGTAAGTATGTATTATACATGTATAAGTATAGGTATTATACCTATGTAGTATATATACAAGTATTTTTATTTGTATTTCTTTGGTGTTTTTATTCTGATTTTAATACACATATATATTATAAATAATATTTACATAATTATAAAAATATAAAATTATAAAAATTATGAATAAATAATAAATTGAATATTTTAATCTGTATAAGTATACAAGAGGGTCCAAAACTCAACTTTCAAACCGTAGCTCCGCCAAATGCGAAACCACCGCCATTAAATAGCTTATTTTATTTTATATACAATTAAAGGTAAATTTTGCATTTGGATCTTTCATTTGTGAGATACGGGTCTGGGAAGTTGGGATTCTGGATTTTTATTCAGACCATAACTTTTTATCTGTACCTTATTTTTGAATGAAATCAATTTTGTATTTTTCTTTATTTAATTATCTACAACTTTCATGTTCAAGGTTTCTTTATTTGAGGTATAAAAAGTGGAACCAAAAATAGATCCCAAAATGAATAAAGAATGAATTAAAAGAATAGGTATTTTTGTTGTATTTTGGCCCTTATCTCCCCCTACTTTATTCCTGGTCGACCTAGTCATCGAGATATCTAGGTCTCTGGGTTTCGGGTCATAAAATATTTACAATATTTTATTCTTTTTCTTTTCTTTTATTTATTCTATAATTTTAGCTTTAATTTCAGTATTTTGTACACTATTTATATGCACATGCATGAATGCTAAGATGATGGATTTAATGGTATTTACATGCATTTACTAGGGTTTTTGAGGCCAAAATGATAGAATAAAGATGATGAAATGTGGATTCATTATCCCCCTGTACTTTACCTTTGCTAGTCCCTAGCAAACACTTATGCAATAAGTGCAGAAAAGAAACCAAAGAAAAGAAAAAGAAGAACTTGGATTAAATTTAATTATCAAACTTGTCTTCACAAAATCAAAGTTTAGAGCTTAAGTCGGACCTTTGGAATTTTAGTGCGGGCGGAACCTTAATGAGAACCGAATTTGAAATCCAACAGTCCTCGAGAATCCCAAAACTTTGTCCAAGTCTCCTCAATAGCCATGTCAGAAATATCTCAATTCATACGCAAACCCTTACGACTATGAATCTGACTCGTACAGTGTAAGTGCTTGTGGCTCTCCCCAACTAGAATGACAAAGGAACTGACTTCTCGAGTACGACAACCCAATGATTCCCCAATCCAGCAACTCCATCCTCGAGGAGCGGGATATTCCCTTCTAAGTTCAAGTGGCAACCAACTCGAGAGGAGGGGGTGAAGAGAAGAATGGACGGTAGCCAATGTAGCTACCTATCCTAGGATGCAAGACCAGTGTAGTCAAGTCATCCAGCTGCAGGCTCACATATTTGACTTTGGAACTCAAGCTTGCTTATTGACTTTACAACATTTGTACATACTTTGCAGGCATTTTATTTTTGTACAGGCCTGAACACATTTTTTTTGAATACTATTCACAGCAGCATTTACATAAGGAGTTTTTCCTCTAAAGCCAGTAGACTATCCCTCTTTTGAAGCTTTATTGCAACCCACACTCTCCTGTCTTTAGACTTCCTCATCACTGGACGGGTTGGGGTGCACTTCCCTCCCAAGAGGAGGACAAATGTTTCCACTTGTGTGCGTCTCATACCGGCAAATCCAATCCCCTCACCACTCCAACTGAGTCGAGCCATGTGAAAGGTGCAGGTGTCCAAGTTAGGTCATTATCAACAAGAGTCGTGCGTGTGCTCCGAAATACTCTACTTAGGCAGTCAAGAATCCATTGAACCAAGTCTCATGATCCTCAAAGAATTAAGTCAACTAGACCGGAAGTACCTCAAACCCAGTTCCTATAAGGTTCCTGTTATTAGGTAGATTTTAAGGTCCACTCAAGCTCCAATCTACGGATTTATTTAGACTTGTTCAACTATCAAACTCAATCCGAAAAATGCTAATGCTATGTAAAGCGATGCAGAATGCAGAAAATATTTTTTTTTGTGCAATTTTCAAGAGTTTTGAACTTTTTATGGATTTTTGAAAAGATGGTGCATATGCAGATGCATTTTTTCAAAAAGATTTTTCCAAATGTTTTTGGATTTTAATTTTGCAAATATTTTTGGGATTTTTGAAACAAAAAGATTTTGGCTAAAAACTAGGTGAAAATATGTACACGGGAGTGCTTCTTATATTTACAAAAAGTGGATTTTAAGAATTTACAGGGTAAGTGATCAATTTTATACATATATAAATAATGGATTTTTGGTGAGATGTATGTATTCCTCAAACTTATTTGACACAAGTTTTTCTAATAATTTTGCAAACTATAGTCCAAAATATTTTTTATAAACAATTTTACACACATGTACACACAATTGAAAATCATTTTGCAAAGGTTTTGAAAACAGTATATATAGATTTTTCAAAATATTTTTGCAACCATTTTTCAAACCATTTGATAATCATTTTTCAAATATTTTATTTCACATAAATAAAATAAACTTTACAAACCACACATTTTTATAAAGGTTGAAAACATGTAACAAAACGTTTTCAAAATAGTTTTCAAAATATTTTTCATATGGATTTTCAAACTATTTTTTCAAACATTTTGCAAAAAACATTTTCATCTGATTTATTAATCAGTATATACAAAAAGAATTTGAGGAATGATAACATCTTTTTATTAGAGTTTTTAATGAATTTTAAAGAATTATTAGCCATATTTATTGTGAAAATACAAAAGTACGAGTTATGGATAAAGTATATACGTAGTATATACGACCCCCTATACTTAGCTTGAGCTATGTCCTCATAGATCAGAGAGAAAAGAGAAGACATAACTCGTACTAAGTATAGGCAAGTCTAAAGAAGAAATAAATGAACCAATGAGAAGTTGACCGTCCCCCCTATACTTAGGATCAAATAATCCTAAGTATAGCAGACTGTACACCAAGCAGGGAGGGTCAAGGGTGGGAATGAACAGATCGTACTCAGACTGTCTCCCCCTATACTTAGGGTAAGATATCCCTAAGTATAGACAAGAAGAGGAGACAATGGAGAGGATCAAAATAAATGAAAAACTCGGGGTGCACACCTCCTATACTTAGTACAAAGTACGTCCTAAGTGTAGAAAACTGACAACAAGGGGCGACACCTTTTTGGGAGCTTCCTCTATGCGCGGGGAGGTCCAAAACACCTCGGCGCTGACCGAGGCTCGCTGGGGATGTCGGCGGAGCTGGGAGGCTTCTTGCGTCTCCGGCGAGGGTCAAAATGACCTCCAGGCGTCCGTTGAAGTCCTGGAACCTGCAAAAATGGGTGAGAGGACCCAGGGCAAAGTGCATGGGTCCCGCAGGGGTGAAATAGCGACGCGAAGTGGCGATAAGGTGGTTGGCCGGAGGTGCGCTCCGACGAGGTTGATGGGTAGCATGATTTGATCGATGAAAGTAGAAATTTCTCGGAGCGAAATGTTCCTAAGGCTAAAGCAAAGAAAAAGCGAAAGAAAAGAAAGGGAAAAGGTCAGCCTCGATGGCCGGAGCCAGAGGGAAGGGGGTTCTTCGACCGTCGGTGAAGGGGGAGGTTGTGGAGCCTCCTCAGGCGATGCTCGACCCACCTGAAGGGCTCAACAGGGAGCTGTCACCTTCCTGGAGCTTCGAGGCACGAAAGGGGAGCTGAACCTATGGGGTGAGGCGTTCAAATTTGAAATTGAAGTCGAGGGTCCATTATATGTGGTTTGACCCTGCGACTGGGGTGGTCCAAAGACCAAGGGAGATTGGCGTGATCGCTGGCCCAATGCCCAAGTCAATCACTGGGCGAGCAAGGTGGATGGTCGAGGAGAAATTTTGCAGAAGGAATCGAGGCAAAAGAGTGAAAGTCTTGACCTAGAAAAATCCGCCAAAGCGGCCAAAAACTAGGCCTGACAAGGGCTGTAGAGGGAAGGACGACCAGTTGACCGGGGTCAACTGGGGTCGTCACGTGGTTGGTCCACGTGGACCAACCAGGAAAAATCCCTGAAATTATTTTGTAAATTCAATTAAAAATAGAAAATAAACGAATTAAATTTTGATTATTAAATGAAAAATAATTATTATTTTATAAGGTATTTTATGGTGATTTTTAATTATTTTTATGAGGTATAAAAATACAAATTACCTTTTATAGCCTTGTAGGTATACACACCTATATATTTTATTAATTTATTTTTATTTTTTGTTTTTAATTTATTTATTTATGTTTCTTATTTTATAAAATTATAAGGTACTTTTATACACCTAAATATATTTTTATTTTATTTTTCTGATGTGTTTTGTATATTTAATAAAATGTAAGTATGTATTATACAGGTATAAGTATAGGTATTATACCTATGTAGTATATATACAAGTATTTTTATTTGTGTTTCTTTGGTTTTTTTATTCTGATTTTAATACACATATATATTATAAATAATATTTACATAATTATAAAAATATAAAATTATAAAAATTATGAATAAATAATAAATTTAATATTTTAATCTGTACAAGTATACAAGAGGGTCCAAAACTCAACTTTCAAACCGTAGCTCTGCCAAATGCGAAACCATTGCCATTAAATAGATTATTTTATTCTATATACAATTAAAGGTGAGTTTGCTGCATTTGGATCTTTCATTTGTGAGATACAGGTCTGGGAAGTTGGGATTCTGTATTTTTATTCAGACCATAACTTTTTATATGTACCTTATTTTTGAATGAAATCAATTTTGTATTTTTCTTTATTTAATTATCTACAACTTTCATGTTCAAAGTTTCTTTATTTGAGGTATAAAAAGTGGAACAAAAATAGGTCCCAAAATGAATAAAGAATGAATTAAAAGAATATGTATTTTTGTTGTATTTTGGTCCTTATCTCCCCCTATATTTCTGGTCGACCTAGTCATCGAGATGCCTAGGTCTCGGGATTTGGGGTCATAAAATATTTACAATATTTTATTCTTTTTCTTTTCTTTTATTTATTCTATAATTTAGGCTTTAATTACAGTATTTTGTACACTATTTATATGCACATGCATGAATGCTAATATGATGGATTTAATGGTATTTACACGCATCTACTAGGAATTTTGAGGCCAAAATAATAGAATAAAAATGATGAAATGTGGATTCATCAGTGTCAGATGATGGTGTCTGTTGGAGTTGCAGGTACGTCGAGTGCTGAACAAGCTCAGAATGCACATGGTAGATGTGTTGTACTGGAGGCATAGGAAGGATGCCTCGGTCTCGGCTACTAGAGTCAGCCTGTGATCTCGAAGATCGGTTAGAATCTGTATGTAACTCTTGAAGGCACATAATCTGTGTCTTCAGATTACTCAGGCATCTCTCAAGCTCGTCAATTTTATCGAGCTTGTCTAAGTTCTGGCACTTCTTTTCAATTATCTCCATACGATCCAACTTCTGGCAAATGATCCCCATATCAGCTGATGGAGATTCTATAGGAATAGAAACAACAGAAGATGGATTCCCTTCTATCTGTGCCACTCGGGAATGTTGGTGGTAAGTTGGTGGCTTCGCTTGATTGTATGCTCGAGTCTGAGACATCGTGGTGTAGTTCTCTGCCATTTTCTCATAAATGACCCAGATTCAATCCTCGTGCATCGAAAAATACGATCCACCACAGGTGGCATTCACCAGTCCCTGTAATTCCGGTGTCAGTCCACCGAAGAAGCTCTGTACAAGAGTTGGCTTCGAAAGATCATGGTGGGGACACCGATCAATGAGCTCTCGAAAACGGTCCCATGCCTCGTGGAAATGTTCGTTCCCGATCATGGTGAAGTTACTGATCATGGCTCGAGCAGCATTCGTTCGACCGAGAGGGTAATACTTGTTCAGATATGCGGTTCTCAACTCCTCCCAGGTCGAAACGTATCTCCCTAGATGTTTCAGCCAGTAGGTTGCTCGATCAACGAGGGAGAAAGGAAACGTGATCAATTTGATCGTGTCCTCATTCACTTCCGCATCATGCACTGTGCTACAGATAAGCTCAAACTCCTGAAGGTGCAAGTGCGGCTCCTCAGTAGATAACCTGTGAAACGTGGGCAACAGCTGGATCGTTTGAGGTCGGAACTCGAAGTTCTCGCGGATGACAGGGAGACGGGTCCATCGATGGGTCCTAGTAGCTCCAGGATTGTAGAGCTACTGCATTGTGCAATTTGGGTCCTCTGGAGGTCTCTCTGGTCCATCTTGCGGTTCCTGGTCCTCAGGTCCTGGATTTTCAGCTGCAGGCTGGTTGCGCTACGCGCGAAGCTGAGTCAGCTCAACCCTGACATCGTTCACCATTCTACCTTGCTCCCTAATCTGATTTTGTATTGCCTCGAGGGAAGCAAGTAGACCGTTGTTGATCACAGCCTGATCGATGACAACAGAAGTAGTCTGTGGTCCTTTTCCAGCCATGTCATCTGGAAAGGAAAAAGAGTCCAAATCAGGCTTTGCCAAATCAATATGTAGCTGATGTTGATTATCTGGAGATGATGATGGTAGAGAATGGTGATGAGAAGAAATCAACGACGAACTTCCAGGGTGAGAGTCGCGCCTGGAAGGAATAGATCGAGTGGATTTCGATTTGGGACGAGAGTCATCCCGAACCGATCTAGATGAACGAGAAGGTTCGCGAGAGAGTGGATCGTTCAGAGTCGAACGGAGCGAGCGTCTTCCCATCATCTTGAGAGATTATTGGATCAGATCTAGAAATCTTAGACTCACACCACAAACAAACACAAGACAAACCCTGAGTTCACCAATGCAACCCTGGTGATGACCGTAAGAGTTCGGTCGTTTATCTTTTTGGTTTTATGGTTGATTGGCAAACAACGTTCTCTCAGATAAACGAGATTAGATAGGTGCCCGAGACTTCAACGTCATACTATCCCGAGTTCTCACCAGAACTTACCTAGTCTCAGCCAGTATGGAAGTAAGTACGGACCGTTTCCGGCTACTCGTGTTACTTGAGGATAGAGCCTTACACAGTGTCCTCTAAACCTTCCCCTCTGCTAAGTGAACTCGGACCGTTTCCGGCTACCCGAGAGCACTCACTGAAATAAGGTGAATCAAGGTGTGAACTAAGTAGTATTTCGATAGAAGCCCGGACTCTGGCTCTACCTTATGTGTCGTCTCTCTCTCGCTGATCTGGAGATGAGATCGATGATTCGATTTTTCGGGGATTGCTCTCCCAAAACAAGCGAGTCCTTACGTTTATTTTAGAGTCAGATACATTAGCAGTCCCTATTTTAGTTTTCGGTTATCACTTTTTTTGGATATTCTTAGAGAAAAATCGTCTAACGTGTTTTTGTCTTTTTGGGTTCGGCCCTAGATACAAGCACCTAGGTGTCGAATACTATGCAAGCATCTAATCTAAGCTAAGCTACGATGCACAGAGAAGGGAAAAAGCCGTAAAACACCTAACAAGCACCTAACTCAAAAAAGCCATGAAAAACCGTCGAGAAAAATCACGATCGAAAAAGCCGCGGTGGGTGCCCTGCTCTCCCAGGAGTACAGCCCTGGTGAAACAGACCTCGAGAAACGTACAAGTGGGGATGCCTTTACGAGGCCCCTTTCTACGACACTTTTTTTTATATGTTTTTTTACAAGAAATTACAAGAGAGAAAAAAATGTTGTGCCTTTGCGGTTCTCAGATGTGCGGCTCAACATGTGCTGCATAATTCAGAAACAAAAAGCCGTAAGGTTAGAGAAGTAAAATGACGCGAAGAGAAATCCTAAACCTAAGTCTACGGTTGCCCTAGCGCTGCCTCCTCGGCAACGATGCCATCTGAAAAACACCTTTCGATCACTTCATTATTCTTGCAAAAAGAGACAGAAATAATATCACGGTCGTTGTCGACCGAGTGGGTTTTGTCAGAAAAGATTAAGGTGAATTAATCTTTTTAATTTTATTTATACTCCTAAACAAATGTGTATAGTGATTCGTATGGAGTGTCGAACTCAGGGAGGCAAACTGTTTAGAACTAGGAAAATCGGTAGAAAAACATAGGTAAAAGGATTTACTAGTTTTTATTTAATTTTTTTTAAAGTTTTTTCTCAATTTTTATTTGATTTTAATGAATTTTATATTATTTTTGTAATTTTTAATGTATTTTGTTTTTTATTATTATTTTAGAAAATGTTTAAATTTTTGTTTGATTTTAATTTTGTACTTTTTATATTTTTAAGGACCTTTACTGTTTTTATGGAATTTTTAAAGGGTTATTAAGATTTTTATGGTGTTTAGTTTATTTTCAAGGTAAAAGGTTATGTTTTATTGAAAACTGTGTCGTTTTGTGATTTTTAAGAGTGAAAGTGATGCTAAAATATTTTTATTGTATTTTCTGTAGAAAGTAGATGAAAATCCCTTTAAAATGATAGGTTATGTGTCACTAGGGGATTTTTATTGAGTTAGTTATGAGTTTTTGAAGTTTTGTGAATTTTTGTATTTTTTATTTTTTATTATTTAATTTTTGGTTTGTTAGGTAAAAGGTAGTAAAATATACTAAGTATAATTTTTATAAGATTTTAAGTAGATTTATATATTTTTTTATATTTTTTATGTTTGTTAGATGTTTTTGGTATTGAAAATGATTCCTCAAATGCTAAAAGAAATATTTGTATATATTTTTTCAAAAGAAATTAATTTAAACTGTATATAGAGTGAAATATGGTATTTAAGCATATTATTATTTTTTTATATTTTTTTATGTTTTATATTTCATTAATATGTATAGGGGTATGTATATGGTGTATCTACAGTGGAAGGGGCACAGATTAATTATTCTGGAAATCAGGAGTGCGCTTGTAATTTGCAGAAGTGTTGAGTGTGCCCGCACAAAAAGTCCAGTCCCACGTGATTATCACCTGCTCCTTCAGCTGTTAGGGACGTGCTTGTAATTTCGGAAACCTGTTGGGATATTCCTGCAAAATTCACAATTTCCACGTGATTTGCACGCGCATCTTTCTGTTAGGCACTGATGATGACACCTTGCTCGTAGACTCCCGTCCAATGACGATGATCGGACGTCTCTGGGTTGGGCGCGAATCGATGGTCCAGATACAACTTGGAGCTAAGGTCTCTAATCGAAAGTCTCTGGAGGTATCTCGATGAACTGGGGATGAACTCTTCCCTGATGAATTTAGATCAACAAATCAAGCTGCTCTAATCGATGTTTCTCTCTGCTAATGAATCTCATAGCCTCAAATTCGACTTCCGCACAGAAATATGATCAGATTCAAGATTCAAAAGCTCTGATCGACGATCTGGAGACGATGTTCCCCTCGTGGCTTTTACAGGTCGTGTGACTTATCAACTCCTGTTGTCCGTGCGAATTAGGTCCTCTATTTGCTAGGAAATGCTGTAGAGATGTCGGATCTTCGTCAGTTGTTGAAGGAGAAGCCTGAACTGATAGAGTTGCTTCGATGCGGCTGAGAGATAGGCAGGTCCGAAGGAGGTGATTCCTGCAACACAGAGATAACTGAATCGAGGCTTCAGAGCCTCGATTCTAAGGATCGCTACAATAGGTGGAGTGAATGGGCGAGGCTGAATGTGAAGGAAAAGCCTCGAGGCTCTGGCCGTCTGACACGGCCGGAGATGTCCAGAGGTGCAAAGAAGGCGGAGAAATGGAGGACGACGATGAAGGTGGATAATCGGATGGAATCGAACAATTTTGAATCAATTTTCGATTGAAAACAGAATGGAATGGATGAGAAGAGAATCAGAGGAATTGAGAAGAGAATTAGAGGATAGAGGTGGAGATCTAGTTGCCGTGAGCTAACCTGGAGATGTAGAGATGATCGCAGGCGGACGAATCGCTTGGGGAGGAGTTTGTCGGAGGAGATTCACCGGGAAGCTCCTTAGTTATAGCCTCGACGACAGCGACTCGGAGGCTTCATGCGGCGGGGCGTGGCTTCACGCGCGCGATCGATCACGCCGGAGGAGAGGCTGGAGGTGGAGACTGTCACCCTCTTCCTCGACGAGACTCTCTCTCTCTCTCTCTCTGAGAATCACACTCAAAGGTGGATCTGATCGACAGAAATGGCGGATACCCTCGATCTGGACCCTATGGGTCTATATATAGAGGTTCGAGGAGAGGGAGCTCACCGTTGATGTTCGTTGACCGAACGAACTGGAAGTTCAAGCAGTTGGAGGAGAGGGAGCTCGCCGGGACCACTGGTTGTTAGGTCAACGAGAATTGGCGGGACGAAGGCTGCTGTAGGCGAGGGCAAGCATGCTCTGGCTCCGAAGAAAGAAGACGACGAACAGTGCCTGGGCGGGCACTATTCATCCGTTGAATAGTCAAATTATTAAATAAATTAATTAAGTTACTTAATAAGTAAAAATTAAAAATAAATAGGTTATTAATAATTAATTAAATGTATTAAATAATTTCATGCATTATTAATTTTAATTTTAATAATATTTTTTTAAATTTTTTTAATTTTTTAATTTTTTTAATTTTATTATTTATTATATATATTTTTTATTTTTTTATTTTTTTATTTTATAAATAACATAAGATATGTTTGTATATTTCTAATATAACTATATTTTAGGAGTTTTTAATTTATTAAAAATATTAAAAATTTAATTTCTATTACTCGGGAAATAAATAAGATAAAAGCTTTAAAGAATAAAAATTTAAAAATTTTTAAGGAATAATTAAATCTGAAATAATGTAAAAGCAATTGTACATGTATACTAATATGGTCCCAAAACCCAACTTTTATGTCTTAACTCTGATTCTAATGAAACCACTTCCATTTGGTAGACATTTTTAGAAGATGTATTTTGAAAGTGAGTAGGTTCAATTCGGAATCCGTATGGCCGAGTTATGAGGTTTGGAAGTTAGGCTTTACGGCTTTTAGATTTTGAGATTTATTGGTATTTTTTCATATTTATTTTTATAAGTTATATTTTGTATTTTTGTAATGATTTTTATGAACATTTTAGAAAAAGAATTAAATTATTTGGAGTTACAAATAAATAGATAGAATATACAGGAGTTCTGTACATATAATGTACATACATACAAAGGGGTCCAAATGCCAAAACTCACACTTTTTATTCCACAATTTTTTTGGTATTTTTAATAAATAATATTAATTATAAATGAAGTTTAAAAGTGGGTTTGGTCAATTTGGATTTTTCTATAAATAGTTATGAACCTGAGAAGTTGTATTTTTAGGCTTTTTAGGTTCATTGTATTTATTTGTTTATTCCTTAAATATTTTTTCGGATATTTTTCTAAAATCATACATCTTTTTATGAACAACTTTCACAAAAGAAGTGTTTTGGTTTGAGATGGTTTTGATGATAAATAAAATAGGCAAAGTATTTACAAGATGAAAAATGGGTAAATTATATTTTTGGTCTTTATTTTCTTGATATTTTTATAGGTTATGATCCTTATCTCCCCCTACTTATTTCTCTTGTCGACCCGGTCAATATTGACATGATCTCCGGGTTAGGATCATTATATATATTTTCTATATACATCCTTCTTTTATTTTTATTTTTATCTTTATTATTTTATTTTGGTAAAAATAAGTGTTAAATATATAATATTAATATTTATGGTTAGAATGTTAATTAAATGGAATTAGTGGATATTTACATGTATTTTACCATGGATTTTAGCCAAAATGAAAGAATAAAGGTGATGAATCAAGGATTCATCATCAAGCTAATATGTATTATTCTTACAGGGCCTAACATCACCTATGTGGTTAATTTGGTTAGTCAATTCACGCACACTCCTTGTATGTATGGAGGCTAGTTCTTAGATTCTCGGATAAATTAAGAAAATCCACTAGTAAGGATTAGTCTTTAGGAAAGAACAAACTTAAATGTTGAAGGCTATATTGATGCGAATTAATGATAGGAGATCCACATCTAGTTATTATAATCACCTTGGTAAAAACCTTTTTATGTGGAGACGTAAGGCGATTAATCTGACCTAGATCCAATGCTGAAACTGAAAATTGAGAGGTTGCAAATTAATGGCAAAAGTAAGATGTTTTGAATGAGGATTATTCTTCTAGATATTAGGATTGCTATTGATCACCTTCCTATGAAGATTCATTGTGAAAACAAGGCTTCCATCAATCTTTCTAATAATCACGTTCTCGATGATCAACGATGCATGTTGAAGTTGCATGTATTTCATAAGAGAACATATTGACTAGGAAAACTTATGTCTTCCTTATATTAAGACAAGTGATCAAGTTGTTACATCTAGCAACCATTTCTCCGTGACGATTTTGAGAAGGAGTGGACAAGTTGGGTATGTTTGATCTATGTGCTCAACTTGAGGAGACTGTTAATGTTTTATGTATTTGTGTAAATGGATCTTGGATGACGATTTTTTTTACAGAAAAAAAACGATCACGCCATATCATTAACAGTACCCAAACAATACAACAACAACTGCTTACCAAATGAAAACACCCTCGTATAAGTGCGGAGATCAGCGAACAGACCAAGTCTAACAAGACAAAACCAACAGAGCAGATGCCCATAACAGGAATGAAAGATTACATAGAGTAAGGTAGACGGAAAAGAATATAATACATAACCCAAAAGTAGGAGATTGTTCTCATAGTCAGCACAAATAGCCAACTTGGGAATGACAATAACCTAGAAATTTCAGTGACCAGACAATTAACTGCAGTCAGAGCTTCCTCAAGTGTTGAAGGGGATTGATTTTCTTGGAGGAATATTGCTTCTTGGAAGAGCTCTCCAGATTTGGACTCTTAGGGCTTGTTTGGTTTCCACGGTACATCGGGGTACCTTGGCATACCCCTGGCTCCAACCCTGCATTCCTGGGTTGGGATTGCTTGTATTGACCCTACAATTTCTTTGGTATAATATTTTTTAACCAAGTTCAAATAAATTTATTAACATAAAATATATTATAATCATTAAAAAGTTAATATAATACATAATCAATACCACATCACATCACAATTATCATTCTAACCCTTCCAAATAGCTACTATTCACAGGAGAATACCCCAACCCGCCCCAACCCAGTCCAACCCAGTAACCAAACAGGCCCTTAATGTTGAGGGGATGTGAGTGGATTTGAAATCTCTTCTATCCAAGGCCTGCTCTGCAAAGAAGAAAATAAAATACGAAAATTGACCTATGCAATTAATGATTTGCAAATTCCTTACCATATCTTTCGATGTTAAATATATAACAACGAATATTATTTAGAATTAGCTTTTGCTCTAGTAATTAGTAATGAATGCCATACTTATTGCTAAAGGTTCATATCAAGCCGATTTATTCATTATCATATTCGTTAAAATCTGTATCAATCACCACGAAATTTAACAACTAAAATAAAATCAACAGTGATCTTTATTCGTTGCTAGGAATATAGAGACAAATACAGTAATCGTTGTAAATTTAAAGAATTAAGAAATGAAAAATTATTCGTTGTTATGTATTTAACTATTGTGTATATGGTAATGAATTCGTCACCTTAGGTATATTTTCTTGTAGTGTTCCCTTCTATTCATATGTATGTAACTCACCCCACAAACCACATATGATTAGGTTTGTGTGTAAATCCCTCTCTCCACCTTCGGGTTAGGTCTGTGTTTTTTTCTCTTCAATATAAAAAGTTTTCCACACAAATTGTTCGCATTGTGTTAGGGTAATAATTGCTTGCATGAATGTTTAACAATGAAAGAGTTGTTCACCAAACAAACAACTATGAAAATGTTAGTTGGAAGAAAGGAGGAAAAAGGGCATGCTATTCATTGTGCTATATAAGTCACTTGTTAGCTATAGTACTTGGAAAGGAAAACAATGCCAAAGTCAACCCATGAGAGACGATCACGATCAAGAAAAACGGCATAGTTTGACCAATATCAATCAAGTGGTTTCCTTGACTTTATTCTCGGCTTCTATATATTATCATATCATCACCAACAATCTCGAGAAGCACATGAATGCACATGAATGCCTCATGGGATCCACGTGAAAATATGCCCCAAGAATCGAAGGGCATTTTGCATTTTAAATTAATTACACAAATAATTTCAATGTCTAGCTTTTGACAAAGGAATTTACGCTCCAATAAGATAGATAGATGTTGTGGCAATGAAAACTTTGCATTTTAAAGCAAGATGAATATAGATGCAAGGTCTAAGTATTTTTTTCATCCAAATATAGTATTTTAAGCATTTTTTATATTTATGCCTCCCAAGATTCTATAATTACAATTATACCCTTGCTTTTATTTGTAATAAAACTTGTGTCCCTCTATTATTACAAATTCACAATGCCGTCCTTCTGTTATTACACTTATGCCCTTTAACTACCTATTAAGTTATAGCAAAAGATTTAGAATAAGATTCGGAAAAGGTCCTATTCACGTCAAATTATCTACTTTGCTATATGAAGGGCAAGAGTTTCCGTCTTTCCTAGATTACGAGTCAGAAATGGAATAAAAAAGAGTCTATCAACTCGGGAATTTTGAACATCATCAAATTAGCCTTTCGATAATGGTAGAATCAATAAATATATAAGGTCATAATAGAATAAAATATTAAATTATGCAAATACTTCGAAAAAATATTGTCTCAACGATCCGTAGTTCCAAATTCTATAATAGTGGTAACAAAAAGTTTGATTGGATGGTTTAACCAACGTCGTAAAAAATCAGTTGCCCAAAGTAAGGTAGCGAATGCGTTTTTTAACAACAATGTGTTTGTTTCCATTACTTTGATGATATAAACTGTGTTACATGCAAGCCTAACGAATCGTTATCTAAAATATCTCTTACTTTCTTCTGTTAATAAAAAATTTGTTGAAAAAAATGTAACTAATTTTGTTGTTGCCATAATTAGTCCCTTGTATGTCAAATTTGTTGTAATGGGAACCAAAGGACTACAGTTTAATTTGTAATGGTTAATTAATTAATTTTTCAATTGATATTTAAAATACGGATGTTCAAACTTAATCTATACACGAAATCTCCTTTTTACCGTATACTAAGCCATTAACAATGAAAAATGTTTAATTACAGAAAAGATACTGAAGTTTGAGTTATATATCAAATAGGATCGCCACAAAAATAATTGCGATATTTTGAGAGTTGAATCTCAGTATTATAATACTTTTTTCAAAAACATTCTATTTTTTAAAAATAAAATGACAAATTGACCTCTCGAATATCATCTGCTTAGAATAAATAATGCTTGATCAGTTATATGTTATTGCCATTATAACATATTTGGTGCACCTTTACGATCATAATAAAAATAACAACAACAATTAGTGTGTCGTGAAATAGGATTGATTCCATGATTTCATTAGGATCCCTAATCCCCTTCTTATAATAGGGATTAGGGCTAGGGTTTACATAGCAAATTACGGTACTACCCTCCACACATATGGTAACTTATACATTTGGTAATACACACACATGGAAATTCCTTAGTATGGTAATTTCCTCAACATGGTAATTCTCAACACTCCCCTTCAAGCTGGAGCATATAGATCGTACATGCTCAGCTTGTTACAACAATTCTCGAACTGGACCCGTGCGAGTGGTTTTGTAAATATATCAGCAGCCTGTTCTGTAGACGACACACCTTGCGTGCGTAGTAGTCCTTTTTGTATGAGATCTCTAGTGTAATGACAATCAATTTCCACATGTTTTGTTCATTCATGGAACATGGGATTGTTTGCGATGTATATTGCTGCCTGATTGTCACATCTAAGTTCCATGATGTCCGTAGATATGACATGAAGATCAGTTAATATTGACTTGATCCACATGAGCTCAGCAGCTGCTTGTGCCATGGCTCTATATTCACTTTCAGCACTTGATCGTGATACCACTGCTTGCTTTTTGCTTTTCCATGTGATTAGGTTTCTTCCTAGATACGTGCAGAAACCTGTAGTAGATTTTCTATCTCGCAAGCATCCTCCGTAGTCTGCATCTCAATAGGCTACAAGGTTGAGGTTGTTCTCTTTGCGGAATAATAACCCTTTTCCAGGAGACTGTTTGATGTACCGAAGGACCATCATGCAGGCATCAAAGTGAACTGGAGTAGGTGAATCAATAAACTGACTTAATTTTCCTACTGCCAGAGCAATATCTGGACGTGTAATAGTGAGGTAAAGCAGTTTTCCCACTAGACGTCTGTATTTACCAACATCTTCTGTAGCTCCCTCCTCGTATATTCGTCCTTTAAGATCCATAGGGATATGTGCGGGTTTACAACCAAGCATTCCTGTTTCCATCAACAGATCAGTGGCATATTTTCTTTGGCACATAACCAACCCATGCTTTGATCTGGCTATCTCAATCCCCAAGAAGTATCGCAACTGTCCCATATCCTTAATCACAAATTGTTCTGCAAGGTGCTTTTTTATTTTGGCAATTTCTTCATAATCATCCCCAGTAAGGATGATGTCATCAACATACACTAACATTGCTACCGTATCCTTCGAACTTTTCTTTGTGAATAAGGAATGGTCAGATGACGACCTCATGAGCCCAATCGCTTGTAGTACTTCAGATAATTTTTGAAACCAAGCCCGAGGAGTTTGTTTTAGACCGTATATCACCTTATGCAAGAGACATACCTTCTGACACTCCCCTTGTTTAGCAAAACCAGGAGGTTGTTCCATATAGACGACTTCATGAAGATCGCCGTAGAGAAAGGCATTTTTGACGTCTAGTTGATGCAATGGCCAGTCACATTCAACTGCAACAGCGAGGAGAATCCGGATTGTCGATAGGCGAGCGACAGGAGAAAAAGTGTCGAAGAAGTCGACGCCATATGTTTGTGTAAACCCTTTAGCAACTAGGCGAGCCTTGTATCGTGCAATGGAGCCATCTGGGTTGTATTTTATTGTGAACACCCATTTCGAGCCGACTATTCGACAATCTGCTGGTTGATCCACAAGTGTCCATGTTCCTCTGGACTCTAGAGCAGTCATCTCTTCCTTCATTGCCTGACACCACTACGGATTCACCAGGGCCTCAATGTGGTTTTTAGGTATGACCGTGTTCGAGACGGCTTGTGCAAAGTCCTTGTAAGTCGGAGCAAGCTTTGAAAAAGTCAGGACAGCAGAGATGGGGTGCCTTGTGCGATACACAGATGGACATTGTCGTGATGTGCGGCGTTGAGCTATTGGAAGATGCTCCGAGTGAGTTCATGTATTGTCGTTAGACACCATATCTTGAGGGGGAGAACATACCTGGGGAGGTGGTGCGGGCGTAGAGGAAGAAGGCAGAGGCCCTTGTGGAGTTGGCACAGATAATGGAGAGGCTGAAATATTTGGTGGGGTGACATGAGTGGGAGATATAGAGAAGTAAGGAAGTGACTCAAAGAAGGTAACATCGGCGCTTACATAGTGTTTACGAGTTCGTGGATCGAAACACATGTACCCCTTTTGTTTTGTAGAATACCCTAAGAAGACACACTTGACAGCCCGGGCAGCAAGCTTATCCCTGCCAGGTGTGGTTAGATGAACAAAAGTAGTACAACCAAAAACTCGTGGTTGCACAGGGTAGATGGGTTTGTTAGGAAAGAGAATTTCAATAGGGATTCGTTCATGTAGGGTTGTAGATGGAATTCTATTAATAAGAAATGTGGCCGTGAGTACTGCATCACCGCAATACAAGGATGGGACGTGATAGTCAATGAGTAATGTGCGAGCAGTATCGAGAATGTGCCGATGTTTTCGTTCGGCCACACCGTTTTGTTGGGACGTGTGAGGACATGTCGTTTGGTGAATAAGACCTCGATCGGAGAGGAAGTTCTGTACGTCATTTGACAGGAATTCTTGACCATTATCAGTTCTAATGGTTTTAATTGTGCGTCCAAATTGATTGTTTATTTCAATGATGTATCGGGTAAGCACATCATAGGCATCTGATTTGTTTTTCAAGAGAAACGTCCATGCAACCCGAGAATAATCATCAATTAGAACAAGATAATAACGGTGCCCTAAGCGGTCAGGATACCGACTAGGGCCCCAGATATCTATATGGATGAGATCAAAGATTTCAGTGGAATGTTGGTTACCGGAGGAAGGAAAGTTGATACGGTGGTGTTTTCCAATCTGACAGGCTTCACAGTTGAGATTAGTGGAAGGAGACAGTTGTGGAAGAAGACGACAAAGCTTGTGGACTGAGGGATGACCCAATCGCTGATGCCAAAGCGTAGTGGATGACTGGCTTACAGTAATTCCAGAATAGGCAGACATGCTGGACGGGTAGTCAAGGTGGTAGACCCCTCCTTCTTCATGGCCCGTACCAATCGTCCTCCCAGTCAGTATGTCCTGAAAAATACAAACATCCGCATTAAATATAGCTTTGCAGTTAAGCTCCTTGCATAATTGACTGACCGAGAGCAGACTTAGCGGAAAATCAGGAACTAATAAGACATTATGTAGGTCAATTGTAGGGGTGAGGTGCACATTTCCGATGCCTTTTACCGGTGACGATCTTCCATCTGCTACTTGAACGGTTTTTCCTGGTTGAGGTGGGCGAAGTTGCCGGATGAGACGTGAGTCTCCACATAAGTGCGTGGAGGCACCCGTATCAATAAGCCAATCAGATCGATTATTATGGCTAGCTGAGGCAAGGAAAGTACCTGTCTGAGCGATGGCAGCGACTTCTCCAGTGGACTCATTGGGGTTTTTCTGAGACAACCGTTGCATTAGATCCTCAAAATCTTTTCGGGGAATATTGATCGAGTCTTCATCAATATTTGTTATTGCTGCTCTGGCTGAAGGTCCTGGACGACCGTGCTTGCTGTAGCATACTGCTTCGGTGTGCCCTAACTTGTGACAAAAAGAGCATTGTATAGTTGATCGGCCCCTGCTTAGAGTTTGACGACCTCGACCGTGACCCCTAAAGTTTCCTCTAAATCCACGCCCGGAAGCTGAGAGAGCCGTTGTTTGCCTCATAATCTCGGCAGAAGGAGTTGAGGGTGGAGGTATTCTACACAACGTGCTGTAAGCTTCCTCCATCGTTGGGAGAGCAGCTGCAGTAATCATCTGATCTCGAGGAGCTGCATAAGTTGTATCCAACCCACCTAAGAAGATCATAGTGGCCATATTCTGTCGGTGTTGCCGCTGTGTGGGACAAGGACATAGGGGAGCACAAGAATCGTAACTCGCAACCAGGGACTTGAGAGCGGAAAAATATTCCGATAACGATCGCCCGTTCTGTCGCATATGCATCAATTCATAAAAGGATTGATACATTTTGGTAGAATTTTTATCTTGTCCATATGTGGTGAGCAATGACTTCCACATATCGTACGCACTATCGTAGTAAACTAGCTCCTGTGCTATTCTGTCGCTAACACTGACCATTATCCATGAACTCACGATGCCATTGTCTTTGACCCATGAAGCATATTTACCAACCTTATTTGTTGGTTCGGCTTCTAATAGGATGTGCTCCTTATCGTAACCGCGCACAATCATTAGGAAAATGCGAGACCACATTGAATAATTTGTAGCATCTAATTTCGGAATTGATCCGAATGAGGGTAACTTAGTTTGGTTCCCTCCATCTATTTCAGATGCAGCATCATTGGACGCCATACGGGTGTTGGTGAGACTTATACGAGGAGGGAGGGCGAGCGATCTCCTAATTAGTGATCAGTGGATCGATACACATGCAGCTTGATATCAAACAAAAAACAGCGGCCTAATGTTGTAGTTCATGGCTCGGAGAAGATAATCGATGCTAAAAAATTGTTGCCGCGAGGTTGATGGCTAATACCACTGCGCAGAAAACAAGAAGAGAACGTGATGAAGGCGAGGACACGTCAATCATATGTTGGCGTAGATGAGCTGAATGGCGTATCGACCACGTTGTTGGATCACGGGGTTTGACCAGAGAGAGGCTGAAGTCGTTAATCTAGATGCATGAGCCGGGCGTAGTTGTAGGAGTGCAGAGGGACTGGGTCTGGGCGAGGGCGAGTGGTCTGGGTTTGGGCGAGGGCGAGTGGTCTGGGCTGGGACAGGCGATGAGGGCGATGGTGCGATGAGGGAACGAGGCTGGGGATGGGGGATAGGGCGATGGGGGCAGGGGGTCGATTGCAGGGGCGACGAGGGCTGGGGTTAGGGCGATGGGACAGGGGGCAATGAGGGGTGATGGGGGGATTAGGGCGATGAGGGGCGACGGGGGGTCGAGTGCAGGCGGGGGGGGGGGGGGGGGCGATTGGGCGATGGGGGGATGGCGATTGCAGGTGGGGCGATGGGGTCGAGTGAGATGGGGGATGGCGATGGGGGGATGGCGGGGGGGCGATTGGGCGATGGGGGTCGAGTGCAGGTGGGGGTCGAGTGCAGGTGGGGGTCGACGGGGGTTGAGTGCAGGTGGGGGGTCGATGGGGGCGATGGGGGGGCGATTGTTGATGGGGCGATGGCGTCGGGGGTTGAGTGCAGGCTGGCGACGGCGATGGGGCAGGGCGAGTGCAGGCGGGGTTGGCGGGAGTCGACGGGGATCGATGGGTCAGGTTGATGGGTTGGTGCGGGACGAGGGCAGGGGGCGATTGGGTGATGGCTATGGGAGTCGATGGGGCAGGCGATGGCTGGGGGGCGCGGGTTGGAGCAGGCTCAGGGACGAGGGCGTCAGGCGATGGTTGGGGAGAAGCAGAGGGCGGCGGGGAGAGAAGAAGAAGGCCATGGCTCTGATACCATGTCGTGAAATAGGATTAATTCCATGATTTCATTAGGATCCCTAATCCCCTTTTTATAATAGGGATTAGGGCTAGGGTTTACATAGCAAATTACGGTACTACCCTCCACACATATGGTAACTTATACATTTGGTAATACACACACATGGAAATTCCTTAGTATGGTAATTTCCTCAACATGGTAATTCTCAACAGTTCATATGTTTATTTAAACTTTTGTGAACATAGTTGATATCCCTAAGTTAATATATGTTTATTTGATACAAACAAAGTGGGAAGTATTATAAACTTGTAATTCATGTATTAAAATTGTCACACTATTTTTTATCGGATCCTCTTTAATAATTATCCCAAAATTCAAATTTCTTTGCGTCTAACCATTTTTTCTATTATTTTTGGATTCTTTTAATGAAAACTTGGCCGGATTTTGACTGAAATAACTGTTTCAAGTTTCACGCGAGACACATATTTATAACATGTTCATCTATAAGGGATCAATTTCAACGATTTTAAAACCGTTAAAATTTGCTAATCTTGATGGATATGATAGAAATATCGTTGATTTTGGATTTACACCATGGTGAGAGATGGTGATCTAAATCCCCTAAGTTTTCATTTAAAAAGATAAAAAATGATGAAAAAAGGTCGTATGTAGGGGTGACCTGCACCCATCGGTGTACTTTTTTTTCCCATAATATAATATGGAAAAATGGGGCTACCTCGTACTATTTTTCGACGATTTTTTTATATTTTTTTTGAAAATATTGCCATGTATTTTCATCACAAGATCCCTCTAATATGTCATTAAAATTTCATAAGAAACATACACTCGTATGCCTTCCATCCAGAACATGTAATTTTAACAATCTTAGGATTGCTCTTATCGATATATTCTAGATGAATGACATATAAGTCTCTATTTCTGACGAAATTTGAATAACATATTAGAGAGATAGTGATGAAAATACAAAAATAAAAAAATCACCGAAAAATTACACGGGGGCTGCCCATTAAACCCATATAACATAATGTAATATAATATAATGTAATGTAATGTAATGTAATATGGATGAGTGATATGATTCTAGAATCAACATGGATCATGGATGAATGCACATTGTATTCTAGACTGCAAGGATTAAAGTACTCATAATAAAATATTTAGAAGCCCAAAGCGTTGGTCACATGGTACAAACTTAACCCTATGATCACATCAATGGGGAATTGATTTATCAAGATGGATGATTTCTAGCTGGGGCTTAAATTATTGAGGAATTATTTATCTATATTATTTTACCATAACATGTTAATTTAGCTGTCGGGTTTGTCGGATTTCTTCGGTTACATAGTTTAAGGCTCTCATCAAAGAATTGAGCAAAGCTAAGCAGCTTAGCTCTCTTCTTTCATGGCGTGGATCTCGTGGACGTTTGAATAATGTGTCCTACCTTAGAAAAATAGCTCTATATCACAGTGGATCTTGCAAATAAAAAAAGCGAAATGAAATAAATGTATAGCATATTCCCGGAACTTGCATGTAATATTCAAATGGCCACAACTTCCTTCTTCTTCTTCTTCATTCTTTTTTTAATATGAAATCACGTGAAAATCAATTGTATGAGATGGGTCTATTGCCCCTGGATCGTATTTCCATCTTTACTCTTAATACTAACAATGACCAAGGTTTAAAAAATTATATCGGACCGGTCGGTCAGACCAGGAATCGACCTTAACCCTATCGGTTTGGCTGGTTTCATGTAATTATTTTTTTAAGAAGAGGAATAAAAAATCAGGTCCTATCGACGGTCGGACATAGTTGACCTAAATTGATCAAGTTTTTGATAGTTTGGTTTTCAAAAAAATAAAGGTTAAATAATTAAATAATAGGGTTTTTATCAATAGCGTCATTCTTAACTTCTGTAATATTAGTTATGCACCTCTCTTTTTTTGGAATATCGGTTGCCCCTACCATCTTAGAGTAGCTTTCTAGAAGCAACTATACACAAATGATTACAATATTGTATTCATATATAATATTAGAAAATGTGGCTAACTTTTGTAGAGTTTTACTAGAAATATACAATCATATTATTTTGTTGAAAGATTTGACATTTTAAATGATTATTTCATTAATATTGTACTTACATATATGTATCCGATTTATCGATTCAAAAAATCCGATTTGACCTGTCGGACTAGTAAATTAAGCTCGGTCTGATTTTTTCAGAGTCGATAAGAATGATGATATCATACTGACACGAAGAGCCTCTCCTTCTCAAATCCCTCCCTGCCTCCAGTTCCGATTTCCATGGGATTCGAGGTATAGCTAATATCCTACAAGAGATCCATGGACTCGCCTTGATCGATCTACACATACGAGGCCCTTGATCTAAAGCTCATCATCGCAAGCGGACCATGACATGCATGTGTTGGTTTAAAGGTTTAAGCATTGCTCATCCTCATGCAAGTGGATCAACCGTTCTAGCTAGCCTCGAGGACGGATCCTCTGCTGTAATACAACACATGTTATAATGTAGGGATCCGTCCGATGGAGATCGGACGACCCTCATAGGAGATCGGGGATGATCGGTCTCCGATAAGAGTCGTCTGATCCCCATCTGACGGATTCCTGCATTACAACAGATGTTGTATTACGACAGAGGATCTTCTTTATCTAGCCTCATAATAGATGATTTCTCTAATTTTTAAGATTAATAAGACTTTCTGATTTTCATTTATATACTTATTCCTTCCAGCATTTTCCTCTTACAAGTTGTTGTACAAATTTTTAATGCATATGCAACTCATAACTTATAGATGAAAGAAATATAGTAAATGTATTTATTTCGTAATGATCTTGTCAAATATGACAAAGATCGCATAAAGTTAGTTGTATAGAATTATAAATAAATATATACTTATATTGTGCATTAAAATGAATACATGAATATAAATATTGAGATTCGATCTTATTCACAGTATGTTGGAATAGAATCAATCAGTTACATTTAGCAGTCTCCTTGAGAATCGATCTTATTCACAGTATGATGGTCCCTATTATTGAAAAGGAAGTGTTTATATTTGAAATTTTAAGTATTAAATCACTGTCGAACTTTTATAATAATTCACTTTGATGGATGGTGGATTAAATAGTTTGTTTTGACAATATATTGTGCTATCATCCTCATCTTGTAAATAAACATGCATTCAAAGTATTAAGTTAGGATGAGGATTGGATCAGGCCAACTCGACACAACCCACGAGCCAAGTAGCCGGAGCCAGGCCACAGATTTATTTCGCTTAGGAGGCATTCGTTTCAGGAATAAGGATGGGGAATAAGGATAATACGAGTTTATTCTCCGTTCAACCAGAAAGATATGAATAAAGAGAATAATGTGGAGTAAGTGGAGGTAAGGTGGAATAAAAGTAAAATAAGGTGAAATAATAGGATGTAGATGAGAATAGCCATACTATTGAGAACCGCGTTGGACGGAGGAATTGACCCTATGCAAGGATAGGAGTTCCAAGCAAGTTTTTTTCTCATTTCTTGCCCACCCTTAGTCTGTTTCATCAACCTAAGCCTCTTTCCATTTTAGCAAACTCTGGAAGCGAGAAGCAAGGCATGACCAAAACATGGAAACGAGTACAGAGATTGCCCAATCTTTAGTACTATAATCATGTACAGCAAAATGGTTTAATCAGACCGTCACCCATATTTCGACAATTTTTTTGTTTTTTTCGAAAATATCTTGATGTATTTTCATCACTATAGCCATCTAATATGTCATTTCAATTTTATCAGAAACAGATATTCCTGTACCCTTCATCTAGAACATGTAATTTTAATAATCTTGAATTGTTGTAATCAACATGTTCTAGATGGAGGGCATATGAGTCTCTATTTCTGACGAAATTGGATTGATATATTAGAGAAATATAGCGATGAAAACACATGATAGTATTTTTCAAAAAATAAAAAGATCACTGAAATATGGGGTAGGGACAACCAATAGGCAGTCCCATTAAACCCATAGAAAAAGGATGATAATATACAAAGTAATAGATTTAAGTAGATGGCATTTGAAACGTGTTAATTCATAATACCAAAAACAAATCTATATATTACTTGATGTACATAATGATTTGAGATTGAAGTTCTACATTTTGCATTTACTACAAAGCAAAATGCCAATTAGACGTTTGAGCAATGCCATTGAAAATTAACTATAACACACCATTGACACCTTTTAGTCATTACTCAGGAACATGATGGATTTTTACACCATGAAAGCATCCTCCTGAATTTAAACTACTTTATTAGAATAATATCTCCATATCAAACACATCCATATGACATCACTATTACATTACAACCTGATCAAAATTGCAAGATCGACTACTTACTATTAATTTGAACATAATCACAATAAAGCAACAAAGTTTCATGCACTTTGCATTCATGGCTCATTTATAATCTTTTGTTTGTGCATAGTTGAGTATGATCCCCTCAAAAAAGCCTTGTTGTGTCACAATTTGAAAAACTTATACACCGTCGATCTTGTACCATCCATCAAGTGCATCCATTTGCCCGTTGCACCCTTGAGTTCGAGGAGAAAATGTGATTTCTATAGCTTGCATTTAGATTTCGAAGTATAATGCATAATAAATCTTATCAGAGACAATGAGTGCATAACCCAATCCTCCTTAATGTGAGAAGAAGCTCGACTTCAATCTTTTGTTGATGAGGAATAGCTCTAATTTGAAAATATATGGATAATAAATAACACCTAACATGTAACTATCATATGAGAAAGAGATATAGAAAGAAAGATGTGAAATTACAATGCAATCAATCTTGATGAATATCGAAGTAGCTGTGGCATTCAAGGGAGAAGCACCTTTCAAGAAATAGTTTACTGTAAATATAACAAAATTAAACTTAAGATAATATCACATTAAGGGAGAATAAAATGGTAATTATTAGTAATAAATACAAGATCATGTTACTATCAACTGGACTACATACCACATAATTGTCATTTGCGCACAATGATATAGTAACGATTTTTGCATTTGTTATTAAGAAGTTTAGTATTATCCTAATAAAGATGCAATGAAACACATACACACCCACACACTCTTTCACACATTTAACACATATGAAAACATTAACACACATATATTAACACATTCACTCACACACACACGCACACAGACTCACGTGCGCATGCACACATCCACATCCATTCGCATATACTTACATATAGACCGATACATCCACACTTATTTAGACATACAAACCCCTATGCACACATAGATTAACGCACATACATTCACTACCACACACATACACGAATTCAAATACATTCAGACACAAACATTCACACATGCGCGTGTGCAAGCATTGGCGCACACACACACTCTCACGTAGACACACATTTACACATGCATTCACTCACAGATGCACCCAAATTCACACACTTTCACACATACATAAGCATTCACACACACACACACACACTTCACGCATTAATACACATACCATCACCTACACGTGCATACCTTCATTTGCACATATTCATTCTATTTAATATCACACATACACACACATTCATGCACACACTTGCATCCACACATGCACGCACTTACTTGTACACATGCATTATGTGCATACACTCAGTTACTCACACAACATATTCTCATCCCCATACATGCGCTCACATTCTCACCCAAATATTTTATGTTCTTACTAAAAATACATATTTACATATCTAAATAAAATAATAATCTACAAAATATACAAATATTAAAAAATTTCCCCATCTTCTTGCATCGTTGCAAATTGGGTGGTCGACGAGCAATGGAGGAGGATGAGCGATGGAGGAAGAGGAGGATGAGAAGATAAGGCGGTGGTGGTGGAGGAGGAGGATGAGGAGGTGGTGGTGGAGGAGGACGATGAGGAGGGAGTGCTCGTAGGCGGGAGGAGGGAGTGCTACAGGTTGGAGGGTTTGCAAAAGGAGGAAAGGAGCGACGGTGATAATGGAGAATGGGGAGGATGGTTACCGTTAAAGGATACGTGAAGGGAAAAATTGATAGAGAGGTGGGAGGAGGAGAAAAATAGGTGGAAATGTGGTTTTGGGCCGAATGAGTTTTGTTTGGGAATGATGAGTTGAATTTGAGGATTTGATTACTAGAGTGGAGTAGGGGAATGAGTCTGCGTGGAACTTTTTGCTAAAAATTTGACTATAATATCCTCCTTTTTGCATTTCTTTCCTTTACTCAAAGTTCCAAAACATGCTATAATCTTTCTCCTCTTTTATCTAACATTTTATTCTTCTCAAGAAGTTTCTCTCTTTCTTTACTTGAAAATTTTCTTAATATCCCACTTTGAAAGAGCTTTACATAAAGTATGAATAATAAATAAACAATTTTGCAATAACGCAAACCGATTTTAATAAAATCAATAAACAAAATAATATTTTAATCCAACTTTTTAAGAGTCTCTTTCCTTCTTAAAAGGGATTTTTAACTTGTGTAATATTTCATCTTATATCTTTTTAAGATGATTGTGTAGAATTAGATTTTAATCCTAACAAAGACCTAATCTAAAACTTTACTAAAGAGAAAGAAGTTTAATCATATCTAGTTGACCAATGACAACAATAACATACTTAAGATAATTCTGTGATATCCAACCTCTTCTTCCTTCTCGAACTTGTTGGTTTAAAGAATTAAGCTATATTCTGTGATATCCATTTGATAATGGGTACCTTTCACAGTTCTTTGTTCATCCAAAGTAATTTATCCTATTTTATTGCAATATTCTTTGCATGCATGTGTATGTCCTCCAATACTGATTTTTATTTGTTGTTCTTTCCTTCCTCCAATGATCTTCACTTGGTTTTATATACCTCCTTTGTTGATCTTCTTGTCGTGGTAATCTTGCATATTTCCATTCATGATGCGCAGCTTCTCTTCTTTTATCACCAACGAATAAATTATATGATCCCATTTTGTTTCCATGTCCACCCATATCAGTCCTTAGATTTCTCAATTCACGCTTGGAGATCCTAACCATCCTCACTTTTCGACCATAAATATAAGATACTAATTAGAAGCAGAATATCTTTTCATGTCATCCATATTAATATCAGAAGTCCTTAGGTTAGACGAGTTCAAATATTTATTTTTAACAACTTTATCATCTATTAGTCTATTTGCACTTTCTTTAATACCAACTACTTCATTTTTAAGAGAAGTTAATATTAACTACTACATCGCAAAGAAAATTGTTTCTTAACACAAGAGTTTCATTATCTCATTTTAATTCATTTCTTTCTTTTTCAAATTTCTTCAAAAAAGCAAACAATTCATTAAAACTTTCAAGAAGTTCATTCTAAGAAGACTTTTGTTTCTTCATTTCTTTCTTTTTCACATTTCTTCAAAAAAGCAAACAACTCATTAAAACTTTCAAGAAGTTCATTCTAAGAAGACTTACTTGTTTCATCTTCAGCATACTTTGATAATTCCAGCGCCATATTGGGTTGTTATGAATGCAAAAATAGCTTTTTCTTCATGACTAAATTTGAAACAACTTGATTCGAAATCTTCTTGGTAATCTTCTTCCACCAAGTCGTTTTATTGTTCATCTTCTTCTTCATCACTTGAACTGGAAGCTTCCATAACATGGATGATTTAAAGCCTTCTTCAAATCTCATTTGTAGTTTTTCAAATTAACACATTTTGTACTCTTTAGGTGAAAGAATATAATAAAACAAGTTCATGGCCTTTGCATTTCTTTCAATCTAGCAAAGTTTATTCTCATAAAAATCATCTTCTCTGTCCTTTAAGTTTGGAAATATAATTGATTTGAAGATATATCTCTAAATCTTTAAACTATAACTTTGTAAAAATGTTTCTAACTTTTTAGTCCAAATCAAATAACCATTACCTTGAAAGTATGATGGATGACTGAGAGTACATCGACAATGTGGAAAGAGTAGGAGATTTTACTTGTGCCATTCGAATCTTCAAGTATGTAATTGCACATGCAAATACCTGCTCTAATACCAAATGTGAGTTTGACACAAGAAGGAGGTGGGACTTTGTAATAACAATAATCCCACCAATAATTGCAATTTGAAATTACAAACCACAAAGATATAGATTGAGATATGCAAGCCAAAAATAGTACATGTATACGTTTACATTGAAAGCCAAGCAGGTAAAAACCACAACCCAACACTTCATGTTCTAGGTTCCTCCTTCTATCTCTTAGTGAAGCTTTCTTCCACTATGTGTGCTACTTGAACCGATGATAGCACTGTCAACCATCATTCAACAACTCTAAGTGCAAACCTATAAACTCAATCTCCTATACCACATGTACCTCTCCTTGGACAAACCCAAAGGAGATTTAATCTCTCGTAGAGAAAGGACCCCACAATCCAAGTACCTATACAACAGTGCTAAAAGAACCATTATCTTGTTAGCATATAATCCAAATCCATATGTACTTGAGTCTTGTGAAGTAGGAACAAGGCGAGTGAAACTCGATGGTGATGAGTGAGAACTTAAGAGCATGGAAGCACAACTGAGCAATTAAGAATTTGTACACTTGCATAGATGTACACAATTTAGGCACACAACTTTACTTAGATGAGCAGATGGGAGTTCATAGCATGAGTAAAGTATAATGAGACTTAGGAGTCCGAATTACATGCTTAGAGATGTTTGGACATTGAGAGAAATCTTTTTCTCTTCTCTTTGTAAGAAGAACCTTCTCAACTAATCTTCCTAGAGTAATGCATACCATATTTATCATTAATTGTATAGACTTCTATTGAAATATCAACTTTTTTATGTCTAGGAAGTCAATCATCTTGACTGTTAAATGGTGATTTGTGTAAAAATATTAACTACATTTAGTTATAAATTAAAAATAATTTAAATAAAGGTATGCACACATAAGCATACTTTTATGTGTAATATTAATATTGCATGCAATAGACAAATTATGTATTGGACTACATGTATTTGTGTACTTTTTTCTCTATATTTTATAGAATTCTCCATTTATATTTTCCGAAAACAACAATGCAGAAGGGTAATCAGAACAAAGAATAAAGAACATAATGAACATCAAGATTTTACATGGAGTCGTACTCCATAATGAGAGGGATGAAACTAGGGGTGTTCGTGGGGCGAAAACCCGCTCCATTTGGAGTTGACCCGGTCCGATCCATGATATTGGATCAACGGATCAACCCGCTCCAATCAAAATGGTTATCCATTAGATTGGATATCCATTGGATATCGGATTACCCGTGGGTATCCGTGGATCCAAAAGAATTAGATGCAAGCCAAATAAAATTGGTTGAAGCTTCCAAAAAAGGATTTCGTGTAAAAATGTAAATGAAAAAAAAAAGTCAAACACTACAAAATTTGCTATTACATTTTAAAATTTAGATGTCCGAAGTCAAAATATGTATGAAATGAATATGCTAGATGGACGCGGATATGCCAATTTGACACTTACATATTGATATAGAACGGGATAATCATATCGATACCGCTTTGGCACGTGCTTGTTTTCGACATCTCCAATGTTCAAATATAAAATTTCTCTTAATCATGAATTCTACGTTCCTATTTATCTAACTATGATTAAATTATTGATTTTTTTTAAAATCCTTTTCTTCGAATAAGGAATGTATTAATGTGCCTTGAATGAAAAGAATGATAATTCCATATAAAATATGGGAAATAAAGCAGTAGGTGAAGGAGCCTCACCTCACCCAAACATCGCTACCAAAACATGCATTGTTGTCGATCGCTTGCAGGTCAGATATGGTGACAGATCAGACATACTTAACTGTTTTTGTTGCGCCTAAGTTTAGGGATGAAAACGGATTGGATACGGATCGGATATGCCTATTTCCATCTTAGCACTAAAATTTAGACGTTGATCGTATTACGACATCCGAAATAAAGCAAATTAACTAATGACGGTTATTAAATTGATTATCATTATTACATTATCCTCGACAATTCGGCTCAAACAACCGATAATTAATGGTCCAGAAAGGTCTACAAAACTAAATAGATATGTCAAAATGACGCGGCAAAATATATTACGTAAATATTGCTAATTTACTCCCTTAATTTCGACCTTTGGGATATTCGAATATTTCTCGAATCTATGAGCGTGGAAGGAGAAGATTTAAGGCATATATATAAATTATGATCACACATTTCGTTAGGTGCAACATAAATTGCCCCGTCACTTTTGAAAATTAGTTCAATATCGATTACTTATTAATAAATATGTTTTTGATTAGAGATCAAATCAATAAATTATAGGGTTCTTACCAGTACACGTTCCAAATAAACATATATAAACGGATCCGGATATTCAAGCCATTACCATATCCGTATCCAGAAAATTTTTAAAACCCATATCCATATTCGATCCGTATTCGATTAATATTCGGAACGGATCGGATACGGATATCAGTATCCAGTAATTTTTCGAATACAATAAGCGGATATTCGGATATATCCGTATCCGCTTTCATCCCTACCTAAGACACACCGACCTCTATCTTGATAGAGCCAACTAGTACACATGACAATTTTAATATAAACGAAAATGGGTATATCTGCATCTATTTTATAAAGATTTTGACATCCGTATCATTATCTATTTTAGAATAAATACGAATATATATATATATTACTTGGATACCATCTTGGTAGACCCATAGGCATCGTCCGAATTGAAGGAGTTATGAGATGAGTTGATCCATGGTTATCTGCAAATCATTGGATCGGAGCCCCGTATGTCACGGGTCAAATAGGGTTGGATATCCGATCTCATGTGATTTTTTGGATAACAATTGGTTTAGGGTCGATCCATACAGATCGGTTCGGATAACCGTGAAATCCATGAACCATGCACCGCCCTAGATGAAACTACGGAAGAACCACCTTAAAGGACTAATGTTTCTATTCAACTCACTTGCTGAATACAAAAGATGTGAGGCTTCTTATATAGCCCCGCCATAATGACCAAGTCCTACTAATATATGATATGTGACTAATATAAGTGCATGTTGTAATTAGACCCTGAAGGGATCCGATTACCTACATATGGGCACATGCTCTAGAACTTCCCCTCAAGCTAAAGAATGCAGTGCTCAACTTGGAAAAATAGATAGAAAGCGCTCACTCATATAATACCAGACACTATAGACAATATCAACTTAACTCATACTCTGATGATTGCATGCTGAGGATGTTACTTCTCATGTTGTGCTAGTGAGGAGGAATTGAAGGATTGGAGTGCGAATTGAGTCTCCTCCCCAAAGAAAATGTGCCATGTACTACATCTGTCAAAGTCACTAGAATTGAAATGAGTCTTCTTGTTGGAGAACGCGTGCTCTATACTGTGAAAATACCTGAACCATAATGAGTCTCCCAGTTGGAGAATGTGTACTATATACTGCGTAGAGTCACCTGAAACGGAACAAGTCTCCTTAGTGGATAACTTGTGTTCTACATATGTAAAAATTATTGAAAGTGGAGTGAGTCTCCTCCTCAGAGAACTTCTTTTTGCGTCTGTCGGAGTCAATGAAACTGGAATGAGTCCCCTCATGGAAGAATTATAAAAAATCGTGTAACTCAACATGGATTGCCTCAAACTGATATAGTCTAAAATCTGAACTGGAGACCTCTATATAATATTCCCCTTTTCTCCTATACTTATCAAAAAATGTGATACCTGACCAATTTGGGATAAAAACTCAAGCTTATTTTTTGAAAGGTACAATACACCATATAGAGTCCGTACTTTGACATTTAATCTGTTACTTCGAGTTCTTTTGAAGGCTAACAATGATACCTATAATTGTTTGTTACAAATGGAAAGGTCAATCCTTACGTGTATAGGGGGCACCGTATGGATAGGATATGAGAATGCATATATAGTCTTTTAGAGAATTTTTGGGGCTTTAAAGATACTTTTTGTTTGTGAGTAGGGTTAGGTAGTATGCTTGAATCCAAACTTTGATGATTCTAAATTTTCATAACACACTATCGTATATTTGGTTTGTAGTATTATGAACCTTTTTGCTATCTTGTTTGAAACAATTCTATATCTTGTTTCTGAATCATAACCTCATGCTTTATGGTTCCAAAATCTTGAACAAAGACAAGGGTATAGTTCGCAGCATGTGAAATCCATTACCATCCTTTTGCTTCCAATAGGTATGCAACCAATCTCATAAATCCTTGTTCAGATACACATTTGTAGCTACAACAACAATCACACATATTATTGTTGGTTTCATGCTAACAATCATCTTCATTAAATGTTTCTTTATTTCACCAATTTTACAACATATTAGTGCCATCGTCTAATATGTCTTTGATGACTGGTAATTCGAATGCATGGCTTCCACCAAATGAAAGAAGTTACCGATCTTATGATGACATGTGTATAACTTCATTCCTACACTTCAAGATTTACTCGAAGTTTTCAATGTCATTGGAGTATCGCAAAAGCACCTTACTTGGGCTTGAGAATCATCATCATAGGATGCTGAATTTTGCAAAAAAAACATCGTGAAAGTAGAATGTACAACTAACATATTGGATCACAACTTAAACCCTCCACAAATCATTGACTAAGAAATAAAGTTGGTGATCAAGCTTCCCCTACCATTGGGATATTACCACTATCATGCTTGAGGACAGAAGGCATGGCACTTAATCGCAAGCGAAAGACGAAGACTAACCGGATGTCTAGAGATATCCTCGATGATCTGTAAAAGGAAGAATGAGATCCTCCTGAACATCTTCAAAAGAGATAAGACAGTAGGGATGAAAACAAATGTGAATATATAAGTATCTGATCTGTTATCGTATTAGTTTTATACATATTTTGACATTCGTATTCGTATTCATTTTAAAATGGATGCGGATATATATATCATTTTGACATTCGCTAATATTCACATTCGTATTCGTATACATTTTCGTACATAAGTATAGTGATAAATTTATTTATAGCTATGCGTAACAACATTTTATGATTGCATTCACCATTGTTGATATAAGTGTTATGAAATTAATAAATATGCTATATCTATTTTATGTGTAAACCATCCTAAACATGTATATTTTAGTTAATCTATTAACTTTTTTTGTTATTGTTTGTATCCGATTCGTATTCATTTTACATTCGTATTCGTTTTTAAGGATACAATAACACAGTTTTCACATCCGTCAATATTCGTATCCGCATTCGTATTTTAAAATAGATAAGGATATGATTATACCTATATTTGTATCCGTATATGGCCGTTTTCATCCCTATAAGGCAATCCTTACTGGAAGAGTTTAAGGAGGGCCTTGAATGTAAAGATGTATTTAGTGTTGCATACGAAGTCTATGATGAACTAGACACTTAATGGAGTTCCAATATCTCCGAAGAATCAGATGAAACTAGTTATGGAAGTTATGCCAGTGATGTGGGCATCGACTTTAAAATAGAAGACATACATGAATACAAGGGGCCAACCTTTGAATTAAAGAATAATGACTTTATAGTGGGCCCTAATTTCATAGATCACGACACATTCTATTTCCACCTTGCACAATAATTCCTAAAGAAAGAGTTCAAGTTAAAGTTTATCAAGTCAGATCCAACGGTAATCACATAAAGGTAACATAAGCGAGGGTTGCAGTTGGTCAATTCCGCATCGAGGTTGGATGGAGGGGTCACTTTCGGCATCAAAACCTTGGCATGACATCACACTTGCAACAGTATTAAAAGAGCTGATATTGGGATGTGAAGTAAGGGTGGATTACCAAATTTTACGAGGAGTTATTGAGGGAAAATCCCACTTTGTCTATCAATGACATTTCATGTCGAATCTAGGAGGAGCTAAATGTGAGAATTCCCTATTTAGGAGTTTAAAGGAGAATGAACATTGCATTGGATGAGATTTTTTGGGAAGGTATAGCTTACCTACCAGAGGGTGCCGATATTGGTCTATGAATTACAGTCTAAGAACTTGAGAACCATGATTGATAACATTACATAAAAAGATGATGCATCCCTAAGATTTTTTATTTCCTTCAATGCTTCCAAGGAGGGTTTATACATGTATGCAAACCTTTCCTTGGACTAGACTATTTCCATCTCAAGGGAAAATATATTAGCCCTTGTTTGTAGCCACAGATCTTGATGGAACGAATGGCCTATTTCTCGTTGTTTTCTGCATCTACGATGATGAGTTCTTCATGTTCATGGAGAGATTACATTTAATGACTGGGTTTGAACATGGGAAAGGATTATCAATCGCTTCCGATGCACAAAAGGGACTGAATGGTGCGATATTAAAGATCTTTTTGGAAGTAGAGCAAAAGGTATGAATGAGGTGCACCTACAAGAACTTCAAGAAAGATTATGACCTTGAGAGATTCATCTGATCTGCTGCATGTGCATTCGAGAGGAAACACTTTGTCCACAACATGATTGAGATTCAGAAACTATCAATGGGCTTCCTCTGCCACTGTTAACGAAGCAACACGATGGTGTTACATCATCGATAACTTGAGTAAATCATTTAACATGTGGATCTAAAAGGCATGACATCTCCTTTATAAAAGACAATATATCGGATACAACAAAAGATTATGACAATGATGGATCAAAGATGTAGAGCAACACGACTAACATGTATCTTGGTGCCTCTTGCATCAGACTATGTGATTGCAATTACTAGAGATATGTAGGGTTTTATAGTTAAATGATCCAATGATAAATATGATGAAAGTGGAGTCACTATGGGGAAGGTACGTGGTTGACCTCCAATCTCATAAATGCACTTATACTAGGTGACAGATGAGTGGGATCCCTTGCAAGCATGCAATTGTAGTCCTTAACAACATTAGAGGAGTTAAGTTGGAGGATTGCATATCTCCCTACTATAGCTTGGAAAAATACAAGAAGTGCTATGAAATTGGAGTAGTACCATTAATAGATAAGGAATTTTGGCCTTCACTGAAGCTTCCATATGTGGTCCAAGCACCACATACCAAACGACTAGCAGGGAGATTGGACTTTGAGACGGAGACGTCATGGAAGTAGAATGTATAACAGATCTGTTGAACACAATTTTAACCATGCACAAATCATTGACTAGCGAGTGATAGTCTAAGTTTTATAAAGATGTACATGAATCCCATCTTTTTGATGTAAAGCATATTCTCTATTTTTTTGATAGAAGAAAGCCTTCTTGAATTCCCACACTATGTAGAATTTTGGCTGCTTATGTTATTAAATATAAACTACCTTCTCAATCGACAAATGATCTTCATTTTATATTTAATTAATGGCCCAAACTATCAAAAGCACAGTTGTAAAATACCCCAACTATCACTTCTCCTTTGCCTCTGTCAATGGGGGCAAGTTGCAAATGTCACTCAAATTAACATCCATTTGGGAGAGATGCATGCAGATGACAACTAATCATAGGGACACAACAGATATTCCATCAACTAGTGAAGGGCACAATTGATATTTCAAAAAAATAGGAGCATAACTGATATTGCAACATCTAATAGGGACACATGTGAGAAAAAAATCCTATTCTTGAACAGGTATAGGTTTTAAAAAATACCCCTATGTTGGTTAGGGTTAGGGTTTGGGATTTCTCAAGGGGTATCCAAGCTTGAAACTGGTAGATAAATGTGCAAATAAATGACTATGTGTATGCATATTTCTCCGTTATAGCAAAATAAAAGATGCAACTAATTTCAAAGCTATACAGTATAAGCCAATCAATATTCCTTCTTGTTATTTTTTTTTATCCTATAGGATTGCCCCATTAATCACATAAGGACTACAGAAGCTTCATGCAGCAGACATAAGACAATCATGGCAAATTCAATTTATGTGTGCATACAAAGGTTAATACCATCATGGTATCTCATCTTTGTATTTTGATAATTTTTAAGAGAGTAGATCTCGACAACAAACATCGATTGCATTCCAAAAATTCCAAGTGAACATTTTGAATTTTGGATACAATATTGCAACATCACAATCAATTGGATTGCAATTAGTGTCAGTGGGAGGAACATCTAAAGATTTCTAGAAGGTATCAAAAATGAACCTTGATTTCATATACTTCATTATTATTAGGGATATTTACACTCATAACCCTGAGTAATTGGTAATTACCCCAGGAACCCTCGATAACCACGAATTACATCCAGATTCTCGAGTAATGCTTAACATTTACATGGTATAACCCTGTGTCAAGTTCCGTCTTGATTCTCCGTTAACTTTGACGGAAAAAGCTATATATTGATCATTCTGCCCTTCAAAACACATCATATTTATAAGATAATGCCATTCTTTAAATGAAATAAAATTATATCCCCTCCCCTCGCAACAAGCTGACCGCTCTCTCCCACTTGCTCTCGGCAAGCTGCCCCTCTCCGCCCCGCGCCTCCGCCCCCCACCCCTCGCGACCCGGCTGACGAGCTCAAGCTGTGCCTCTGCCTCCCCCATGCGAACTCCAACCGCCTGCCTCCTTCCCCGTGCCTCCGCCCTAAGCGAGCTCCAGCAGCCCCCATCGCCTCCCCTCGCACGCATCTACCTCATTCTGACCCGCAAACTCCAGACCTACCTCCCGCTTGTCTGCACTCCAAACAACCCCCTGCATGCCTGCAAGCTCGAGGCACCCCCGTCGAGGCGCAAGCACCAGACCACCGACCCCTTCCCCCGCCCCCCGCACGCGCGCCTCTGCCTCCCGCATGCGAGCTCCCTCCCCGCATCTCCGTCCCCAACCCCCTGCGCATCTGCCTCCTGCACACCCACAACCCCCACCCCCTCCCCATGCGAGCTCCCTCCTCGCGTCTCCGCCCCCAACCCCTGTGCATCTGCCTCCTGCACCCGCAGCACACGCACCCCCTGCCCCCGGTGCTCCCCCCACCCTCGGCGCATCTGCCTCTCCTGTCCCCCCTCCCCCGCGCGTGCACATATGCCTCATGTCCCTCACCCCCTCCCCCGCGCGTGCACATATGCCTCATATCCCTCACCCCCTGGCTCCTGAATGCGAGCTCTCTCACCGCGTCTCGACCCCAAACCCCCCTGCGCATCTGGCCCTCCCCTCGCCTCGCCCTGCCCCGCGCCCGCAAGGTTCAGACTAGCCCTCCGTCGCATGTTGGCAAGCTCCAGCACCCTCCACCCCCCGCGCCCGCAAGGTCCAGAGTAGCTCCTCCCGCTCGCCCAAGCTCCGGGCACCCTCCCACCCCCCACCGTGCCGAAACCAACCCCCCACGCTCCAGGCACCCTCCCGCACGCCCGCAAGCTCCAGACCAGCCTCCCGCTCGCCCACACTCCGGACCAGCCTCCTCGCACTCCAGACCAGCCTCCCCACACTCCAGACCAGCCCCCCCCCTGCTTGCCAGCATTCCAGACCAGGCCCCCGCGCAAGCTTGAACTCACCTCCTGCTCTTTTTTATTAATCTCAACCGTTATTAATCTCAACCGTTCGATTCATTGATTGGTTAGATTAACTCAACCATCTGGTTGAGTTAATGGACTAAACTAACGGAAGGTTATACGTGTAAAACGGAACAGTTATTCAGGGTCTTCAATATAATTAGTGATTATCGAGGGTTCTTGGGGTAATTACCAAAATTACTCAGGATTATGGGTGTAAATATCCCTTATTATTATTTGGTTTAGTGAATAATGTATGAATGGTTAAGGTGAACATACGTTGTTGTAAAGTTTCAGGAGTTTTATTTTATTTATTTTATTTATATTTTGAATTCCTTGAATTTTAAACAGATATCTATTAGTAGTATTCAAATACAATCCTGTGATAAGCACAAATCTCAAAAATATAAGATACATTGAACCTCCTGTTAAGGACATCTTATGCGGATTTCATATGCATATACATAACCTTGAGGGCTTTTTGTGCTGAGAAATATTGATATGTCTAATTTCCAACATAGAAGGGGAAGGTTATTAAGTTATTTTGTATCTTAGCTTACTCGTTATAATTAAAGTTAATTTTATATCGTAATTTTCTCTTACAGCTATATGGAGTAAAATTCAAAATAAAATCATGAGTAAATTACAAAAAGTCCCTGAACTATAGCACCTGATTTTCAATGCTATAGCTGAACTTTAAAAAGTAACAATGTGATACCTGAACTTTCAAATTTGTCTCAATGCGGTCCTTCACCATAGAAATTTAGTTGGTTATTTCGTCATTTTAACCTTAAACTTCAATAGTCAGGGATCACATTGAGACAAATTGTAAAGTTCGGGTACCACATTGTTACTTTTTAAAGTTCAAGTATGACATTGAAATTAGGTGTATAGTTCTGGGACTTCTTTGTAATTTAATCTAAAATCAATTAAAAAAAGAGATATATTTACACATTCATCTAATTTTCGAGATTTTCCATAGTGGATAAAATAAAGAAATAAAATAAAAGAGACTTATGTACATATTGTATATACAGACTCACATCACTCTGCTTTCTTTAATTTCTATATATTTTTGAGTTTAGATTTTTATGAAATTTATTGAAACCCATTTCAAATAAAATAAAATAAAAAAATACATAAATCTAAAGTAGATAATTATGTAGATGAAATGTTAAGTAAAGTTAGTCAATAATTACAGTATACAATTTGGTACCAAAATCCAAATTTCACATATGAACTAAAATTCTTTTGAATCTGATCTTGATTTGTAGATAACTGAATGTACATTAATTCAAAAGTAAGTACAGGTTCATAGGAGACTGTATATGAGATATTTGCATTTACCGTTCTTTTTGTCTCCGGATTAAGATTTGATTTTTAGTATTTTTCTGTTATTTTGTTATGTTAATGTTAGTGATATGTATAAAATGGATGATTTTATTTAATTTTGAGTGAGTACAAATGAATGAGAATTAGATGAACTTAGGTCAATATATCGATGGATATATATATAAACAAGATAGAACTTTTATTAGAAATTTAACATACGACAATTAACATTTATTATATACAACATATAAATTGTTTACTTATGCATTTAGAGGGATTTATTGGTTGAATTATGGGAATTAAGCTAAGATCAAAGAATAAGGTAGATGAATTGTGGATTCATCGTGTGTGCCTCCCTAAGTTTTGACAGCTTTTATTGTCTAGGAATATTCGAGAACATGTGTGTCCATCCCCAAATTTAAGCGTCCATGATTACGAAGTAATATCCGTGCACACATATCCATCCCCAAGTTTGAACATCTAATATCTCAAACTCATATTGTGGTCTTAGTGAGAATATTTCATATCAACAAATACTTGGTATATCAATATCAATTAGATCCAAGATCTGTTATTGAGTAGCTCATTCAGTGAGCAATTCTCCATATTATGCCACGAAGAGAATTCGAAACACCTCCCTTTAGCATGAGATTATGAGTCTCGCTTGTTTACCATTCTACAGTCAAGCCAACTTGAAAGGGAATCGTATTCCACGAATATGATACATACAATGTAATATATAGAATGAGAAAGGTGGTGTGTTGGAGTATTTCTATCGATCATCAATTGTCATATAATATTACTTAATTATATCCGTGCACACACGTTTGTCCATAGGGATGAAAACGGATCGGATATACTTATTTCTATATTCATAGTCGCTTCATCTCTATCGAATACGAATACAGATATGGATATGATTCAAACATGCATTAAGAAAATCATATTCTTAAAAATACAGATACAAATTCGAATCGGATATTTACGGAATCCGAATACGGATCGAATAAAGAGAACCTGAATACGGATCGAATAAAGAGCCAATCCAAATATGAATAGAATAAAGAGTGAATACAAATATGGATCCAATAAACATGGAATCCGAACACGGATCGAATAAAAACCACATACTAATATGAATTGATTTTTTTAATCAAAGTTCATATTGATTTTAAAAAAAAATGATAATGAAATATAAATAGGTTGCATCATAACAAAAGCTTAGAGGTGACATGTGTTCTTTTTCGAAACAAAAAGGAGGTAGAGTTTCATAATTTTTGTTCACGCCCATCCCCAACCAAATAGGAGTTTATTAATATCATTAATATATTGTAACATTATAAATAATATTAAATGTAGTATTCAGATATTCGGATCCGGATATTCAGGCCATTACCATATCTGTATTCATATCCGAAATTTTTTTACAACCCATATCCATATTCGATTAATATTCGGATACAGAGATATCCGTATCCGATAATTTTTCAGATACTATAAACAGATATTCGGATATATATGTATCCGTTTTCATCCCTACTTGTCCATTCCCAAGTTTGAAAATATATTTTGTGTATACATACATGCGAGTGGATATATAGGTCATTTATCATGTATCTAGTTTAGGCACAAAATATTGAATAATTAAACACCAATCCTTACATTCTGAATTACATCTGATTCTGTTACCTGAAACGATAAGATAAATTATTCTTATCTCATGACCACTATAAACCACGTATAATAAAGCACTTGAAGTTTTACTAACATTTACAATCTAACTTTGTGATGGAATCCATCTCATATATTCATCTTGCATCACAGAGACCTGCATCAGATAAAAATATGAACTGTTCCTACACCGGCTAGCCCTCCCTATCATTTTTGGGGATCACTTCACCTTTTCTGGAAGTTGAAAGATCTGATTGCGTAAGCGAAGATGGAGGCAAACAGCACATCAAATCCTATAATGACGAAAGCAACAACTCCCAAGAATTCATGCCTGTAACCAAAATATCTCCTCAGGAATGCCTCCACAGATTCTCCTGTTTCCATAACATTCTTCAAGTCCCCGAACTGGGATGCGAAGAGACCGTAGATACTCCACGCTACAGGGCATGCCCAGTAATACCATTTCCACCATATAGGGATTCTCTGAAAAATACGAAGAAAGCCGACTAATGCGCTGAAACTGAATCATGTAAGTTAGGAAGCAAAAGTAGAACTCACAGGTCGTGGAATCACGAAGCCCTGGAAGAGATTCCATAGGTTGAAGAACATGGTGGACACAACCGTTGCTATTGTACTGTTTGGAGTCAAGCCAACTGCCATCATTCCGTAGAAGGTATAATACAGAAATGTGGTGAATGAGAAGAACAGAAACCAGAAGAATTTCGCTGCCGTCCATTCAAAGGCAATCATGCTGTACACTATGACTGTATATATAATAGATTGGATTAGGATGTACGGCACTGTAATCACCACCTGGGAACATAGTGAGCATGATCAGTAAGGATCAGTTTTAAATGACACTTTTATGGCATTTTTGAATGACAGTGAATATGAATAGATTGGGAGAATGTTCCATCCCCTGACTTTTAGAGTTAGCTGTAGATAAAGAAGCTTTGGTCTCAGTATGTTGGAGTGGACTCAGGATATCGGTGGTCACATCATCTACATATGTCAAGTTATTTTATAGATGGGTTAAAAAAATTGTACGAGGATCTATTTAATCTTGTTGAATTATATATATTTTGAGGAAAATGGGGTATGACGTCGAGAAGATGCCTACCCGGTTGTTGGATGGATTATACATGTAGCTCACCATATCTCTTAAGATAGTAAAAACAAACTTAGCCACCTGTGAGCATAAGGTAGGAAATCGATTCCTGTGATTTTCCAGTCTGTGAGAACGATTTCCTCACAAAATCCTGCCTTCGTGTATTTATTGTTTGGTTTAGCTCAAATGTTATATTGGTTATTTGAGAAATTCTCCTACAAAACATTGCAAAAGCTGCTGTCCAGAAAGTTTCGGAAACCCGCTGCCATCACCAAGTGTTGTTGTTAGTGCAGCCATCGTCTAAGGCGAGATTGAAGGCCACAAGAGAGATGAAACTGAAGAAAAAGAAGAAAAAGGCCTAACTGGGCTTGCTGTCCAGCACGATTCCGATCAGCCGACGCCCATGGAATCAACTCCACCAATACCCGCAGCCCCCTCGCAATTTCCCTACGCCACCCAAGCTCCTCTGGTGACCCCCTTCAGCCCCGTGACAACCACCACCACCACCTGCGTCCGCCATCCCAAACCTCCCGTCAACACCACCAGCCGTGATACATGTCCCCTCCGGCCTCCCTCCAAACCCACCTCCCATCCGGCCAGCCCCCATCTCCGACCTCACCACCACCCATCAAGTCACCCTAAAACCCCTTCCTATACCCCCGCCCACATTGCATCCCTCCACCACTCCAACATCCCCACTAAACCCTCCACACAGCCCTCTTCGCCCTCCTCACCACCAGCCATGGCCGCACCACCTCCACCAGACCCCTACCCCATCGAAATCACTCATGCCACCATCTTCTTTTGCCATCACAACACCACTACCGCATCAAGTCACCCTAAAACCCCTTCCTATACCCCCGTCCACATTGCATCCCTCCACCACTCCAACATCCCCACTAAACCCTCCCACGCAGCCCTCTTCGCCCTACTTACCACCAGCCATGGCCGCACCACCTCCACCAGACCCCTACCTCCCCGAAAATCACTCATGCCACCATCTTCTTCTGCCATCACAGCACCACTACCACCTCCTCTCGCCGATCCCATACCCCCTTCGCTGCTATCCCTAGCTTCGACCCCATCCGACCCACCACCACTCACCCTTGTCACCCTAGGACCACCACCCAAGTCGTGGGCCGCGCAACCCCTTTGTTCTACCCAAGCCCTTCGTTGCCGCCTACCTCACCTCCACAACACGGAAAACCACGACCGCCGCCTCCTCACAAGCATCGAGCCCATGCACTATCACGTGCATCGCTCGTGCGGACCCCGCCACCACTTTGTGCACGTCCAACACTATCATTAGCGCTGCCTCCTCCACGAATGGTGTCGCCATCGAGTTTGGAAAGTCCAAACTCTAAGAATAGGAAAAATTCCTATTTGATCAGATACTTTCTCCCCCAAGAAAGATGAGTCAAATATCTCTTGAAAGTTTTACACCTATATCCTCTCTCAAAACCCTTCTATAAAAAGCATGGCTTTAAATTTCGCCGAAATTCGGCCGAATTTCGGTCGAATTTCGGTTTCGGTAGGTGACCGAAATTCGGCCGAAATGGCTATATCGGTCGACATTTGGGGGGGTCTAGTTCAAAAAACCACCGAAATGACCGAAATTTCGGTCGAATTTCGACCGAAATTCGACCGAAATTTCGTTTCGGTCCCTCACCGAAACGAAACCGAAATCCGACTTTTAAGGCCTTGATAAAAAGTTTAAAGTGAATAATACGGCAAACGGGAGTTTCTCTTGTGAAAGGGTACGAATTTTGCATACTCGCACTTCAGAAAATCACAAACAGAATGCTGAAAAAGGAAAGGAGCAATTCAATCCAAATCCTATTGAAATTTCTATCGGGATTAGGAATATTGGACCTTCCTATATAAGAACATGGTGGCTAGATACTTTATTCACATCTCCCTTGACCACAATCCGATGACTTTTACCAATCATGGCCTTCCCCAATTCCATAATTCCACCTATGAAAATGCCATACCAATTTCTCCTACACGACTCTGTGAGAATCTCTATCACGGACATGGATGCCCTCGCACGTGCCACATCAGTTCCTCGACCATCATCCTCTCAGATTTGATGCCGATTCCATGAGGGTTGTGACCACGGCTTGAATCCCGCTACATGCCCATCATTTCTTCTTTCCGCACAGTCATCAGTACGTTGCAACTCAAAACTAAGCAACTTATCAGGAGATGAGTTTTTCAAAGTGAAAGAGAATTGATGCAGTGTGAAACAAATAAATAGGGCTCTATCTTTTGTCCATAAATTTAAATTAGGGTCGAGTTAATTTTATTGAGTCTGTTGCACTTCTATTTTAAATAAAGAGATTGCATGTGATCTCAAATCAAATTAGTTAGTCGGTTATAGTAAGTTGTTAGTCGGTTAGGGATATTTAGAGTCTATTTAGAGTCGATTAGAAAATGTTAAGATTTGAAAATTTATTCGCTTGCTATTTTTGTAATCCATCCCATCCTATATAAAGGAGATGATAATCTGGTGTTAAGGAGAGTTAATTAAAAATTGAAATTTATCTCATCTCTCTCCCTCTCCCTTCTCCCTCGATGCGATTTCCGTGCTTTCTCTTCCCCAAATCCCTTGCATCCAACGGGCCTTCTCTTCTCTCACCCTCCAATTTCTTCTACCAAATTTGTACACAGTTGCAAATTTATCATTTACATCAACCTGCTTGTAGAGTTACTTGTTGTATAGAGAAATCACAAGTTCTATCAGTAGAAACAAAGTGCTATGCTGGATAACAGGTAAGGCCCATGTGCAAGGGTACAGAAGGCGGCTTGCGAATATAAAAATGAGGCAAAAACTGAACCAAGATACTAGGAGGCGGTGGTTGAGGAGCAACCACGATAGGAGGAGGTGGTGGAATTGGTGAGTCGATGGAGGAGGTTGTGTGTAGGAGGAGACATGTAGACCTCCTCTCTAAAGTCAGATGGAGTCAACCTGTCACCTATAATTTAAAAATGCATGACTGACTCAAAGGAGACATCAACGCTAATTTAATACTTCAGTTGACCAAAAGCAAAACATTGGTACACCTTCTGGGTCCCTGAGTAGCCCACAAAGATACACTCGACATCTCTGGGGAAGTGTTTGTCACCACCAGGAGTAAGATGATGAATGAATGCTACAGAGCCAAAGATACATGGGGTAAGAGAGAAGAGATCCTTCTAGGGAAACACATCCTAACACAAAGGACGGTATACGTCGCCCGACAAGTAAGGACCGGCAATCACTGTATCAACGCCTCTCTCGGTACTCGAATGTCAATCGACCAAATCAATCAATCAATAATCAAAACCAATAGATGTGTATGTGAAATAGATCATGCATGCATGGGTGAGTGATGAAATTTATTTAACTCTACATGAAATGTGTATGGGCAAGAAGGTAGAGTGTTGTCCACGGAAACAAACATGGATAAACTACAAAATGAAACACAAACTCAAGGAATCAAGCACAAAATTGTCGATTTCGCAACCTAATTAAGTGTTTATGTATGTTTGTGGGTTTTTAATTTTTTTATGATTTTTATTTTAATTTTATATTTTTTATATATTTTAATTTTGTAAATGTTATTTTAATTAATAAAATATAATAATAAATGTATAATATATATAATATAGATAGAGAGATAAAGAAAGAAAAGAAGTCTTTGGATTTTTAAGTATACCAAATAAAGTCAAAATGCACCAATAAAATATTTTAATTTTTTATATTTTTCTCTTTCTAGGTATTTCTAAGCTTTTTATGGATTTTTTGAAAATCAAAATATTCAAAATAAACAAATAGAAAATACAGGAACTTCGAATGGGCCTAAAAAATATCTGTCAGATCAGAAATGCTTAAAGTGATTTTTCATGCATGGAGAATAAAACAAAGAAATTTTGAGACTTTAGAAAATATTTTCTGATTTTTCTACGTTTTTTATGATTTTTTAAAGATTTTCTGTATTTTGCAATTTTTAAGATTTATGTTTGGTATTTTTTATACCTTTTGGACATGTGATAACATACAGTAAAATACACCTACCCCGCTTTTTTAATAATTTTTAGAGTATATTTTAATTGTTATGATTTCTATGTCATAACATCAAATATAGCTAGTTTTGCAATTTTTAATTAGGAAAATGATAATAAATACCTCAATAAAAATATATGTGATATAATATCATATAAGGTATTCAAAATAATTTTCCTATGATTTTTGGAGTTAATTAGGCAATTAGTGCAATTAAAAACAAAACACACAATTCATTACAATGTACATGGACTATTCTCCAACTTTAGAAACTTAAGGCATGAAATTTTAACAAATAAACAAAGTCCATGGCCCTTTCTACAAATTCCCAATTAATTTTGCAATATAATGGCACCTTGTAGGGACATTTATGCAAATAAAATATACTCCATGGCTAGCAATGCAATTATACCAATAAAATATAATTTCAACTTAAATTGGCATGGACCAAATTGCCATTCCCAAAAATATTTTCAATATTTCCAAGCAAGTCCGACAAATCCACAAGATAGAACATGCAATTTACCCCCTACGTGGACGACACGTGAGGTGACGTGGTTTGTAACCAAAATGCAAATAACATAAACCTTAGGGTTCCATATGCAAAATATTTGCAAGTTTTTAAACTATGATACAGAACTGAATAGTAAATAGCCAAAAAGAGGGAAAATATGCAAAATTGCAATTTCCAAAAATATTTTCAATATTTCCAAGCAAGTCCGACAAATCCACAAGATAGAATATGCAATTTACCCCTCACGTGGGACGACACGTGAGGTGACGTGGCTTGGACCCAAATGCAAATAACATAAATCTTAGGGTTCCATATGCAAAATATTTGTAAGTTTTTAAACTACGATAAATATTTACAGAACCGAATGGTAAATAGCCAAAAAGAGGAGGGAAAATATGCAAAATACCCTCACTCTACGCGTTGGGGAACGATAGGGAGCCGTTCACTTAAACACGTGGTGCACATGCAATGGTTGATACCGCTTCATCAATCGTCGGCTCAGATTAGATCTCAAGATGGATCGTACGGTGGATGATGAGCTTGATCGGATGACGGACATGGATGTGTCTCCTCCTCCTTCATCCTCGCCCAAGACCTGACATCTTGCCTTCCTATCACCAAGGCAAAGCACCTTAGGGGCTCAAGGGGTTTAGAGAGGCAGTGGTCGATCAACGGATCAAAGGAGGAGAAGATGGCATATTTATAGCCGGTAGAAAAGAGGGAAAAAAACCTAGGATTTCGACCATCTCACTCGACAAATATCACAGCAAAGCGATTCTGGGATAGCGGATGATCCAATCTTCGACTTTCAAAAAGAATTCATGCCTAAATGGGCAATGTAGCTCATGTGAAAAATGGGAGAAGTCGGCTGCCCAACCAAGTCTGACAGGCAGGAGAGGGGATGGAGTTGTTGACCCGAGGTCAACAGTTCGAGGCCAACGATTGGTCTACGTCGGCGCCACCTAGGCGCTAAACGACAAATAGATAAATAAATGAAAGAATAATAAAATTAAAATAGAAAATGATTTTATTTTAAAAAACTTAAAACACGAAATATGTTACATAATTAATAAGCTATTTTTTGGCGATATTTATTTATTTTTATCATGTTATTTGTTAGGTTTTGATTTTACATGTAAAATATAGGTATAGATACCTATGTATACTCTATTTTAATTTTATATTGTGATTTCTAATTTATTACTTTATATACATAAATTTTACGTTTACATTATATTTAATTACACATGTACATATTTTTCTTGGATTTTTCAGAAGTTATTTATGCACCTAAATAAATATATATACATATATTATAGGCACTTTATAGGTATATTTACCTATGTAGTTAAGTACATTATTTATTTTGGTGTATTTTTATTTATTTAATTTTAGTTTATTTATGTACAGTTATCTTAAGTAATATTCACAAATTTATAAAAATAAATGAATGTGAAAAATATAAAGGGAAAATAAATTAAATATTATATACAGGTAAATTGCAAAATATGTGCCCAAAAGCTAAATTTTGCATCTTAACTCCAAACTAAATGAATCCACCTTCATTAAATAGATAATTTAATTTTACGAATAATAGAGGTGAGTTTGGTGAATTTTGAGTATGTATAGAAGATACAGGTCTGAGAAGTTTTCTCTGCGGCTTTTTATTCTGTATGTCCCGGGCACACTGTGCATTATTTTTGAATGAGATTGTTTTGTATTTTTCTTTATATTTTTATGTACAATGTTTATGCTCAAATTTTATTGATTTGAGTTATAAAAATATAAAAATAAAATGAGTCCCAAATATATATTGACAAAAGAATTAGGTTTTTTATTTTGATTTTTATGTGGCTTCTCTACCCTATCTCTCCCTACTTTATTCCTTATCGACTAAGTCAAGCCTTGACTTAGTCTTGAGGGTCAGGGTCAGTCAGTATCTATGATACCTCCTTTATTTTTATTTTCTTTTATTTATTCCTTCATTTTAGGGTTTAATTACATGTATTTACGTACAATATATAGATGAATATGCATGTGTTAATTCATGAGCGTTATCGGTATTTACATGCATTTATCCAGGGTTTAAGGCCTAAAATGAATGAATAAATGTGCATGAATGGCAATTCATCAAATATGATTCACCAAGTAACAAGCAATGAGAATCACATCATCCTATAGAGTGGGGAGCACATATCTGAATTAGGAGAGTCCTGATCACATCAAGTTAATGATGGTGCTTGCATTCAACAACAGTATTCTATTGGGAAGTGTGCGCACAAGAAGTTTGTATAATGTCAAGAGACCTAAAGAATTGAGAAAGATGTACAATGTAGAACTCCAAGGAATTATCATAGCAGACATACTTGACAATAGCAGAAAAAATATTCTTTATTTCATTAATAAAAGATTGAATAACGGAGCAGCAAGACAGCCTTAGACTTGTTTTTCAAAAGAAAAATCCATGACAGTCTAGAAAAAACATCAATTGTACAAGATAAAACATGTACCTATGGCAGTCAGGAATACGATCAGAACTCCAGACATCAAAATGAACTAACTCAAATAAGTTAGTGCTATTACAAATCTGACGACCAAGAAAAGTAGACCGGTGGTGCTTCCAAGCTTGAGGGCATCACACTAGAATGTGGATCGAGAGGATATATGTGAAAGGATATGACATAATTTCTGCAAATGAAGGTGGCCAACAATAAGATACTACATGTATGGAGAGACTGATCCAGTAGGAATGGAAGAAGCACCAGCATATAAGACTAGATCACTCTGTAGAAGCTCCCTTGCTCATGGGCACATCCAAACACCTTGCTCGTGAGTATGTCAGGAAACACAAGTAATAGGGGTCAAAAATAGCAAGACAATGCAAATCCTTCGTGATTTGATTCATAGATAATGAATTCATCAAAAAAAAATATAGTGCATGAAGCACATTGTGCAAACGCATAGATGTCATCAAATAGACCTTCCTTTGTCCTGTAATAGGGGAATGAGTCACATCTGCAATGACAACTAATCTTCTTAAAGGAACAAATCTGTACGAAGTGAATTAAGCCTTGTCTCCATGCAAATGATGGAATGCACTAGAATCTGTGATCCACTATGTCATGTTTTCCATGTGACAATTAATAAGAGCATAGGCTATATACCTAAGGAGCCGGAAGAAGTTATAATGGTGGCAGCAACATCGGAAGGACATGTAGGAGAACTAGTCGTGGTGGTAGCAGGAGTCACGATCTCCCTTAAATAGGTGACAAATCATCCAACTTATGATCAATGATAGAAGTAGAAATGGTAGTAGGCTCAACATGCTTGGCCACACGAGAAAACGCGAGATAGCCATACTTTAGGTAGTAGGTCTCCTCTAGATGACTGGACCAATGACAGTAAGTGCATGGACCACACTAACGTCCATCTCCTCTACCACAGGCATCATGTCCTCTGAACTAAAATGAACCTCCTCTAATGTAGGATGTAGCCATCATTGAGGAGGTATGTGTGGCGCAATGGATGGGACCGTGTAACATCCGGATGCGCACAAACCTGAACCCGACCCGATTAGAGTCCGTACAACTCAATAAAATTACTAATCAGTGTTAAATAACATAAATCGATCAATTGATCTTGAATTAAAAGTCGTTCGGACGAAATCGATCAAAAACCGATCGCATCGTAATGCGTGCCCGAAAAAGCCGCAACGCAAATTCGGAAACCGCGAAACAAACCGAGACCACCCAAAAATCCGATTCGATAAAATAAGACCAACGAAATCGACCGTTCGTCGATCGGAGGTCGTTTGATATTTTTAAATAGTAAAATTTAATGACTAATCAAGACCGTATCCCGGAAATTTTGAGAATTTATCTTCGATCCGAAGTATATGGATATTGTACTCATTTCAATCGTCATTTTGAGACGGTCAAAACAAGCCATTATTCGTCAAAATCGGAAACTCGAGGCGCGAATACGGAGGACTTTGATGTCTCAAATAAATAATAGGAAATGAAAAAAAAATTTTAATTTAATTTTGCTGCTGTTCTGTACAGCAAACAGATTAGCCATGTGGCATCACTTTTCCCCTCCATTTGGCCCCCAAAGCCTTTCCATTTGGCAAACACATAATGCCCTCTCCCCCTTATATATATCACCCAAAGCCCTCTTCCCATTTCTCTCAACTTCTCAGCCGTAGAAGTCCCCCTTCCTCCTCTATTCTGCTGGAATCTGGAGCAATAGCCTCTCTCTCTTCATTTTTCTCCAACCATAGAAGGCACCTCCTCCACATTTGCTGCAGTTCCAGCCCCAATGTTGACCAAGGCAGCCCAGTAAGCTGCTGTCCAGCAGCTCTAGAAGCTGCTGCAGGCTCCTCCTCCTTCCCTATTGAAGTTGTGAGCTTCTTCCAAGCAGCTAGGGTTGCTCTTCAAGCATCCCTCTTGCAGCCAATTGCTGCATGCATGTTACTTCTCCAATATTTGGAGCAAATTCAAGGTACAATCTTCCATTCCTCTCCTGCAACATCTTTCCAAAGTTGTAGGAGTCTTTCTAACCACTTCTTCTTCCAAAATAGAGACCTTCGTACTGCTGTCCAGCAACAATTCAAGCACATGCAGACTTAGCTTCAAGTTTTTCAAGGAATTTAGGTAAAATCTTCCCCTCCTCTTGCTGCATCCATGTTTATACACAACTCTAAGCCTCCCTCTTATTGCCATCTATGTGTTTAAGTCCTAATTTAACCTAATAATTATGTTCTTGATTTCATAATTGAAATGAAAAAAAATATATAGGGAAGATGTATCACATGCAAGGGGTTAAGATTTTTGGTTAATGTTCTAAATGATCTCATTGATGACTCAGTGTTCAAGTTTGTCTTAGGAATTAAACTGTTGTTCAAAATACGAAGAATGTTAGGTTAACTTCATATTCTATACTTGATAAGAGGGAAGTATGTTTTCTTACATAACATTAAGGGTGAACATCTTAGGCCGGTATTCACCTAAGTATATTACTTAGCCATCAAAACTTTACAATATATATATATATTATCCATCCCAAACTGAGCATAACATCCTGGATCTACAGTAAAGATATGCATGATGGGATTGACTGACAAATATGCTATGCATTAATAGTAAAAACACCTTATTGAGGATAATATGAAATTAATATCTTGAGTACTCCTTATCTATATCAGAAGACCTTTAAGAAAATTTGGGCCTCCAGAATTTAGACATCATGTTTTAAAGGGAGTAGTAGTAGATGTGGTGCATTTTAGTTATAGAGAACAAAATCCCACAAGTTGAAAGGTGCTTTCTTACAACCCAGGAAAACTTGACTACGATCTATGCATGTTCTCCGTTTGTTGTGTATAACTGCACATAACCTCTTAAATACCCCAATTATGATGTTAGGCTCGGGAACAATGAAGTAAACTTGGGTTAAAAAAAAAGAGAGAGAAAGAATGATGAAATTTTTGAAATAGTAAGACCCAATTTCAGAATAATGATATGATCTGATTTCATGAATTAAATTGCATACGAATGAAGTCTTGTTTTAACTTCAACGAAACAATCAGTTTTAGTGTTGGCAGACTCTTATTATCAAGACATTCTGGTTTTCATTGTCATTAGAAGGGTGTTAAATGGGTTTTATATGTCAAATGATCCCCTGTTATCATAATAATATATTTTCTGGTCATAGGGAAAATGTGTACAACTGATTAAGAGAACCAAGGATTTGTGGGTTGATCGTTGATAATGATCCAATAGAGTTATTGGAAAGTTACTTGGAGCCTTGAGCCATGTAGAATCGATACAGAATCGAATGAGTGAATCTTAAGTAAAAGTCTATTCTCTGAGTATATTTTAAAGATTTCAATAAATTGACATATACCATAATTTAATCATCAGCTACTACTCTGATGAATTGAAAGATGGAAATTTAGATCATAAAAGTTTTTCATACAAATGACTTGGAAAATCTAGATCAATAAGCATGCCACAAAACTATGAGATAATTCTATGTTCAATGACTGAAAATCTTCATGACTAGTCATTTAGATATGAATCACTAATTATGGATCACTATTCAATCAGATTGTCGACAAGATGCTTAGTTCTGTAAAGTTACCAAATCAGAGATCGAGAGGGAATGTGGAATCAAGTCAGTGATGGTAAGTCAGTAATAACTGATAATTATGAGTGCCAGTCATGGTGACCTTTACACCTGACTGTGCGAGGGTGCGGTGACCCTCAGCTGGGCGGAAGATTAGGAAGCCCAGTTAGGGCAGCGGCCGCTTCGTGCGCGGGTCTAGGATCCCAGTCTTTCTCTCGGTTTTTCGCGAGCGCTCGCAGTTTTTACGCCTCTCTGGGATCCACAGGTTTTCTTTTAAGGACCAGTTCCGCTGACCCTTGTTCTTTAGGGTACCTAGGCTGGAGGACCCTTGGTTTTAGTTTTTCGAGCTCGTTAGCCCGTACCGGTCGGGCCGGTTTTTCTTTTAGAGCGACTTTTCTTAGAGAGTCTCTCTCACCCGTCTCAGTGGCGTAGTTTTGGAGTAGACTTATCCCTCTATTGGACCGCCCTTCTAATTAGAGGGCGAGACGGAAGAGCCTCTTTTGTAGGCTACCTCACCGCTTGAGTTTTGTTTATTTTTCGCCAGCAGACTTGGCGATGCTACATTCGAATCATCCATGTATACATCGGAATCCTCTATAGCTACATCTGAATCAGTTACAATTGAATCTGAAAAAGATACATTTGAGATTGGATTGAGTCACAATTGAGTTGGCTAAAGTTGAATTACAGTTGAATAGGTTACATGGAAGCTTGTTCACAGTTGAGTTGGTTTCCGTTGAACTGGTTACTTTTCTGCCAATAATTCCTGGCAAAGAGAAAAGACCATGTCATGAAAATCATCCTTATTAGACTATCCACTAAGCTTGAGAAAATCAACAAGGAAAGAATCAAAACCCCAGATCCATCATATACTCTTACTATGATCAATCCACAAGATTCTTAAACATCATTATAAGCATTAATAGAGATAATGATTATATCAGAGTCTCACCATTCATATTCTCAATACCAGTCAAACTTGTATTATAATTAATAGAAAGGCAATGACTTAAATATGGACCACATGATATTGGTATATAAATGATTAATGTTGGTAATTAGTGTAGGATGAGTAGAGTGGGGTTTTACATACCAAACAACTTGAAAGTATGTTTCATTGCAAGTAGCTCTAAATTTTAATTGTTAAGGCCAAATTACTTGCTTTCTTTTGGAACCACTGAATTTCCTGTTATTCTTAATTAATTAAGATTTACTCAACATTTGTTGATGTTCTTCTCTCCCTATTCCATGGACTGCAGGCAAAATACCTGCACCGTTGTATTGGGAGAGTTGAATGTCAGTTTCTGAAGCAAAACATAGCAGGTATGTATGCTATAATTTTGTTCAAGGATATTATAAATGCTTTTATTTCTCTTTTGATACAATTGGGATGCATGTACATAATGCAATTTCTGTTGTTACATGTTAACTGCTATGGAATTTATGCAAAATAAGTGTGACATGTTATAATTCTGTGGCCTGTTAGTTAATGTGAATGTCATTCGTTAAAAAAACAATTCCCCAAATTTTCAGTACTCTAATGCGGTCCTTAGCAAATATGATACTACGACTGATATGTAAACGGGTTACCCAGATCCGCGGGAGCGGGCCTCATAGACCGTGATCATGTTAATACAATTATAAACATCCTCCATAGGAGGTATGGTTGCACCTATGAGAAGCTAGGTGTGTGCTTCCTCGAACTTAGGGTCTAGGGTTGCCAGAAAAACTCCAACCATCGTAGCCTTCCTATACGTCGTTTGTTGCTTAATAGATCTGTTTACAAGCACGATGTTGCGAACCTTTTCGAACATGCCATGAAGCGAAGAATAGAAGCTACGTCGAGGGTGACCATTCAGTTTGACTGTGAAGATGTCAAACTGTAACTGTAGGATCTTGGTCTCATTCTTCGCATGACCATACGTGGCAACAAGAATATCCCACATTGCCTAGGTAGTGGGATGATGTTAAATATCACTGGCTATCTTCGTGGTGAGAGTCACAAAGAGCTACACATGCGCATACCCATCATCCTGCTTCCATAATGCATTCTCCACGGTCTTGTCAGCTGGCTTTGGCCACATCAAAAATGTGCTCATTGATATTATACTACATCAGAGTCATAAAATGAGTGGACCACAACTCGCAATCGCAATTGATCTTATCCAACTTCACGATGGGCATCAAGCCCTTGAAATACTGGATGAGGAGAAGATGCCACCATTGATTGACATGATGAAAAAGTGGCCATGACAGAACTTGATTGGGGTCGTAGACTGATCTGAAAGTGTCTGGATGACCATATATGGAATCAGTTGTGGGTGTAGACTCAAATCACAACCATCCCCCTCAAATCGGGGTCCGTACAAGGGCCAGAGAGGTGATTAATTAGTCTAAATTCACCTTTTTCCAGCCAAAATCAGGTCATAAACAGGCCTCAAACATTGAATAAGATGTTGAGGAGGAAGGAAGACGGTCCGTAGAAGCCTAGGCAGCTATGTGGACTGCAAGATATGCGCGAAGGAGCTGTAGGTGGGAAATGCGACAAAAGCTAGCCTGTCGAAGGCCACAGGCAGTAGTACAGATGTTGTCCAACCGCTAGCGGCACTACTGGTAGGGCCTACTAGGGATGTGCTAAGGCCTTGAGGCTGCTGGTGGGGCTGCTAGTGGCACTATTGGGGAGGCTCGCTGGGGTTGTGCTTCGCTGCGGGGATATGCATTAAGGTTGGCTGGCGGGTAGGAGAGGGGACTAAGGCACATGGCTCTGGTCTAGGGTCGTCGCTCTGATACTGTTGGAGTATTTGGTTGTGAGTCTCTTATGTTGTAGATGGGTAAATGGATACCTCTAGGATCCATTTACCCCATCCACGTGTTTGGTCTCGCAGCTACCAGTGATGGGACATGGAGGCTCTGTAGAGGCTATATAAGGAGCCCCATACCTCCTGTATCCATTGAGAAAGTGCAATGAACACATAAGCCCTTTGAGGCGTTCTCCCGTGGTTTCATCCCGCTCCTTAGAGAGCAGGGTTCCACGTAAAATCCCGTTCTTCAATATTTTCTTTGTCTTTATTCTGATACGCTTCTGCATTCCTATTTTCTAACATGGTATATGTTGGGAAAAATAGAGAACTTGTTTATTCCAGAAACCCTAGGCTCTCTTATATAGAGGAGAGACCTATAGGTAAATTACATGAAAGAGACATAAAGAAATAAAAATAGACGACAAGATATATAGAAGCATATAAATATCTCTACACTCCCCCTCAAGTGGAGCATAGATGCCAATCATGCTCAACTTGGACACACACTTCTGAAATGGTCCCCGAAGTAAGGCCTTGGTAAATACATCTGTTGTTTGCTCTCCTGAGCTGACGTAAGAGGAGAGATCAACCCCTCTTGATCATATCTCTAGTATAATGACAATCTACCTCAATATACTTAGTTCACTCATGGAATGCAGGATTATTTGCAATGAACAAAGCAGCCTGATTATCACATTGTAGCTGCATGGGTAGAGGAACATCTACATGTAAATCTGCTAGTACTGCTCGAACCCACATCATTTATGTACTTGCTTGAGCCATAGCTCTATACTCAGACTCAACACTTGATCTAGCCACAACTGTTTGTTTCTTGCTTTTCCAAGAAATAAGAGAACTACCAACAAATACTGCAAAGCCTGTTGTGGACTTCCTATCCTTAGGACATCCTGCATAGTCAGCATCAGCACATGCAGATACCTTGAGACTTGTTCCTGTATTGAAGATTAATCATGCACCTGGAGAAGATTTTAGATATCTCAATATCAAGTATATAGCATCCATATGTACTTGTCGAAGTTGTTCCATGAACTGACTCACTCGACTCACTGCAAATGCAATATCTGATTTGGTAGTGGTAACATACAAGAGCTTTCCTACAATCTCTCTGTATCTCCTCTTATCCACTTCATATGTATCATCATCGTATAATTTCATGCTGGGATCCATAGGAGTAGTTGAGGGTCGACACCCAATCATCCCTGTCTCAACAAGCAAGTCTGAAACATATTTTCTTTGGGTCATTACAAGATCCTGCCCATTTCTAGCAAATTCCAACCCTAAGAAGTACCTTAGGGTGCCCAGATCCTTAGTCACGAACTGACGGCCTAGATATTCTTTTATCACCTTTAACCCGTGCATATCATCTCCTGTAACCAGAATATCATCAACATAGATCATTATGATAAATATACCTCTACGTGTCTTCTGCACAAAGAGTGAATGATCTGCATTAGACCTCTTGAACCCTTGGTTCTTAATTAAATTCGAGAGCTTCAGAAACCACGCTCTTGGACTTATGGAGTCTACAGACCTGCGTACTCCCCCTCAGCAGCAAAACCAGGAGGCTGCTGCATGTAGACTTCCTCCTGTAAATCTGCTGCAGCGAGACCCATGTAAATCTATTGCATGTAGACTTCCTCCTGTAAATCTACCCGAAACAAAATATATATAAACCATTGTGTGTTTTAATTCTAGGTGTAGCTAGATATATGTATTTTAATACTAGGTGTTAAATACATCTTCCATGAATAATAGCATTGATATATAGAGATATCGGCGAAATATCGACGATATCGATCGATATTCGGGATTTTTTCTACTGAAACCAGTCATTTTTGACCGATATGAGCGATATGGCGATATATCGCCGATATATCGGCGATATATCACCGATATCCCTGTAAAAGGAGATACTGGGTAATATCGATACCCCGACCCTGTCGAAACCGATATATCGACGATATATCGCCGATACGGCCTTCCATGGAAGACAGCAGTGGTGGAGGTGGAGGAGGTGGTGGTATAGGTAAGGCATTAGACACAGGTATAGACAGAGATGGAACTGTGGGAGGAGGAGGCACGTAAACCTCATCATCGGAATTGGACGAGTCCAATCTGTCGTCTATAGGAGAGAAAACATCACATCTGTAGGAGAGAAAAACATCACAGACTCAAAAAATGTAACATCACACTGATATAATATTTCCTGTGCAACGGATCATAACATCGATATCCCTTCTGTGTTCTGGAGTACCCAACAAAGACACATTTGATAGCCCTAGGAGAGAGCTTATCAATACCTGGAGCTGTTTGGTGAACGAATGCAACCGAATCACACACACGAGGAGTGACAGAGAATAGCTCCTTATCAGGAAAAACAATGGAGAAAGGAGACTTCTCTCCCAAGACGGACGAGGGCATGTGATTAACCAGATAGCATGTTGTCAGAACAACATCACCCCAAAATGAATGTGGGGCACGACTCTGAATAAGAAGTGTGCGACTGTTATCAAGTAAATGATGATGCTTTCTCTCCGCCACCCCATTCTGCTGAGATGTGTAAGGACATGTTGTTTAATGAATAATACCACGAGATGATAAGAAACGGGATAGATGGTGAGTGCAGAATTCCAAGGCCTTATCAGTTCTCACAAATTTAACAGATGAAGAGAAAACATTCTGGACTTCATTGATAAAATTTTTTGATCACATCCTCTGCTTCAGATTTATTTTTCAATAAAAAGACCCATGACAAACGAGAGAAATCATCAACTACAACAAGATAAAACATGTGCCCTTGATGATCAGGAACACGACTAGGACCCCATATGTCAACATGAAACAACTCAAACGGGGAGCAACCAAGGTTTGAAAAAACGAAAGGCGGAACGAGGCGGTCTCCTTGGAATCGAGGCGAGGCGTAGCCTCGAGGCGGTCGAGGCGTAAGCCTCAGTTTATATAGAAAAATATGTCTAAAACTACAATTATATATATCTCTATGTAATTATATGTTCTCTGTCCAATATATAATAATTTACGCTACAAGATATGATGAAATAATAAAGATAAGAACCCCAAAATAGAAGATAGAACAACATCATATACATTTCTACACATTTTCATCCAATCAAAGAGGAATTCATTGACTATAGATATTGTGAAAGAATTAAACAATACATATATGTATATGAAATATTGTTGTAATTAAAAGTATGACTAAATATACATCGAACAAATTTATGTTATGTGTCTAACATATAGTATATGATCGCACGAGAAACCATGAATCATCCATTTCGAGAAAATCTTTGAAATATTGTTGTAATTAAAAGTTCGATTAAATATATGTCGAAGAAATTTATGTTGTGTCTAATATATAATATAAGGCAACATGAGAAACCATGAACCTTATCCATTTCGTTTTGCTTGATATATTGCAAATCTTGTTAAGTTACAAGTATTGTTTAATTTAATATTTATGAATTCATTCATTAAGAGTGAAATAGTAAGAGTTTGCCAAAATAGTTGGATACATTAATTGTAAATATGAAGTTATGGGCATGAAATAAACATCATATTTAGGCATTCATCTTATATAATCATTATCCTAAATAAACAGATATTGATAAGTTTCTCAAACTACTAAAGAAACCATTAAAATAATAAAAAATACTTCAAAAAAGCAAAAAAGCCTCACGAAACGCCTCGACCGCCTCGAGGCGTTCCGCCTCGAGGCTACGTCTCGACCACTCGAGGCGCACGCCTCACAGGACTGGTCTGAGGCGTAAGCCTCGAGGCTAAAAGGGACCGCCTCGCCTCGAGGCGTACGCCTCGAGGCTAGCCTTTTCGAACCATGGGAGCAACTGCTCCGAATCTGACGACTAGGGAAAGACGAACGATGATGATTCCCCAACTGACATGTCTCGCATTGGAATGTAGAACCTGGAGAAATCTGCAGCAAAATGTGTCTCATCTTCTGGAGAGGGAGATGACCAAAACAGAGATGCCAAGTGAAAGGAGAGACTGGTCCTGACGAGATAGAGGGCGCGCCAGCATATGGAGTTTGGACCAGTTGATAGAGACCATCATGTTCACAGCCACAGCCAATCATCTTACAAGTAAGAATATCCTGAAAAACAAGAGATGATGGGTCAAATATAGCTCGACAATGCAGATCCTTCGTAATCTGACTGATTGATAACAAAATCATAGAAAAATCAGGGGCATGTAACACGTTCTGCAGACGCATTGAGGGAGTTAGGGTAATCTCCCCTTGACCTATGATCGAGGAATGGGTCCCATCGGCTATCACTGCAATTCTTCCTGGAGGAACCTGTCTATAGGATGCAAGCTGTCCTTTATCTCTACATAAATGGTGTGTTGCCCCAGAGTCCATAATCCACTCTGGAATCTGAGATCCATAACATGATGTAAAGGCAAAAATACTACCTGAGGTGCTTGCCGTAGCAGAAGTACTGGCGGAGGCCGAAGCTGCAACATTGGACTAGCCTCCAGTAGATGATGAAGAAGGCATGATGTCACGCAGTCTGGCCACTAGATCATCAAATCTCGCATCTGAAGTAGATGTGGTGGGTGACTCGACCTGCTCTGCAATACGGGCTGATGCTGGGAAACCAGTGCTTAAAGTAGCATGTCTCCTCAGTATGTCCTAGGCAATGGCAAAACGTGCAAGACTGACAGATGCGTCCTCCTCTACCACGAAGTCCACGTCCACGAGAGAAATAACCTCCTCTACCCCAGGAGGTTGCCATAGCTGAAGGTGTCTGACTCGTGACGGTAGTGAGAACAGTGATTCCGCTAAGTCTGCGGAAAGCTTCATCCATGGAAGGAATAGTAGCGTCTGCAAGGATCTAGGAGCGAGCAGCATCATATTCAGAATCCAAGGCTACTAGGAATACACCGACCATAGTTGCATTTCTATATGTCTTTTGTTGTTCCGGAGTGGCTTTGAGTGGCATGAAGCTATGAAGCTTCTCAAACATCCTACGCAATGATGTATACATGGAATGAAGAGGACGTCCGTTCTGTTTGTGGTGAAGATATCATGTTGAAGCTGAAGTATCTTAGTTTCATTCCTTGCCTGAGAGTATGTAGCCGCGAGGATATCCCACATAGCCTTAGCAGTAGGTTGATGTAACACATCATTGGCAATCTCTGTCGTCAACGTCCCTGAAGCCAAACTTTGGCATATGCATCATCTGCCTCCCAAGAGGCATTTACCTCAGTCTTCTCCACGGTTCCTCGTCGGTAAGAATATGCTTCTTACCGCTCGACTTCATGAGACTCATGAACTGCATCGCCCAGAGCTCATAGTTTGTCCCGTCCATCTTGACAATAGGCGCTGGACCTCTGAATGCGCCAGTAGAGGGAACATCGGCCTTACTTTCTGACATGATTCCGATGGAGAAAGACTAGGAATAACAAACGTCTGAGAATAGTCGTCTACACAGACATGTGGGGATTTGGTTGCGTGTGTAGACTCAAGACGCAACCAAATCCATCAACAAGCGGAAGAGCTCTGGAGCACTCCTTCTAGATCACGGGTCAACGTACGCACGAAGGCGCGCTACCGCACAGAGGTGCGCAGCGTGGGTCTGTACGCAAGAGAGCACACGCGCACACAGCAGACGATTCTACCGCACGCAAGTGTGCTGGACAGAACCGGGCGACGCCCTAGGTTGGGTTGGGGGCGTCGCGCTGGAGGGCACGAGCGCTGGAGAGCGCGAGTGAAGCAGCGGTGCCCGGGGTTGGAGGCGCAGTGAGGCGACGCGTGGCACGGGGCTGGAAGGTGGGGGTGGGACCGATCTAGGGCACGAGAGCTCCGGTCTAGGACCGTCGCTCTGATACCATGTTGGGAAAAATAGAGAACTTACTTATTCCAGAAACCCTAGGCTTTCTTACATAGAGGAGAGACCTATGGGTAAATTACATGAAAAAGACATAAAGAAATAAAAATACTTACATAGAGGAGAGACCTATGGGTAAATTACATGAAAAAGACATAAAGAAATAAAAATAGACGACAGGATATATAGAAGCATATAAATATCTCTACAGTATCAGAGCGGGTTCGAATCTCGTGGGATTATTGTTGAAGATTTATGTTCATGTTTTTCTTTCGAGATTCGATTATTGTTCTTTCATGTAGATCATATTCAGATTGGCTCCAGTTCAAGATCATGTTCTAGGGTTTTCTTTGAAACCCTAATTCCAGGCTGTGATCGCAGATCCTTGGGATCGATCGTGCAGGCGGCGTGAGATCCCCCGCAGCACCAGGCGGCGGCACATCTTCTTCTGGTGGTTGGACTCCCACGAAGATCCTCCAGGCACCGGCGATGGCCCCAGTCATCCCCATCCAAACCACATCCAATAGTAGCCCTAAGTCCATCCATATGCAACTTAACCGCCAAAGTTTGAGTTCAAACATCGTAAATGAAAATGCTCGCAAGTGGTGTTGAGCCTCTCTACTAGGACAGATGCAACAAGGAGGTGGTTACTTTTGGAGACAATTTAATGATATCAACAATCGATCTTCTTGAGCAGATAAATGTAACTGTTGGGAAACGTGAATGAGATACGCTATTCCATAGCCATAGGCTCTCTTATATAGGAGAGTAGCCTATGGGTAAATTACATAAAGAGAATAACAAGAAAACAAAATAACGAAAAGATACAATTGTCTTATATGCGTCAACACTCCCCCTCAAGATGGAGCATAGATATCAATCATGCTCAGCTTGGACGCACACTTCTGAAATGGGCCTCTAAGTAATGCCTTGGTGAAAATATCAGCGGTCTGATTCTCTAATGTGACATGAGATGTAGCAATGAACCCCTTCTGAATCATGTCACGTATGTAGTGACAATCGACCTCAATGTGCTTGGTCCTCTCATGAAAGGCTGGATTATTTGCAATGAACAAGGCAGCCTGATTGTCACATTCTAACATCATAGGAAGAGGTATATCAAGACATAGATCTGCAAGTAGGGATTTCACCCACATCATTTCTGTGCTAGCCTGGGCCATAGCTCTGTATTCGGATTCAGCACTGGATCTAGCTACTACTGTCTGCTTCTTGCTCTTCCATGAAACTATAGCATCTCCAACATAGACTGCAAATCCTGATGTTGACTTCCTGTCCTTGGGGCATCCTGCATAGTCTGCATCCGCACATGCTGTGATAGAGATCTCCTTTCCTTTCTTAAATAGCAAGCCTGCACCTGGAGATGATTTTAAATATCTCAGAATCATGTGTATTGCATCCATGTGTGCCTGACGAGGTTGCTCCATGAACTGGCTCACACGACTCACTGCAAATGATATATCAGGTCTAGTGATCGTGACATACAGTAGTTTACCTACCAGTTCTCTGTACCTTCTTTTATCCACCTCTTCTGTGTCATCATCATACAGCTTCATGCTAGGATCCATTGGTGTCGTAGCAGGTCGACACCCTAGCATACCCGTCTCACTCAGTAGATCTGTGACATACTTCCTCTGTGACATGACTAATCCATATGAGTTTCTAGCAAACTCCAGCCCCAGAAAATATCTAAGGACTCCCAAGTCCTTGGTGACGAACTCGGTCCCTAGCCTTTCTTTTGCCTGCTTAATGCCCTGGTCATCATCACCTGTAATCAAGATATCATCAACATAAACCATGATTACAATGATACCTCTTGCCGTCTTCTGAACAAACAAGGAATGATCAGCATTGGATCGTTTATATCCTTGTTTCTCAAAGAGGTCTGAAAGTTTCTGAAACCATGCTCTGGGGCTCTGCTTAAGACCATAGATGGCCTTGTGTAATCTGCAAACCTTGGAACACTCCCCCTCAACAGCAAAACCAGGTGGCTGTTGCATATAGACTTCCTCCTGCAAGTCTCCATACAGAAATGCATTCTTCACATCCAGTTGATAGAGTGGCCAATCTCTAGCAACTGCAACTGATAGCAGGATCCGTAGAGTGGAATGACGCGCCACAGGGGAGAACGTGTCAAGGTAATCTACCCCATATGTCTGTGTGAAGCCCCGAGCAACTAGGCGTGCCTTGTACCTGTCAATGGAACCATCTGCATTGTGTTTAACTGTAAACACCCATTTGCAACTCACCGGGCTAACATCTGGAGGTATAGGAACCAAACTCCAGGTTCCTCTAGACTGAAGTGCCGCCATCTCTTCTTCCATTGCTAGCCGCCATCTAGCATCCTGCATAGCATCCTGATGGTTCCGTGGAATGTCTGTAGCTGAAAGTGCCAAAGCAAACGTCCTGATGTCTCCAGATAGCCTCTCAAAAGACACAGTTGCTGACAATGGATATTTGGCACAGCTTCGTTTCGGCTTGCGTAGAGCGATTGGAACATCCAGATCATCTGTGTTATCACCATGCTCCTGTAATGCATCCTGTTGAGAAATGTCGTCAGATCCATCAACATTAATATTTTCATTACATACCATAAGCGAGCTAGTTGACGGGTCATGACCATGAGCTGGAGGAAGCCTGCGGGTGTAATGGAATGGTAGCGGGGATACTAGTGATGATGGTGGTGGTGGTTCCATGAATACGGCATCTGGAGGTATGGGTGGTGGCTGCATGTTTCCGGAGTCTGAAAAATACATAACAGATTCAAAGAATGTAACATCTGCACTGATCATATACCGCCGACGCACAGGATCAAAACACTTGTACCCCTTTTGAGTTCTGGGGTACCCCACAAAGATACACTTGACAGCCCTAGGAGAGAGCTTGTCAGTACCAGGCGACAACTGGTGGACAAATGCGACTGACCCAAACACACGAGGGGTAAGAATGAACAGATCCTTGTCAGGATAAATGAGTGAAAAAGGAATTTGTTCATTCAAGACAGACGAAGGCATACGATTGATAAGGTAACATGCAGTAAGGACTGCATCACCCCAGTAGGAGTACGGAACATGACTCTGAATAAGAAGTGACCTTGTGACATCAAGGAGGTGACGGTGTTTTCTTTCAGCAACCCCATTCTGTTGTGAGGTATGAGCGCAAGATGTTTGGTGAATAATTCCTTTTGAAGAATAGTAATTGGCTAGAATGTTGGTGCACAACTCTAAGGCATTATCACTTCTCACAATTTTGACAGATGTGGAAAAAACATTTTGAATTTCATTTAGAAAGTGGATAACAATATTTCCTGCTTCAGACTTATTTTTCATTAGAAATACCCATGATGCTCTAGAAAAATCATCCACAAATACAATATAAAACCTGTGCCCCTGATGATTGGGAACACGACTCGGACCCCAGACATCGACATGAAACAACTCAAACTTGGAGTTACTACTCCGACCTTGACTACTGGGAAAAGACGACCTGTGATGCTTTCCCAACTGACACGCCTCACACTGGATAGGTGTGTGAGAGAGACCATAGGGTAGAACTAGACGCAACTTCTGAAGCGGTAAATGACCAAAACGCAGATGCCACAGGAGAGGAGATACTTGTTCAGCGGGAGAAGATGTGATTCCGGCAAACGGGGTCTGGTTCAGACGATAAAGGCCTCCTTGCTCATAGCCATGACCAATCACGTTGCCCGTACGGATATCCTGAAAAATCAAGGAAGATGAATCAAAAATAGCTCGACAATGGAGATCCTTCGTAATCTGACTAATTGACAACAGATTCATAGAAAAATGCGGTGCATGTAGGACATTCTTGAGCTGCATAGAGGACGTCAATCTAATCTCCCCCTGACCCGTGATAGGGGAATGTGTGCCATTGGCAATAACTACTGTCCGTCCTGGAGGAATCTGAGTATATCCTGTAAGTAGACTCTGGTCGCCACATAGATGATGTGTAGCGCCCGAGTCCATGATCCATGGCAATGTATCAGATCTACTACTGTGGAGTGCAAGTGTACTACCTGAAGTACTAGTAGAGGCAGAAGCAGACGCAGCAGCATCAGTATGACTCTCTGTAGTCGGTGCTGGACCAGATGGTGGGATAATACCCCTGAGGCGGGCAACCAGGTCATCAAATCGTTGATCCAGTGTAGCAGCAGACGGGGGCTCTATCTGCTCGGCGGCTCGTGCAGATGCAGGGAATCCATGCTTTGAGTAGCATGTGTCTTCAGTATGTCCGACGCGGTGACAATATGAGCATGTTGGCCTATTGCGGCCACCCCTTCCACGAGGGGTACGTCCACGGCCCTGGTGATGAAAACCGCGGCCTCTGTTGGCCGCCATAACTGAGGGATTCTGACTCGCAGCTGCTGAAGGTACTGTGATCCTACTCAATCTGTGAAAAGCTTCCTCCATGGGAGGAATAGTCGAGTCCGCCAAAATCTGTGAACGTGCTGCCTCATACTCTGGGTCAAGTGCAGCAAGAAATACACCCACCATCGTCGCATTCCTGTATGTCTTCTGTTGTTCTGGTGTGGCAGTAAGAGGCATGAAGCTATAGAGCTTCTCGAACATCCCTCTCAATGATGTATAGAGAGAATGTAAAGGACGACCGTTCTGCTTTATCGTGAATATATCATGTTGTAGTTGCAGGATCTTCGTCTCGTTCTTTGCCTGAGAATATGTTGCTGCCAGGATATCCCACATGTCTTTGGCTGTAGGCTGATGTAGAATGTCATTGGCGATTTCAATAGCCAATGTGCCAGATAGCCACACCTTGGCATATGCATCATCGGCCTCCCACGAGGCATGAACTCCAGTCTTCTCTGCAGGCTCGGGCTCGGTAAGAATGTGCTTCTTACCTGTAGACTTCATCATACTCATGAACTGCATTGCCCACAGTTCATAGTTCGTACCATCCATCTTGACAATGGGTGCTGGACCACGAAATGTGCCCATAGATGGGATATCTGCCTTGCTTTCTGACATACTGGAGATGGAAGACTGGAGTGACCTAGAGAAGATAATCTTTGTCTACAATGACATAGACGGGATTAGTTGCGTGTGTAGACGTCAAGCAACTAACCCCATGTATATCAAGATCTGTGCCCTAGGTTTCTGGGGCTTAGGGCACGCAGGCACGTGCAAGAGGCACGTGCGCACGCAACTGGATGTGCACGGTCAGGCAGGTGCAAGCGCTATTGCGTGCACTGGCGCACGCTGTTGCACAGCGCACAGAGGTGTGAGGCGCGCAAGGATTGCGCGTAGAAGGGCGCACAGTCGCGCAAAGGCCCGGGATGCGCGCTAGGCGCTGGATGTGCGCTTAGGCGCAGAGTTGCTATGCGCACAGTCGCGCACAGTTGCGCAGAGAGACTATGCGCACAGCCGCGCACAGTTGCGCACAGTCGCGCTACGCGCGAGATGCGCTATGCGCAGAAGCACCGCAGGCGATCGGAGAAGGTCGGCGATCGGAGAAGGTCGGCGATCGGCTGGGTCGGAGCCGAGTAGAGAGAGAGAGAAGGGAGGCCGGCGGGTGGGGTAGGTTAGGGTTAGGGTTTCGAGAACTCCGGTCTAGGACCGTCGCTCTGATACCATGTTGGGAAACGTGAATGAGATACGCTATTCCATAGCCCTAGGCTCTCTTATATAGGAGAGTAGCCTATGGGTAAATTACATAAAGAGAATAACAAGAAAACAAAATAACGAAAAGATACAATTGTCTTATATGCGTCAACAGTAACCATAGCTTCTTACGGCTCCCCCAACTTGCTGCCATGGTTGCCGCCAAGAAGACAACGAAGCTCTACCTCCAGGCCGCTGCAAGGTGGCATCTGGACTCTTCTCGCCATGCGACGCCTCCTCCAGGTTCTTCTCCATCGCATGTGCCTCCTCCGATACGGCGAGCCCTAGCCGCCTTCAGTCCTCGTTGCTTGGCGGAGGCCTGCAGCTCCCTCCGCATCTGCATCGCCGCCTCGCGTGTCTCCAGATCGGCCGCTAGCAGTTGCAGCACCAACAATGGCACTCCTTCCTGTCGTAAGCACTCCCCCAGGCGATGGAGAAACCCCCAGGTGGAGCTCCTCCTGTAGCTGCCCCTCCAGGTGGCATCCCTCTGACCCACCACACCTCGACCAACTCAAGTGGTGCAAGCACCACTCTCCAGGTTGCGCCAGACGGAGGTAGCGAGCCCCATGGCGCCCACCGTGGGGCTCTTCAGCCCTCGCATAGATCTGCGGCATCAGCACCGCTCATCCTCATTCCAGATTCATGAGGTGGCATCGAGGCAGAAGCCCCCCAACTGGGGCGGCGTTATTTCCTTCCAGAGAGGTTTCCCGATGGAACCCTAAATAAGAAAAGGGTGGCCCAAGGGCTGAGCATTGTTAAAAAAAATTATTGTAAGACCCAGTTGGGCGGCTGATTAAAAAAAAGTTTCATGGGCCCACGAATGCTATTTAAAAAAAGGAGAGAGAGAGAGAGAGAAGAATAAAAAAGAGGCATAAAAAAACTGTACGTAAAGCAAAAAAAAGAGGAGAATAGCCGGAAAAAAAGAGAGAACGACTAAGCAAAAAAATGTTTCAAAAAAAATGATTTGAGAAGCCAAAAAAAAGTGAAACGGCTTTTTAAAAAAAATGTTTTTTAAGCCAGGCTTTAAAAAATGTTTCAAAAAAATATAAAAAGAAAAGCCGAAAAATGTAATCGGCTTATTTGGTTTTGTTTACCCCCATTTTGTTGTCTTCCCCCAACATAGTTGATTTCATGTATTCTGACTAGTTTGGGAGAAAGAGGGAGTATTGTGTAGAGTCACATGTCTGTTCCAAATTCATATGTTAAATTCCAGACCGACCGGATGTTCAGACTCTACAGTTCAGTTGTTCAGACTCGATGATCGGTTCCGAGTCATCAGTTTTAGACACGCACATGTATGCGGTCTTTTCAGATGAGCGCATGTTTACCATCTTTTGTCGCGGTCCCCATCATTCTTCTTGTTTTGTGGCCAGAGTTTTCAAGTGAGCCATAGGACTCCAGAGTAGAGGATCATTCCCTATGCCATGTAGGCAAGGGTTTTCATGTGGTATCATAGGGACTCCAGAGTAGAGTACCATTCTCTGTGCCAGATGGGAGAGACCCAGTTCTCTGACGAGGAGACGTTTCAGACTCCATTCTCCAGCGACCGTGGACTCCGACGAGAATTGCACTCCACGGCCTTTCAGTTCGACCATTTTCAGAGATGGAGCAGTTGTCCACATGTTGTGGCAGGCCAGAGTTCTCAAGGTGGAGACTCAATTCCGGTTGCAGTGACTCTGACAGGCGCAGTTCAGAGCACATGCTCTCCGACGAGGAGATTCAGTTGACTCACACTCCAGCTCGTTTGTCCTCCTCACCTACACGGTATGAGAAGCAACGTCCTCGACAACAGCCGACAGTTATGCGCGTTGAGTTGATATGTCTTTAGTGTCATGTATTGTGAGTTGAGTTTCTTTCTGTTTGTCCAAGCTGAGCATTGCATTCTCCAGCTTGAGGGGGAGTGTTGGAGTATTTGGTTGTACGCCTCTTATGTTGTAGATGGGTAAATGGATACCTCCAAGATCGATTTACCCCATCCACGTGTTTTGTCCCACATCTACTCGTGGTGGGACTTGGAGGCTCTGTGGAGGCTATATAAGGAGCCCTAGACCTCCTGTTCCATCGAGAAAGTGCAATGAACACATAAGCCCTTTGAGACGGTCTCCCATGGTTTCATCCCACTCCTTAGGGAGTAGGGTTCCACGTAAAATTCTGTTCTTCAATATTTTCTTTATCTTTATTCAGATACGCTTCCGCATTCCGATTTTCTAATAGATACCATGTGGAAATAAAATGATGACTTGATTATTCATGAGGCCTTGGGATTCTATTATATAGAGAGGAGAAACCATGTTGAGTAAATTACATAATAGAGATAAAAATACATAAAATAGAAAAAGATAAAATAACTCTCAACAATAAGTTTTCAAGGCCGTTAAAGGATTTGAAGATGTCCCTAAACAAGCGACCGAGAAAATATGCTTGGGTGACTTAATGATGGTTATAGACATCAAGGAAAAGTTTAACTAGCATATGATAGTGCATGTAGAGATTTTGTGAAGGTGAATGTAATGACTATGAAGAATTAGGCATGTAAAAAGTTAGAAGATTAGGTGAAAATATAAAGAAACCAAATAACAAAACTTGTAAGGTGTAGATAGATTGGACATTACAACGATTACCCCCCAATAAAGGATTTAAAGAAGTCTGACATCTTCTGAAATCAATACACTAAATAAGGGAGGTGAGCTTAATGATCGATCTTTCATATATGTTTAGCAAGCTTAATGAGTGTCTTGTCAATACAGAAATGGTAAGCATATGTATAAACTGGTCACTCATTTTTTTATCAGGAAGCTCTAGTAACAAATCTACAAACAGGGTGTCTGCGTTTGGGTGCGTTGAGATAGCATTTTGTGCATCATCGTATTTGTGGAACCTTGGAGAGTTCCCAATATCGAAATTGTGCAAATGACACCCCATTCGTAGGGCTCATTTAGAATTTTCCAACGAGCCAAAGAACATCTTGAGTATCCAAGCTCAAGTTATGAGCATTTTAGTGTACACGGATCAAAGATCCGTTTAAATCTGAGTCGAATTGGAAAATGGCCCGTTGCCTATAAATAGCATAGAAGTGGTCCACCTCCTCAACTCTAGCCACCCTCTATCCCCTCGCGGACCACTACCAATCTGGACGGAATAACACCACCAAAGTTACATGAGTTCATCCATTAGACGATCCAAAGGCATGATCATGTAGATGAGCTAGTCAATCCGGAATAAGTGGAATATGCTTGACTTATAGGTGGGCATCTTCTACTTACTTACATTTCCGCGGTAGTTAGCCGATCCTATTTAAAGTGGGAGAAAGTTTCACTATTTTTTTAATATGTTCATTATTCTCCTTAATGACCCACTTAATGGTCTAGTGGTAGTATAGTGTGTCTACCACACAAAAGACTAGGGTTCAAATCCCACTCTTGCAGTGGTTGCGTTAGGTAGTCGACGGCCAGCGTAAAAAATAGTCGAATCTTTTAACATGGATTTGAGCAAGAATCCATGTAGCCGACCCTACTTATAGTGGGAGAAGGCTTAGTACTTTTTTTTCATTATTCTCCTTAAATTGCAATTGGCAGCTTAGTGTGGACATGTAACGGCCATGATGTTGATGATATTGGGTAAGAATTTGCTCTCGGGCATATAATACATGTACGGAGATTTAGGCAATTACAATAAACCTTTGAAAGTCATTTTAATTTATGACATAATTAAAAAAAATAAATGTAGCCAACTTGTTAGTACCAGATGTTTCCTAAAAGCTTGAGCTTATACTGGAGAATCAATTTGACATACGTTGATCCATGTTCCAGATCTATGTCCATGAATACCCGTGCAATGGCTAAAATTTTTCAGCTCAAGTTTAAAGTTAGCAATCCTTTAGCAGTTCAACTCTTATGCAGGTTACTCCCAACTAAATTTTAACCAAACAAGACAACTGTATTCAAACCTCCCCCATTTATTATCCTAATGTTCATGTCCATATCTGAGAGCTGCAATTTATTTTCCACGCGCCAACTACAACAGACCAAAGCCTAAGAACTGTGTTCACTAGAGAACGAACTTGATGTGACAATAGTTGATTTTGGGTCCAAATAGACAAGGCAACTCAAAATATCAAGCCAAGGCTGAAAATATAAATTCTCAGTCTTAACATCTTGCGAGAGAATAAGCCTGAGGTGAAAACACATTTACCTGACCGAATGCATATGGAAGTGCCGAGTACATTCCTGCAGCTTTTTCTCTGTAAAATACAGTCCGTTCAATATCAATGACAGGCTGGACCATTAAAGCATTCTGTATCCCAATGGACACTAATCCAGCAAATAGTGAGCCCATGGCATTGAATAAGTCCTGTCTTGTACTCCTGCAATATGTGCATTGCATGGATGTCCTATCATGTTGGATGCAAGTCATGTTACTTCACTAATAAGATGCAATTTTTTTCAACTTACGTTTTGGAGCCCAATCCCCAGAAGATACTTCCTAACAACAAGGAAGCAGTGGTAGTGAAGAAAATTCTCATGGCACTGTATTCTGGGTGGTGCCAGAGGGACTTGTTCTGCTTCCAGAGGCAAGCACAAAATTGCATGAAGTAAGATTGAGAATATTGTGTCCGGAAGTAAAGATCCTGAGACTCTGGACTAGGTTTACTAAGTTCTTGAATCAACGCTTTATTCCTCCTAAATATTTGTAAGTTGGTATATGAAAGATGAGATGAATTCATGGAAAACTACCTGTAAATTTAAAATGTGAGTACGTACTGAAAGAGTTGAGATTTCTTGTAAACATCGGTGAAACTGATGCCCAAGCTCTCTTCATGTCCACTGCTGGTCACTTCAAGCATCCAGGTAGCAGGGTTATATCCACTTTTTATCTTGGTGATGCCATCGATACCCTTCAATCAAAAACAACCCACCAATCAGTACATTGTTGTAGACATTGGAGAACAAGATCAAAAATGTTTCTCAAGCTATCTTCACCTCAAAATAATTAATGAGATGGCATGAATGCCGTCCCAAGGGACCAACATATATTTCTTCTCCTCCCTGCTTTATTAGAAAGAGCTAAAACAAATTCATTTTAGAGAGTTAGTGTGCTTTCAGATTTTACTGAAATCGCTTCTTCAGGCTTGCATCTCACCTCATCGAAAGACTCAAATATATCAATGCTAGGTTGGTGAATTGTGCACACTACTGTTCTTCCAGTGTCAACAGTGTTCCTCACTGCTCTCATTACAATGGCAGCAGCCCTTGCATCCAATCCAGATGTAGGCTCATCCATGAAAATGATAGAGGGGTTTGCGATCAGTTCAACAGCAATAGTAAGTCTCTTGCGCTGTTCCGTGGAGAGTCCACTTACACCAGGCAAACCTACTATCGATTCTTTTAGTGAATTCAATTCAACAAGCTCCATGACCTCTTCAATGAACATCTAGAAAATATTAAACTTGGAACATTGAATATAAGCACACTTCATTTAATATAAATACACAATTGTGTCATGTTTAACATCTGTCAACTAACCTTTCTCGTGGCTGAATCAACTTCAGAAGGTAACCGGAGCCATGCAGAAAAAACAAGAGACTCATATACTGTGACATGTGGAGAATGGATGTCAGTTTGTTCGCAATATCCGGATATTCGAGCGAATGTCTCTTGCTTCTTTGGATATCCAGCAATGGTGATGATTCCTTCAATGTAACCCCCCGTTTTCCTTCCGGCCAATACATCCATCAAGGTGGTCTTACCTGCTCCACTGACGCCCATTAGTGCTGTGAGCACGCCAGGTCTGAAGGATCCATTTAGATCATTTAAAAGAAGCAATCGATCTCCCTTGATGCCTTGAGCTTTCATCTCCTGCATTTTCCATAAACAGAAAATATGTATTCTTTTAAAATGTATATTGGTTCCATGGGTTACTTCTTACCGCTTTCCCGCGTTGGAATCAAATTTCGAGCTATGACTTAAGCTGGTTTTGAAGTCAAGTCTAATTTTGACCTAATTTCCCAAAATTAATTCTTACTAATTTAGAGAGAAATGTTGGAGGTCACTGGCTTACGATAATTTGCCCTTCAGTATGAATGCATAATCTAAAAATTGCATGATCACACAGAACAGGACCCCATGTAACACCATTAAGCTATGCCCATCCAAACAGGGATAAAAGATAAAACTTTCTGAAGAAATTCGATGTTTTGACTTCATAGGTTGCACTTACTGCCGGCATATCCACAGAGTACTTGATGTTTTCAAAAGCAATTGGAAGGGGAGTGAATGGAAGAATCATGCCCTTCTTTATCCGATCTGTAGAATTAGCATTCACTCAGATGTCAGAAACTACCAGAACACAAGAAACATGACTGTGTGATGCTCGTTTCCAAGAGTTCTACACTACCTTGTGAAAGAGTACGGAGGGATGAACTTTTTCTCATGTTATGTAACTCAATGGTATTTCCAGATTCATGTGCTTCTTCGTCAGAATATTCCACTAACACTATGGCATGTCCCTTCCCTAATGCTGAGTGGATTTTGTTTGATGTTAATAATAGCAACCTTCAGAGATATATCCTGATAGCACATGACTACGGATAAATACTTACGATCCAGAAAAGTAAGTGCCAAAACAAAGAGTCCATTAAGAAGGAAAATATAGCCAATCAATGCACCGACGCCAATCCAATACCAGTAGGCTTCCGGAAAGAAACCACGGGACTTCAGAAAACGCATGCCCAATGTTTCTGTAAACATTCCATCTCCCTATGCAAGATAGTTACATATAACCCTTGAAGAAGATATTATTATCAAGTATAAATAATGTAATAGAATTTACCACTTTTCCCCAGCTATGTCCTAGAAATTCATTTACAGAAATAGCACTCTGAGCATACATCAGGGGTGAAGACCAATAACCCCAAATCCACCACTTTCTGATGTTTTCTGCAAATGCAAATTGGCAAATTATCATGCGCCAAAATTAAGAGTACAAAGGAAGGACCCAGTGACCCAATGAAGCTACATCGCTGAGAATGAAGTCAAGGGGAGTGAGACAATAGATAAATGGGACGTTACGAATGTAGGCCAGGAAAATGAAAGAGATATCAAGAGTCGGAGATGAGATTTTTACACAGGAAACAAGAAAATCTCAGTGTTTCCTTCCCTTTCCAGAGCCAACCACGACTATAGTTTTTTGTTCAACGTCATTGGCTTTTATAAGGCTTTTAAACTTTCTCTGCTGCTATAATTAATGAAACATTGGGCATGTAAAATTAAAACCAATAGAAATGCTATAAATTTCAACTTACCTCGTGATAAGGCAAAACCCCCTAGTACAATGAGCACAACGTATCCAAAGGAACCAAAAGTGTTTGCAATAACAGGATCTCTACCTACGGCCGCAATGAAACGGAAGAGACTAAATGCCATTTGGCTAACCAAAGTAAGAATGAGATACTGTCTAAACATCCTGCAATCAGAACTTTATTGTTATTCTGCTGTAGGAAATTACACAGAGGATCAGAAAGACTGCAATATACCACACCTCTGAACACTTGAATCAAACCCAATTACATAATAAGTTAGTCCTGTCCAAACAGCAGCTTCAATAAGTGATACTGGAATCTTGAGAATCCATGCTGGAATAGCATATGCCCATCCAGGATAGAACCGAAGATTCCTTTGCTTGTGGAAAATTGGAAGCCTCTCCAAGCTCATTGCCAATTCCGCAAAACCATTGAATACTTGGATAACGATGCTAATAAAAAGTGCCCCAAAATAAACAGCTCCATCCTCTATGGTGTTCCGATGCAACTTCGTACGTAAGAATAAAGTCATCGCCACGACACTAGTAATAAAAAGCTGAAAATGGTAAAAAAAGTCAAGGTTGGCGGGGTCTAAAAACTGAAAACTAATTCATGACAAACTCAAACTGAACAACTTTTCCACAAGAAATAAATAAGAATATGTCATGTGATGGATGTAAATTTTGAGAATGTGAGGCGATAAAGGAAAGGGAATGGCTATGTTGGAAGACAGTACTCATATTAGATCTCATTTTCAAATCTTATTTCTATTATGACATCAAATTGTGATAGATTCATGTATCATCAAATTCACTACGGTAACCATCAGTGTAAAATTATATAGCCATATCTGATAGCTTAAAACTATCATGTGAAACTACCTATAGCTAGAAATATAAACACTATTTCCAAGTCCAAGTAAAATACCAGGACATCATTTCTTCGATTAGATTTTAATAAATTTTCATTGAATTCTTGGATGAAGTTATTATTAAATCACCCATTCCTTGATAGGCTGGTCAATTGCACAACATAATAGTCGAATTTATTTTATATGATAGTGCCTTGAGTGCTAATATAGTTTATGGGACCAGACATATACTTAAAAATATACCAGTAACACCATTATCTGATTACGGATTTGATTAGTACACCCCTTATTGCACGAATAGGTGATAATATGCACGAACAAGTGGAGTTCGAACTGACACCAGGTAGTGATCAAGCAGTTAATCACACCATTTCTAATCACGTTGATGTTGAGCATCCTCAAGCTGACCAACTGGAGGAGAGGCAACATAGTTTTGCTATTGATCGGCCCTGGAGAGAGATGCATCAGCCTTAGAGATATGACTTTCATGACATGGTTGCATTTGTACAACGGGTTATTGAGGAGGCAGTCTATAGAGCTCTCCACTAACAAGGAGGCTATATCAAGGGCAGAATCCATGCAGTGGATTGCTGCTATAAGTGAGAAGATGGAGTCTTGTGGAAAGAAAATAATGACATGATGGATTATGAGGCTCTAGGGTTCTCTTATATAAGAGGAGAAACTTATTGGACAAATTATATGATAAAGACGGAAAGAAAAGACAATACATAAAACAGGGAAAAATAACTAATCTCACAACACTCCCCCTCAAGATGAAGCATAGATATCAATCATGCTCAGCTTGGAACAACACCTCTAGAATGGCCCTCTATCTAGAGTCTTGGTAAATACAATTGTATGTTCCCCTAAACTGATGCGAGAAATAGAGATAACGCCCTGCTGAATCATGTCATGAGTGTAGTGACAGTCAGCCTCAATATACTTGGACCTCTCACGGAAGACAGGGTTATTGAAAAAAAAAGAATAGTCTGGTTGTTGCATTGTAAATGCATGGGAAGAGGCACATCAATAGCTAGGTCAGTTAGAATGGATCTGACCCACATCATCTCAGTACTCCCATGTGCCATGGCTCTATACTCTGACTATGCACTAGATCTGGAAACCACGGTCTGCTCCTTGCTTTTCCATGACACCAAAGAGCTCCCTATGAACACTGCAAAAAACTAAGGTAGACTTCTTGTCCATAAGACATCATGCATATCTGCATTTACGCATGTGTAACAGCAAGAGATGTCAATTTGCTAAAAAAACAGTTTGGTAACGAGAGAGGACTTCAGATACCTCGGAATCATATGAACTGCATCCATATGTGCATGTTTAGGCTCCTCTATAAACTGGTTAACTCTCCTTACTACAAAAGAGATGTATCTCATGGTGATGATCACATATAGGAGCTTCCCAACAAGCTCCCTATACTGCCTCTTGTCTACCTCCTTTGTATTATCATCATATAACTTTATGCTAGGGTCCATGGGAGTAGTGGCAAGCTTGCAATCCTCCATGCATGTCTCAAAGAGAAGATCATGAACATACTTCCTCTTGGTCATAACAGGACCTTGTTAGTTCCTGACAAACTCAAGTCCTAAGAAGTAACGTAAATCACCAAGGTCCTCGATGACAAACTGTTGTCCAAGGAAATCCTTAACCACACAAATACCATGCACATCATCCCCTATAACAATGTTACCATTAATATAGACCAGTATAGCAACTATATTGCTTTGAGCCCTCTAAACAAACAGTGAATGATATGCATTCGATATCATAAATCCCTATTACTCTATCAAGCCTGAGAGCTTCTGAAACCATGCTCTGGGTCTCTTCTTAAATCCATCGATAACCTTATAAAGTCTGGAAATCATCTGACACTCCCCCTTAGCAGTGAACCGAGGTGGTTGTTGCATGTAGATTTCCTCCTGCAGGTCGCCATAGAGAAATGCATTCTTTACATCAAGCTGAAATAAGGACCAGACCCATATCACTACAATTGAGAGAAGGACATGCAATGTAGAATGAGAGCCACGAGGGAGAAGATATCCTGACAGTCCACCCTATATATCTGATGAATCAACGAGCCACAAGCATCGCCTTGTAGCAATCAACATTGCCATCTGCATGATGCTTTACTATGAACACCCACTTGCATCCTACCACAAATGCCCATGTAGGAGCTATAACAAGGCTCTACGTGCCACATGACTGTAATACGTTCATCTCCTTCTCCATGGCAAGACATACTGATTGTCTTGTATAGCCTCCTAGTATGTTTGTGGAATCTCTATGGCTGACAGACCCACGACAAACCTCCTAAAATCGTCTGAAAGATGCCCCAAAGAGACATGGGCAGCAAGAAGATATGTAGCACATGTACGCATCCACTTCCGCAAAGCAATAGACACATCAAGGTCACATGAAGCCTCCTGAGAAGGCGCATGCTCGTCATGTATAATAACTTGCTGCATAGACAAATCATTAGTGTCATCAATAGAAACAATGTACTCAGAACATACATGGGGCGTACTCGATGATGGGGAAGGTCCATGAGCAAGAGGGATAGTGAGAGGCTTGTGAATATAAAGTACAACAAAAACTGAGCCAACGTACTGGGTGACGGAGGTGGAGGAACCATAGGAGATGGTGGAAGTGGTGAAGGTATGACATATGTGGAGGAGGCATATATACCTCCTCTCTAGAGTCAGACGAAGTCAACCTATCACCTGTAGGGGATAAATAAATGACAGACTCCAAAAAGGTGACATCAGCACTGACGTAGTATTTTCATCTAACTGGATCGAAGCAACGGTTCCCTTTTGAGTCCGGGAATAGCCTATAAAGACATATTTGACAGCTCTAGGGAGAGCTTCTCATGACCAGAAGTCAAGTGATGCACAAAAGATAGAGCTAAAAACACGTGGTGTAAGACAGAATAGATCCTTCTTAAGAAACACAATCGAGAAAGAAACCTTCTCTCCTAAAACAGAGGATGGCGTACGGTTCATCAAGTAACAGGTAGTGAGAACTGCATCACCCTAAAAAGAATAGGGAGCACAACTTTGAATCAGGAGATGTCTGGTCACATCAAGTAAGTGACGGTGTTTGCGTTCAACAACATCGGTCTACTGTAAAGTGCAAGCACCCAAGGTTTGTTATATGATGCCAAGAGACCCATCGGTCTACTATAATATCTGTCGCATATTTATCTTTGATATTAAGGTTATTATGATTGTTAACTGTAATACGATGGAGTTGACCGCGTAATCAACTCAGGTTGTAATAAGGTTGGGTTGCCTGCATAAGCAACTCAGGTTAATGGAAGACCCGTGTAGGTCAGGTTGAAAGCCTGACTCGGAGACTTTGGTCGTGGTTTTTACCTCGGAGGGTTTCCACATTGATACATATGCGCTTGTGGTTGATTTGTTTACCTTGTGATCAAAAGTACTATGTAACGATGTACTTGTTTTTTAGATAAATGTGTTTGCAGTGATCCAGCTCATACAATCTAATCCACTTGCACCCCATCTAGTGTGCGAGAACCAACATGAGATTTCTATGAATGCGTGACATTCAGTTTTCATCTTTACTTTGGTAAGGCATCTCAAAGATTCTGCCCCATATTAGAGGATTGCTCCAACTAGTAGTGAGAGATGGCGAGAAATTTCACTTTTGTCTTAATGATTGGCATGGTTATGGTGTGTTTTGTGACCACTATCCAAGATTGTATGCAATTGTGGGAGATTAGAATTCATTTGTGGATCGGACCTACTCAGTCAATACGTGGGCCCATTCTTTCAGATCAGATTTGTTTGTGCAGCGGGTGGCAGATTTTGTGAGTATGATAGACCCTCCACTAAGAGAGATCATTGGGTGTAGGCACAAGGTTGATTTTCCGTCAATAAGGCCTATAGAAATTATCTCAACTTCAAAATGAGATGCAAGAGGAGCTCTGTCGTGATTATATATTGACATGGAAGAGCAGGACCCCACAGAGAATCAAGGTGTTTCTTTGGCTCGCTAGACATGAGAGGTTGCTTACAAAGAAGTGAAGGGATAGGCTATTATGGATTGTTGACGTGATTTGCCCGAGATGCAATGACGAAGTTGAAGCTTTGGAGCATCTCTTCTTTGAATGCGTATTCTTAGCCAAGGTGTGGAGGAGGCTGACTTTGATGGCTCAGGACAGAAGATTGCAATGCATTCCGGAGGTCCATTCGGGATTTCTGCGGCGACTCACATGAAGATAGCTCGCTCCCCTTTGCCATACTTTGGATTATTTGATGAGCTAGAAACAATTCTATATTACGAGGTCAAATATTTTATTTTGAAAATGTACTACAACATTGCAAGGCCCTTCACATGGTCTGGTCGTCAGTAGGATAACTTTTTTATAACGAATGAATGATTACGGTGGATCCCATCTCTGGACTCCATTCTTTTACTCGTCCAAAAAAAATAACCATAAAACTCTAACCCTTCCAGACTACGATCCTAACTAAATAACCTACAAAATTGACATCATATGAAGGTACAGAACCCTCTCGTCTCCAAAGATACTCTCATATTCCTAAAAACTACAAAACAAATCAAGGGTTATGCGCCGCAAATGTCCAATTCTGACACACTACAATCTGCAGATTAAAATTAGCAGACTACTCTAAAATCGACAATGGCAATAATCTATGTGCTTTACTATCACTTTACTTGCTCAAAATGATGCAAAAGGCATTTTTAGAAATGATGCAAAACAATAGTTATTTCAAAGCAACTGCTTCTTTTAAGCTTACTTGGACAAGTTTGAAGATGTAAACAAAGGAGTTTCTCTTCATCAGCAAAAATTCTCTGGAGAAACAAGCTTTTAGCAGTTCAAGCTTGCCAATGCCATACTTTGAAGTAGTTAGAGCGGCAGGGTGACTCTTGTTCATATCGAAAGGGGTGCTAAGTTCGTTTCTCAACTCAAGGCCAACATGAAATGACTGAAATGCCACTGCAAATTCCTTCACAGAGATGAAGCGGTATGGCATGTTCCTGCGTGCCCAATACTGCTCCTGGTCCTTTTTGGAAGTTACCTGTAAAGGCAGAAAATGCATAGTTCACAGCCCTGTTTGTTACAAGAATAATGATCCTGAAATAAGCTTTCTATATATGAACACGTATGCGAGATATATCCATTAAAACACCTCAGACAGAGAATCTCTAATGTCAAGAAATCATATATTTGACTATTTTCAAACCAAGCAGGGATATCTCACATTTTGACCTAATGTACAATCAATGAAAGTAGTCATTAAAATGTATTTACACGGCATATAATAAAACACGTAATTTCCTAACTTACCTCCTGCAAAAAATCTGCTATTCCTTTCCTCTCGGGACATTTAAATCCCATCATTTCAAAGAACTCAACAACATTCTCTCGTGGACCTTGGTACACGATGCAGCCTTCAGAAAGAAGAATAATATCATCAAACAATTCATATGTTTCGGGAGCTGGCTGAAGCAGTGCGATCAGAGCGGTTCCATTGAGTATGTGAACAGATTGTCTGAGAGAACTAATTATTTGGTAGGTTGTCGAACTGTCGAGACCATTAGATATTTCATCCATAAACAATGTCTTGGCAGGTCCTACAAGCATTTCCCCTAATGGAGAAGATAATCGATGGAGATATTAGACTTGAAAAATAAAATAATACAAGTTTCTTCTGTGTTTTTTTTTTCACCTGTTGTAAGACGCTTCTTTTGACCTCCTGAAATACCCCTTATCATTTGATTTCCAACCATGATGTCTGCACATATTTCCAGTCCAAGTATCTATATAGAATACACTGAATCAGTCTTGTTACCTTTTTGCTATACAAGGGATTACTACTTGGAGATGAACACTGTCTGGTAAGCAAGGTTGGCAATATCATGATATATCGAAGATGTATCTCCAATATATCGGTATAGACGAGATGCGGGTACTCATATTCATATAGATATCCTTTTCCAGGATATCGGTCAACATCTCGTGAGATATGGGCAATATATCATCATATCGAGCCATATCGCTAAAAAATGATTGGTTTATGTACAAAATTTCTTGGATATCAACCGATATCATCGATATTTCACTGATATATATATATATATATATCAATGATAATGCCCTTGTAAGCTTGATTTCACTACTTATTTTGCTACTCCTAGTATTCAAACATATCGTGAATTATATGTTTTGTTTTGAGTCGTGGGTGTTGCAACCCCACCCCCGTAGGGGGATTGCGCCTGCTCCCCCTTGACCCTCCCTAGACTCGCTGACCGATCAGCGAGACCCTCGTCTGGTAGGGTATGGTGTGATAGAGGGGTGCATACGACCGTTCTTCAATTGGTGAACTTTGTCCTCTTTGGCAATAGAGATGAAAAGAAGTCTAATGCTGATCAAGTTAGAATCACAGCTACTTTGATTCCAAATTTCCAATTTCAATGTTTATTAATCACCACCAATCAATATTAACAAACGATATGTTCGATATGACCTATATGTGCGATATAAGGATCATCGATCATTGTGTCTTCTATAGGTTCAATTACCTAGGACAGAAATCTCATCCCCCATTTTCTTTTGTTAAGTGAAGACAATCCTAGTTGCCTGTGAGCATGGGGGCAACCCTTTGTGTCAATTCCCCTTCTGTAGAGGAGGATATTCCACATGAAATCTATGTGTTCTTGTGTAGCTTAATTGTGATTGTTCCTACAGAAACTATTTATCCCCAGAAAATACAGGTGATATTTGAGCCTCTTGAGCGTCCACAAAATATACCTTCAAAAAATAATCCGTTACTACGTCCTCCTGCCCTTTTAATGCTGAAGCCTGCGAAAAGATGGAAAGCACTTGTCAAACCTCATAACCATCAACAATTGTGTCATCTGAATTGACATAGACTTCTCAAAAAGCATGTTTTCTTATGTGTTCAACAAAATAACAATAATTGGAACATAGAGTAGCGTAGAACTGAAAATTTAGCTTCCTTTATTTTCCTATTATCGAGCACAACATATTTTCCTTGATAAGCCTAAATAAAATAAAAGGTTATTGTACTATCTACGTAGCAAATATGGTTCTAACCTTCATGAAGAGATCTATATCTGCATCAGGCTTGATGTTTGCCGCCTTTTCTCTTTTAGCAAGTTCCATCAGCATGTCTAATATATAACATCGAGACACCCTTTAATCAGAATACTAGTATAATGTCTACCCAGAATCTTTGATAAAGATCATACCATAGCGACTTCCGATTCCTTGGCACCTAGCAGAGAAAGTCAGAGTTTCTCTAACAGTCATTTGGCCAATATGAACATCATTCTGACTAATATAAGCTGAAGTTCTCTGTGGAATAAACTCATCAAACTTATGGCCATTGTAACTTATTGTTTCGGAGGCCTGTGTTTTCATTATCAACATTTTTTAGAAAATTAATAATATATAGATTAAGTGGTTGTTATTTAACTAAGTATAATCATTAAAACTTGAACAAAATCTAGAAATTGTCGAGGAAACATCGCTTACAAATGTAGCAAGATCGCTGAAATAAGTACATATGCTTGATGGTAAAAAAGTGCTTATTAAGTAAAATGAGAATTATCTTTGACAAAGAATAATTAGGCCAAGTTTTTCTGAGAACTAAGAGCGTTAGGAAAGTGCATGATATAAAAAAGTCACAGTATGGAGATGTTACATGTTTACAAGGAACAAAACATCGAACGTTATTAGAAATGACTGTGTTCAGGGCATAGTTGTTGGCATTGCCTACATCAGATTATAACTATTTACATGAATTTGAATTCCCTTTAATGAATAAATATTTGGAGTATTCAACATATATTACTGAGAAAGAAGTAGTATAGGGTTAAACGAGAGAACCTTGTCCTTTATACAGGGTGAGCTCAAGGGTATTACAGCAGATCCAACAGGAAAAATGGACAAATAGGAATAGTAGAAAACACACTTAAAATTTGGTTGCCCACTATCAGAAAATTAGTTTAAACAAATTAAGGAATTCCTGACATGTTCTTAAGAAAGTAGATAAACATGCATCATGACCAATCATTGATGAATATGATAAAGTATGTATAGTCATGAAGGAATTCAACCGGCACAAGACCCTAACATTGAAATAAACTAACTATAAGTGGATGAACTTTTATTTTCTGAAATACGAAAAGTCCCTACAGCATGCTTTATGGGTTGAAACTAGCGAGATTTCGCACTATTAACATCAGTGCACAAAACCAATACACGAAAAAATGTATTCATTGCTCTAAAATGAAGACAACCAACACGAGAGCACCATAAAACAACTTTAAACTGTCTTTCAAACTCCCTCCACTAGACAGGATATTTATGGGAAGCTTATATAGAAACCTTCAAAGACCCGCCAAGTAAGCCCCACCACCATCCCCCGTCCGTGCCTCTAGTGTTTGCCTTCTTGGCTACTGTTTACTCTAGTCAAACCATGGCAAACAAAAAGGTACCGGAAGTGCTTCATCGATATTTTTCCCATTAGACCAAGAACATCGAAATCGAAGCTTCCATACTCAAGATATGCCCATTTCAGTTTAAATGGATCAAGGGTCCAAAAATAGTCTATTTCCTATACATAGAGTTGTTAGAGGCTCATTTACCTCACTTGTTTTAAACACTAGAAAGCGCCACTCGCAGCCAGTCATAGCTCTGCCATATCGTTATCAAAGAGATTCTAGAAGGTCGTTAGAGCTTGCATATTCGACGATCTAAAGATGCCACCGTGTATAGGATTTCATAGTCATCTTCGTTCAAGCATCAAATCTGTAAGAAATCTTCTCCAAAATCTAGTTTTGGGGTTTCCTTAGATCTGACCTAACCTATTTCCTATGTATATGTTGTAGCATTCACATGAGGTTAGAGGGGGAAACATGCTGGTGTCCGTCCCAAATTTATTGGAGGAACATACCCGGAGGTAACAACTTAACCCCATCCTTGTGTTGGTTCTATAGACATTTTCACGGTCATATTATGATTGTGAATACCATAGACCATGGGGAATTTTATGTGAATGTTTCAATTATATGTAGATAGTTGAAATACCATCTTATATACTCGTATGGATATTACCTTCCATTTTCATGGTTCTATGAGCAATTAAAAACCATGAAAAATACATTATGAGACTGGAAATATCAACATGGATCTAAAGTCGAAAATGAGATCTGCTACTTTTAAAATTCACTTTGATCCATTAACATGTCAAGTCGCTTGATCAAAAGATGCTATTGCCAAATAATGACCAAGCAACTTTAGAAATCATTTTCTACATTAGTAAATGACATGGTTTCTAGTTCTGCTATTTCCATGCTCTCTATTTGTACTTGTAACCCTTTGAAACTATTATATAATCGGTACCTATTGGACCATAGGGTTTCACGTTGTATAAGAAATTCTAGTCCATGAATTAAATTCTCTCTATTGAATTCTCATTTTTTTCCACACGGTATCAGAGTGACAATCCTAAATCAGATGGCATACCCAAGAAACCCCCCACCACTGCAACTCCATATGATCCCTCAAAACTCCCCACTGCGCTAAGGAAACCCAAAAGACGATGTACTCTACATCCCTTTTCACAATTTACTTCTACTGATAATCTATCCAATTGTGATAGGAATTTTACATATGCTCTCAAGGTGGTCACTATTCCTTATGATAATTACAGTAGCCTTTAGGACCATGGTTGGAAACATGCTACGGATAATGAGATGGATGTGCTTACTTACAGGGGCACGTGAGACCTTGTAACCATGTCCACCATGCATGACCTATGTTTCCTACAGATAGGTCTTATGATGAAAAAAATCTCAAAATGGCTCTATTACCAGATTGAAAGCAAGGTTGTAGTAAAAGGCTTCACTCAGACCTACGGTATTTGAAAACTTTGAGACCTTCTTTGATGTGGGAACAATGGGATCTACTCACACAATTCTATCTGTCGTAGCCAATAAGAATTAGCTCATTTTCAGCTAAATGTAAAGAACTCCTTCCTTTATGGTGATCTAAAGGAAGTTTACACGATACGACCATTAGGTTACACCGTCGAGGGGGGTATCTTTTTTCTAGTCAAAAGAGGGGAAACACGCTATGGTGTTTGCCTAAATATATTAAAAAAAGGATTCAAAAAAACTTACAAAATGATTCGTGGAGAGTCGTGGCATGAGAAATTACATTATCCACATAAAAGCTACGAGCTAAAAACCACACAATTTATAGCTAGCCACAAAGCCCAAATGACCGCTAGCGGAAAGATGAGCTCATTTCTGGGTCTATATTTTGCCAAATAAAGAGAGTCCTAAAAAGTATCTAAGTCATGCAAATACACCCAGTATAAACCCAATTCAAGCCAATAGGGGAGGAAATATTGCAATTGAAAAAGAGATGTTCCACCGTCTCAATCTCCTCATCACAAAGGGGATGAATTTGAAACAACTGTGAAGAGCTTTCCACAACGATCCCTTGTCATGATGTGTCTTTGTCTCAATAACAATAAGAAAATGTTGATTCTTCTTGGAATCTTTGGGTTCTATATTAAATTGCAATCACGGATCAGTCTACTACTGGAGGAGAGGGTCTATCTAGCGCTCTATAAGTTTGTTTCACATAAAACAAATTATCCTTCTAGACCCAGTGATCTCTACCATCCGTCGGGCCATCAACACCGTTGAGGGAGTTGAGAAGACAGAGAAGAACTTCTAAACATTGGTCTGAAAAATCTGTACGAAACAAGGGCATCCAACTCCCATCAATCCAACAGTCTTTCACCTTTACCTCTTGATCTGCTATAAGAGCGAAGAGATGTGGGAAAAGTGATGTTAAGTTGCCATTACCACTCCAATTATCTGTCCAAAAAGCAAAGGAGCAACCATTGCCAAGAATAGCGTGAAAAAAATCGATATAATTCCACTCCAAAAGGCCGATGGAAAGAACGACGAAAGGGCATCATTATTATCTTGCACATGAACTCCATAGATACGATGAACAAGTTTGCAGCACAGGTCTTTGTCCCTGTCCCAAATTCTGCTAACCTACTCTCTCATATATGAGAAAAATCCTAAGGGAAAAAAATATAAAGTAGACAAAAGAATAAGCAAATATAGATAAAGGACAAATAAAAACATCTATCTCAACAAATGGTAAGTGTAGAGATAATTATGTAATCGGTGTATCTTTTATGCTATTTTTTTTCTTGGTTGCATCTTATGTAATTTACCCATGGTTTGTCTCTATATAAGAGAGCCTAGGGTTCTTTGGAATATAGAATAACTTTTTCTACCAACATGGTATCAGAGCCAAAACCCTAAAATCCCTCCCTTCTCCCTCGGCGTCGTCGCCCCTCCCTCCTCTCTCGGCGTTGTCGTTCGCCGCCCCCTCCTCCACCACCTTCTCGCCACCTCGTCGGCTCCTCGCCGCCCCCTCTTCACCGCCGCCTCCTCGTCGGCCCCCTCCTCGTCGGCCCCACTCGTCGGCCTCACTCGCCGGCCCCACCCACCTGCCCACCCCGCTGGCTCACCCCAGCCGGCCTCAACTGCAGCCGCCCCACCCATCATCTATGTGGATTTGAGTACGTAAAGTCTACATATGCACTCAAATCCTATGAAGTCTATGTAGACACCTGTCTTTTAGTCTACAAACCCTAGTTCTTCATCTCCGACGATATGTCAGAAAACAAGGTCGATATGCCCTCCATAGGCACGTTCAAAGGTCCTGCGCCAATCGTCAAGATGGATGGGACGAACTATGAGCTCTGGGCGATGCAGTTCATGAGCCTCATGAAGTCGAACGGTAAGACACGCATTCTTACTGAGGAAGAGCCGGCAAAGAAGACTGGGATTTATGCCTCCTGGGAGGCTGATGATTTGTACGCCAAGGTCTGGCTTTCAGGCACATTATCGATGGAGATTGCTAATGATGTTCTCCATCAGCCCACCGCTAAGGCGATGTGGGACATACCGGCGGCAACATATTCAAATGTACGAAATGAGACCAAGATCTTACAGCTCAAGTAGGAGATGTTATCAGAAATCTTATAAATGAAGTGCAAAATTTTTTTCTTCTCATGTGAAATATGTTCGTATTGATAATGCTTTGGAATTTTGCACTCGTTCTCTCTTACATTTTTTTCGTCAAGAGGTATTATTCATCAAACCACATGTGCATACACATCTCAAAAAAATGGAGTCGCAGAGAGAAAACGTCGTCATCTTCTTGATATTACTCGAACCCTGCTTATCCAGAGTTGTGCTCCTATTTCTTTTTGGGGAGATGCCGTCCTTACAGCTTGTTATCTTGTCAATCGTATGCCGTCCTCGATACTTGGTGAGAAAATTCCTCTTTCCGTCGTTTTTCCAGACAAGGAATTATTCTCACTTACTCGTGTTTTTTTGTGTTGTTGCTTTTGTTCATCAGTTGTCTCCTGGACTTGACAAGCTCTTGCCTAGAGCTGTCAAGTGTGTCTTTGTGGGTTACTCTCAGACTTAGAAGGGATACCGTTGCTATGATCCTATAAACAGGAAATACTTTGTCAGTGTTGATGTTACATTCTTTGAGTCTGTTATGTACTTTTCACCTGCAGGTGACAGGTTGGCCTCATCCACATCTAATGATGAGGTCTATGTTCCTCCTCCTATTTTGACTCCACCAATGTCCATTCTCGTTCTTGTGGTCACACCAACACCACTACCACCACCGTCGCCGCCACCACCACCATCGCCACCACCACCAAAACCACATGTCTCGCCATTACCTAAATATTATACACGTCGGTCGGGTCCTGCTCATGACGCACGTCAATCATCCAGCATGCCTCAGGTATGTCCATATGTTATTACTAATGATGGGTCGGATAGTGTGCATGTGCAGGGTTCATCTTTGCAGGAGGAATGTCAACCAGTGAGTACTGTGGTTGATGATCTGGATGTCCCTATTGCTATACGGAAGCAGAAACGCACTTGTGCTTCATATCCTCTTGCCTCTCAGGTTTCCTTTCATCATCTTACAAGGGACGTTCAGAGGTTTGCAGTGGCTTTGTCTTCCGTGGAGATACCACGGAATTATCAGGATGCCTTGAAGATTGATTACTGGTGTTCTGCTATGGAGGAGGAAATGGTTGCTCTACAGTCATGGGGTACATGGAGCTTGGTCCCCGCTCCCTCAGGAGCATCTGTCATTAGCTGCAAATGGGTATTCGTTGTCATGTATCATGCAGATGGTAGTCTTGACCGTTACAAGGCAAGGCTAGCGGCGCGAGGTTTCACTCAAACATATGGTGTGGATTATATGGATACCTTCTCTCCAGTTGCCCGTCATTCCATTCTTTGTATTCTTCTGTCAATTGTTGTGGTACGTGATTGACATTTGTTTCAACTTGATGTTAAGAATGCATTCTTGGATGGCGATCTGCAGGAAGAAGTCTACATGCAGCAGCCTCCGGGGTCCGCTGTTGAGGGGGAGAATCATATGGTGTGTAGACTTCATAAGGCAATATATGGCCTTAAACAAAGCCCAGGGGCGTGGTTTCAGAAGCTTTCCCTACTAATTGAACAACAAAGATTCAAGAGATCAAATGCGGATCACTCGTTGTTCGTCCAGAAGACTCCTAGAGGTACGGTTGTCATCATGGTGTATGTTGATGATATTTTGATTACAGGAGATGATACTCAGGGGATAAAGATGGCAAATGCATTTTTAGGTTGTCAGTTTGTTATGAAGGATCTTGGTACTCTATGATACTCTCTGGGGTTGGAGTTTGCCAGGAATGCACAGGGTCTTGTGATGACCCAAAGGAAATATATTACAGATATGCTTGTCGAGACGGTTTGGTTGGGTGTAGACCATCAACTACTCCTATGGACCCCAGCATGAAATTATATGATACTGATACAGAGGAAGTTAACAGGAGAATGTATAGAGAAATGGTGGGTAAGTTTCTTTACATTACTATAACTCGACCTGATATTGCCTTTGCAGTCAGTCGGGTGGGCCAATTCATGGAACAGTCGAGACAGATACATATAGATGCCATATATATGATACTAAGGTATCTAAAGTCGTCTCCAGGCACAGGGTTGTTGTTTAGAAAGGAAACAAATTTATCTATCTCGGCATGTGCGGATGCGGATTATGCAAGATGCCCTAAGGATCGGAAGTCTACTTCGGGCTTTGCAGTTTTTGTGGGCAGCTCTCTAGTTTCTTGGAAAAGCAAGAAACAAACAGTTGTGGCTAGATCTAGTGCTGAATCTGAATATAGGGCCATGGCACAAGCAAGTACGGAGATGATGTGGGTTCGAGTTGTACTAGAAGACATGCATATAGATGTACCTCTACACATGCAGCTACAATGTGATAATCAAGCCGTATTGTTCATTGCCAATAATCTTGTCTTTCATGAAAGAACTAAACATATTGAGGTAGATTGCGACTACACTAGAGATATGATCCAGAAGGGCCTGATTTCTACTTCACATGTTAGTTCAGAGGAACAGACTGCCGACATCTTCACCAAACCAATGCTCAGAGGACCATTCCAGAAGTGTACTTCCAAGTTGAGCATGATTGATATCTATGCTCCATCTTGAAGGGGAGTGTAGAGATAATTATGTAGTCGGTGTATCTTTTATGCTATTTTTATTTTCTTGGTTGCATCTTATGTAATTTACCCATGTGTTGTCTCTATATAAGAGAGCTTAGGGTTCTTTGGAATATAGAATAACTTTTTCAACCAACAGTAAGGGTTAAACGGATAAAAACGGAATATCCATTTAATCCAAATATATATTTCAACATACCAAAAGAAATCAACATAGGAAATGCGTTAAAATGCATGTCCTTGCATATATTATTAAAGGTGTACTTAGTTTATGCTTGTATTAATTGACATTATGCATGCCCTAATTGTCATTCATTTGAAGCCTACCTACAAGATATAGTCCTATGTGAAGAAGAAGCCAGGAAAAGTAGTGTTGTACATGGTTCATGGGTTAGATGGGTATCCGATCTGATCATATGGATTGACCCTAAATCAATTGGTAACCTACAAATCATTTCAGATTGGGAACCCCGCCTTCTTTAAACTAGGATGCTCGGGTCTCCAACCCTATGATCCATGGGAACCCATGGGTTGACCCATTTCATTGCCCCTCCATTCAGGATGATGCCTATGGGTCAACCCATCTTATTACCCCTCCAACCCGAACAATGTCCATAGTTTTACTGATCTCCCGCCTATTGCGACTTGATTAAAATTGCTAGTGACTAAGATCGATTCAAATCAAAATGAAATCTGTGTAAGACTAGAGATCGATTTGATCGGCAAATCATTGAAATCGACAAATTTTTGGAATATCGCACCACGAGAGGAATCCTTCTCTCCTCTGCCTCGGAGGAGCTCAAATCATTGAAATCGGCAAATCATTGAAATTAATACTAAAAGCGCGAACGAAAGCAACAAATCATTGAAATTAGTGAATCATTAAAATCAATAAATATTTGGAATAAGCAAATCATTGAAATCGTGGATTGCGGCGTCTTTTCTTGTGCGATGCCTTCGCATTGCGGCGGGTAATGCCTTTCTCTCCGTTTTTGACGGTCGATCTCACGATCATTCTCCCATCTTTTGGCGCGAAGCCTTCGCTGTTTTCAACCGCAATCGGTCCTTGTTTAAGCCGTCTCTCGGCGATGGGACCTCCTTCCGCTTTTGGACTATGGATTGGTCTGGTAAGGGCATCTTCATGAACCTTTTTCCAAGACTTTTTGCGCTGGCCAGGGACAAATATGCATCCGTGGATTCGTGCTGGACCAATGGCTCTTGGTGCCCGATCTTGGTGGATTCTCTCTCTGCTCAGCGGCTGATGGACTTCTCCGCTCTGATGACCTTACTCGTGGACGCCCCTACTCCATCGGGGGGCCATGATCACTTCACTTGGAATGAGGGGTCCTTTTCTTCGAAGAAGGCATATTTTGCTCTTCTCCCCATCGCTGTGCATCCGGAGGCGTCTTTTCTTGGTCACTGCAACCTCATATGGGGTCTCAGGCTTCCGGAAAGGGTTGGTATCTTTCTGTGGATTCTTAGGCGTCGACGACTTCTTACTCGCGACCGTCTTGTATCACTATTCCCAAACTTTCCCAATTTATGCGGGTTGTGCGATTCGGCTGTTGAGACGGCCGACCATCTCTTCCTTCACTGCGACCTCGTGCGGCCCATATGGGATGACGTTGCCTGGCTGAATCATTCGTCGATGGAGTCTTTTTGGGAGAGCATTGCAATCGCTGCAAATCGTCCGAGGTCGGAGAGACTGATTCCCATCGCGCGCATTTGGAGTATCTGGCTGGGAAGAAACAAATCTCTCTTTGCGGGGCAGAGATTCTATATAGAAAATATCTGTATTGATGCGAACCGCTTTTGTTTGGACTGGTCATCAGTGTAGCGTTTTTTTAAGGGGGCGATTGGTATCATTATTGATGTCATTTTCCCCTATTTCTCCCTTTCTGCTCCCTCTGTAAGTATTTTCTTTTTTCTCTCTTAATAAACTGGGGCGAACACCTACGGGTGTCTCCCCCTTTTTGGAGTGTCAAAAAAAAAATCATTGAAATCGGCAAATCATTGAAATCAATTATAAAAACTCGAATGAAATCAATAAATCATTGAAATCGACAAATCATTGAAATCGGCATATCTTTCGAATATGTAAACCATTGAAATTGGTAAATCTTGGAATATGGAAATCATTGAAATTGGCAAATCATTGAGATCAATCCTAAAAACTTGAATGAAATCGGCTCACTGACATTGGCAAATCTTTGGAATATGGAAATCATAGAAATCAATCTTTATAAACTCGGATGACAACAAAATAAAAAAAATCAATTACAGCACCATGATACGAATCCACATGGAATGATGCCAAATTCGGACGAAATGACGATGAATCGAAGTTGACGGACCTCGATTTGAGTTGTAGGTTCGATGGCACGGTCATCAAATTTGGGACGAAATGATCTCACCTTTCTTTTCCTCAATCTCGACCACAGGTCGACGGGGGAACTCCGCTATCACCAGTGAGGGTTTTGCAGAAGCAAATGATATAGAACGATGAGTTGGGGTCAAACCAAGTAGGAATAGATTCCACGGGTGTCTGTAGATATCAATGATCCATTCAGATGACTCAATTATCCGTTAGATTCATATATCCATTGGAACGGGTTAGATCAATCTATGATTCGGTAATAATGGATTAAGGCAGGGCACATTCGAACAGGTCGGATACACAATCCATGCACATCCTTGGACAAGGTATTCTGTACGTAAAAATAGATCAATTCAATGTTCGAGAATATCAAGATTAGTCCAGTTCCTTGATGACAAGCAAATGCTTACATATGGGAGAAGAACTTGTTATTTGGAGTACAATGCAATCTATTTTGACTAATCAAGTGCAGAAGCTAGGTATACATAGGCCGCTCAAGGGGCGACCAAAAGGTTATAGATGCAAATTTTCCTTTCTGATATGTATCCAAACGAAAGTCCTAAAGATGATATTCAGTCATAATAATTTGGTTTACTAATCTTGCTAAAAATCCCAGTTTTACCAGACTGTACTAAACATGTGGAGCTAGATAGGCACTTGTTAGAAATCGACAATATGAAAGCGTAATATCAGAGAAATAGAATAAACATGAAGAACACCAGGAACGTGGAACCCTACTCCGTGAGGAACGGGATGAAACCACGGGAGAACACCTCAAAGGGCTTGTCTTTCTACTCACTTTTCTCATATAATACAATAGTGTTGGGCTTTTTTATAGCTCGCACTAACTCTCCAAGTCACACAAATAGCCGGTGTGGGACTAAACCACAAGATGTGGTAATTGGACCCTGGAGGGATCCAATTACCCATCACTGCAATGACGCATACTCCAATACTCCCCCTCAAGCTGGAACATGCAATGCTTAGTTTGAACAAATAGAAAGAAATCTCAAACTCATAATACAAGACACTACAGACAATATCAACTTAACGCATACTCTACTGTCGGTTGCTATCGAGGATGTTGTTTCTCATATAATGATGGTGAAGAGGAACTAAAGGGTTGGACTGTGAGTTGAACCGGGTCTCCTCGTCGGAGAATGTGTGCTCTGTACTTTGTCTGTCATAGTCACTGAAACTGGAATGAATCTCCATCTGGAGAACTCTGGCTCGCAAATGCTCCATCTCTCTGAAGGGTTGAACTAGAAAAAAGTTGTGGAAACATCATCGTCGGAATCCACGGTCGCTGGAGAATCGAGTCTGAAAGTCTCCTCCTCTGAGAACTTGGTCTCTCCCATAATGGCTCAAAGAATGGGATCTCTACTGTGGAGTCCCTATGGATCACATGAAAAGCCTGAGCCAACCAGATCAAATATGGGGACCTCTCAAACAAAGAATGCACACATGTACGCCTTGAACTGAAGACTATGAACCATCTGTAGAGTCTGAGTCTGACCATCTATAGAGTCTGACATGTAGCTTGGAATCTGAACTGGAGACCTATAAAACTCTACACATACTCCCCCTTTCTCCCATATTGATCGAAAAACGACATCGACCAAGTTGGGAGAAGACATGAAGATGAGAAGGAACAAAAATAATCTCTCTTTTTTTCTTTTTTTATAAGTCATCATCATTATTTTTTCGAGTTTTCTCTTTTTTGTACGGATTTTTTTATGTATGCTTTTTTTACGTACGCCTCCTTTTTTTGTACGTAGCTACTTTTTTGAAGCCGTTCAATTTTTTTCTCAGCTTTCATCTCTCTTCTTTTTTTCATACAGATCAATTGGGCCCAAACATATAGTTCCTCTCTCTCTCTCTTTTTCTTTTGGAACATGTAGCAGTCCCCCCTTTTTTAAAACAAAAAAAAAAGAAAATGGGCTAAACACGCTAGACCCATGACCCTTTATTTAGTTTTCTGATTGGGAACCCCTCTCACGAAGGATGCCGCCCCCGATAGGCTCCTTCTTCGTAATCGTCGTCGTTGGAGAAGACACACCGCCTGCGACGATGCTAGATGCTGTTGCGGCTTCCTCCTATGCGATCTTTGCCTAGGGATGGGGAGTACAACCGTACGAGGAGGGATTTCCGTCTCATGTAGATGTTGCATGGAATGAGGATGCGGTGTGGCTGAGATCGATGGTGTTGTAGATCGGAGAGGAGGTATGAAGCCTCCGACTGGTGGTAGCATATGCCACTTCTTCTTCCATTTTTTTCGCGAGTACTAGATAGCGAAATCGCCTGAAAATGGATTTCACCATGATGTCGAAAACGCCACCTCATGTAGCTTCTCTTCGTCATCGGCTTAGGTTCCTAGATGGAACCCCAACATATGCGAAGATGGCACCACCGCCTGTGAGCCATGATCCTTCTACATGTGCTCGTTGTTTGGCCTTCATTGCTTTGCATTGCCTCAAGATACGTGTGTGGGGAAAAGATGATTATCAGAGGCATGGCCTGTTGCTGCAAGATCTTAATCTAGGGTTTGTGAACCGAACAAACCCTAGATGCCATGCTGAAATAGGGTTTCAACAGAAACCCTAAAACTCTCTCATAAATCTCGAACATAAACAGATCTCGAACAAATCAAGAATATAAAACAAATCATCGAGAATAGAACCCGCTCTGATACCATGTTAGAAATAGACAATGCGGAAGCGTAATATCATAGAAATCGAATAAACATGAAGAACATCGTGATTTTACGTGGAACCCTACTCCGTGAGGAGTGGGATGAAACCACGAGAAAACGCCTCAAAGGATGTGTGTTTTGTATTCATATTTCTCATATGATACAATGGTTGTGGGGGTTCTTATATAGCCCACATTGACTCTCCAAGTCCCATGAATAGCTTATGTGGGACTAAACCACTGGATGTGGAAATTGGACCCTACAGGAATCCAATTATCCATCACTACAATGACGTATACTACAACAGCACTCATCTAGGATAACTATGATGTAGACTTTCTATATCTTCCTTCCATAAAATACATAGATCATGTTGTAGTTGCCTTCACCAAAGGGCTTCCCATCTCCCATATTAAGGACTTGACTATATCAAGTTGTTATACCCAACCTGAAGGGAGTGCGGAGTTGTATATTTATTAGAATGGATCTTGAGGATGGATCCATTTGTAATTGGATTTTCCCATAGTTCACACATGATATCTGATAAAATTACATGAACTTGCTGTAAAAGTTTGACAATCTTTTTTTGTTTTACCCGTGGGTAAGCTGCATCTTCTACTTTTCCATGAGTTCTTTATGTTAAAAAAATAAGTGCATGTCATGGCCACTGTTAACCAGATATTACTATTATGCAGTATCAAACTAGACCACTTTTCTACACTGAAAAATAGATCATTGTCACAATTCCTATCTGACATTGGTCATGAGGAAACTGAACTCAAGATGCGGGTAAAGATAATAAATGAGACCTCAAACTAAAAAAATGGCCTCGAAGCATTCGCAAAGCCGAAAAATCATGATCGCATAGCAAGCAATAATTAACATTGGCAAAGCACTCATTTCCGTATATAAAATCATGGCCTTAAATTTCAACGAATTTCCGCCGAATTACTCCGAAATTTCCATCTCTCTAGGTCACCGAAATTGAAATACTATCTTATTTCTTTTTTCAGGATTTCAACGATATGTCAACGAAATTTCATCGAAACGGCATGTCGTTTCGGGTGAAACAACAAAAATAAGGGAATCTACTCTTTACTTTCACCGAAATTTACAAATATTAGTAAGCGTTTGCTTATATATTCGCCAATGTGTTGAGTTGTTAGAGTCTTGTACATTGTTTGAAGAAGTTTCTTTAGTTAGTTTCTAAATTTTAGATCTAAATCCAAACCAAATCAGTTAGACACGGTATTTAAGATTTAAATTCAATTTTTAACCAAAGAGCTTTATTTTGTTGTTCTTTCCTTGTTTTGATATATATGTTTTTATTAGAAGTTACTATATGTGCCACCGCATTCTTAATGACGAGGTGATTACCAAGGATTTTGCTTCTAGTTTAGCATACAGCTCTGACTCTAGGCAACACGTTGCTCTACATATCAACATGTATGATGATGACAATAATACTACTACAAAACTTATTTTTACAATTCAATTTTTCAAATAAGTGTGCATTTATATTTTATTTGTTGACTTAAGAATATTAAAACCTTATTTTTGGGGAAAAAAGTCAAGTTTAAAGTCATTTCCAAGATTTACGATGATTTCACCGAAATGCTCCGAAAATTTTCTTTCTGGACTTGGCGAAATGAAATCAAAATCTAAAATTGAAGGCACTTAGGGTTTCTCTCTACCACAAGGAGTACGTGTGAATGGGTGAGTTCTAGGTTATTAGTAACCTTCCAAGTCATGTGACTGTAAGTAGGGATGAGCATTGGGCTGGGCCGGCCCGGCCCAGCCCAAAAAGCCCGGTCCGACCCAAGCCCAAACAAACATTGGGTCGGACTTGGGCCCAACATTTAGGCCCAAAATATTTTTGGGCCGGGCTCGGGCTTGGCTCGGCCCAGCCCGACCCAGCCCAAAGGCTCGGCCAGAAGAGGGCCCGAACCCTTCCCATATCCTACATGCCTGGAAACTCTCACCTATTGCTTACACACTCTGTTCATGTATCATGTCTTCATACAATTTTTATAAATCAAGAAAGTCTGGTGTGGGATATATGAGTAGATGATCATAGTATTTCACTTCGGAATTAATTTTTCTTAATTAGTCTATGGTTTAGATTCTGCAGGTTATTCTTGAATTTGTTAGTGTTTATTTTTTTCCATCGGAATATTTTCTATTATTGAACCTTTACCCAATATGGGCATTATGTCGTTTTTTAACATGCAGTGTCTGGTGCACCTGTTGTTGCTAACTGTGTAAGTTTGGTTCACTCTTTCAATTTCTGTAATGAGAGACGTTTATGTTATCTAACATTGAGTGCATTTCTATAAAATGAGAAATCATCTCCGATAGAATTGAGTTTTAGTTGTTTCACAATTATTATGGCATATGTTTTAAACAATTTTGGCTCGTCTAACTTGAATTGAGATTGACTTTAAACAAAAACTCAAAGTTAATAATCTATAATGGGTGAAGATGGGCCGGCCCGGCCCAAGCTCAGCCCATAGGAATTGGGTCGGGCCTGGGCTTGGGCCGAACCAAAGAAAATTTTGCGGACCTAGGCCCGGCCCAAGGCCCAAAGTTTTTAAATGGGCTTGGGTATGGGTCATTCAGGGCCCGGCCCAGTCCGGCCCATGCTCATCCCTAACTGTAAGCATCTGCCTACTATCAGGTTGGATATAGATTGTATCTGTGAATGCTACGTAGTTTCTTGGTGTTAATTGATTGTTTGTGTCTTATATAACATATATTTTATTATAAAAATATGTATTTTGCATCTATTAGACAAAGTTAACAAACATGCTAAAAGATTTCTGTTTGTGTGTTTGTTTTATTTTATTTTTAAAAATAAATATTTTTCTAAGTTGAAAGTAATTTGGTTAGATACAAGTTCTAAGCTATCATTTCAATCTTCAATTTGTTACAAAAGATATCATTTTTCTAGTACTCTTTGTTGGCATATGTTTTTCTCTGTTATTATTGCATGTGTCACCATTCTCTTCATGTTCAAGAGGTAAAACTAATAACTTCTAATTTCAGTTCCAAATCTAGATCTTTTGAGCAGCATGCTACTTTTTTATTGTTGGAGCAATTGGATGGAAATTTAATGAAACATATCATGTTAATATCTTACTATTAGTTAAAAATGATGTATTTATATCTCATTTATTGTATTAAAGAATATTAGAAATCTTAATTTTAGGAAAAAAATAATTTTCAAGTAATTTCCCTATTTTTCGATCATTTTGCCGAAATTCCACTGAAACTCCACCAAATTTGCCTTTTTAGGCTTTACCGAAACAAAATCGAAATGCGACATTTAAGGCTTTGTACAAAATGTGCTGAAATTTTCACTTAGGCTATATGCCTAACATCAATATAGCAGTCTTTATTGCGTAAAAGTAAATTTGATCATAACCTTCAAAGATGAGTCCAACTTTCCTGCAAGAGCCAGAAGAAAAGTAGTTTTCCCAGATCCTGGAGGACCTAACAACAGAGTCATCCTGCAAGTGTACAAGGTGAGTTACCGTTAACTAACATATGCATACAGACTATAGTGGACTTGTATGTGAAAAGGACCCTTCCGGCACATAGCTAAAGGGATCTTAAATTTAATAAGCCAAAAAATGTCGCTGCTGGAGATGGAAATTGAACAAACATTAAGACAAATCTTCGTGGTTTCAGAGATCCAAATTATTTTGGTTTTATATCTGACGGCGGCAATTTTGAGGTCGTATAACCTCCTGAGCTTTTGAGGGCAGCTTTTTTTTAAGACGAAAGGGTGAGCATTTGAAGGAAGTTTTAAAAATTATAAAAGAATTTATATGGTCTTCATATGATAAGAGAAGTCTTCTGATATCATCACAAGAGATGTCATGTAGAGAATCTAAAGAAAGAAAGGTGTGATATATTGTATATTGAGTTAACAAATGTAGCCGGGCTCCAACTACCAGCCAAACTATTTTTGACATATGCATATTCACGAAAGATGATTTTGACCTCTTTACCTTCACGAAGCACATACAAGGAGAGGTACATTGGGCCAATGAGCGTCAAAAAAAAAAGGTACATTGGGCCAAGCAATTTGTATATGAGATTAGACTTAGAGGATTCAATAGAATACTTGAACATTAGAGAGAGGTCTTGGACTGAAGGACTGCCAAATGAAGTAGGATTATATTGAGTATAGGACTGCAAGTTCCATGAGAAGAAGTTAGAGATGTGATTTGACATAAGTAAAGCTTAACAAGGATGTGATTTGACATAAGTAAAGCTTAATAAGCATTATATTCTTAATATTGATTTTGAATTGTTGTGCTCCATCTTTTAAAAGAGTGGAGAAATTGATGGAGATGTCACTCATAAAAATTATCGTAGGGTGGTTGAAGCAGAGAGGAACTTCAAGTGTTCTTATAACAGGATTCTGGATGTTATCGTCGACAGTGCCGACATCAAGTGCGGGCTACAATAGGCAGAGGTTGGGATTTCTGGAATATAGGGCTTCCGTCTGGATCTCACTTGGATACCAAGTGAAAATAGGAATAGAGATTTCTATTCAATAAGGGTGGTTTGGTAATTCTTGTGTAGAGTGGGGTCCAAAATGAGGAGAATTATAAAAAAAGATAACAAATAAATAAACAAGGAAAAACAATAATAAATGAAATGTTAATTCTTGATAAATTCATGCATGCCCTTGAACGATGCAATTATACTTTAAACCTTGTGTGCCTTATATTTGCATCATCAACCCTATAAAACTACATCCTACACATATGCACCTACGATGAGTTTACTCCCCTAACTTAACAACACTTGAGTTACCTAACAATGTCCAGTGTATTTATTCTCTCTATCTTTCTCCCTTTCATTTTTATATTCGTACTTCTCTCTGGAACATGTATTATTTTGATAAAAGAGTGCATCAAAGAGGAAAACCTGATATGGTTGCTCGGGGTTGGGGCGGTTGGGATCACAACGGTGATTTCTTATGAGAAAGTAGGAGCTCATCAAACATATGGTTGTAGGACAAAGTTGACTGAATAGGGAGGGATGAAAACGGTCACCTGATTGACAGAGAATGGCACCAATTCTAAATGGGATGCCACTTCAAAGAATAGTATGAGATTTTTTTAAGGTTTCCACTATACTTAACAATGACATGGAAGGAAGTAAACCTACATGGGTTACAATACAAGAGTTAATGGGCTTCTAGGGCAGGAAGAAAATATATAACGGCTAAATTATAATTATATTGTTTCTCATAGACATAAGGTCGAGTAGGAAACAACTAAATATATTTGGAAACGATGTGGTTGTTATTATTTGGGGTAAGTGCTCGATTGATTTGGGTAGGTAAAGATTATTCACTTCGGGTAAGATTTGTTGTGGGTTAAATGTCACCTGTCATTTGATCAAATTGGATTGTGTTAAGATGTTTGGGTGAGCAATTTCTATCGATTGGGTTGGCTGAAAATCAAATTAAGCTGATGAAAAAAATGGGTCAATCCAAGGTTGGTCAGAGTTAGGGCCAAGCAGGGTCAGGACCATTAATGCAGAATGAAGGATGTCAAAGAAAGATATTACTTGCGGGAAGGATCAGGGAGGGCTGGGAGTGAAGTCGATCGAGCAAATGAATGACGTCTTGCTGCTTAAGTGGGCGAGCAGGATATGGGGGCCGGGGGAGGATCTGTGTTGTAGTGTGGTGCGGAGGATTTATGATGTGTGGGGGGGGAGGGGGGAAGTTGCCTTCGTATATCGCCCGTTTAGCCTCCCCCACCCCTTTTTGGAGGGGATCGTGGAGGTGTTCTTGAGGAATATTGCGCTTTTTAGGCCAGTCCTTGGTGGGGGGACTCCTCCTCCTTTTGGATGGACGATTGGGCGGGGGGGGGGGGGGGGGGGGCATTTGCTCTCGTTTCCCTCGGTTATATGCTCTGGCTGAGGATAAGTCGTGCTCGGTTGCGGCCTGCTGGATTGATGGGAATTGGTGCCCCACTTTCTCCGTGAATTTCTCCGATCAGAAGTTGGATGATTTCTTGGCCTTACTCGATGCTGTGAGGGAGGTGGGCAAGGCCTTAAATGTCGGTTTCGGTCACCATTTCGGTGACAACCAAAACAGAATTTCGATGGAATTTCGGTCAAATTTCGATCGAAATTTCGATCATTTCGGTCATTTTTGTACTAGGACCCCCATATTTCGGTCATTTCGGTCGAATTTCGATTTCGACTGGATATCGATATTCGACAGAAATTCGCTGAAATTTGGGGCCATGGAGGTGGGCCGTCCTACGGGGGGGCGGGACCACTGGTGCTGGCGGGAAGCTCCGTTCACAGTCAGGAAGGCCTTTGGGGCTATCGCTCGGCCGCCGCCGTCATAGTCGGAGATTCTTATCCGGGATTGTGCCTTTCTGTGGGCTCTCAAGCTTCCTGAGAGAATTGGTTTCTTCCTTTGGCTGCTCAGGAGGCAGAGGCTGATGATGAGGGACCGATGTGCCAGACTTTTAGGTGTCATTTCTGACAGGTGTCTGCTATGCAATGAGGCGATTGAATCCGTGGAACACCTCTTCTTCTCGTGCCCCAGAGTGATTCAGGTTTGGTAGGGGGCTGGTTTGGTTTGGTGCTGCACGAACGACCTCCAGACTTTCTGGAATGCGCTACTGGCGAATAAGGATAGGCCGTTGAAGGAAGTGTTTTATCCTATGGCCATACTGTGGGCGATTTGGCGGGGTAGGAATGATTTGTTGTTCTCGGGCCAAAGATTCTCTAAGGAGAACGTGGGGATTTTTGCAAAGCACCTGGTGGAGGCTTGGGCGTTGTAATGGCTTTGTAGTGTCGGCGTGTGGTTGTTTTCTCCCCTCTCTTTTCTTTTCTTTCTCTTTTGAATAAAATTTTTGGGGCGAGCACCATCGAGTGTATCCCCCTCGCTTATGGATTTCAAAAAAATGAGTCGGGATTGAGATGGTTGATATAAATTGGGGGATCTCGGGGTGCAGATGGGGCTGTTGAGTTGAGCCTACAGCGGGCGTCAAGACGAACTCGAGGCACTTGAAATGGATTGGAGTTGGAGTACGATTGAGGTACAATGAGGTAGGGTCTAGGACATGAAGGCAAGGCCTGTGGTGCCAATGGAATGGATGGAATGACAAGGAAGCACTAAGACAAGATGGGGTCACCAAAGTGAAACCATAAGGAGTCACAACAAGTATGAGTAATGAAAATGAGGCTCAGGACATCAAGGCTAGCTGGCTGGCAGCAAGCTTGGATGAGAAAATGAGAAGTGAAAACTGAAGATACATTAGGGGAGGGTAGAGATCATGGGTCGTCCAAAGTGGTAGTTTAGGTTGTTTGGATGAGTTAGGTAGAAGACTTTAGATCCACTTGATATGCATATAAGGAATATGGTTTCGGTTAATCCAAAACCAAATGACCCAATTCATTCAACTCATTTTCAATGACTTGGTAGGATTATTTCGCTTAAACCAAATAATGTGTAGCCCTACTTTCTTGTTGTACCGATAATTTATCGAGATGAATGAAATCTGATTTTTTTTTTGAAGCCTATGAATGAAATCTGATTTCCTCAAAATCACATCAAAACATTTTAAGAATCTGGATTTTCAATTTTATAAGCAGACTTTGTACTTCTAGTTTGGGTGTATGTATAAAACCCATAACGAGGTATCTTTTTCAAACTCCAAATTAATGGAAGTCGGACTTATATCGCTTCAATACACTTATAAAAATTCAAATGGATACTGCCTAAACAAGGTTCCTAGTGGTCATACAAATTAACCGATGATTTGGGGGAAGAAGAAGAAGAAGATAATCAAGAAGAGCCAAAAGAGAATCGTGAAATTCGTTCAAAAAAAACGATATGGGTGGTAATTTACATTGATAAGGATCGGGATGCCGATACTAGTAGTAGTAGTAGTAGTAGTAATAGTGATCAAGGAGAAAAGGTATCTTTGATACGTTACTCGTTTTTATTTAACTCAAATAAGAGAATTGGGTTTCTTTTTTAAAATTCTGTTAGTATTCCTTTTATAACTACAACTGTTATTTGAAACCATTTTCTCTTTAAGGCTCTTATAAAACATTTTATTTTAAAAAACTTATAGAAAAAGTGTCGGTTTGAAAATTAATAAGTTGTTAGTTGTAGAATATTATTCTCGTCAAACTTGCGCCCAATGGAAAAAAGGGTCCGAACAAATAGATTTAAGTTATAAGGGTTCGATCTGCACTTTTTCACATATTACAAAGTTAAGCTTCTGCAATTCATATGTTACCTGGAAGGCTTGATTATCCCACTAAGTTCGTGAAGGATTGACACTGGCACTTTTCTGCTAGGAATTATGTGAAGAAAATTAAGTGCTTCCTGTCAGGAATCAGAAGTCAAAAGGCCAAAAATTGGTAAGACCTTAAATAAAAACAGGACAGAAGATGAAATAGGAGCCTTGAAAGGGAAAATTTTTGTGGTTCTAGAAAAACTACCTCAATCTTATTAAGGAAGGCATTTAGGATGGTAGGAGTCCCCCTAATGCCAACATAGGATTTAGCATTTATGCACAGATTCTGGAAACGCACTTCAATCGTTGGGCTCTCAATTCCTACCCTGCAAATGTGAAACAAAATATATAAGCTTTAAATATACTTTAAAGATCAGATTAGGAGCTTCCAAACAGGATGATAACCATACCTGTCCATCCTGTTCTTTAACTTCCATAAGAATTTTTCGTTGTCCTCCTCGGCAACTTTGATCAACCTATCTAACAGTTCTTTTCTCTTATCTGGCCCAAGGCATTGGATATCAATCTCCATCAACCCACTTTGATCAACCTATCTAACAGTTCTTTTCTCTTATCTGGCCCAAGGCATTGGATATCAATCTCCATCAACCCTCCCGCCTTCTCGGTGAGTATGCCTTTCCTCAACCGCTCAAAAGTTGGCAGCCTTTCGAGGGCCGCCCACTTTAGTACCTCATCATCATCTTCTCTTCGGGAAGACTGTGAGAAGGCATCTACCGGGAAATTTCCCCACAGTGATGCACTTCTGCGAAAACTATCTCTGAAAACACCACCAATATCATCCATCTTTCCCCACTAATTGATCACCTCAGCCAAGAATCTTCAAAAGAGAGAAAGATCCACGGCACCATGCATGATGGACAATAAACTGTCTACCTGAAGTCAAATTAACGAGCCGGGTGCAGAAGGCAAAGATCAAAATAAGATTCAAAACATAAAGCTCACAGGGTTATCGAAACCATTGAAGCAAAACTGCAACTTCCGATACTTGAATGTCATTGGTTGACTTCCCCCACTCCCCCTATTAATAGATTGTCGATCTGATCTGACATCAACATATATAATACTAATATCAGGAGCAACTTTCTGGTAACAATCTGAACCTTACAAATTTGAAGAAGGTGGGTCCTCCAAGATAAGAAAACCAAACTAACATCTTGAAAAGACGAGGGCTTTTTATTAAAGAGTGGGTAACCACCACATTAACCGAAAAGAAAGTAGTCGTCTTGGATTCTCGCATGCATATCCGGTCTAAAAATATTCACATGCCCTTGCACTCCTTTCTTGATCGGCAAGACAGAAACCTGGTAGAAAATATATAACTTAGAGAAACAGTCAATGGCAGAGGTTGCTTTCTCTCCATGAAATCAAAGTCCCACTTGCAGAAGAGAAAAGCCCATTTCTTATTCCTCCAATAAGAACCACTTATTTGTACCGGTTTTCTTGGGCATTTCATCAGTAACTTTGTGGGCATAAAGAAGACAACACTCAAACTACTGACAACGTCCGGGTTATGTGCAGCCTTCCCGTCGATGTCCACGAAGGGCAAGATCATGACGGCACTGAGTGGAAACATCGCAATCTTCTTGCGGAGAAAGATAGCCAGGATCTTCTCGAGGACACGGAGGACCACAACAGGAACATATGATTGCTACTTGTGTAGTTTAATAGCCGCCGAAAGTCCCCACGGTTGTCAGCGGTGTAGATTTCCCCACCTAAACTGCCAAGATACCACCCTCTTTCTTTGAGATATCTTTAAAGCAAGGGATTTTTACGTGACATATTCTATAATATTTAACTCAGTCATTGTCGGTCCCAAGCCTGGGTAAATGAAGAGGATTGCGTTAGCCAACAGCCAGCGTAAAACAGTCGGAGACAACTTCCTAAAAAATATTATTTACGATGTTATCTGATGACAGTCGGATCTTTTCAACATGGATTTAAGCAAACATACCGATTTCGTTGGGGCGTTCCCTACTTGTGACGCGTTGCATCGCCTGAATGCAATGAAAAATTGACAAGGGTCAGCATGGATGTAGTTCAAAATTTGCAAGGGTTCTCGCATTGAAAACGCATGCGGGTAATTAAGCTAGTTCCGCTGCATCACCACCCGGATGCAGTTCAAAGTTTACAAAGGTTCTCGCATAATAGACGCATGCGAGTAAAGAAGTTAGTCCAAAAGAGATTGCAACGGAAGTTGCGGATTGGTAGTTGAAATATTTGCACTTTGACTGGAAAATCGATTGAGATAGTGGATACAATGGAAAGAAGAAAGATTCATATACTATGTCTTCAAGAGACTAAATGGGTTGGAGAGAAAGCAAGGGAGATCGAGAAGACATGCTTTAAACTTTGGTATTCATGTAAAGATAAGGGTAGAAACGGTGTTGGAGTGGTTGTTCATAAGGATTTGAAGGATTGTTTGGTTGAGATGCAAAGATTCGGGGATCGGATTATTTTGCTAAAATTGGTGCTTGAAGAAGAAATTCTGAATATAATCTCAGTTTATGCACCGCAAATTGGTTTAGATGAAAGGACTAAACAAGCTTTTTGGGAGGATCTAGATAAGATTTTACAAGAAATCCCACAAAGAGAGATGATTTGCATAGGTGGAGATCTTAATGGACATGTGGGAAAAGATGCTTCAGGGTATGCTAGTGTTCATGGAGGACACGGTTTTGGGGATAGAAATGAAGAGGGAAAAGTCATCCTGGATTTTGTAACGGCATATGATCTTTTCATAGCAAACACTCTCTTCAAGAAGAGGGAGAAGCGTTTAATTACTTAAAGAGTGGGCCAACGAGAACATAGATAGATTACTTTGCGTTGAGGAGAAGAGATCGGTTGTGTTGTAAAGACTGCAAAGTAATCCCAGGAGAGAGTTTGACAACCCAACATCGCTTGTTAGTCTTGGATGTACAAATAAAAGGGCTGGTAAAGAAAATGAGGGTTCCTAAGATCACTAGAACTAGATGGTGGAATCTTCCACTGAAGCAATCAGGCTTCAGGGAGAAGATTTTAGAATATTCATCTTGGGATTGTAGTGGAAGTGCAAACGAGATGTGGGAGGGCATTGATAACACAAAAATCCCGAGCAACTAAGGCAATCAGGTAACTGAGACGGTCGTTGCGACCTCAATCACTCGGATGTGTATCAAGAAAAATATCAGACCACTAAATACAAATAAAATCAATCAAAACAAAGCAAGCGGTCCTGCTATATGTTTAACCTGGTATAGCACCCAGGGTCGAACTCAAGGAGTACGGGTTGGCCGAAGGCCTACGAAGTAGTAAAAACAAATAAAATAAAAGACAAAATATTTTTAGTGGTTTTTAATTGTTTTTATAATTTTTTTTTGGATTTTTAATATGTGAAGAAAATAAAAGAAACACAAATAAGCACACTTCAACAATTTATTTACTGCAACAAAAACCAAGCAAAAATTCAAACAAAAATATTTTTATGTGTTTTATATTTTTTTATGTTTTTGGTGAATTTTTGGAATTTTTTTGATGTATATTTTATTTTCTAAAAATCAAACAGTAACAGAAATGCAAGGTACTGTCCAGCCAGGCCCAAAAGCCCTATATAAAATATCTAAGGGCCTCAAGAGGGCCTGGAGGTATTTTTCCTGTAAACTAGGTAAAACAAGGAAAATTTGAGTACTAAAATTATTGTTTTTGGTTTTTAGATTATTTAATAGAATTTTTATGAGTTTTTAGGTGTTTTTAAGTTTTTAAGGTTTTTAAGTGGTGAAAAATAGCCAAAATTGGCTACAAAATAAAAGAACACAAGACAAACAGTAGCTAATTTTTATAGAATTTTTAGAGGGGTTTTTATATTTTTTGTGATTTTTAAACCTAGACAGTAACAAAAATGTTGGTTTTTGAATTTTTAAAAATAACAACGAAATCAAAAATGTCCTCAAAAATTCACAAAAATCCTACACCATGGCAGGAGCCATGTGTCAAATTTTTGTCGAATTTGGAGGTGATTTGATATTTTATTCAAAAATGACAAGAGGGTACAGTGCACAGGGACTGAAATGCAAATACCCTAAGTTCTGGGGTCCAGGTGCAAAATTCCCAACAAAACACGCGCGAGGCGCGTGCCTGGGGCACTCAGGGACCTATATGTAATAAAAATAAGGTCCGGGGACCTATTGGTAACACGTACCAAAAGTCCGAGGACCTCAGTTGCAATTTACCCACAAATAAACGCACATGCGGAAAAAAATCATTCACAGGGGCATAAATGCAAATACTATAAAGATTTCATTCATTTCAGAACAGCCAGAACAACAAGGGCATACACTGCAAATATCCCAAAAATACACGTGACGAAGCACGTGGCTCACACAGACAGAGGTATAAGTGCAAATAAAATAAGCTCGAGGTCCTCTATGCAATTTACCCTAAAACTACACAACGTATTTAAACATTTACAGGACTAATACGAAATAAACTAAAGATAAGGGCCTAAGGGTAATTTACCCTTTATTAAGCGGAGCTGATGGATGGCCGCCATGTGGCGATCGGACGGTCCAGGATGGGGCGGCTCGCGACGCTGCTGCTGCTCTGCTCGATCCAACGGTCCAGGCCAGGACACGTGTGGATCTGACGGCCTGGATCTTTCGCCTCAGATCTGACGTCAAAGGGGGCTCCAGCCACCAACGGTCAGGATGGCACCTGGAGCGGGAGGCTAATCCGACGGCTCTGGAGGGTGCTGGATGAACTGATGGCCGACGAACTTCGCCGGCCTCGTGAAGGCGCCTCTGGCCTCCTCTGCTGCGCCTGAAGATCGGAGGAGCTCCGGCGTGAAGATGCGCAGCTGATGACGTCCTCCGATGCCCCAGCCGAGCTCGGATGAGCTCCGACGAGGGTGGCGGAGCTGAAGCTCCTGTCTGAATGTCGAGAGGCCTCAGATGGCCTCCACTGGTCCTGCAAAACGGTTCAGAAGCTTCGTGGGTCGAGGGCAAAGTGCCTCGATCCAGTTAGGCGACGTGGGGATGGTCGGTGCGTCGGTGCGGGCGAACCCCGGCGATGCGACGGCGAAGGGGTTCGAACCCCAGCTCCTGTGCGAGCTGGGTTGAACGGAGGGGCGGAGAAGGTGCGTGGAAGGAAGGCGGAGGTGTTGGTGGATTCCGATGGTCGAACGGGAAGGGGAGGCGGTCGGAATCAGCGGAAATCGATGGCGGCACGATTTGGGGCTAATCGGAAATTAGACTAAATAGGGGAGCTACGGGACTACCTGGGTGGATGAACAGACTGGGCTGGAGCTGGGGAAGCTCCCGGTCGTAGCCTCGAGGGACGTCTGGGCCCGAGGCTCGGAGCTCGCACCAGTGGCGGAGCTACGGCGGAGCTGCTCGCCGGATCAGTGGTATCCGGCTCCTCTCCTCGCTGCGACAGCACCTGGAGCGAGCTGTCACTCACACTCGAGCACTGGAGGTCACGGGGTATGGAGCGAATGAGCCAAAGATGGAAATGAAGGTGGCGGAGCTCGAGCTATATATGTGTGCAGGTCCAGCTAGACGAGGTCGGGTAGGGCATCCTGGAGCGCGGATCTCGAGGTGGAGGCTCCGGCGAGGGTCTCGGATGTAACACGAAGGAATCGGACCCTGGGTTTAGGCGAGGGTGAATCGGGTTTAGGCGCTAAAATAGGGGGAAGTCGGGTCGGGCGCCTAACCCGTGGGAAGTAGTCCTGGGGGGGGCAGTTGACCTGGCGGTCAACAATCCCCAGGGCCAATGGGTGAAGGCCACGTGTAAAAGATTTAGAAATTCAATAAAAAATAACAAATGGCCGAATTAGGGAAAAGTCAAAACATGAAATATTTTTCTTTTAATTTTTTCTATTTTTTAGTGATTTTTATTTAATTTTTGGAAATAAAAATAAGGTATTTACAATATATAGCTATATATAGGTATATATACAATATGTAGGTTTTTAATTTTTGATTTTTAATTATTAATTATTTACAATTTTATTCCTATTTTATATTTTATTTATTTATAGAATAAAATAAGGAATAAAAGGGTGTTTTTATTCTATTTTTATTGTTTATATACATAGGTAAAATAAATAGATATATACAACTATATACAAGGTATATGTACAATGTGTTTTTGTATTTTTAATTTTGTTATTTTTATTTGATTTTTGTTTTTATTCTTTTTATTTTATTTACTTACAATATATAACAAAGAATATTTACAAAAAATTTGGAAAATAACCTTATTTATTTACAAGGTCAAATAAATATAGAAGCATGGTCTATGTACATGATGAAAGGGGTAATTTTGATCTTTTTGGGATTTTTAACTTTTTATTTTGTTTTTATATTTTATAAATATATACAAATATTTACAAGCATATTTTTGGGTGAGGAAAACATTTTTATTTTATAAATGTATACATGAGCCCCTATCTCCCTGTACTTGGTTTTTATGCGGTCAGGCCCATGCTGAGCCCTCCCTTGGGTTAGGTTGCTCAATATTTATTCTAAATATTTCCCTCTTTTTCTTTTTGATCTTTATTCTTTTATTTTTGCACAAAAACATGCTAATTATAGAGTTTTACACAATGCATGCTTATGCTAATTATTCCTATTTACACATATCTACATGCATTTGCATAGGTTTTTGTAGCTAAAATATAAGAATAAAGAGTGATGAATGGGTATTCATCAGGCATCAGCATCTTGTATCCGAAAGGTAGCCAAAGAGATGCTAGGTGAGTCAAAGGGAGGAGCCTCAGGTCAAAAGGAGGCTTGGTGGTGGAGTGAAGGGGTGCAAGAGAAGCTAAAAATTAAAAGAGCATACTTTAAAGTTATATCTAAGGATAGAATAGAGGAAACTGGCACAAACTACAAAATAGCAAAGAAGGAAGCAAAGAATGCTGTAAGCGAGGCTAAGTCGAAAGCTTATTAAGTTTTGTATAAAAATCTCGACTCTAAGGAGGGCCAGAAGGATATATTCAGGTTGGCCAAAGCAAGAGAAAGAAAGACCAAAGACCTTTCTCAAGTGAGATGCATTAAGGACGAGGAAGGTCGCGTGCTTGTTACTCAGAAGGATATAGAGACTAGATGGGAGCAGTACTTCCATAAATTGTTCATTGGATAAGGAAATAGAGAGATCACTTTGGGGGATCTAGCCAGTAGTGAAAGTTAATTGAATCGTGCAAGCTATAGACGGATACAAAGAAAGGAAGTAGTGAATGCTTTGAAGGTTATGAGACTTTGGAAAGGTGTAGGATCGGATGACATCCCTGTAGTAGTATGGAAAGTTTTAGGTGAGCGTGGTTTGACTTGGCTTACGAATCTATTCAATGTTATTTGGCGAACGACTTCCTGTAATATAGTCTTGACCGGACAAGAGCTGTGACCAATCCTTTCGGTCAGGGTGGACGACTTTCTGCAATATAGTCTTGATCTCCCTATTCGACACTTCGGCTAGACCATTCGTCTGTGGATGGTAAGGTGTAGCAACACGATGGTCGATGCCGAACTCGCTAGCAAGTGCCTTCACCTGGTCGTTGATGAAGTGAGATCCCCCATCAGAAATCAGAACTCGTGGAACCCCGAACCACGTGATGATGTGCTTCCTCAAAAATCTGCAAACTGTCCTCGCATCAGCGGCTCGGGCGGGGATAGCCTCCACCCAACGACTCACATAATCAACGGCCAACAGAATATACTCAAATCCCTGACTCTTAGGGAATGGACCCATGAAATCGATGCCCCATGCGTCAAAAACCTCACAGAAGTGAATGGGCTGCATCGGCATCATATCACGCTGTCCACAAGTGCCCATCCTCTGACAGTCAGTACACCTCTTCACGAACTCATCTGAATCCTTGAAGAGGGTAGGCCACCACAAGCCGGATTGGAGCACTTTCTGTGCCGTTCTCCTCCCAGAATGATGTCCTCCTGCCTCAAGCTTGTGGCAGTAAGTGAGGACGCTATGGTGTTCCTCCTGAGGAATACACCGACGCCAGACGCTATCCCCTCCTTCGTGGTAAAGGATGGGATCCTCCCAGTGGTAGGACTTGGCCTTCGCAAGGAAGGTCTCAAGTCTCTGCCTGGGCCAATCTTGTGGGACTTTCCCAACAACGAGAAAGTTCACAATATCGGCATACCATGGGAGTGAGGCGATAGCAAGGATCGCCTCATCTGGGAAGGTATCTCTAATAGGGTCAATCTGCTCAGAATCCTCAGGCTGCTCTAGTCGGGAGAGATGATCCGCCACCACATTCTTGACTCCAGGCTTATCCTTGATCTCAATGTCGAACTCCTAGAGTAGAAGGATCCATCTAGTCAGTCTGGCCTTGGCATCCTTCTTTGCCATGAGGTACCTGATGGCGGTGTGATCTGTAAACAAAGTCACTCTAGATCCGATGATATATGATCTGAACTTATCCAGGGCAAACACTACGGCTAGCATCTCCTTCTCTGTGACGGTGTAATTCCGCTGGGCGGAATCCAATGTGCGGCTAGCATAGTGTATGGCAAATGGAACTCCATCCCTCCTCTATCCCAGCACTACCCCTACGGCAAAGTCGGAGGCATCCGTCATGATCTCGAATGGAAGAGACCAATCAGGCGGCTGGAGGACAGGAGCCTCAATAACGCACTGCTGAAGAGTCGCGAAGGACGAAAGACACTTGTCATCGACAAGGAACTCGGTGTCTTTCGTCAAGAGGTCAGTCAACGGTCGGGCAATCCTGCTGAAATCCTGAATAAATCTCCTGTAAAATCCAACGTGCCCCAGGAATGACCGTAGCTGCCTCAGATTGGACGGCGGTGTGAGTTTCCTAATGACATCAACCTTGGCCGGATCAACCTCCATGCCCTTGTTGAAGATGATATGGCCAAGCACCGTCCCTTGAGTCACCATAAAATGACTCTTCTCCCAAGATAGCACCAAGTGATACTCAATACATCGCTGGAGTACTCGATCTAGGCAGTCAAGACAAGAATCAAATCCGTCGTCGTAGATCGAGAAATCATCCATGAAGACCTCCAAGCACTCCCCTACCATGTCCGAGAAGATCGACAGCATGCACCTCTGAAAAGTCGCAGGGGCATTGCATAGCCCAAATGGCATGCGTCGAAAAGCATATGTGCCGAAGGGACAGGTAAAGGTGGTCTTCTCCTGATCCTCAGGAGCGATGGCCACTTGGTTGTAGCCCGAGTACCCATCCAGGAAGCAATAATGGCTCTTCCCTGCCAGTCTCTCAATGATCTGGTCAATAAAAGGCAGGGGGAAATGATCCTTCTTGGTGGCTTGGTTGAGTCTCCTGTAGTCAACACAAACCCTCCAAGAGGTGGGTACTCGTGTAGCAATCTCCTCTCCCGACTCACTGATCACAGTCGTGATGCCCGTCTTCTTGGGCACCACATGCAAGGGGCTGACCCACTTGGAGTCGGAAATGGGATAAATAAAATCTGCACTCCACCATTTCGATATTTCCTTCATCACGACCTCTCGTAGGTTGGGGTTCAGTCGCCGCTGGAACTCACGCGACGGCTTCGCCCCTTCCTCGAGATAGATATGGTGGGAGCACACTGATGGACTAATCCCGTGGAGATCTGCTACGCTCCATCCGATCGCCTTGCGGTTCTTTTCAAGAACCCCCATCAAACGGGATTCATGTTCTCCAGTCAACTCGACGGAGATGATGACTGGGTACATCTCTGGCTCGCCCGCAAGGAATCGATACTTCAGCGAAGTAGGGAGCGGCTTCAGCTCTGGAATGCTGGGTGCTGGCAAATCTGGCTGCGGAAGAAACTGAGTGAATGCTGCTAAGTCTGCCAAATCTGCCTGGGAAAGTGAAAGCGTACTCTCGCAAACTGGATCGGGAGAAGGCTGCTCAACTGCACTGTCTCTGCTCGGCTCTGCATCTACCTCCTCCTCCTCTATAGGCTCAGGTGAACTCAGTTCTGGCATCTGATCATAACAATCGACCCAATCAGACTCTGAATCCGAGGGATCTGTATCAACCGCGGTGGCATCAGTACCACCGGAAAACAAGGTGGCCTCAGCACCACCATCACTGCAAATCGTGTCGCGATCAAGGACCGGCTCTGCTGCCTCAATGGTATCCTGAACCAGGGCTGTGCTCTCCAGACTCTCCTCTGCTATCATCTCAGTATCAGCTGTGTCTGAACATGAGAGGATGGTCTGTGTCTCAAGATCTGCCCAAGCTGCCTCATCGTCTGTGATCACAAAATCACAGTCTTGGTGGATGTCTGGCTCTGCGTCTGTCAGCTGCTCTGTATCTGTAGTAGCCTCTGAGCGTGCTCTATCTCTAACTCTGTAGTCCTCGACCGTCTCTATTTGTATACTCTCGCCCTCGACGCGAAAGTACACCTTCCCGCTGTCATGATCAGTCACCGCCTTGGCTGTGGCCAAGAACGGACGACCGAGGATGATGGGGGTATCGGTCACTGACTCAGGGATCTCCATGTCCAACACTACGAAGTCCACGGGGAATTTCAGGCCCTGAATCGTGACGATAACGTCTCGTAATAACCCCTTCGGCCTCTTGACAGATCGATCAGCGAATTGAAGGACTGTCCTGCTCTATCGAAGAGTGCCCAACTCAAAGCGGTCGAGAAGGGCTGCCGGAAGAAGGTTGATCGACGATCCGCTATCTAGTAGAGTACGGTCGAACCTCTGCTCACTAATCTGGCATCTGACATACGTGGCCCCTGAATCTGGCCGCTTGGCTGGCAGACGGTTCTGGATCGCGAAACACGTGGCTTTCGTCAGCACATGTATCTCTGAAGTGTGGTTCCTCCTCCTTCTCCTGATTGTAGTCCTCTCTCTCAAAGATCGCTGGAGAAGGGGGATGTGCTGCAAAGCCTCCTGGAGGGTCAGCTGGATGTGGAATCGATCAATCATGCTCTGGCTGAACTCCTCAAGCTCTCTCTTTTTTGGATCTTTTTCTTTTTTCTTCCCCTTCCCCATCTGAAGGGCTCTAGGGAAGGGGATCACAGGGTCCTTCTCAGATGAAGGACTAGGAAAAGGCCTAGACGGTTCGATGACCGGATCCACACATACATCATGCACCACAGTGGGACCAGAAGAAACTAAACCTTTTCCTTTATTCACACCAAAGTTCTGAGATACAACATGGTGAGGAAAAACAACATCTCTCTCTATACTAACACCGGTGGCCTCAGTACCACCGTGGGCTGGTTGTGCTGCTGCTGCTGGTAGACGTCTCGCGGCATCAGTACCGCGGGCTGGCTCGGCTAAACTGGTGGCGTCAGTACCACCTCCTAGATCTGGTGAAGCGGCGGCCTCAGTACCGCCGGTGGGATCAGCATCCTTGGTGGCTTCAGTGCCACCGTCATCATCTGGAGCGGCCTCAGTACCGCTCTCCTCCTCCTCATGTGGCGCCTCTGAAGTGTCCTCGTGGTGAAGCTCAGATGAGGCGCCGCCGCCTGCTGGGGTCCTACCGCTCCTAAGTGTGACAAAATCAGCATCAAATAGATCCGAAGATGTATCATCAAATGGGTCACTAGGAGTGGCAAACTCAGTATGTACTACCTACTCAGATTTCCTCTTGAGGTTGTTCGGATTCGGCTCAATCTGGGCTGGGATGGCGGCCTTCCCTCTCACCAAGTCCCGCATCTCCTGGCGGAACTCGTCCATCTCCCGTCTGAATGTGGCCTGCTGGTCCGTGAGGAGGCGGGCGATGTCATCCAAAGCAGAGCTCTCGTGGGAACCCGACGGGTAGCCTCTCTGTGGGTGAGGCTGCTGGAACTGCTGCTGCTGGTGCTGGTAAGAGGGGTATGAGGAAGGGTGCTGCTGCTGAACTGGGTGAGCCTGCTGCTCACGTCTCCACGACTGTCCCTGCTGCTGATAGGGACGAGGACCGAAGGATGGCTGGTGCTGCTGATATGTTGGGGGCTGCTGCTGGTGCTGGTGGTGATCTCTCTGCTGGGAGTACTGCCCTCCCTGTCCTGACGGCTGCTGCTGGGGCTGGGTACCACCACTCCCCCACCTGAATCCGGGATGGTCTCGTCGGATCCCAGGCTGGGGGCGGTCATACCAAATTTTGTTGACATCCATCAACGGCTCGGCATCATAGGGGGCTGGCGGGAGTACTGCCAGAGGCTGGTCCGGCTAGTAGACCACCATCTGCATCTCTGGAGATGGTGGGGACTAGTAGGTGGGCTGTGGCTGCTGGTACGGCTCCGCCTGTACAAGATGGACCTGTCTAGGCTGCACGTGGGTGCTGGAGCGCTGGGACGAGCTGATGCTGCTGCCGGCGTCGCCTCGCGACTGAAGACGGGGCTGAGGAGCCGTCTGTGCCTCCTGGAGACACATGAGTTGTGTCTTCATGTCGCTCAGAACCTGTGCCATCTGCTCCATCTGCGTGATACTCTGGCACTGCTTCTTCTCGATCAGCTCCATGCGGTCCAGCTTCTCGCTGATAATGCCCATGTCCGCAGCTGACGACTCTGCCTGTGCTGCTGCAGCTGCGGACGAACTGGATGGACCTGCATCTACTCGTGTTATCCGCTGGTACTGCACGGGTCCTGGCTGATGTGGCTGGGTCTTCTGAGTATACAACCTGGTCTGAGACATCACCATATAGTTCTCAACCATCTCCTCGTAGATGGCCCAGACCTGGTCATGGTCCTTGGCAAAGTAGGACCCGCCGCACGAAGCGTTCACCAAACCCTGAAGCTCTGGCGTCAACCCGCTGAAAAAGCTCTGAACTAGGTTCGGCTTGGAGATGTCATGGTGCGGGCATCGGTCTAGGAGCTCTCGAAACCTCTCCCATGCCTCGTGGAACTGCTCGTTGGGGAACATGGGGAAGTTGCTGATCAGGGCCCTCGCTGCATTCGTCCGCCCGAGTGGATAGTACTTGTTCAAGTACTCGGTGCGGAGCTGCTCCCAGGTATAGACAAACCTCCCAAGATGCTTCAGCCAGGTGGCTGCTCTATCTGCCAGTGAAAACAGGAAGGCTATCATCCGGATCGTGTCCCGGTCCACATGCCGGTCGTGGACAGTGCTGCAAATCATCAGGAACTCCTGGAGGTGGAGGTGGGGCTCCTCAGTGGCGAGTCCGTGAAAACGAGGAAGCATCTGCAGGGTGTTCGGGGGGAACTTGAAGTCCCCCACGATAGCAGGTACCACCACCCAATGGTGTATCAGTGTAGATCCGGGGTTGTGCAACTCCCGCATCGGTCTAGATGGTCCTCCTCCCGCGGCTGCTGCCGCTGCGGCGGCGGCTGCGGCTGCTGCTGCTGCTGCTGCGGCTCGTGCCTCTGCATCTAGTCCGTCCTCAGGCTCGCTCTGCTCATCTCGCTCTAATCGGAGGCGCTCCAACTCTCTCCTCATCTCAATCATGAATGCTCCCTGATCGCGTAACTGCTGCTGAACTGTCTCTAATGAGGCGATCAAGGTGGAGTTGATCGCTCCCTGATCCATCACAACGTGCACTGTACGGGAACGATCCTCAGAACTGCCGGCCATGGCGACGTCTGCAAAACCAAACGAGCCCAACTCAGGTGCTGTCAAATGAATCAGTCTCTCCTCGGGCTCTTGTCTCTCAGGTAGATCAGAAAGGGGGTCGAGGGGGAACAGGGTGGAATCGTACTCGGGCTCGGAGAGCGGGTCTGAGCTCTCGCGAGCCAACCTAGATGAGGAGATAGACGCGCCCGAAAGCGGTGCAGCCAGAGGCTGCCTAAGAGACCGTCTACCCATCATCTTGATCTGGCGAGTAGGGCGGATGAGATCTGGAGAAATTATGATCAGAAAACAAACCCCCGGTTCACCAACGCAACGCGAGCTGAAGACCGTGAAAGTTCGGTCAAATTATCTTGTCGATTTTATTTTGGTGAACACACAAAATATCAGAGCGCTTACGTGACCTGTTGGGATATCCGATGCTAACCCAACCGACAGGCCCGCACGGAAAAGTCGGTAATCAGTCGGGACTAGCAACGGGGGGCTCTACCTAGGGTGCGTGTCACTCTCTCGCGCATCCAAACCATCCAATGAGGGGGTTGCTCTCCCCAAGACAAAGTTTTTAGGGTGAGCAGATTTTAAGATCAATAATTTTAGCAGTACCAATTTTATGGTTTCACTTTTTTAATCTTTTTCAAAACAAACAAAAGGCCTAACGAATTTTTTGGTTCTCCTGGTTATTAAGTCCAAAAATAGGGGGGAGAAGACGAAAAAGCCGATGCACGATAAATCAATGATGCATGCTGAGTAAGAAATGCGTACCTTACCTCCAGCACTCTACATGCAAAATGATCCGCGCATAAAAGTAAAGACTGAAAAGAAACTAACCTAAATGATGCAGCGGTAAAGCCGAGTCCTAAACGAGCAACTTCTAGCGAAGAACCGTCTAACCGGTCACCGACCTCCAAGCCAAAGAGTCCGGTCTTGGCCCGTCCCTCATCTGTCCGACAAATCGGAGGTAGGAGTAAGCGCTTTACAGGACGAGCTGCGGCACGTAGGCTACGAAGGCAAATGAATCGGTTATTTTTATTAATGATTTTTTAAGTAGGTCCAATTATCGACCTATAGGAACAGATAATCAATTAGGTGTGTGGATCCTACTAATTACGGCACAATCACCAGAAAATCCTAAATCTAGGGGCTCGAGCAAAAACCGCGAAAAACCGGAAAAGACAGAAATAAAAGAAAAATAAAACCGCGAAAAAGCCACGAAAAACCGCGAAGGTCCTAAGGGTCCCCCGAGCACACCGGTGCTCCGCGAAACAGACCCGCTACGGCAAGTCACAAGTGTCCAAGTCCAAGTCCTGTCCCTGTATTATTACAATAATAATAAAATAAAATAAGAACCTAATCTAACCTCACCCACTCAACTCTCTCCCTCTCGCTCTCTCATGCGGCTTCGTAGAGAAGGAAGCCGCCTCCAAGTTCCTCGGTTGCACCGGCTCCTCGAAAGTCGCCTCCGCGGTCCTCGGGCCCTCGCAAGAAAAAGAGATGAGTGGTCAGACCCAATTATAAAATAATAATCAAAGGAAAATAAAGACAAATGAAAAATAAGGGTATATGTGTAAAAATACAAAACAAAATAAACAAACAAAAGAAAACAAAAACAAAAATAAAAGAAAAAGAAAATAAGGCCAAATAAAACAAAAAGAAAATATAGACAAAAGCCGCGAAGAGCCGCGAGCTCTGAAAGAGCCGCGAGAAGCCGCGAAAAATCAAAATGAAAAGAAAAGGAAAACTACTAAGCCGTGCTCCCCGGCAACGGCGCCATTCTGATAATACAAAAATCCCGAGCAACTAAGGCAATCAGGTAACTGAGACGGTCGTTGCGACCTCAATCACTCGGATGTGTATCAAGAAAAATATCAGACCACTAAATACAAATAAAATCAATCAAAACAAAGCAAGCGGTCCTGCTATATGTTTAACCTGGTATAGCACCCAGGGTCGAACTCAAGGAGCACGGGTTGGCCGAAGGCCTACGAAGTAGTAAAAACAAATAAAATAAAAGACAAAATATTTTTAGTGGTTTTTAATTGTTTTTATAATTTTTTTTTGGATTTTTAATATGTGAAGAAAATAAAAGAAACACAAATAAGCACACTTCAATAATTTATTTACTGCAACAAAAACCAAGCAAAAATTCAAACAAAAATATTTTTATGTGTTTTATATTTTTTTATGTTTTTGGTGAATTTTTGGAATTTTTCTGACGTATATTTTATTTTCTAAAAATCAAACAGTAACAGAAATGCAAGGTACTGTCCAGCCAGGCCCAAAAGCCCTAGATAAAATATCTAAGGGCCTCAAGAGGGCCTGGAGGTATTTTTCCTGTAAACTAGGTAAAACAAGGAAAATTTGAGTACTAAAATTATTGTTTTTGGGTTTTTAGATTATTTAATAGAATTTTTATGAGTTTTTAGGTGTTTTTAAGTTTTTAAGGTTTTTAAGTGGTGAAAAATAGCCAAAATTGGCTAGAAAATAAAAGAAGACAAGACAAACAGTAGCTAATTTTTATAGAATTTTTAGAGGGGTTTTTATATTTTTTGTGATTTTTAAACCTAGACAGTAACAAAAATGTTGGTTTTTGAATTTTTAAAAATAACAAACGAAATAAAAAATTTCCTCAAAAATTCACAAAAATCCTACACCATGGCAGGAGCCATGTGTCAAATTTTTGTCGAATTTGGAGGTGATTTGATATTTTATTCAAAAATGACAAGAGGGTACAGTGCACAGGGACTAAAATGCAAATACCCTAAGTTCTGGGGTCCAGGTGCAAAATTCCCAGCAAAACACGTGCGAGGCGCGTGCCTGGGGCACTCAGGGACCTATATGTAATAAAAATAAGGTCCGGGGACCTATTGGTAACACGTACCAAAAGTCCGAGGACCTCAGTTGCAATTTACCCACAAATAAACGCACATGCGGAAAAAAATCATTCACAGGGGCATAAATGCAAATACTATAAAGATTTCATTCATTTCAGAACAGCCAGAACAACAAGGGCATACACTGCAAATATCCCAAAAATACACGTGACGAAGCACGTGGCTCACACAGACAGGGGTATAAGTGCAAATAAAATAAGCTCGAGGTCCTCTATGCAATTTACCCTAAAACTACACAACGTATTTAAACATTTACAGGACTAATACGAAATAAACTAAAGATAAGGGCCTAAGGGTAATTTACCCTTTATTAAGCGGAGCTGATGGATGGCCGCCACGTGGCGATCGGACGGTCCAGGATGGGGCGGCTCGCGACGCTGCTGCTGCTCTGCTCGATCCAACGGTCCAGGCCAGGACACGTGTGGATCTGACGGCCTGGATCTTTCGCCTCAGATTTGACGTCAAAGGGGGCTCCAGCCACCAACGGTCAGGATGGCACCTGGAGCGGGAGGCTAATCCGACGGCTCTGGAGGGTGCTGGATGAACTGATGGCCGGCGAACTTCGCCGGCCTCGTGAAGGCGCCTCCGGCCTCCTCTGCTGCGCCTGAAGATCGGAGGAGCTCCGGCGTGAAGATGCGCAACTGATGACGTCCTCCGATGCCCCAGCCGAGCTCGGATGAGCTCCGACGAGGGTGGCGGAGCTGAAGCTCCTGTCTGAATGTCGAGAGGCCTCAGATGGCCTCCACTGGTCCTGCAAAACGGTTCAGAAGCTTCGCGGGTCCGAGGGCAAAGTGCCTCGACCCAGTTAGGCGACGTGGGGATGGTCGGGGTGCGTCGGTGCGGGCGAACCCCGGCGATGCGACGGCGAAGGGGTTCGAACCCCAGCTCCTGTGCGAGCTGGTTGAACGGAGGGGCGGAGAAGGTGCGTGGAAGAAAGGCGGAGGTGTTGGCGGATTCCGATGGTCGAACGGGAAGGGAGGCGGTCGGAATCAGCGGAAATCGATGGCGGCACGATTTGGGGCTAATCGGAAATTAGACTAAATAGGGGAGCTACGGGACTACCTGGGTGGATGAACAGACTGGGCTGGAGCTGGGGAAGGCTCCCGGTCGTAGCCTCGAGGGACGTCTGGGCCCGAGGCTCGGAGCTCGCACCAGTGGCGGAGCTACGGCGGAGCTGCTCGCCGGATTAGTGGTATCCGGCTCCTCTCCTCGATGCGACAGCACCTGGAGCGAGCTGTCACTCACGCTCGAGCACTGGAGGTCACGGGGTATGGAGCGAATGAGCCAAAGATGGAAATGAAGGTGGCGGAGCTCGAGCTATATATGTGTGCAGGTCCGGCTAGACGAGGTCGGGTAGGGCATCCTGGAGCGCGGATCTCGAGGTGGAGGCTCGGCGAGGGTCTCGGATGTAACACGAAGGAATCGGACCCTGGGTTTAGGCGAGGTGAATCGGGTTTAGGCGCTAAATAGGGGGAAGTCGGGTCGGGCGCCTAACCCGTGGGAAGTAGTCCTGGGGGGGCAGTTGACCTGGCGGTCAACAATCCCCAGGGCCAATGGTGAAGGCCACGTGTAAAGATTTAGAAATTCAATAAAAAATAACAAATGGCCGAATTAGGGAAAAGTCAAAACATGAAATATTTTTCTTTTAATTTTTTCTATTTTTTAGTGATTTTTATTTAATTTTTTGGAAATAAAAATAAGGTATTTACAATATATAGCTATATATAGGTATATATACAATATGTAGGTTTTAATTTGTGATTTTTAATTATTAATTATGTACAATTTTATTCCTATTTTATATTTTATTTATTTATAGAATAAAAAGGAATAAAAGGGTGTTTTTATTCTATTTTTATTGTTTATATACTAGGTAAAATAAATAGATATATACAACTATATACAAGGTATATGTACAATGTGTTTTTGTATTTTTAATTTTGTTAATTTTTATTTGATTTTGTTTGATTCTTTTTTTTTTATTTATTTACAATATTATAACAAAGAATATTTACAAAAATTTTGGAAAATAACCTTATTTATTTACAAGGTCAATAAATATAGAAGCATGGTCTATGTACATGATGAAAGGGTAATTTTGATCTTTTGAGATTTTTAACTTTTTATTTTGTTTTTATATTTTATAAATATATACAAATATTTACAAGCATATTTTTGGGTGAGGAAAACATTTTATTTTATAAATGTTACATGAGCCCCTATCTCCTCTACTTGGTTTTTATGCGGTCAGGCCCATGCTGAGCCCTCCCTTGGGTTAGGTTGCTCAATATTTATTCTAAATATTTCCCTCTTTTTCTTTTGATCTTTATTCTTTATTTTTGCACAAAAACATGCTAATTATAGAGTTTTACACACAATGCATGCTTATGCTAATTATTCCTATTTACACATATCTACAATGCATTTGCATAGGTTTTTGTAGCTAAAATATAAGAATAAAGAGTGATGAATGGGTATTCATCAGGCATCAGCATCTTGTATCCGAAAGGTAGCCAAAGAGATGCTAGGTGAGTCAAAGGGAGGAGCCTTAGGTCAAAAGGAGGCTTGGTGGTGGAGTGAAGGGGTGCAAGAGAAGCTAAAAATTAAAAGAGCATACTTTAAAGCTATATCTAAGGATAGAATAGAGGAAACTGGCACAAACTACAAAATAGCAAAGAAGGAAGCAAAGAATGCTGTAAGCGAGGCTAAGTCGAAAGCTTATTAAGTTTTGTATAAAAATCTCGACTCTAAGGAGGGCCAGAAGGATATATTCAGGTTGGCCAAAGCAAGAGAAAGAAAGACCAAAGACCTTTCTCAAGTGAGATGCATTAAGGACGAGGAAGGTCGCGTGCTTGTTACTCAGAAGGATATAGAGACTAGATGGGAGCAATACTTCCATAAATTGTTCATTGGATAAGGAAATAGAGAGATCACTTTGGGGGATCTAGCTAGTAGTGAAAGTTACTTGAATCGTGCAAGCTATAGACGGATACAAAGAAAGGAAGTAGTGAATGCTTTGAAGGTTATGAGACTTGGGAAAGGTGTAGGACCGGATGACATCCCTGTAGAAGTATGGAAAGTTTTAGGTGAGCGTGGTTTGACTTGGCTTACGAATCTATTCAATGTTATTTGGCGAAGCAAGAAAATACCTGAAGATTGGAGGAGGAGTATCGTGGTGCCTCTTTATAAGAATAAAGGAGACATTCAAAATTGTTCAAATTATAAGGGTATAAAGCTGATGAGTCACACTATGAAAATTTGGGAGCGTGTGATCGAGAGAAGGTTGAGGTAAGTTTCTAACGTCAACGAAAACCAATTCGGATTCATGTCAGGTCGCTCAACTATTGAAGCCATCCATTTGCTGAGGAGAACAATGGAGATTTATAGAGCTAAAAGGAAGAACCTCCATATGATCTTTATTGATTTGGAGAAGGCTTATGATTCTGTCCCACGAGAGATATTGTGAAGAGTTTTGGAGAAGAGACAAGTGCATGTCCTATACATTAACCTCATAAAGGACATGTATGATAGGGCTTTATCTTGTGTAAGGACCCCGTCTGGGAAGACTGGCTATTTTGACATCAACATTGGTTTACATCAAGGTTCAGCTTTGAGTCCATTTCTTTTTACTTTGATTATAGACGAGTTGACAAGTCACATTCAGGATGAGTTACCTTAGTGTATGTTATTTGTTGATGATATTGTGTTGATTGACGAGACTAGAGATGGAGTAAATGATAAGCTTGAGGTCTGGAGACATGAGTTGGAGAGTAAAGGATTTCGTATAAGTAGGGCTAAGACAGAATATATGGAGTGCATCTTTGATGGAAGTGATGAATACCCATTCATCACTCTTTATTCTTATATTTTAGCTACAAAAGCCTTTGCAAATGCATGTAGATATGTGTAAATAGGAATAATTAGCAAAAGCATGCATTGTGTAAAAACCTATAATTAGCATGTTTTTGTGCAAAAATAAAAGAAAAAAGATTAAAAAGAAAAAGAGGGAAATATTTAGAATAAATATTGAGCAACCTAACCCAAGGGAGGGCTCAGCATGGGCCTGACCGCATAAAAGCCAAGTAGAGGGAGATAGGGGCTCATGTGTATATATTTATGTAAATAGAATAAAAATGTTTTCCTCGCCCAAAAATATGCTTGTAAATACTTGTGTATATTTATAAAAGATAAAAACAAAAAAGTTAAAAATCAAAAAGATCAAAAATACCCTTTCATCATGTACATAGACCATGCCTTTATATATTTATGTAACCTTGTAAATAAATAAAGTTATTTTCCAAACTTTTTGTAAATATTCTATGCTATATATTGTAAATAAATAAAATAAAAAGAATCAAAACAAAAATCAAATAAAAATAACAAAAATATATTGTACATATACCATGTATATAGTTGTACATAACTATTTATTTTACCTATGTATATAAATAATAAAAATAAAATAAAAACACCCTTTTATTCCTTATTTTATTCTATAAATAAATAAAATATAAAATAGGAATAAAATTGTACAAAAATAATAATTAAAAATCAAAAATCAAAAGCCTACATATTGTACATATACCTATATATAGCTATATATTGTAAATACCTTATTTTTATTTCCAAAAATTAATTAAAAATCACCAAAAAATAGAAAAAAATAAAATAAAAATATTTCATGTTTTGAGTTTTGGCTGAATCAGGCCCTAGCTACCTCCATTTGTCACTCCAATATCCTGCCACGTGGCCTGACCGCATTGGCTCCTGGGGATGTTGACCGCCCGGTCAACTGGCCCCCCCAGGACCACTTCCCACGGGTTGAGTGGCGGACCCAACTTCTCGGATTTTTCCCCACTCAACCCGATTGCCTATCACCCAAACCCCGGCTCCGGATTGCTCACGTTATACCCGAGAATCTCGTCGGAGCCTTAGCCTCGGGATCTGCGCGCTACATCGCCCTACCCGCGCCCTTCTTCCCGGACCCGCCAGCATACTTAAGCTCAGCTCCGCCACCCATTTCACGCATCTTTGGTCATTCCCCTTCTTCCCTGTGAGCTCCAGAGCGATTGCCCGAGTGACAGCGAGCATCTCCACCTGTTGCAGCGAGGCGAGGAGGAGGTTTCCACTGATCCGGCGAGTATCACCGCCGTGCTCCGCCCTGAGCAGGAGCCAGAGCCTCGGACGTCGACGCTCCTTGAGGCGAGGATCCAGTGCTGCCCAAGCTCACCCCCAGTCGACCCATCCACCCAGGTAGCCCCTTAGCTCCGCCTTTTCGTTCGATTTTAGGTTATCCCCAAATCTCGCCGTCGCCGTGTTTCGTCGATTCCGACCACCTCACACCTCCATTCGATCATCGGAATCCATCGTCACCTCCGCCTTCTTCCCGCGCACCTTCTCCATACCCCCATCCAACCCAGCTCGCACAGGAGCTGGGGTTCGAGCTCCTCCGTCTACCCCCCTCGCCGGAGCTCGCCCATATCGCCTCCCTGACCACTTTCACCCCGCCTAACGGGGTCGAGGCACTTTGCCCTCGACCCGCGAGTCTCCTGGTTTACTTTGCAGGTACTTCCCAGCCCATCTGAGGGCTTGGGTCATTCGGGCCAGGAGCTTCACCTCCGCCGACCTCGCCGGAGCCCTCCAGGGCTCGGCTGGCTCATCGGAACCCACCATCAGCTGCGGAGCATCATCGCGGAGCTTCTCCGATCTCCAGAGGCAGCAGGGGAGGATCCCAGCGCACGCACGAGGCCGGCGAAACTCGCCGGCCAACTGTTCTTTTAGCATCTTCCCCGACCGTCCGATCGTCCTCGACCTCCAGTTCTCATCCTGACCGTCCACTTGAGGAGATCCAACCACCGTCAGATCTTGGAGAGGCGATCTGGACCGTCCGTTGCACGAGGTTTAGCCACCGAGAGCCTCACCCGTTCGATCCCCCACGTGGCGTACCCTCGACCGTCCGATCGCTGCGAGGACCTCAGCGTTGGAGCGCCACCCATTTCCAGCCGTCCATCTACCCACGTGGCGCCCATCCGTCGGCTCGACTTAATAAAGGGTAATTTACCCTTAGGCCCTTCCTTATCTTTTATTTCATTTTAGTCCTGTAAATACTTTAGTCAGTTGTTTAGTTTTAGGGTAATTTGCATGTTGGACCTCATGCTTTAGATATTTGCATTTACACCCCTGCCTGTGTGAGCCACGTGCTTCGTCACGTGTTTTGTTGGTGTATTTGCATTGATGCCCTTGTAGTTCTGGAAGTTTATGAATGAATGAAACTTTTTGATTAATTGCATTTATGCCCCTGTGAATGGTTTAATTTCGCATGTGCGTTATTTGTGGGTAATTTGCGACATAGCCCCCTGGACTTTTGGTACGAGTTACCAATAGGTCCTCGGGACTTGTTTTCTTTACAAATATGTCCCTGAGTGCCCCAGGCACGCGCTTGGCGCGTGATTGGCTGGGTTAATTGCACCTGGACCCCCAGAATTTTGGGTATTTGCATTCCAGTCCCTGTGCACAGTACCCTCTTGTCATTTTTGAATAAAATATCAAATCACCTCCAAATTCGACGAAAATTTGACACATGGCTCCTACCATGGTGTAGGATTTTTGTGAATTTTTTAGGACATTTTTGATTTCGTTTGTTATTTTTAAAAATTCAAAAAACCATCATTTTTGTTACTGTCTAGATTGAAAAATCACAAAAAATATAAATCCCCCTCTAAAAATTCTACAAAAATTAGGTACTGTTTAGTTTAGTTTGTTTTATTTTCTAGCCAATTTTGGCTATTTTTCATTGCTTAAAAACCTTAAAAACTTAAAAACCCCTAAAAACCCATAAAAATTCTAATAAATACATTAAAAATCTAAAAACAATAAATCTGGTACCTAAATTTTCCTCATTTCTCTATTTTCCAGGAAAATTACCTCCAGGCCTTTTTGAGGTCCTTAGGTGTTTTATCTAGGGACTTTAGCCTTGGCTGGACAGTACCCCTTGTTTTTGTTACTGTTTGATTTTTAGAAATTAAAATAAATATCAGAAAAATCCCAAAAATTCACCAAAAACATAAAAAATTATAAAACACACAAAAATATTTTCGTTTGAATTTTTGCTTGATTTTTTGATGCATTAAATAAATTGTTGAAGTGTGATTGTTTTTGTGCTTTCTTATTTTCTTTACATTTTAAAAATCCAAAAAAATATAAAAATAATTAAAATCCACTAAAAAACATTTTGTCTTTTATTTTATTTGTTTCTACTACTTCGTAGGCCTTCGGCCAATCCGTGCTCCTTGAGTTCGACCCTGGGTGCTATACCAGGTTAAACACATAGCAGGACCGCTACGCGTGTTTTGATTGCTTGATTTGTCATTAGTGGTTCGATTTTTCTTGATCGACACATCCGAGCGATTGAGGTCGCGACGACCGATTTAGCTACACCTGATTGCCTTAGTTGCTCGGGTTTTTGTGTCATCAGGAAGCAATGGTGAAGGAATTGAGGTGAAGATTGGTGATGATAACATTCGAAAGAGAGATTCTTTTATATATCTGGGATCTATTTTACAACATGATGGGGAAATTGATGGAGATGTTACTAATAGAATAAATGCAGGTTGGTTAAAGTGGAGGGGAGTCTCTGTTATTCTCTGTGATAAGAAAATTCCTATAAAAATTAAAGGAAAGTTTTACAAAGTAGCCGTGAGACCTGCTATGCTTATGGATCTGAATGTTGGCATGTGAACCATAGACATGTGCAGTGAATGGATGTAGCAGAAATGAAAATACTAAGGTGGATGTGCGGACACACACACGTAAAGATCGGATTCGGAATGATGCAATCAGAAAAAAAAGTTGATGTTGCTCCGATCGAGGATAAGATGCGAGAAAACCGCTTAAGATGGTTTGGTCATTTGCAAAGAAGACCAGCTGATGCACCAGTTAGGAGATGCGAGTGTTGGGATGTTGAGCCGGCTAAGAGAGGGTGGGGACGGTCCAAGAAGTGTTGGAAAGAGACCATACGAAGGGATCTTTGTTTTGTGGATATAATCCCGGGATTGACCCAAGATAGATCTGAATGGAGGCGAAGAATCCATGTAGACGACCTTACTTAATTGTGGGAAAAGGCTTTGTTGTTGTTGTATTGTTTTTGTCGTAGATTCTATAATATTTGTCAATTACCTTTACGACCTTTGAAGCAAATAATTCTTCCCTCGACTCTGTAAACATGCTAATAATTACCCCACATATCCTGTTATTAACCTCCATCCATTTGCCCGTTAAATCTAACCAAAATCCGTTAAAAAGAGGTGCATGTTACCCTCTTTGTTTAACAAATTTAAAAAAGATGCCATCCCTCCCCTTCCACCTCTCATGTTTTGTCCCCGACCTCGCCCGTGCCGCCCTTGACCTCCCTTGCACCGCCGCTGACCTACACCTCCTTCAGACCTCCGTCGACCCGCACCTCCTTCAGGCCGTCGCCGACATGCTCCTCCTCTTACCCTCCCTGACCTCCTCTTGTGTCCATCTATGTGGGGCCTACCGCCCTGACCTCCTCCAAGTCGTCGTCTCCTCCCCTCCCCGACTTCCTTCAGGCCATCGCTCACCTCCCTAACCTCTGCCCCCTTGATAACCCTAAAACCCTTGAAGACCCGGGTGAAGGTAATGAAACAAGGGTCGTTGCGACCCGGATCTCAGAGGATGGGTGTATCAAGAAAAAATCAGACCACTCTAGCAAATAAATCAATCAAGCACAAAAGAAAGCGGCCTAGCTATGAGATTAACCTGGTATAGCACCCAGGGTCGAACACAAGGAGCACAGGTTGGACAGAGGCCTACGAAGTAGTAAAAATAAAATAAAATAAAAGGATTTTTAGTTGTTTTTAATAATTTTTATATTTTTTTTGGGATTTTTAATATAATGAGAAAATAAAAGAAAGCAAATAAAAGCACACTTGAGCAATTTATTTAAAGCACCAAAAATCAAGCAAAAATTCAAGAAAAATGGTTTTTATGTTTTTTAGGTTTTTAAGTGTTTTTGGTGAATTTTTGGGATTTTTATAAGGTGTATTTTATTTTCTAAAAATCAAACAGTGCTAAAAAGGCAAGGTACTGTCCAGCCAGGCCCAAAATCCAAAAATAAAATATTTAAGGATCTCAAAGGAACCTGGAGGTAATTTTACTGTATACTAGAGAAGACAAGGAAAATTTGGGCACCAAAATTATTGTTTTTGGGTTTTTAGATTATTTATTATAATTTTTATGAGTTTTTAGATGTTTTTAGTTTTTTAGGGTTTTTGCTCAATGAAAAATAGCCAAAATTGGCTAGAAATTCAAACAACACAAAAAAAACAGTAACTAATTTTTTTAGATTTTTTGAGGGTGTTTTTATATTTTTTTGGGATTTTTAAACCTAGACAGTAGCTAAAATATATGTTTTTGAATTTTTAAAAATAACAAACAAAATCAAAAATGTCCTCAAAAATTCTCAAAAATCCTACAACATGGCAGGAGGCATGTGTCAAATTTTCATCGAATTTGGAGGTGGTTTGATATTTTATTCAAAAATCAAAAGGGGGCACTGTGCACAGGGACTTAAGTGCAAATACCCGAAGATCTGGGGGTCCAGGTGCAAATAACCCAGCAAGTCACGCGCTTGGCGCGTGCCTGGGGCACTCAGGGACCTTCTGGTAATAAAAACCAAGTCCTAGGACCTTTTGGTAACTCGTACCAAAAAGTCCAGGGACGGTTATGCAATTAACCCACTAAAATCCGCACATGCTCAGATAAAACGTTCACAGGGGTATCGATGCAATTACCAAAAAGTATTCATTCATTCATAAACCAACCAGAACTACAGGACTAATACTGCAAATAACCCAAAAGTACACGTGACGAAGCACGTGGCTCACACAAACAGGGGTATAAATGCGAATATCAACAAGCACGAGGTCCAATGTGCAATTTACCCTACGTAAATAAAATGCATAAAATATTTACAGGACTGGGATTAAAAACACAAACTACGAGGGGGCCTAAGATAAATTACCCCTTTATTACGCCGACGGCTGGATGAGCGCCACGTAGATGATCGGACGGTCCTAGTGAGTGGCGCCTCTCTCTCCTTCGCACGTGGGCCGATCGACGGTGCAGGGCGAGGCACGTGGAGGATCTAACGGCTGGCAGTGCTGGTGCCTCTCTCCTCTGCGCTAACGGTCCGGATCAGCCCCTCGATGGGATCAACGGTGCCTGCTCCTCCGTGGATGGACGATCAAGATGAAAACTGGGGAGCTGCGGGTGATCGGACGGTGATGGAGGTCCCTCGAAGAACAGGTGGCCGGCGAGTTTCGCCGGCCGCGTATGCGTGCTAGGGTCCTCCTCAGCTGCCTCCAAGGATCGGAGAAGATCGGCGATGACGTCCCGCAGCTGGTGGTGGCCTCCGATGGCTCAGCCGAGCCCTGGAAGGGCTCCGGCGAGCGCGGCGGCGATGAGCTCCTGGCCTGGATGTGAGGGGGCCTCAGATGGCCTCCTCTTGACCTGCAAAACAGCTCAAGAGCTTCGCGGGTCGAGGGCAAAGTGCCTCGACCCGAAGAAGCGGCGTGAGGGTGAACTGTGGGTCGGGACGAGCGAGCTCCGGCGAGCGGAGGACGGTGGAGCTCGAACCCCAGCTCCTGTGCGAGCTGGGTTGAGTGAAGGGGCGGAGAAGGTGCGTCGAGGGATGGCAGAGGTGACTGAGTGTTCCGATGATCGAGAAGATGTACGATATAACCGGAATCAAAGGAATACGTCGGAGCTACGAATTGGGGGTAACCAAAAATTAAACGAAATGAGAAGACTAGAAGGTTACCTGGGTGGCGTGGAAGACTGTGCTGGAGCTAAGGTGGCTCCTGGTCGTCGCCTCGAAGGTTGTCACTGCCTGAGGCTCGAGCTCCTGCACGGGGCGGAGCACGGCGGCGCAACGTCGCCGGATCAATGGTCCGGGCACCCCCTCCTCACTACGACAAAGGCAACCGCGAGCTGTCACCTCAGGGATTGCAATGGAGGTCACGGGAATGAGAGTGGCGAGCCAAAGATAGAAATGAAGTGCGGCGGAGCTCAGGTTATATACCACTAGGGGTCCGGCTAGATGGGAGTCGGGTGTGAAGCTCGGAGCGCGGATCCCCATGCAAACCTCCGGGCGTGGATCAGGGAAGATCAGGCTCGGATTAGCGCCCGGGGTTAGCGGATTCGGGAGTCGGATCATGATGAGCGTCCCGAGCGAACGAGGTAAAGGTACAAAATAGGTCGTTGCGACCTCTATCACTCAGAGTCACTCAATCAAGAAAAATCAGACCACTCGAGCAAATAAATCAATCAAGCACAAAAGAAAGCGGCCTAACTATGAGATTAACCTGGTATAGCACCCAGGGTCGAACACAAGGAGCACGGGTTGGCCAGAGGCCTACGAAGTAGTAAAAATAAAATAAAATAAAATACAAGGATTTTTAGTTGTTTTTAATAATTTTTATATTTTTTTGGATTTTTAATATAATTAGAAAATAAAAGAAAGCAAATAAAAGCACACATGAGCAATTTATTAAAAGCACCAAAAATCAAGCAAAAATTCAAGAAAAATTGTTTTTATGTTTTTTAGGTTTTTAAGTGTTTTTGGTGAATTTTTGAGATTTTTATAAGGTATATTTTATTTTCTAAAAATCAAATAGTGCTAAAAAGACAAGGTCCTGTCCAGTCAAGCCCAAAACCCAAAGATAAAATATCTAAGGATCTCAGAGGGACCTGGAGGTAATTTTCCTGTATACTAGATAAAAGAAGGAAAATTAGGGCACCAAAATTATTATTTTTGGGTTTTTAGATTATTTACTATAATTTTTATGAGTTTTTAGGTGTTTTTAGATTTTTAGGGTTTTTACTCAATGAAAAATAGCCAAAATTGGCTAGAAAATCAAGAAACACACAAAGAACAGTAAATAATTTTTTTAGAATTTTTGGGGGTGTTTTTATATTTTTTTTGGATTTTTAAACCTAGACAGTAGCTGAAATAGATGTTTTTGAATTTTTAAAAATACTAAATAAAATCAAAAATGTCCTAACAAATTCTCAAAAATCCAACAACATGGCAGGAGCCATGTATCAAATTTTCATCAAATTTGGAGGTGGTTTGATATTTTATTCAAAATCAAAAAGAGGGCACAGTGCACAGGGACTTAAGTGCAAATACCCGAAGATCTGGGGGTCCAGGTGCAATTTTCCCAGCAAGTCACGCGCGTGGTGCGTGCCTGGGGCACTCAGGGACCTTCTGGTAATAAAAACCAAGTCCTAGGACCTTTTGGTAACCCGTACCAAAAAGTCCAGGGACGGTTATGCAATTAACCCACTAAAATCCGCACATGCTCAAATAAAACGTTCACAGGGGTATCGATGCAATTACCAAAAAGTATTCATTCATTCATAAACCAACCAGAACTACAGGACTAATACTGCAAATAACCCAGACAAAGCACGTGACGAAGCACGTGGCTCACATACACAGGGGCATAAGTGCAAATATAAACAAGCACGAGGTCCAATGTGCAATTTACCCTACGTAAATAAAAGGCATAAAATATTTACAGGACTGACACGTAAAACAGAAACTAAAAGGGGGCCTAAGGTAATTTACCCCTTATTACGTCGACGGCTGGATGTGCGCCACGTAGCTGATCGGACGGTCCTGGGATGCTGGCGCTTCTCTCCTTCCGCACTTGGGCCGATCGACGGCGCAGAACGAGACACGTGGAGGATCTAACGGTGCTCAGGTGCTGGTGCCTCTCCCTCTGCGCTAACGGTCCAGATCTACCCTCGAAAGGATCGGACGGTGGCTGCTCCTGGATGAATGGACGGCGGTGATTGGAACTGGAGCTCTGAGGACGATCGGACGGTGGTGGAGGATACTGGAAGAACACTCAGCCGGCGAGCTTCGCCGGCCTCGTGCGCGTACTGTGGTCCTCCTCAGCTGCCTCCAAGGATCGGAGAAGGTCGGCGATGACGTCCCGCAGCTGGTGGTGGCCTCCGCTGGCTCAGCCGAGCCCTGGAAGGGCTCCGGCGAGCGCGGCGGCGATGAGCTCCTGGCCTAGATGTGAGGGGGCCTCAGATGGCCTCCTCTTGACCTGCAAAACAACTCAAGAGCTTCGCGGGTCGAGGGCAAAGTGCCTCGACCCGAGGAAGCGGCGTGAGGGTGAACTGTGGGTCGGGACGAGCGAGCTCCGGCGAGCGGAGGATGGTGGAGCTCGAACCCCAGCTCCTGTGCGAGCTGGGTTGAATGAAGGGGCGGAGATGGTGCGTCGAGGGATGGCAGAGGTTACTGTGTGTTCCGATGATCGAGAAGGTACACGATATGGCCGGAATCAACGGAATACGTCGGAGCTACGAATTGGGGGAAACTAGAAATTACGCTAAATAGGCGAGCTAGGATGCTACCTGGGTGGAGTGGAAGACTGTGCTGGAGCTAAGGTGGCTCCTGGTCGTCGCCTCGAAGGTTGTCACTGCCTGAGGCTCGAGCTCCTGCACGGGGCGGAGCACGGCGGCGCAACGTCGCCGGATCAATGGTCCGGGCACCCCCTCCTCACTGCGACAAAGGCAACCGTGAGCTGTCACCTCAGGGATTGCAATGGAGGTCACGGGAATGAGAGTGGCGAGCCAAAGATGGAAATGAAGTGCGGCGGAGCTCAGGTTATATACCACTAGGGGTCCGGCTAGATGGGAGTCGGGTGTGAAGCTCGGAGCGCGGATCCCCATGCAAACCTCCGGGCGTGGATCAGGGAAGATCAGGCTCGGATTAGCGCCCGGGGTTAGCGGATTCGGGAGTCGGATCAAGCGGGTACAAATTCGAGAAGTCGGGTCCAAATGCAGATCCGCAATCCTGTGGTCCAAGGGGGGGGAGTTGACCGGGGGGTCAACATCCCCCGTGGACCAATCAGAGAAGGCCACGTCATAAATGTTTTAAAAATTCAAAATAAAATAGGAAATGGCCGATTTATTAAAAATTCAAAACATGAAATATTTTTGTTTTAATTTTTTCTATTTTTTGGTGATTTTTAATTAATTCTTGGAAATAAAAATAAGGTATTCACATAGTATAGCTATACATAGGTATATATACAATATAGGGTTTTTGATTTTGATTTTTAATTAGTTATTTTTATACATTTTTATTCCTATTTTATATTTTATTTATTTATAGGATAAAATGAGGAATAAAAGGCTATTTTTATTTTATTTTTATTATTTATATACATAGAGGAAATAAATAGTTATGTACAACCATATACATGGCATATATACAAGATATTGTTGTAATTTTAATTTTTGTTATTTTTATTTGATTTTTGTTTTGTTTCTTTTTATTTATTTTATTTACAATATATACATAGAATATTTACAAAAAGTTTTGAAAATAATTTTATTTATTTACAAGGTTAAATAAAGAAAGGATCATGGTCTATGTACATGGTGAAAGGTCATTTTTGAGTTTTTTGATTTTTAAAATTTTATTTTATTTTTAATAGTTTCTAAATATATATACACAATATATACAAGCATATTTTTGGGTGAGGAAAACATAAATATTTACACATGAGCCCCTATCTCCCTCTACTTTGGCTTTTATGCGGTCAGGCCCATGCTGAGCCCTCCCTTGGGTTAGGTTGCTCAATATTTATTCTAAATATTTCCCTCTTTTTCTTTTTAATCTTTATTCTTTTATTTTTGCACAAAAACATGCTAATTATAAGTATTTACAAACATGCATGCTTTTGCTAATTATTCCTATTTACACATATCTACATGCATTTGCATAGGTTTTTGTAGCTAAAATATAAGAATAAAGAGTGATGAATGGGTATTCATCACCCCCCTATACTATACTTTGCTAGTCCCTTAGCAAACACTTATTTGAAAAAGAAGTGAAAAAGAAAGAAAGAAAAAGAAAAAGAGAATGTACATGGATCAAGGTTGATTATTAAACTTGCCTTCATTAAATTGAGGTATGGAGCTCAATCAGATCTTTGGATTATTAATGTGCCGGAACCTTATTTAGACTTAAGCTTAAAACCTAACAGCCTCTAAGTTCCACTAATCTATAATCAAGACTCCTCAATGCTCCAGATCAGAACAAGTCATCAATCACAAACCCTGAAGACCATGAATCTTTTCTTGTCCTGTGAAAGTGAGGTCTAAGCTCTCCACCTCAGACATGGCAACTTGACAACCCTCCCTAACAAGGTAACTCTATGACCTCAATCTGGCCACTCTTTCCTCGGGAAGCGGGGTATTCCCTTCTAAGTTCAAGTACAACCGGCTTAAGAAGAGGGGGAAGAAGAGAATGGGTCAAGGCCAGTGTAGCCAAGTACCCTTGGGAGCTTGACCAGTATAGCCAAGTCTCCCTGCTGCAAGCTACAACAGGTGGATCATGAAACCAAGCTTTGCTTATTGCACTTATATACATACTCCGGTGGGATTATCATTTTCTCTCAGACCCACCACTTTTTTGGAGTTCTTTTCTTTTTGCACATTTTTTTTTCGAGTGCATCTATACAACATGTACATGTGCAACATATATACAAGGAGTTTTTCCTCTTGAGCCAGTAGACTATCCCTCTTTTGAAGCTTTATTGCAACCCACAACTCCCGTCGTTAGACCTCATGGCGACCAGATCAAGTTGAGACGCACTTCCTTCACTATAAGAAGAAGAGAGGTTCCGCCTAGAAGTACTACCCTCATATGCTACCCCAAGCCAAGGAAGACTGCCTCCTCACCACCTCATCCGTAGAGAGCTCGGTGCATAGTGCGGTTGTCCAAGTAAAGCCATAATCTATATGAGTCATGTGTTGTTGTTAAGTGCTCTACTTAGGCTCATTGAGATGACATGTGATCATAGCCTAGTGGACTCAAAGAATTAAGTCACCATGGACCTGAAAAGCCTTAAACCTAAGCCCTATAAGGTTCCTCTTAGAATTAGGTGGATTAGATCTTAATCAAGCTCCATTTCTCAATTTGATTCCAGGCTAGTTTAAATGTCAACTATCATCCAAGAAAAACTATATACATATGTACAAAAAGATGCATATTTACACATTATTTTACAATCATGCCAAATTTTTGAAAAATGTTTTGAAATCATGAATGATGATGCATGAAGTGCAGGTTTTTGCAAAAAGATATTTACACACATTTACACAAAAATTTTGTACTATATACATAATTTTGATACAAAAATATTTACACAAGCTTTGCACACAAAAGATTTTTGAAATCATTTTTTACAAAAATAATTTGTACACTAGCTATGTATGTGCAAATAAAAGAAGATTATGTACATGAAAATTTTTAATTTTTGTGGTTTTTAGCCATTTTTATTTCTTAACACACTCACACAAAGTACGAGTTATGGCTAAAGTATATATGAAATATATACACACCCCCCTATACTTAGCTCGAACGATGTCCTCGGAGTCAAGAGCGATGAAGAAGACATAACTCGTGCTATGTATAGGGAAGTGAAAAGAAAGGCTATACAAAAGGAAATGAAAAAGTCAAGATGGACTCGGGTCTTCCCCCTATACTTAGGATCAAGTAATCCTAAGTATAGCAGGCTGTACACGAAGGGAAAACCGAGTGGAGAATGTACAGGGTCTACCCCCCCTATACTTGGGGTAAGATATCCCTAAGTATAGGCAGCAAAACAGGGGTAGACAGAAACAAAAGAAATACCCGAAAGGTCTCACATCCCCCTATACTTAGGGTAAAGTGCACCCTAAGTATAGCATAATCACAAGATGAAGAAAGGGATGTGGGACTAAGGAATGTGGTGATATGGACATCTGGATCTATATACAGCGGAGGATCAGTAAAGCTCAGGCGTGAGATGCATTAGATGTGAGTCAAAGACCACATCTCACGCAAAATGAATAGGGGCAATATCAACGACCTGCGGCTCATGATCTAGAAATGGCTTGAGCCGCTGGCCGTTCACTCGGAAGGTACTCTCAGAGGACAACTCAGATATGTCGATGCTACCGTTGTCGTGTACCTTCCGAACCAGATAAGGTCCTTTCCATTTGCTCTGTAGCTTCCCTGGAAATAGTCTAAGCCTCGCATCAAACAGCCATACTCTCTGTCCAATCTCAAAATGCTTGTGGCTGATATGAGAATCATGCCACTCCTTGACTCTCTCCTTCTAATGTAGGCTGCTTGAGAAAGCTGAATCTCTAAGCTCCTCCAGGGTAGCTAGCTCTGCCCTCCTCTGGTCTCCTATACCATCTGGATCCATAAGTATGTCTGTAACTGCCCAAAGTGACTTGTGCCTCAGCTCAACAGGTAAATGGCATGGCTTGCCATATATGAGGCGAAAGGGAGATGTGCCCAAAGGTGTCTTGAAAGACGTCCTATATGCCCACAAGACCGAGTCCAAAAGCTGTGACCAATCCTTTCGGTCAGGGCGGACGACTTTCTGCAGAATAGTCTTGATCTCCTTATTCGACACTTCGGCTAGACCATTCGTCTGTGGATGGTACAGTGTAGCAACACGATGATCTATGCCGAACTCGCTAGCAAGCGCCTTCACCTGGTCGTTGATGAAGTGAGATCCCCCATCAGAAATAAGAACTCGTGGAACCCCGAACCGCGTGATGATGTGCTTCCTCAAAAATCTGCAAACTGTCCTCGCATCAGCGGCTCGGGCGGGGATAGCCTCCACCCAACGACTCACATAGTCAACGGCCAACAGAATGTACTCAAATCCCTGACTCCTAGGGAATGGACCCATGAAATCGATGTCCCATGCGTCAAAAACCTCACAGAAGTGAATGGGCTGCATCGGCATCATATCACGCTGTCCACAAGTGCCCATCCTCTGACAGTCAGTACACCTCTTCACGAACTCATCTGAGTCCTTGAAGAGGGTAGGCCACCACAAGCCGGATTGGAGCACTTTCTATGTCGTTCTCCTCCCAGAATGATGTCCTCCTGCCTCAAGCTTGTGGCAGTAAGTGAGGACGCTATGGTGTTCCTCCTGAGGAATACACCGACGCCAGACGCTATCCCCTCCTTCGTGGTAAAGGATGGGATCCTCCCAATGGTAAGACTTGGCCTTCGCTAGGAAGGTCTCAAGCCTCTGCCTGGGCCAATCTTGTGGAACTTTCCCAGCAACGAGAAAGTTCACAATATCGGCGTACCAAGGGAGTGAGGCGATAGTAAGGATCGCCTCATCTGGGAAGGTATCTCTAATAGGATCAATCTGCTCAGAATCCTCAGGCTGCTCTAATCGGGAGAGATGATCCGCCACCACATTCTTGACTCCAGGCTTATCCTTGATCTCAAAGTCGAACTCCTGGAGTAGAAGGATCCATCTAGTCAGTCTGGCCTTGGCATCCTTCTTTGCCATGAGGTACCTGATGGCGGTGTGATCTGTAAACAAAGTCACTCTAGATCCGATGATATATGATCTGAACTTATCCAGGGCAAACACTACGGCTAGCATCTCCTTCTATGTGACTGTATAATTCCGCTGGGCGGAATCCAATGTGCGGCTAGCATAGTGTATAGCAAATGGTACTCCATCCCTCCTCTGTCCCAGCACTGCCCCTACGGCAAAATCGGAGGCGTCCGTCATGATCTCGAATGGGAGAGACCAATCAGGCGGCTGGAGGACAGGAGCCTCAATAACACACTGCTGGAGAGTAGCAAACGACGAAAGGCACTTGTCATCGACAAGGAACTCGGTGTCTTTCGTCAAGAGGTCAGTCAACGGCCGGGCAATCCTGCTGAAATCCTGAATAAATCTCCTATAAAATCCAACGTGCCCCAGAAATGACCGTAACTGCCTCAAATTGGACGGCGGTGCGAGTTTTCTAATGACATCAACCTTGGTCGGATCAACCTCCATGCCCCTGTTGGAGATGATGTGGCCAAGCACCGTCCCTTGAGTCACCATGAAGTGACTCTTCTCCCAAGATAGCACCAAGTGATACTCAATACATCGCTGAAGTACTCGATCTAAGCAGTCAAGACAAGAATCAAATCCATCGCCGTAGATCGAGAAATCATCCATGAAGACCTCCAAGCACTCCCCTACCATGCCCGAGAAGATCGACAGCATGCACCTCTGAAAAGTCGTAGGGGCGTTGCATAGCCCAAATGGCATGCGTCGAAAAGCGTATGTGCCGAAGGGACAGGTAAAGGTGGTCTTCTCCTGATCCTCAGGAGCGATGGCCACTTGGTTGTAGCCCGAGTACCCATCCAGGAAGCAATAATGGCTCTTCCCTGCCAGTCTCTCAATAATCTGGTCAATAAAAGGCAGGGGGAAATGGTCCTTCTTGGTGGCTTGGCTGAGTCTCCTGTAGTCAACACAAACCCTCCAAGAGGTGGGTACTCGTGTAGCAATCTCCTCTCCCGACTCACTGATCACAGTCGTGATGCCCGTCTTCTTGGGCACCACATGCAAGGGGCTGACCCACTTGGAGTCGGAAATGGGATAAATAAAACCTGCACCCCACCACTTTGATATTTCCTTCATCACAACCTCTCTCAGGTTGGGGTTCAGACGCCGCTGGAACTCACGCGACGGCTTCGCCCCCTCCTCGAGATAGTTATGGTGGGAGCACACTGATGGACTAATCCCATGGAGATCTGCTACGCTCCATCCGATCGCCTTGCGGTTCTTTTCAAGAACCCCCATCAAACGGGATTCCTGCTCTCCAGTCAACTCGGCGGAGATGATGACTGGGTACATCTCTGGATTGCCCGCAAGGAATCGATACTTCAGCGAAGTAGGGAGCGGCTTCAGCTCTGGAATGCCGGGTGCCGGCAAATCTGGCTGTGGAAGAAACCGAGTGAAAGCTGCAAGGTCGGCCAAATCTGCCTGGGAAAGTGAAAGCATACTCTCGCAAACTGGATCAGGAGAAGGCGGCTCAACTGTACTGTCTCTGCTCGGCTCTGCATCTACCTCCTCCTCATCAATAGGCTCAGATGGTCTCAGGTCTGGCATCTGATCATAGCAATCGGCCCAATCAGACTCTGAATCCGAGGGATCTGTATCAGAAACGGTGGCATCAGTACCACCGGAAAACAAGGTGGCCTCAGCACCACCATCACTAGTCATCGTGCTGCGATCGAGGACCGGCTCTGCTGCCTCAATGGTATCCTGAACCAGGTCTGTGCTCTCCAGACTCTCCTCTGCTGTCATCTCTGCATCAGCTGTGTCTGAAAGTGAGAGGGTAGTCTGTGTCTCAAGGTCTGCCCAAGCTGCTTCTCATCTGTGACCACAAAGTCGCAGTCCTGGTGGATGTCTGGCTCTGCGTCTGTCAGCTGCTCTGAGTCTGTACTCGCATCTGAGCGGGATCTGAATCTGGCTCTGTAGTCCTCGACCGTCTCTATTTGTATACTCTCTCCCTGGACGCGAAAGTACACCTTCCCGCTATCATGATCAGTCACCGCCTTGGCTGTGGCCAAGAACGGACGACCAAGGATGATGGGGGTATCGGTCACTGACTCAGGGATCTCCATGTCCAACACTACGAAGTCCACGGGGAATTGCAAGCCCTGAATAGTGACGATAACGTCTCGTAATAACCCCTTCGGCCTCTTGACATATCGATCAGCGAACTGAAGGACTGTCCTGCTCTGTCGAAGAGTGCCCAACTCAAAGCGGTCGAGAAGGGCTGCCGGAAGAAGGTTAATCGACGATCCACTATCTAGAAGAGTACGGTCGAACCACTGCTCACTGATCTGGCATCTGACATACGGGGCCCCTGAATCTGGCCTCTTGGCTGGCAGTCGGTCCTGGATCGCAAAGCACGTGGCTTTGGTCAGCACATGTATCTCTGAAGTGTGGTTCCTCCTCCTCCTCCTAACTGTAGTCCTCTCTCTCAAAGATCGTTGGAGAAGGGGGATGTGCTGCAAAGCCTCCTGGAGGGTCAGCTGGATATGGAATCGGTCAATCATGCTCTGGCTGAACTCCTCAAGCTCTCTCTTTTTTGGATCGTTTTTCTTCCCCTTCCCCATCTGAAGGGCTCTAGGGAAGGGGATCACTGGGTCCTTCTCAGATGAAGGACTAGGAAAAGGTCTAGACGGTTCAAGGACCGGATCCACACATACATCATGCACCACAGTGGGACCAGAAGAAAGTAAACCTTTTCCTTTATTCATAGCAGAGTTCCGAGATACATGAACCCGAGGAAAAACAACATCACTGTCTCTACAAACACCGGTGGCCTCAGTACCACCACGGGCTGGCTGCTCTGCTGCTGCTGAAGGTAGACGTCGTGCGGCATCAGTACCGCTGGCTGGCTTGGCTGAATGGGTGGCATCAGTACCACCTCCTAGATCTGGTGAAGCGGCGGCCTCAGTACCGCCGGTGGGATCAGCATCCTTGGTGGCCTCAGTACCACCGTCATCATCTGGAGCGGCCTCAGTACCGCTCTCCTCCTCCTCCTGTGGCGCCTCGGGATGGTGCTCAGATGAGGCGCCGTCGCCTGCTGGGGTCCTACCGCTCCTAAGTGTGACAAAATCAGCATCAAATAGATCCGAAGAAGTATCATCAAATGGATCACTAGGAGTGGCTAACTCAGTATGTACTACCTGCTCAGATTTCCTCTTGAGGCTGTTCGGATTGGGCTCTATCTGGGCTGGTATGGCGGCCTTCCCTCTCACCAGGTCCCGCATCTCCTGGCGGAACTCGTCCATCTCCCGTCGGAATGTAGCCTGCTGATCCGTGAGGAGGCGGGCGATATCATCCAAGGCGGGGCTCTCGTGGGAGCCCGACGGGTGGCCTCTCTGTGGGTGAGGCTGCTGGAACTGCTGTGGTGGGTAAGAGGGGTAGGATGGAGGGTGCTGCTGGTATCCCTGGTGAGCCTGCTGCTCACGTCTCCAAGACTGTCCCTGCTGCTGATAGGGACGAGGACCATAGAATGACTGCTGCTGATATGCTGGGGGCTGCTGCTGCGGCTGGTGCTGGTCTCTCTGATGGGAGTACTGCCCTCCCTGTCCTGACGGCTGCTGCTGGGGCTGGGCACCACCACTCCCCCACCTGAATCCGGGATGGTCTCGTCGGATCCCAGGCTGGGGACGGTCGTACCAAATCCCGTTGACATCCATCAACGGCTCGGCATCAAAAGGGGCTGGCGGGAGTACTGCCAGAGGCTGGTCCGGCTGGTATACCACCATCTGCATCTCTGGAGATGGTGGGGGCTGGTAGGTGGGCTGCGGCTGCTGGTACGGCTCCGCCTGTACAAGGTGAACCTGTCTAGGCTGCACTGGAGTGCTGGAGCGCTGGGACGAGCTACTGCTGCTGCCGGTGTCGCCTCGCGACTGAAGACGGGGCTGAGAAGCCGTCTGTGCCTCCTGAAGACACATGAGCTGTGTCTTCATGTCGCTCAAGACCTGTGCCATCTGCTCCATCTGCGTGATACTCTGGCACTGCTTCTTCTCGATCAGCTCCATGCGGTCCAACTTCTCGCTGATGATACCCATGTCCGCAGCTGATGACTCTGCTGCTGCTGCTGCTGCGGACGAACTGGAGGGACCTGCATCTACCCGTGCTATCCTCTGGTACTGCACGGGTCCTGGCTGATGTGGCTGGGTCTTCTGAGTGTAAAGCCGGGTTTGGGACATCACCATGTAGTTCTCTGCCATCTCCTCAAAAATAGCCCAGACCTGGTCGTGGTCCTTGGCGAAGTAGGACCCGCCACAAGAAGCATTCACCAGGCCCTATAGCTCTGGTGACAACCCGCTGAAGAAGCTCTGAACTAAGTTCGGCTTCGTGATGTCGTGGTGCGGGCATCTGTCCAGGAGCTCTCTGAACCTCTCCCAAGCCTCGTGAAACTGCTCGTTGGGGAACATGGAGAAGTTACTAATCAGGGCCCTCGCTGCATTCGTCTGCCCGAGTGGATAGTACTTGTTCAAGTACTCGGTGCGGAGCTGCTCCCAGGTGTAGACAAATCTCCACAAATGTTTCAGCCAGGTGGCTGCTCTGTCTGCCAGTGAAAAGGGGAAGGTGATCATCCTGATCGTGTCCTGGTCCACATGTCTGTCGTGGACAGTGCTGCATATCATCAAAAACTCCTGGAGGTGGAGGTGGGGCTCCTCTGTAGCAAGTCCATGGAACCGAGGAAGCATCTGCAAGGTGTTCGGGGGGAACTTGAAGTCCCCCACGATAGCCGGAACCACAACCCAATGGTGCATCAGTGTAGATCCGGGGTTGTGCAACTCCCGCATCGGTCTAGGTGGTCCAGCTCCTCCTGCGGCTGCTGCCGCTGCGGCGGCGGCCGCGGCTGCTGCTGCAGCTGCTGCGGCTCGTGCCTGTGCATCTGCATCCGGGATCTCCTTGGGCTCGCTCTGCTGGTCTCTCTCTGCTCTGAGCCTCTCCAACTCTCTCCTCATCTCCATCATGAATGCTCCCTGATCGCGGAGCTGCTGCTGGACTGTATCGAGTGATGCGATCAGGGTGGAGTTGATCGCTCCCTGGTCTAACACAATGTGCTCTGGTCGACGGGAGTGATCATCAGAACTCCCTGCTCCGGCCATCTCGACGTCTGCAAAATCAAACGAGCCCAACTCAGGTGCTATCAAATGTATCAATATCTCCTCGGGCTCGTGTCTCTCGGGTAGATCAGAAAGGGGATCGAGGGGGAACAGGGTGGAGTCGTACTCGGGCTCGGAGAGCGGGTCTGAGCTCTCGCGAGCCAACCTAGATGATGAGGTAGACGCGCCCGAAAGCGGTGCAGCCAGAGGCTGCCTAAGAGACCGTCTACCCATCATCTTGATCTGGAGAGTAGGGCGGATGAGATCTGGAAAAATTATGATCTAAAAACAAACTCCCGGTTCACCAACGCAACGCGAGCTGAAGACCGTAAAAGTTCGGTCAAATTATCTTGTCGATTTTATTTTGGTGAACACTCAAGATATCAGAGCGCTTACGTGACCTGTTGGGATATCCGCTGCTAACCCCAACCGAGTGGCCCGCACGAAAGAGTCGGTAATCAGTCGGGTTTAGCAACGGGGGGCTCTACCTAGGGTGCGGGTCACTCTCTCGCGCATACAAACCAAGCAATGAGGGGGTTGCTCTCCCCAAGACAAAATTTTTAGGGTGAACGAGTTTTAAGGTCAATAATCTTAGCAGTCCCAATTTTATGGTTTCATTTTTAGGTATTTTTCAAAGCAAACAAATCGCCTAACGAATTTTCGATTCTCCTGATTATTAAGTCCAAAACAGGGGGGAGAAGTCGAAAAAGCCGATGCACGAGAAATCAATGATGCATGCAAAGTCAGAAATGCGTACCTTGCTCCAGCTCTCTACATGCAAAATGATCCGTGCATAAAATAAAGACAGAATTTAAACTAAGCTAAATGATGCAGTGGGAAGCCGAGTCCTAGACGAGCAACTTCTAGCGAAGAACCGTCTAACCGGTCACCGACCTCCAAGCCAAAGGGTCCGGTCTTGGCCCGTCCCTCCCCTGCCTGACAAATCGGGGGTAGGAGTAAGCGCTTTACAGGACGGGCTACGGCACGTAGGCTACGGAGGCTAGCGAGTCGGTTATTTTTATTATTTATTTTAAGTAGGTCCAATTACGATCTATAGGAACAGATATGCAATTAAGGTGTGTGGATCCTACTTATTACGTCACAATCACCAGAAAGTCCTAAATCTAGGGGCTCGACAAAAACCGCGAAAAACCGGAAAATGACAGTAAGAGAGAAAAAGAAAGCCGAGTAAAAACCGCGAAAAAACCGCGAGGTCCTAATGGGTCCCCCGAGCACACCGGTGCTCGGCGAAACAGACCCGCTACGGTCACAAGTCCAAACAGTGTCCAAGTCCTGTCCCTGTATTATTACAATAATAATGAATAAATGAAAATTCTATCCTAATTCCTCACCCACTCAACTCTCTCTCTCTCGCTCTCTCCTGCGGCTTCGTAGAGAAAGAAGCCGCCTCCAAGTTCCTCGGCTGCACCGGCTCCTCGAAAGTCGCCTCCGCGGTCCTCGGGCCCTCACAAGACAGAGAAAAGAAGAGTGGTCAGACCAATAAAAAATAATCAAATGAAAAGAAAAAGAAATGAAAATACAAGTCGGGGTATATATACAAAAATGAAAAATAAAATAAACACACAATATAAAACAAAAATAAAAATAAAAGAAAATCAAAATAAAACAAAATAAAACAAAAAGAAACTAGATACAAAAGCCGCGGACTCCAAAGAGCCGCGAAAAACCGCGAAACGAAAAACGAAAAATAAAGACAAAAATACTACTAAGCCGTGCTCCCCGGCAACGGCGCCATTCTGATGAGCGTCCCGAGCGAACGAGGTAAAGGTACAAAATAGGTCGTTGCGACCTCTATCACTCAGAGTCACTCAATCAAGAAAAATCAGACCACTCGAGCAAATAAATCAATCAAGCACAAAAGAAAGCGGCCTTGCTATGAGATTAACCTGGTATAGCACCCAGGGTCGAACACAAGGAGCACGGGTTGGCCAGAGGCCTACAAAGTAGTAAAAATAAAATAAAATAAAATACAAGGATTTTTAGTTGTTTTTAATAATTTTTATATTTTTTTGGATTTTTAATATAATTAGAAAATAAAAGAAAGCAAATAAAAGCACACTTGAGCAATTTATTAAAAGCACCAAAAATCAAGCAAAAATTCAAGAAAAATTATTTTTATGTTTTTTAGGTTTTTAAGTGTTTTTGGTGAATTTTTGAGATTTTTATAAGGTATATTTTATCTTCTAAAAATCAAACAGTGCTAAAAAGACAAGGTCCTGTCCAGCCAAGCCCAAAACCCAAAGATAAAATATCTAAGGATCTCAGAGGGACCTGGAGGTAATTTTCCTGTATACTAGATAAAAGAAGGAAAATTAGGGCACCAAAATTATTGTTTTTGGGTTTTTAGATTATTTACTATAATTTTTATGAGTTTTTAGGTGTTTTTAGATTTTGAGGGTTTTTACTCAATGAAAAATAGCCAAAATTGGCTAGAAAATCAAGAAACACACAAAGAACAGTAACTAATTTTTTTAGAATTTTTGGGGGTGTTTTTATATTTTTTTTGGATTTTTAAACCTAGACAATAGCTGAAATAGATGTTTTTGAATTTTTAAAAATACTAAATAAAATCAAAAATGTCCTCAAAAATTCTCAAAAATCCAACAACATGGCAGGAGCCATGTGTCAAATTTTCATCGAATTTGGAGGTGGTTTGATATTTTATTCAAAATCAAAAAGAGGGCACAGTGCACAGGGACTTAAGTGCAAATACCCGAAGATCTGGGGGTCCAGGTGCAATTTTCCCAGCAAGTCACGCGCGTGGCGCGTGCCTGGGGCACTCAGGGACCTTCTGGTAATAAAAACCAAGTCCTAGGACCTTTTGGTAACCCGTACCAAAAAGTCCAGGGACGGTTATGCAATTAACCCACTAAAATCCGCACATGCTCAAATAAAACGTTCACAGGGGTATCGATGCAATTACCAAAAAGTATTCATTCATTCATAAACCAACCAGAACTACAGGACTAATACTGCAAATAACCCAGACAAAGCACGTGACGAAGCACGTGGCTCACATACACAGGGGCATAAGTGCAAATATAAACAAGCACGAGGTCCAATGTGCAATTTACCCTACGTAAATAAAAGGCATAAAATATTTACAGGACTGACACGTAAAACAGAAACTAAAAGGGGGCCTAAGGTAATTTACCCCTTATTACGTCGACGGCTGGATGTGCGCCACGTAGCTGATCGGACGGTCCTGGGATGCTGGCGCTTCTCTCCTTCCGCACTTGGGCCGATCGACGGCGCAGAACGAGACACGTGGAGGATCTAACGGTGCTCAGGTGCTGGTGCCTCTCCCTCTGCGCTAACGGTCTAGATCTACCCTCGAAAGGATCGGACGGTGGCTGCTCCTGGATGAATGGACGGCGGTGATTGGAACTGGAGCTCTGAGGACGATCAGACGGTGGTGGAGGATACTGGAAGAACACTCAGCCGGCGAGCTTCGCCGGCCTCGTGCGCGTACTGTGGTCCTCCTCAGCTGCCTCCAAGGATCGGAGAAGGTCGGCGACGACGTCCCGCAGCTGGTGGTGGCCTCCGATGGCTCAGCCGAGCCCTGGAAGGGCTCCGGCGAGCGCGGCGGCGATGAGCTCCTGGCCTGGATGTGAGGGGGCCTCAGATGGCCTCCTCTTGACCTGCAAAACAGCTCAAGAGCTTCGCGGGTCGAGGGCAAAGTGCCTCGACCCGAGGAAACGGCGTGAGGGTGAACTGTGGGTCGGGACGAGCGAGCTCCGGCGAGCGGAGGATGGTGGAGCTCGAACCCCAGCTCCTGTGCGAGCTGGGTTGAATGAAGGGGCGGAGAAGGTGCGTCGAGGGATGGCGGAGGTGACTGTGTGTTCCGATGATCGAGAAGGTACACGATATGGCCGGAATCAATGGAATACGTCGGAGCTACGAATTGGGGGAAACTAGAAATTACGCTAAATAGGCGAGCTAGGATGCTACCTGGGTGGAGTGGAAGACTGTGCTGGAGCTAAGGTGGCTCCTGGTCGTCGCCTCGAAGGTTGTCACTGCCTGAGGCTCGAGCTCCTGCACGGGGCGGAGCACGGCGGCGCAACGTCGCCGGATCAATGGTCCGGGCACCCCCTCCTCACTGCGACAAAGGCAACCGCGAGCTGTCACCTCAGGGATTGCAATGGAGGTCACGGGAATGAGAGTGGCGAGCCAAAGATGGAAATGAAGTGCGGCGGAGCTCAGGTTATATACCACTAGGGGTCCGGCTAGATGGGAGTCGGGTGTGAAGCTCGGAGCGCAGATCCCCATGCAAACCTCCGGGCATGGATCAGGGAAGATCAGGCTCGGATTAGCGCCCGGGGTTAGCGGATTCGGGAGTCGGATCAAGCGGGTACAAATTCGAGAAGTCGGGTCCAAATGCAGATCCGCAATCCTGTGGTCCAAGGGGGGGAGTTGACCGGGGGGTCAACATCCCCCGTGGACCAATCGGAGAAGGCCACATCATAAATGTTTTAAAAATTCAAAATAAAATAGGAAATGGCCGATTTATTAAAAACTCAAAACATGAAATATTTTTGTTTTAATTTTTTCTATTTTTTGGTGATTTTTAATTAATTCTTGGAAATAAAAATAAGGTATTCACATAGTATAGCTATACATAGGTATATATACAATATAGGGTTTTTGATTTTGATTTTTAATTAGTTATTTTTATACATTTTTATTCCTATTTTATATTTTATTTATTTATAGGATAAAATGAGGAATAAAAGGCTATTTTTATTTTATTTTTATTATTTATATACATAGAGGAAATAAATAGTTATGTACAACCATATACATGGCATATATACAAGATATTGTTGTAATTTTAATTTTTGTTATTTTTATTTGATTTTTGTTTTGTTTCTTTTTATTTATTTTATTTACAATATATATACATAGAATATTTACAAAAAGTTTTGAAAATAATTTTATTTATTTACAAGGTTAAATAAAGAAAGGATCATGGTCTATGTACATGGTAAAAGGTCATTTTTGAGTTTTTTGATTTTTAAATTTTTATTTTATTTTTAATAGTTTCTAAATATATATACACAATATATACAAGCATATTTTTGGGTGAGGAAAACATAAATATTTACACATGAGCCCCTATCTCCCTCTACTTTGGCTTTTATGCGGTCAGGCCCATGCTGAGCCCTCCCTTGGGTTAGGTTGCTCAATATTTATTCTAAATATTTCCCTCTTTTTCTTTTTAATCTTTATTCTTTTATTTTTGCACAAAAACATGCTAATTATAAGTATTTACAAACATGCATGCTTTTGCTAATTATTCCTATTTACACATATCTACATGCATTTGCATAGGTTTTTGTAGCTAAAATATAAGAATAAAGAGTGATGAATGGGTATTCATCAGATCAAGCGGGTACAAATTCGAGAAGTCGGGTCCAAATGCAGATCCGCAATCCTGTGGTCCAAGGGGGGGAGTTGACCGGGGGGTCAACATCCCCCGTGGACCAATCGGAGAAGGCCACGCCATAAATGTTTTAAAAATTCAAAATAAAATAGGAAATGGCCGATTTATTAAAAACTCAAAACATGAAATATTTTTGTTTTAATTTTTTCTATTTTTTGGTGATTTTTAATTAATTTTTGGAAATAAAAATAAGGTATTTACATAGTATAGCTATACATAGGTATATATAAAATATAGGGTTTTTAATTTTGATTTTTTTAATTAGTTATTTTTATACATTTTTATTTCTATTTTATATTTTATTTATTTATAGAATAAAATGAGGAATAAAAGGCTATTTTTATTTTATATACATAGAGGAAATAAATAGTTATGTACAACTATATACATGGCATATATACAAGATATTTTTGTAATTTTAATTTTTGTTATTTTTATTTTATTTTTGTTTTGTTTCTTTTTATTTACAATATATACATAGAATATTTACAAAAAGTTTTGAAAATAATTTTATTTATTTATAAGGTTAAATAAATATAGGAATATGGTCTATGTACAAGGTGAAGGGTTATTTTTGGAATTTTTGATTTTCAAATTTTTATTTTGTTTTCAATATCTTCTAAATATATACACAATATATACAAGCATATTTTTGGGTGAGGAAAATATAATTTTATTTATTTACAAAAATATATACACATGAGCCCCTATCTCCCTCTACTTTGGCTTTTATGCGGTCAGGCCCATGCTGAGCCCTCCCTTGGGTTAGGTTGCTCAATATTTATTCTAAATATTTCCCTCTTTTTCTTTTTCTTCTTTATTCTTTTATTTTTGCACAAAAACATGCTAATTATAAGTATTTACAAACATGCATGCTTTTGCTATTTATTCCTATTTACACATATCTACATGCATTTGCATAGGTTTTTGTAGCTAAAATATAAGAATAAAGAGTGATGAATGGGTATTCATCACCCCCTATACTATACTTTGCTAGTCCCTTAGCAAACACTTATTTGAAGAAGAAGTGAAAAAGAAAGAAAGAAAAAGAAAAAGAGAATGTACATGGATCAAGGTTGATTATTAAACTTGCCTTCATTAAATTGAGGTATGGAGCTTAATCAGATCTTTGGATTATTAATGTGTCGGAACCTTATTTAGACATAAGCTTAAAACCTAACAGCCTCGAAGTTCCACTATTCTATAACCAAGACTCCTCAATGCTCCAGATCAGAACAAGTCATCAATCACAAACCCTGAAGACCATGAATCTTTTCTTGTCCTGTGAAAGTGAGGACTAAGCTCTCCACCTCAGAAATGGCAACTTGACAACCCTCCCCAACAAGGTAACTCTATGACCTCAATCTGGCCACTCTTTCCTCGAGGAGCGGGGTATTCCCTTCTAAGTTTAAGTACAACCGGCTCAAGAAGAGGGGGAAGAAGAGAATGGGTCAAGGCCAGTGTAGCCAAGTACCCTTGGGAGCTTGACCAGTGTAGCCAAGTCTCCCTGCTGCAAGCTACAACAGGTGGATCATGAAACCAGGCTTTGCTTATTGCACTTATATACATACTCCGGTGGGATTATCATTTTCTCTCAGACCCACCACTTTTTTGGAGTTCTTTTCTTTTTGCACATTTTTTTTTCGAGTGCATCTATACAACATATACATGTGCAGCATATATACAAGGAGTTTTTCCTCTTAAGCCAGTAGACTATCCCTCTTTTGAAGCTTTATTGCAACCCACAACTCCCGTCGTTAGACTTCATGGCAACCAGACCAAGTTGAGACGCACTTCCTTCACTATAAAAAGAAGAGAGGTTCCGCCTAGAAGTACTACCCGCATATGCTACCCCAAGCCAAGGAAGACTGCCTCCTCACCACCTCATCCGTAGAGAGCTCGGTGCATAGTGCGGTTGTCCAAGTAAAGCCATAATCTACATGAGTCATGTGTTGTTGTTAAGTGCTCTACTTAGGCTCATTGAGATGACATGTGATCATAGCCTAGTAGACTCAAAGAATTAAGTCACCATGGACCTGAAAAGCCTTAAACCTAAGCCCTATAAGGTTCCTCTTAGAATTAGGTGGATTAAGATCTTAATCAAGCTCCATTTCTCAATTTGATTCCAGGCTAGTTTAAATGTCAACTATCATCCAAGAAAAACTATATACATATGTACAAAAAGATGCATATTTACACACTATTTTACAATCATGCAAAATTTTTGAAAAATGTTTTGAAATCATGAATGATGATGCATGAAGTGCAGGTTTTGCAAAAAGATATTTACACACATTTACACAAGATTTTTGCAAACTTTTGATTTTCAAAACATTTTGGAAAAATTTTGTACTATATACATAATTTTGATACCAAAATATTTACACAAGCTTTACACACAAAAGATTTTTGAAATCTTTTTTTACAAAAATAATTTGTACACTAGCTATGTATGTGCAAATAAAAGAAGATTATGTACATGAAAATTTTTTTTTAAATTTTTGTGGTTTTTAGCCATTTTTATTTATTAACACACTCACACAAAGTACGAGTTATGGCTAAGTATATATGAAATATATACACACCCCCCTATACTTAGCTCGAACGATGTCCTCGGAGTCAAGAGCGATGAAGAAGACATAACTCGTGCTATGTATAGGGAAGTGAAAGAAAGGCTATACAAAAGGAAATGAAAAAGTCAAGATGGACTCGGGGTCTTCCCCTATACTTAGGATCAAGTAATCCTAAGTATAGCAGGCTGTACACGAAGGGAAAACCGAGTGGAGGAATGTACAGGGTCTACCCCCCTATACTTAGGGTAAGATATCCCTAAGTATAGGCAGCAAAACAGGGGTAGACAGAAACAAAAGAAATACCCGAAAGGTCTCACATCCCCCCTATACTTAGGGTAAAGTGCACCCTAAGTATAGCATAATCACAAGATGAAGAAAGGGATGTGGGACTAAGGAATGTGGTGATATGGACATCTGGATCTATATACAGCGGAGGATCAGTAAAGCTCAGGCGTGAGATGCATTAGATGTGAGTCAAAGACCACATCTCACGCAAAATGAATAGGGGCAATATCAACGACCCGCGGCTCATGATCTAGAAATGGTTTGAGCCGCTGGTCGTTCACTCGGAAGGTACTCTCAGAAGACAACTCAGATATGTCGATGCTACCATTGTCGTGTACCTTCCGAACCAGATAAGGTCCTTTCCATTTGCTCTGTAGCTTCCCTGGAAATAGTCAGCCTCGCATCAAACAGCCATACTCTCTGTCCAATCTCAAAATGCTTGTGGCTGATATGAGAATCATGCCACTCCTTGACTCTCTCCTTATAATGTAGGCTGCTTGAGAAAGCTGAATCTCTAAGCTCCTCCAGGGCAGCTAGCTCTGCCCTCCTCTGGTCTCCTATACCATCTGGATCCATAAGTATGTCTGTAACTGCCCAAGTGACTTGTGCCTCAGCTCAACAGGTAAATGGCATGGCTTGCCATATACGAGGCGAAAGGGAGATGTACCCAAAGGTGTCTTGAAAGACGTCCTATATGCCCACAAGACCGAGTCAAAGCTGTGACCAATCCTTTCGGTCAGGGCGGACGACTTTCTGCAGAATAGTCTTGATCTCCCTATTCGACACTTCGGCTAGACCATTCGTCTGTGGATGGTACGGTGTAGCAACACGATGATCTATGCCGAACTCGCTAGCAAGTGCCTTCACCTGGTCGTTGATGAAGTGAGATCCCCCATCAGAAATAAGAACTCGTGGAACCCCGAACCGCGTGATGATATGCTTCCTCAAAAATCTGCAAACTGTCCTCGCATCAGCGGCTCGGGCGGGGATAGCCTCCACCCAACGACTCACATAATCAACGGCCAACAGAATGTACTCAAATCCCTGACTCTTAGGGAATGGACCCATGAAATCGATGCCCCATGCGTGAAAAACCTCACAAAAGTGAATGGGCTGCATCGGCATCATATCACGCTGTCCACAAGTGCCCATCCTCTGACAGTCAGTACACCTCTTCACGAACTCATCTGAGTCCCTTGAAGAGAGTAGGCCACCACAAGCCGGATTGGAGCACTTTCTGTGCCCGTTCTCCTCCCAGAATGATGTCCTCCTGCCTCAAGCTTGTGGCAGTAAGTGAGGACGCTATGGTGTTCCTCCTGAGGAATACACCGACGCCAGACGCTATCCCCTCCTTCGTGGTAAAGGATGGGGATCCTCCCAATGGTAAGACTTGGCCTTCGCTAGGAAGGTCTCAAGCCTCTGCCTGGGCCAATCTTGTGGGACTTTCCCAGCAACGAGAAAGTTCACAATATCGGCGTACCAAGGGGAGTGAGGCGATAGCAAGGATCGCCTCATCTGGGAAGGTATCTCTAATAGGATCAATCTGCTCAGAATCCTCAGGCTGCTCTAATCGGGAGAGATGATCCGCCACCACATTCTTGACTCCAGGCTTATCCTTAATCTCAATGTCGAACTCCTGGAGTAGAAGGATCCATCTAGTCAGTCTGGCCTTGGCATCCTTCTTTGCCATGAGGTACCTGATGGCGGTGTGATCTGTAAACAAAGTCACTCTAGATCTGATGATATATGATCTAAACTTATCCAGGGCAAACACTACGGCTAGCATCTCCTTCTCTGTGACTGTATAATTCTGCTGGGCGGAATCCAATGTGCGGCTAGCATAGTGTATAGCAAATGGTACTCCATCCCTCCTCTGTCCCAGCACTGCCCCTTCGGTAAATCGGAGGCGTCCGTCATGATCTCGAATGGGAGAGACCAATCAGGCGGCTGGAGGACAGGAGCCTCAATAACACACTGCTGGAGAGTAGCAAACGACGAAAGGCACTTGTCATCGACAAGGAACTCGGTGTCTTGTCGTCAAGAGGTCAGTCAACGGCCGGGCAATCCTGCTGAAATCCTGAATAAATCTCCTATAAAATCCAACGTGCCCCAGAAATGACCGTAACTGCCCCAAATTGGACGGCGGTGCGAGTTTTCTAATGACATCAACCTTGGCCGGATCAACCTCCATGCCCCTGTTGGAGATGATGTGGCCAAGCACCGTCCCTTGAGTCACCATGAAGTGACTCTTCTCCAAGATAGCACCAAGTGATACTCAATACATCGCTGAAGTACTCGATCTAGGCAGTCAAGACAAGAATCAAATCCGTCGCCGTAGATCGAGAAATCATCCATGAAGACTTCCAAGCACTCCCCTACCAGGTCCGAGAATATCGACAGCATGCACCTCTGAAAAGTCGCAGGGGCGTTGCTAGCCCAAATGGCATGCGTCGGAAAAGCGTATGTGCCGAAGGGACAGGTAAAGGTGGTTTTCTCCTGATCCTCAGGAGCGATGGCCACTGGTTGTAGCCCGAGTACCCATCTAGGAAGCAATAATGGCTCTTCCCTGCCAGTCTCTCAATAATCTGGTCAATAAAAGGCAGGGGGAAATGGTCCTTCTTGGTGGCTTGGTTGAGTCTCCTGTAGTCAACACAAACCCTCCAAGAGGTGGGTACTCGTGTAGCAATCTCCTCTCGACTCACTGATCACAGTCGTGAGCCGTCTTCTTGGGCACCACATGCAAGGGGCTGACCCACTTGGAGTCGGAAATGGGATAAATAAAACCTGCACCCCACCACTTTGATATTTCCTTCATCACAACCTCTCTCAGGTTGGGGTCAGACGCCGCTGGAACTCATGCGACGGCTTCGCCCCCCTCCTCGAGATAGATATGGTGGGAGCACACTGATGGACTAATCCCTGGAGATCTGCTACGCTCCATCCGATCGCCTTGCAGTTCTTTTCAAGAACCCCCATCAAACGGGATTCCTGCTCTCCAGTCAACTCGGCGGAGATGATGACTGGGTACATCTCAGGCTCGCCCGCAAGGAATCGATACTTCAGCGAAGTAGGGAGCGGCTTCAGCTCTGGAATGCTGGGTGCCGGCAAATCTGGCTGTGGAAGAAACTGAGTGAAAGCTGCAAGGTCGGCCAACTCTGCTGGGAAAGTGAAAGCATACTCTCGCAAACTGGATCGGGAGAAGGCGGCTCAACTGTACTGTCTCTGCTCGGCTCTGCATCTACCTCCTCCTCATCAATAGGCTCAGACGGACTCAGGTCTGGCATCTGATCATAGCAATCGACCCAATCAGACTCTGAATCCGAGGGATCTGCATCAGAAACGGTGGCACCAGTACCACCGGAAAACAAGGTGGCTTCAGCACCACCATCACTAATCATCGTGCTGCGATCAAGGACCGGCTCTGCTGCCTCAATGGTATCCTGAACCAGGTCTGTGCTCTCCAGACTCTCCTCTGCTGTCATCTATGCATCAGTTGTGTCTGAAAGTGAGAGGGTGGTTTGTGTCTCAAGGTCTGCCCAAGCTGCCTCATCGTCTGTGATCACAAAATCACAGTCCTGGTGGATGTCTGGCTCTGCGTCTGTCAGCTGCTCTGAGTTTGTACTCGCATCTGAGCGGGATCTGAATCTGGCTCTATAGTCCTCGACTGTCTCTATTTGTATACTCTCGCCCTGGACGCGGAAAGCACACCTTCCCGCTATCATGATCAGTCACCGCCTTGGCTGTGGCCAAGAACGGACGACCAAGGATGATGAGGGGTATCGGCCACTGACTCAGGGATCTCCATGTCCAACACTACGAAGTCCACGGGGAATTACAGGCCCTGAATCGTGACGATAACGTCTCGTAATAACCCTTCGGCCTCTTGACAGATCGATCAGCGAACTGAAGGACTGTCCTGCTCTGTCGAAGAGTGCCCAACTCGAGCGGTCGAGAAGGGCTGCCGGAAGAAGGTTAATCGACGATCCGCTATCTAGAAGAGTACGGTCGAACCACTTCTCACTGATCTGGCATCTGACATACGGGGCCCCTGCATCTGGCCTCTTGGCTGGCAGTCGGTTCTGGATCGCAAAGCACGTGGCTTTGGTCAGCACATGTATCTTGAAGTGTGGTTCCTCCTCCTCCTCCTCCTCCTCCTAACTGTAGTCCTCTCTCTCAAAGATCTCTGGGAGAAGGGGGATGTGCTGCAAAGCCTCCTGGAGGGTCAGCTGAAAATGGAATCGATCAATCATGCTCTGGCTGAACCCTCAAGCTCTCTTTTTTTGGGGATTTTCTGTTTTCTTCCCCTTCCCCATCTGAAGGGCTCTAGGGAAGGGGATCACTGGGTCCTTCTCAGATGAAGGACTGGGAAAAGGTCTATGCGGTTCAAGGACCGGATCCACACATACATCATGCACCACAGTGGGACCAGAAGAAAGTAAACCTTTTCTTTATTCATAACAGAGTTCCGAGATACATGAACACGAGGAAAAACAACATCTCTGTCTCTACAAACACCGGTGGCCTCAGTACCACCACGGGCTGGCTGCTCTGCTGCTGCTGAAGGTAGACGTCGTGCGGCATCAGTACCGCTGGCTGGCTCGGATGAATGGGTGGCATCAGTACCACCTCCTAGATCTGGTGAAGCGGCGGCCTCAGTACTGCCGATGGGATCATCATCCTTGGTGGCCTCAGTACCACCGTCATCGTCTGGAGCGGCCTCAGTACCGCTCTCTCCTCCTCCTGTGGCGCCTCTGGATGAAGCTCAGATGAGGCGCCGCCGCCTGCTGGGGTCCTACCGCTCCTAAGTGTGACAAAATCAGCATCAAATAGATCCGAAGAAGTATCATCAAATGGATCACTAGGAGGGGCTAACTCAGTATGTACTACCTGCTCAGATTTCCTCTTGAGGCTGTTCGGATGGGCTCTATCTGGGCTGGTATGGCGGCCTTCCCTCTCACCAGGTCCCGCATCTCCTGGCGGAACTCGTCCATCTCCCGTCGGAATGTAGCCTGCTGGTCCGTGAGGAGGCGGGCGATATCATCCAAGGCGGGGCTCTCGTAGGAGCCCGACGGGTGGGCCTCGCTGTGGGTGAGGCTGCTGGAACTGCTTGCGGTGGGTAAGAGGGTAGGATGGAGGGTGCTGCTGGTATCCCTGGTGAGCCTGCTGCTCACGTCTCCAAGACTGTCCCTGCTGCTGATAGGGACGAGGACCATAGTATGACTGCTGCTGATATGCTGGGGGCTGCTGCTGCGGTCGGTGCTGGTCTCTCTGATGGGAGTACTGCCCTCCCTGTCCTGACGGCTGCTGCTGGGGCTGGGCACCACCACTCCCCCACCTGAATCCGGGATGGTCTCGTCGGATCCCAGGCTGGGGACGGTCGTACCAAATCCCGTTGACATTCATCAACGGCCCGGGCATCAAAAGGGGCTGGCGGGAGTACTGCCAGAGGCTGGTCCGGCTGGTATACCACCATCTGCATTTCTGGAGATGGTGGGGACTGGTAGGTGGGCTGCGGCTGCTGGTACGGCTCCGCCTGTACAAGGTGTGAACCTGTCTAGGCTGCACTGGAGTGCTGGAGCGCTGGGACGAGCTGCTGCTGCTGCCGGTGTCGCCTCGCGACTGAAGACGGGGCTGAGAAGCCGTCTGTGCCTCCTGGAGACACATGAGCTGTGTCTTCATGTCGCTCAAGACCTGTGCCATCTGCTCCATCTGCGTGATACTCTGGCACTGCTTCTTCTCGATCAGCTCCATGCGGTCCAACTTCTCGCTGATGATACCCATGTCCGCAGCTGATGACTCTGCTGCTGCTGCTGCGGACGAACTGGAAGGACCTGCATCTACCCGTGCTATCCTCTGGTACTGCACGGGTCCTGGCTGATGTGGCTGGGTCTTCTGAGTGTAGAGCCGGGTCTGGGACATCACCATGTAGTTCTCTGCCATCTCTCAAAAATAGCCCAGACCTGGTCGTGGTCCTTGGCGAAGTAGGACCCGCCACAAGAAGCATTCACCAGGCCCTGTAGCTCTGGTGACAACCCACTGAAGAAGCTCTGAACTAGGTTCGGCTTCGTGATGTCGTGGTGCGGGCATCTGTCCAGGAGCTCTCTGAACCTCTCCCAAGCCTCGTGAAACTGCTCGTTGGGGAACATGGAGAAGTTACTAATCAGGGCCCTCGCTGCATTCGTCCGCCCGAGTGGATAGTACTTGTTCAAGTACTCGGTGCGGAGCTGCTCCCAGGTATAGACAAACCTCCCAAGTGCTTCAGCCAGGTGGCTGCTCTATCTGCCAGTGAAAAGGGGAAGGCGATCATCCTGATCGTGTCCTGGTCCACATGTCTGTCGTGGACAGTGCTGCATATCATCAAAAACTCCTGGAGGTGGAGGTGGGGCTCCTCTGTAGCAAGTCCTTGGAACCGAGGAAGCATCTGCAAGGTGTTCGGGGGGAACTTGAAGTCCCCACGATAGCCGGAACCACAACCCAATGGTGCATCAGTGTAGATCCGGGGTTGTGCAACTCCCGCATCGGTCTAGGTGGTCCTGCTCCTCCTGCGGCTGCTGCCGCTGCGGCGCGCGGCCGCGGCTGCTGCTGCTGCAGCTCGTGCCTGTGCATCTGCATCCGGGATCTCCTCGGGCTCGCTCTGCGCATCTCGCTCTGCTCTGAGCCTCTCCAACTCTCTCCTCATCTCTATCATGAATGCTCCCTGATCGCGGAGCTGCTTTGAACTGTATCGAGTGATGCGATCAGGGTGGAGTTGATCGCTCCTTGGTCTAGTACAATGTGCTCTGGTCGACGGGAGTGATCATCAGAACTGCCTGCTCCGGCCATCTCGACGTCTGCAAAATCAAATGAGCCCAACTCAGGTGCCGTCAAATGTATCAGTCTCTCCTCGGGCTCGTGTCTCTCAAGACGGTCAGAAAGGGGATCGAGGGGGAACAGGGTGGAGTCGTACTCGGGCTCGGAGAGCGGGTCTGAGCTCTCGCGAGCCAACCTAGATGATGAGGTAGATGCGCCCGAAAGCGGTGCAGCCAGAGGCTGCCTAAGAGATCGTCTACCCATCATCTTGATCTGGCGAGTAGGGCGGATGAGATCTGGAAAAATTATGATCTAAAAACAAACCCCCGGTTCACCAACGCAACGCGAGCTGAAGACCGTAAAAGTTCGGTCAAATTATCTTGTCGATTTTATTTTGGTGAACACTCAAGATATCAGAGCGCTTACGTGACCTGTTGGGATATCCGCTGCTAACCCCAACCGACTGGCCCGCACGGAAGAGTCGGTAATCAGTCGGGTTTAGCAACGGGGGGCTCTACCTAGGGTGCGGGTCACTCTCTCGCGCATACAAACCAAGCAATGAGGGGGTTGCTCTCCCCAAGACAAAATTTTTAGGGTGAGCGAGTTTTAAGGTCAATAATCTTAGCAGTCCCAATTTTATGGTTACACTTTTTAGGTATTTTTCAAAGCAAACAAAACGCCTAACGAATTTTTCGATTCTCCTGATTATTAAGTCCAAAACAGGGGGGAGAAGTCGAAAAAGCCGATGCACGAGAAATCAATGATGCATGCAAAGTCAGAAATGCGTACCTTGCTCCAGCTCTCTACATGCAAAATGATCCGCGCATAAAATAAAGACATAATTTAAACTAAGCTAAATGATGCAGCGGGAAGCCGAGTCCTAGACGAGCAACTTCTTGCGAAGAACCGTCTAACCGGTCACCGACCTCCAAGCCAAAGGGTCCGGTCTTGGCCCGTCCCTCCCCTGCCCGACAAATCGGGGGTAGGAGTAAGCGCTTTACAGGACGGGCTACGGCACGTAGGCTAGCGAGTCGATTATTTTTATTTTTTATTTTAAGCAGGTCCAATTACGGTCTATAGGAACAAATAAGTCATTAAGGTGTGTGGATCCTACTTAATTACGTCACAATCACCAGAAAGTCCTAAATCTAGGGGCTCGAGCAAAAACCGCGAAAAACCGGAAAATGACAGTAAGAAAGAAAAAAGAAAGCCGCGTAAAAACCGCGAAAAACCGCGAGGTCCTAATGGGTCCCCCGAGCACACCGGTGCTCGACGAAACAGACCCGCTACGGTCACAAGTCCAAAAGTGTCCAAGTCCAAGAGTTCAAGTCCCTGTATTATTACGATAATAATGAATAAATGAAAATTCTATCCTAATACCTCACCCACTCAACTCTCTCTCTCTCGCTCTCTCCTACGGCTTCGTAGAGAAAGAAGCCGCCTCCAAGTTCCTCGGCTGCACCGGCTCCTCGAAAGTCGCCTCCGCGGTCCTTGGGCCCTCGCAAGACAGAGAAAAGAGTGGTCAGACCAGCAAAAATAATCAAATGAAAAGAAAAAGAAATAAAGATACAAGTCAGGGTATATATGCAAAAATGAAAAATAAAATAAACACACAATATAAAACAAAAATAAAAATAAAAGAAAATCAAAATAAAACCAAATAAAACAAAAAGAAGCTAGATACAAAAGCCGCGAAAAGCCGCGGACTCCGAAGAGCCGCGAAAATAAAAACGAAAATAAAGACAAAAATACTACTAAGCCGTGCTCCCCGGCAACGGCGCCATTCTGATAACCCTAAAACCCTTGAAGACCCGGGTGAAGGTAATGAAACAAGGGTCGTTGCGACCTGGATCTCAGAGGATGGGTGTATCAAGAAAAAATCAGACCACTCTAGCAAATAAATCAATCAAGCACAAAAGAAAGCGGCCTAGCTATGAGATTAACCTGGTATAGCACCCAGGGTCGAACACAAGGAGCATGGGTTGGCCAGAGGCCTACGAAGTAGTAAAAATAAAATAAAATAAAAGGATTTTTAGTTGTTTTTAATAATTTTTATATTTTTTTTGGGATTTTTAATATAATGAGAAAATAAAAGAAAGCAAATAAAAGCACACTTGAGCAATTTATTTAAAGCACCAAAAATCAAACAAAAATTCAAGAAAAATGGTTTTTATGTTTTTTAGGTTTTTAAGTGTTTTTGGTGAATTTTTGGGATTTTTATAAGGTGTATTTTATTTTCTAAAAATCAAACAGTGCTAAAAAGGCAAGGTACTGTCCAGCCAGGCCCAAAATCCAAAAATAAAATATTTAAGGATCTCAAAGGAAACTGGAGGTAATTTTCCTGTATACTAGAGAAGACAAGGAAAATTTGGGCACCAAAATTATTATTTTTGGGTTTTTAGATTATTTATTATAATTTTTATGAGTTTTTAGATGTTTTTAGATTTTTAGGGTTTTTGCTCAATGAAAAATAGTCAAAATTGGCTAGAAATTCAACCAACACAAAACGAACAGTAACTAATTTTTTTAGATTTTTTGGGGGTGTTTTTATATTTTTTTGGGATTTTTAAACCTAGACAGTAGCTAAAATAGATGTTTTTGAATTTTTAAAAATAACAAACAAAATCAAAAATGTCCTCAAAAATTCTCAAAAATCCTACAACATGGCAGGAGCCATGTATCAAATTTTCATCGAATTTGGATGTGGTTTGATATTTTATTCAAAAATCAAAAGGGGGCACTATGCACAGGGACTTAAGTGCAAATACCCGAAGATCTGGGGGTCCAGGTGCAAATAACCCAGCAAGTCACGCGCTTGGCGCGTGCCTGGGGCACTCAGGGACCTTCTGGTAATAAAAACCAAGTCCTAGGACCTTTTGGTAACTCGTACCAAAAAGTCCAGGGACGGTTATGCAATTAACCCACTAAAATCCGCACATGCTCAAATAAAACGTTCACAGGGGTATCGATGCAATTACCAAAAAGTATTCATTCATTCATAAACCAACCAGAACTACAGGACTAATACTGCAAATAACCCAAAAGTACACGTGACGAAGCACGTGGCTCACACAAACAGGGGTATAAATGTGAATATCAACAAGCACGAGGTCCAATGTGCAATTTACCCTACGTAAATAAAATGCATAAAATATTTACAGGACTGGGATTAAAAACACAAACTACGAGGGGGCCTAAGATAAATTACCCCTTTATTACGCCGACGGCTGGATGAGCGCCACGTAGATGATCGGACGGTCCTAGTGAGTGGCGCCTCTCTCTCCTTCGCACGTGGGCCGATCGACGGTGCAGGGCGAGGCACGTGGAGGATCTAACGGCTGGCAGTGCTGGTGCCTCTCTCCTCTGCGCTAACGGTCCGGATCAGCCCCTCGATGGGATCAACGGTGCCTGCTCCTCCGTGGATGGACGATCAAGATGAAAACTGGGGAGCTGCGGGTGATCGGACGGTGATGGAGGTCCCTCGAAGAACAGGTGGCCGGCGAGTTTCGCCGGCCGCGTATGCGTGCTAGGGTCCTCCTCAGCTGCCTCCAAGGATCGGAGAAGATCGGCGATGACGTCCCGCAGCTGGTGGTGGCCTCCGATGGCTCAGCCGAGCCCTAGAAGGGCTCCGGCGAGCGCGACGGCGATGAGCTCCTGGCCTGGATGTGAGGGGGCCTCAGATGGCCTCCTCTTGACCTGCAAAACAGCTCAAGAGCTTCGCGGGTCGAGGGCAAAGTGCCTCGACCCGAAGAAGCGGCGTGAGGGTGAACTGTGGGTCGGGACGAGCGAGCTCCGGCGAGCGGAGGACGGTGGAGCTCGAACCCCAGCTCCTGTGCGAGCTGGGTTGAGTGAAGGGGCGGAGAAGGTGCGTCGAGGGATGGCGGAGGTGACTGAGTGTTCCGATGATCGAGAAGATGTACGATATAGCCGGAATCAAAGGAATACGTCGGAGCTACGAATTGGGGGTAACCAAAAATTAAACGAAATGAGAAGACTAGAAGGTTACCTGGGTGGCGTGGAAGACTGTGCTGGAGCTAAGGTGGCTCCTGGTCGTCGCCTCGAAGTTTGTCACTGCCTGAGGCTCGAGCTCCTGCACGGGGCGGAGCACGACGGCGCAACGTCGCCGGATCAATGGTCCGGGCACCCCCTCCTCACTGCGACAAAGGCAACCGCGAGCTGTCACCTCAGGGATTGCAATGGAGGTCACGGGAATGAGAGTGGCGAGCCAAAGATAGAAATGAAGTGCGGCGGAGCTCAGGTTATATACCACTAGGGGTCCGGCTAGATGGGAGTCGGGTGTGAAGCTCGGAGCGCGGATCCCCATGCAAACCTCCGGGCGTGGATCAGGGAAGATCAGGCTCGGATTAGCTCCCGGGGTTAGCGGATTCGGGAGTCGGATCAAGCGGGTACAAATTCGAGAAGTCGGGTCCAAATGCAGATCCGCAATCCTGTGGTCCAAGGGGGGGAGTTGACCGGGGGGTCAACATCCCCCGTGGACCAATCGGAGAAGGCCACGTCATAAATGTTTTAAAAATTCAAAATAAAATAGGAAATGGCCGATTTATTAAAAACTCAAAACATGAAATATTTTTGTTTTAATTTTTTCTATTTTTTGGTGATTTTTAATTAATTTTTGGAAATAAAAATAAGGTATTTACATAGTATAGCTATACATAGGTATATATACAATATAGGGTTTTTAATTTTGATTTTTTTAATTAGTTATTTTTATACATTTTTATTTCTATTTTATATTTTATTTATTTATAGAATAAAATGAGGAATAAAAGGCTATTTTTATTTTATATACATAGAGGAAATAAATAGTTATGTACAACTATATACATGGCATATATACAAGATATTTTTGTAATTTTAATTTTTGTTATTTTTATTTTATTTTTGTTTTGTTTCTTTTTATTTACAATATATACATAGAATATTTACAAAAAGTTTTGAAAATAATTTTATTTATTTATAAGGTTAAATAAATATAGGAATATGGTCTATGTACAAGGTGAAGGGTTATTTTTGGAATTTTTGATTTTCAAATTTTTATTTTGTTTTCAATATCTTCTAAATATATACACAATATATACAAGCATATTTTTGGGTGAGGAAAATATAATTTTATTTATTTACAAAAATATATACACATGAGCCCCTATCTCCCTCTACTTTGGCTTTTATGCGGTCAGGCCCATGCTGAGCCCTCCCTTGGGTTAGGTTGCTCAATATTTATTCTAAATATTTCCCTCTTTTTCTTTTTCTTCTTTATTCTTTTATTTTTGCACAAAAACATGCTAATTATAAGTATTTACAAACATGCATGCTTTTGCTAATTATTCCTATTTACACATATCTACATGCATTTGCATAGGTTTTTGTAGCTAAAATATAAGAATAAAGAGTGATGAATGGGTATTCATCACCCCTCCCCTCCACGACCAGGTCGTCGCCCACCTTCCCGACCTCCTCCAATCTGCCGCCTCCTCCCCTCCCCGACCTCCTCCAGGCCACCGCCCACCTCCTCGACCTCCTCTAGACCGTCGCCCACCTCCCCAGTCTTGCTCCGCCTCCAACCGCCTCCTTTAAGCCCCGTTTGTTTGATTGAAAAAGAATTACAATAGAATGGAATTAAAACAAGAATGGAATTAATAATGGAATAGAAAGGAATAAGTTTTTCCATTCCATTGTTTGGTTCATATTAGGAATTGAAACCTTTGTTATGAGACGCATTCCTTTCTTATGTTTGTAAAGGGAAATAATAAAAAGAAAATAACCTTCCTTTGATATATTTCGTTAAGTAGAAAAAATAATTGGTATCGTCCAACTTAATTTTTCATATAATTGATGTATTTCATATAAGGAATCAATAGTCAGTTTTTTCCATAGAATTAATATATTTAATATAGCCATATCCGTATCCGCTAGAATATTTTATTATCACATCCGTATCCATATCCTAAAATTTTTGAAAATGTTATGGGTATCCGTATTCGCAAAAATTAACAAACATATCCATGATTGTATATGTACCACTAAAATATAACCCATATCCATATCCTAAAAAAACTAAATATGGTATACATACCCATATCTATAGCTGTAAAAAAATAAAAACCCATTTTCATGTCCATATCCATTTCCGCAAAAAAAATCCTCATCCATGTCCATATCAGTATCCACAAAAAAATTTAAAATACATATCCATGTTCGTATATGTATCTGCTAGAGTATAATCAGTATCCATATCTTACAAAAAATTGAAAATTGCATCCGTATCCATATCCACATTAGAAAAAAATTCCATATCCCTGTCCATATCCATATCCGAAAAAAATAAAAAAATACATATCGATGTTCGTATCCGTCAAAAAACGTATCTGATATACTTTATCCATATAATAGATATATTTAATATATATGTATTTGTATCCGCTTGAATATCTTGTAATTATATTTGTATCCATATCCAAAAAAAATGAACCATATTTATATCTTTATCCGCAAAAAATCTCATATCCATGTTAGTATCAATATATGCATATATTTGTAACTTATCTGAAATTTTGCATCCATATATTTGTATCCGCGTTCAAAAAACCATATTCAAGTCAGTGTCCAAAAAAATATCCAAAAAAATACATCCATGTCGATAATCATATATTTGTAACAATGATATATTAACTAAAAAATTGAAGAAAAATATATTCATTAGCATTTGTAAGGAATGGAATCTCAATTCATAAGGGGGTACCTAGGAATGGCGATTCCCATGTACGAGGGAATCGGGTTTCCTTTGTAATCATTATTCATGTTTTAATATGATCTAACAAACACATGAATGGAATCGACAAAGGAATGGTGATTCCACTCTCCCTTCTATTCCTATACAACAAATGGGGCCTTAGGTCGTTCGTCCAACCCGTTGGATTTCCACCGTTGGATGACCTTTTGAAAAGAACATGGAAGTTGAATATCCACGTTTGGATTTCTCTTGGTTAGATTAACTCAAGGCTAACTCAAGCAATTGACTCAAATAAAGTTAAAACTGACGGGAGGGTCTATGGGTAAGACGAAGCAAGTTTACGGGGTCGAGGGGGGAATTAGGTTGTTTCAAAGATCGTTGAGGTAATTGTCAAAGATTATAGGGTCTGTCGGGTAAAAATCCCTTAAAACAAACCCATGGTTTTATCTATTGTTATCCATGGCTAGTTTAGTTTGATCCTACACCAAAGCATAAAAAAAATAGTGAAGCTTTTTTCCCCTATAAGTAGGATCGGTTACATAGATTCTTGCTCAAATCCATGTTGAAAGATTATAACTATTTTTTGTTTTGGTTGTCGACTACCTAACACAACTTCCACATAGGGGGATTTGAACCTGATCTTTTGGGTGATAGACACATTGTACTATCACCAGACCATTTAAGTGTGTATCTTACACCAAAACATACCGAGATAAATTCTTAAGCATCATTATCTTTGAGATTGTGTTTAACTATCTCGAGATTTGTTCTCTTATTCCGGATTTTTTTAATTCTTGGGTTATTTATTTCCCTTTCTTATTTCACAGTTATTCAAGTTCTCCTTATCCTTTTCCTCTAAGTCTATTATTTTCCTGCTCATCCATAATGCCTATTCCACAGTCATTATTATTTATTCCACATTTTTAAAAACAAATGAAGAAACAAGGATTATTGTATAACTCACACTAATCATACATTTATCCCATTAAATCAAAATTTCCTAAAAGAATAGAATGGGGGAAAATCCATTTTTACATTATTAGACATCATGATTCCACCCACCCGATTACCTAAAAGAACGAACATGGGAATTAGTTGTATGTGAGGTATTTGTTCCATGATAAAGATTTTTTTGTGTACCTTATTCAGATATTTATTTTGCGAAGTATGGGGAAATTAATGGAAACGTTACTTGTAGAATAAATGTAGTCTTGTTAAAGCGGGGAGGAGCCTCTAATATTCTTTGTGATAAGAAAATCTTTTTGAAAGCCAAAGGAAAGTATTACGAAGCAGTTGTAAGACATGTTATGCTCTATGAATCAGAATGTTGGCTTTGTGAACTATACATGTGCATAAAATAACAATGTGTTCATAAACGAAAGAACGAATTTGGAATGATGTGACTAGAAGAAAAGTCGGTGTAGCTCCACTAGATATAAGATGAGAGAAACCCGCTTCAGATGGTTCGGTCATTTGCAAAGGAGGTTGGTTCATGCACCGGTTAGAAGATGCGAGCATTGAGTTGTTGAACCAGTTAAGAGAGGGCGAGGAAGGCCCAAGAAGCATTGGAATGAGACTATCTGAATGAATCTTGGTTATTCGGATTGGAGCCCGAGATGACCAAAAATAGATTTCAAAGGAGGCAAAAAAATCCATGTAGCCGATTCTACTTAATTGTGGGAAAAGACTTTGATGATGTTGTTGTTGTCATCTTATTCCAGGTGATTCGGCTTGACGACCATGCATGTTGATATATAATGTTTAGATTATTTGTTAATGCCAATATTATTTGAGAATGTTAGGATTATTTGTGAATATAAAGATTTTTTAAAAATATTCATAAACATTAAGAATTATTTACAAATGCTAAAAAAATATAAAAGTGTTCGTTAATGCCAAGAATATTCGTGAATGTCAATATTTTCTAAAAGAGAATTTTACACCCATAACCCTGAGTAATATCCCAATTACAATCATAACCCTGCATAATCATGAATTACATGAGAAACCTCGAGTAATGATTAACACATACATGATATAACCCCGTGTCATATTCCATTTGGGATACACGTTATATTTGACGGTTTCTATTTAAAAGGACAAAATTACCCCTGAAGCTCATTCTTATTTGCAAAACATGACATCATTCTCTTTAGAGGAGCTGAGAGGCAGAGGTGGTAGATGCGGGAGTTGAGGTTCGCAGGAAGGCGGAAGCTGAGGGGGCCGGAGGTATTGCAGGCGTACGGGAGGCTGGGGCGTCCCTCTCCTGCCGATCAACACCTCGTCCTCCTCCCCTGCTTCGAAGAGCCCGAGCAGAGCAGGCATGCGTCCCACCACAGCACCGTCCCCCGAGCAGCCCCCTGCAGCGTCGTCCCCCGAGCAACCCACCCCGCAGCACCGTCCCCGAGCAGAGCACCACCGAGCAGACCCCCCTCCCCCCAACCTCCCCCCTACCCCTCGAGTGCGGAGGCTTCTCCCACCTGCTCCCCTGCAGCGAGCCATCTCCCCCGAGCAGACCCCCCACCCACCCGCGCGCGGAGGGTCCCCCTAGCAGACCCCCCATACCCACCCGCGCACGGAGGCTTCTCCCACCCACCGTCCCCCGAGCAGACCCCCCCACCGTGCGCGGAGGCTTCTCCCACCTGCTCCCATGCAGTGAGTCGTCCCCCGACCAGCTTCCCCATCAGCTCCGCAGCGCGCTGTCCCCTGACCCGCACCGAGCTTCTCCCACCTGCTCGAGCCTGCCCTCCAGCCCCTCGTTGTCCTGGCATGCCTCCACCTCGCTTCCATCCGCCAACCCCCACCCCCCATGCCCGACTGCCTTCCAGCCCCCACATCCGCACTCGAACCCCTTTGTAGGTGATAACCCGAATAAATGACCAAGGTAAAGGTCTGGAAGTGGTCGTTGCGACCTCAATCACTCAGACGGAGAATATCAAGAAAAATCAACCACTCAAAATAGGTCAAATCAATCAAAACAAAAACGAGAGCGGTCTAGCTATGGGATTAACCTGGTATAGCTCCCAGGGTCGAACACAAGGAGCACGGGTTGGCCAGAGGCCTACGAAGTAGTAGAAATAATATAAAAATAAAAGAAAATGTTTTTAGTGGTTTTTAATAATTTTTATATTTTTTTGGATTTTTAATAGGTGAAGAAAATAAAAGAAAGTAAAAGCAAGCACACTTGATCAATTTATTTAACACACCAAAAATCAAGCAAAAATTCAAGAAAAATGGTTTTTATGTTTTTTAAGTTTTTAAGTGTTTTTGGTTAATTTTTGAGATTTTTCTAATGTGTATTTTATTTTCTAAAAATCAAACAGTAAGAAAAAGACTGGGTACTGTCCAGCCAGAACCAAAACCCTTAAATAAAATATCTAAGGATCTCAACAGTTTCTGGAGGTAATTTTCCTATATTCTAGATAAAATAAGGAAAATTTGAGCACCAAAATTATTGTTTTTGGATTTTTAGATTATTTATTATAATTTTTTATGAGTTTTTAGGTGTTTTTATATTTTTAGGGTTTTTACTCAATGAAAAATAGCCAAAATTGGCTAGAAAATCAAACAACACACAAAGAACAGTAACTAATTTTTTTAGAATTTTTGGGTATGTTTTTATATTTTTTTTGGGATTTTTAAACCTAGACAGTAGCTAAAAAGAAGGTTTTTGAATTTTTAAAAATACTAAATAAAATAAAAAATGTCCTCAAAAATTCTCAAAAATCCAACAACATGGCAGGAGCCATGTGTCAAATTTTCATCGAATTTGGAGGTGGTTTGATATTTTATTCAAAATCCACAAGAGGGCACAGTGCACAGGGACTTAAGTGCAAATACCCGAAACTCTGGGGGTCCAGGTGCAATTTGCCCAGCAAATCACGCACGTGGCGCGTGCCTGGGGCACTCAGGGACCTTCTGGTAATAAAAACCAAGTTCTTGGACCTTTTGGTAACTCGTACCAAAAAGTCCAGGGGCTTGGGCGCAAATAACCCACTAAAATCCGCACATGTTCAAATAAAATGCTCACAGGGGTATAAATGCAAATGCCAGAAAGTATATATTCATCCAATAACCATCCAGAACTACAGGATAAGAGATGCAAATAACCCAACTAAACACGTGACGAAGCACGCAGGCTCACATACACAGGGGTATCAATGCAAATAAAAACAAGCACAAGGTCCGAGGTGCAATTTACCCTACGTAAATAAAAGACTTAAACTATTTACAGGACTAGAATTAAAAACACAAACTACGAGGGGGGCCTAAGTAAATTACCCCTTTATTCGTCGACGGCTGGATGCGCGCCACGTGGATGATCCAACGGTCTCGGACGGCAGGCGCTCTTCTTCTCTTCCGCACTTGGGCCAATCGACGGTGCAGAGGGGGCCACGTGGGTGATCAAACGGCTCAGGTGCTGGGGCCTCTCTCCTCTGTGCCAACGGTCCGGATCAGCCCCTCACGATGATCGACGGTAGCTGCTCCTTGATGAATGGACGGCTGTGATGCGAACTGGAGCGGAGGGGTTGATCGGACGGTGAAGGAGGATATTGGAAGAACACTCGGCCGGCGAGCTTCGCCGGCCTTGTGCGCGTGATGTAGACCTCCTCAGCTGCCTCGGATGATCGGATAAGGTCCGCGATGGAGTCCCGCAGCTGGTGATGGCTTCAGATGACCCAGCCGAGCCCTGGAGGGGCTCCGGCGAGGTCGGCGGCGACGAGCTCCTGGTCTGAAAGTGAGGGGGGCTCAGATGCCCTCCTCTTGACCTGCAAAGTGAACCAAAAGCTTCGCGGGTCGAGGGCAAAGTGCCTCGACCCGATGAAGCGGCGTGAGGGTGATCGATGCGTCGGGGCGGATGAGCTCCGGCGAGCGGAGGATGGTGGAGCTCGAATCCCAGCTCCGGGGCGAGCTGGGTTGAACGAATGGGCGTAGAAGGTGCGTCGGAGGATGGCGAAGGTGAGCGTGGGTTCCGATGATCAAAATGATACTCGATGTGGCCGGAATCGAAGGAACTCGGCGAAGATGCGATTTAGGGGAAACTCTAAATTAAGCTACATAGGCGAGCGAGAAGGGTACCTGGGCGGAGCGGAAGACTATGCTGGAGCTTGGCTAGCTCCCGGTTGTCGCCTCGAAGGGCGTCAAGGCCTGAGGCTCGAGCTCCGGCTGAGTGGCGGAGCACGGCGGCACAGGGCTGCCGGATCGATGGTCGGGGCACCCTCTCCTCACTGCAACAGGGGCAAACGCGAGCTGTCACCTCGGTGATTGCTCTGGAGGTCACGGGAATGAGAGTGGCGAGCCAAAGATAGAGAAAGGAGGCGGCTGAGCTCGGCTTTTATGTGGGTGCAGGTCCGGGAAGAAGAGCTCGGGTCCGGCTCGATGGAGCACGGATCCCTAGGATAGATGTCGGGCGAGATTCCCGGATACCTGGAGAGTAATTAGGACCATGGATTAGGCTAAATGGAGGTCGGATCTGGTTGGAATAATTGGGCGAAGTTGGGTCCGCGAACAAGATCCGTGGAAAGTGGTCCACAGGGGGGAGTTGACCGGGCGGTCAACAATCCCCGTGGACCAATAGGAATCAGCCACGCCATAAATAGCTTGGAAATTCAAAATAAAATAGGAAATGGCCGATTCATGAAAAACTCAAAACATAAAAAATGTTTGTTTTAATTTTTTCTATTTTTTTGTGAATTTTAATTAATTTTTGGAAATCAAAATAAGGTATTTACATAATAGGTCTATACATAGGTATATGTACAATATTGAGTTTTTAATTTTGATTTTTACTTAGTTATTTTTATACATTTTTATTCCTATTTTATATTTTATTTATTTATAGGATAAAATGAGGAATAAAAGGCTATTTTTATTTTATTTTTATTATTTATATACATAGGTGAAATAATTAGTTATATACAACTATATACAAGGTATATATACAATATATTTTTGTATTTTAATTTTGTAATTTTTATTTGATTTTTGTTTTGATTCTTTTTATTTATATTATTTACACTATATAACATAGAATATTTACAAGAAGTTTTGAAAATAAATAAATCTATTTACAAGGTTAAATAGATAAGGGGGGTGGTTTATGTACATGGTGAAAGGGTGTTTTTGAGTTTTTGATTTTTAAATTTTTATTTTGTTTTTATACTTTTAAAAAAATATGTACAAATATTTACAAATTTTTACAACATATTTTTGGGTGAGGAAAATATATATAATTTATTTATTTACAAATATTTACACTAGAGCCCCTATCTCCCTCTACTTGGCTTTTATGCGGTCAGGCCCATGCTGAGCCCTCCCTTGGGTTAGGTTGCTCAATATTTATTCTAAATATTTCCCTCTTTTTCTTTTTCTTCTTTATTCTTTTATTTTTGCACAAAAACATGCTAATTATAAGTATTTACAAACATGCATGCTTTTGCTAATTTTTCCTATTTACACATATCTACATGCATTTGCATAGGTTTTTGTAGCTAAAATATAAGAATAAAGAGTGATGAATGGGTATTCATCACCCCCCTATACTATACTTTGCTAGTCCCTTAGCAAACACTTATTTGAAAAAGAAGTGAAAAAGAAAGAAAGAAAAAGAAAAAGAGAATGTACATGGATCAAGGTTGATTATTAAACTTGCCTTCATTAAATTGAGGTATGGAGCTCAATCAGATCTTTGGATTATTAATGTGTCGGAACCTTATTTAGACTTAAGCTTAAAACCTAACAGCCTCTAAGTTCCACCACTCTATAACCAAGACTCCTCAATGCTCCAGATCAGAACAAGTCATCAATCACAAACCCTGAAGACCATGAATCTTTTCTTGTCCTGTGAAAGTGAGGTCTAAGCTCTCCACCTCGGAAATGGCAACTTGACAACCCTCCCCAACAAGGTAACTCTATGACCTCAATCTGGCCACTCTTTCCTCGAGGAGCGGGGTATTCCCTTCTAAGTTCAAGTACAACCGGCTCAAGAAGAGGGGGAAGAAGAGAATGGGTCAAGGCCAGTGTAGCCAAGTACCCTTGGGAGCTTGACCAGTGTAGCCAAGTCTCCCTGCTGTAAGCTACAACAGGTGGATCATGAAACCAAGCTTTGCTTATTGCACTTATATACATACTCCGGTGGGATTATCATTTTCTCTCAGACCCACCACTTTTTTGGAGTTCTTTTCTTTTTTCACACAATTTTTTTTTCGAGTGTATCTCTACAACATGTACATGTGCAACATATATATACAAGGAGTTTTTCCTCTTGAGCCAGTAGACTATCCCTCTTTTGAAGCTTTATTGCAACCCACAACTCCCGTCGTTATACTTCATGGCAACCAGACCAAGTTGAGACGCACTTCCTTCACTATAAGAAGAAGAGAGGTTCCGCCTAGAAGTACTACCCTCATATGCTACCCCAAGCCAAGGAAGACTGCCTCCTCACCATCTCATCCGTAGAGAGCTCGGTGCATAGTGCGGTTGTCCAAGTAAAGCCATAATCTATATGAGTCATGTGTTGTTGTTAAGTGCTCTACTTAGGCTCATTGAGATGACATGTGATCATAGCCTAGTGGACTCAAAGAATTAAGTCACCATGGACCTGAAAAGTCTTAAACCTAAGCCCTATAAGGTTCCTCTTAGAAATTAGGTGGATTAAGATCTTAATCAAGCTCCATTTCTCAATTTGATTCCAGGCTTAGTTTAAATGTCAACTATCATCCAAGAAAAACTATATACATATGTACAAAAAGATGCATATTGACACAATATTTTACAATCATGCAAAATTTTTGAAAAATGTTTTGAAATCATGAATGATGATGCATGAAGTGCAAGTTTTGCAAAAAGATATTTTCACACATTTACACAAGATTTTTGCAAACTTTTGATTTTCAAAACATTTTGGAAAAATTTTGTACTATATACATAATTTTGATACCAAAATATTTACACAAGCTTTACACACAAAAGATTTTTGAAATCATTTTTACAAAAATAATTTGTACACTAGCTATGTATGTGCAAATAAAAGAAGATTATGTACATGAAAATTTTTAAATTTTGTGGTTTTTAGCCATTTTTATTTATTAACTCACTCACACAAAGTACGAGTTATGGCTAAAGTATATATGAAATGTATACACCCCCCCTATACTTAGCTCGAACGATGTCCTCGGAGTCAAGAGCGATGAAGAAGACATAACTCGTGCTATGTATAGGGAAGTGAAAAGGAAGGCTATACAAAAGGAAAATGAAAAGTCAAGAAGGACTCGGGTCTTTCCCCTATACTTAGGATCAAGTAATCCTAAGTATAGCAGGCTGTACACGAAGGGAAAACCGAGTGGAGAATGTACAGGGTCTACCCCCCCTATACTTGGGGTAAGATATCCCTAAGTATAGGCAACAAAACAGGGGTAGACAGAAACAAAAGAAATACCCGAAATGTCGCACATCCCCCCTATACTTAGGGTAAAGTGCACCCTAAGTATAGCATAATCACAAGATGGAGAAAGGGATGTGGGACTAAAGAATGTGCTGATATGGACATCTGGATCTATGTACAGCGGAGGATCAGTAAAGCTCAGGCGTGAGATGCATTAGATGTGAGTCAAAGACCACATCTCACGCAAAATGAATAGGGACAATATCAACGACCCGCGGCTCATGATCTAGAAATGGTTTGAGCCGCTGGCCGTTCACTCGGAAGGTACTCTCAGAAGACAACTTAGATATGTCGATGCTACCGTTGTCGTGTACCTTCCGAACCAGATAAGGTCCTTTCCATTTGCTCTGTAGCTTCCCTGGAAATAATCGAAGCCTCGCATCAAACAGCCATACTCTCTGTCCAATCTCAAAATGCTTGTGGCTGATATGAGAATCATGCCACTCCTTGACTCTCTCCTTATAATGTAGGCTGCTTGAGAAAGCTGAATCTCTAAGCTCCTCCAGGGCAGCTAGCTCTGCCTTCCTCTGGTCTCCTATACCATCTGGATCCATAAGTATGTCTGTAACTGCCCAAAGTGACTTGTGCCTCAGCTCAACAGGTAAATGACATGGCTTGCCATATACGAGGCGAAAGGGAGATGTGCCCAAAGGTGTCTTGAAAGACGTCCTATATGCCCACAAGACCGAGTCCAAAAGCTGTGACCAATCCTTTCGGTCAGGGCGGACGACTTTCTGCAGAATAGTCTTGATCTCCCTATTCGACACTTCGGCCAAACCATTCGTCTGTGGATGGTACGGTGTAGCAACACGATGGTCTATGCCGAACTCGCTAGCAAGTGCCTTCACCTGGTCGTTGATGAAGTGAGATCCCCCATCAGAAATAAGAACTCGTGGAACCCCGAACCACGTGATGATATGCTTCCTCAAAAATCTGCAAACTGTCCTCGCATCAGCGGCTCGGGCGGGGATAGCCTCCACCCAACGACTCACATAATCAACGGCCAACAGAATGTACTCAAATCCCTGACTCTTAGGGAATGGACCCATGAAATCGATGCCCCATGCGTCAAAAACCTCACAGAAGTGAATGGGCTGCATCGGCATCATATCACGCTGTCCACAAGTGCCCATCCTCTGACAGTCAGTACACCTCTTCACGAACTCCTCTGAGTCCTTGAAGAGAGTAGGCCACCACAAGCCGGATTGGAGCACTTTCTGTGCCGTTCTCCTCCCAGAATGATGTCCTCCTGCCTCAAGCTTGTGGCAGTAAGTGAGGACGCTATGGTGTTCCTCCTGAGGAATACACCGACGCCAGACGCTATCCCCTCCTTCGTGGTAAAGGATGGGATCCTCCCAATGGTAAGACTTGGACTTCGCTAGGAAGGTCTCACGTCTCTGCCTGGGCCAATCTTGTGGAACTTTCCCAGCAACGAGAAAGTTCACAATATCGGCGTACCATGGGAGTGAGGCGATAGCAAGGATCGCCTCATCTGGGAAGGTATCTCGGATAGGATCTATCTGCTCAGTCTCCTCAGGCTGCTCTAATCGGGAGAGATGATCCGCCACCACATTCTTGACTCCAGGCTTATCCTTGATCTCAATGTCGAACTCCTGGAGTAGAAGGATCCATCTAGTCAGTCTGGCCTTGGCATCCTTCTTTGCCATGAGGTACCTGATGGCGGTGTGATCTGTAAACAAAGTCACTCTAGATCCGATGATATATGATCTAAACTTATCCAGGGCAAACACTACGACTAGCATCTCCTTCTCTGTGACTGTATAATTCCGCTGGGCGGAATCCAATGTACGGCTAGCGTAGTGTATAGCAAATGGTACTCCATCCCTCCTCTGTCCCAGCACTGCCCCTACGGCAAAATCGGAGGCGTCCGTCATGATCTCGAATGGGAGAGACCAATCAGGCGGCTGGAGGACAGGAGCCTCAATCACACACTGCTGGAGAGTAGCAAACGACGAAAGACACTTGTCATCGACAAGGAACTCGGTGTCTTTCGTCAAGAGGTCAGTCAACGGCCGGGCAATCCTGCTGAAATCCTGAATAAATCTCCTATAAAATCCAACGTGCCCCAGAAATGACCGTAACTGTCTCAGATTGGACGGCGGTGAGTTTTCTAATGACATCAACCTTGGCCGGATCAACCTCCATGCCCCTGTTGGAGATGATATGGCCAAGCACCGTCCCTTGAGTCACCATGAAGTGACTCTTCTCCCAAGATAGCACCAAGTGATACTCAATACATCGCTGAAGTACTCGATCTAGGCAGTCAAGACAAGAATCAAATCCGTCGCCGTAGATCGAGAAATCATCCATGAAGACCTCCAAGCACTCCCCTACCATGTCCGAGAAGATCGACAGCATGCACCTCTGAAAAGTCGCAGGGGCATTGCATAGCCCAAATGGCATGCGTCGAAAAGCGTATGTGCCGAAGGGACAGGTAAAGGTGGTCTTCTCTTGGTCCTCAGGAGCGATGGCCACTTGGTTGTAGCCTGAGTACCCATCTAGGAAGCAATAATGGCTCTTCCCTGCCAGTCTCTCAATGATCTGGTCAATAAAAGGCAGGGGGAAATGGTCCTTCTTGGTGGCTTGGTTGAGTCTCCTGTAGTCAACACAAACCCTCCAAGAGGTGGGTACTCGTGTAGCAATCTCCTCTCCTGACTCACTGATCACAGTCGTGATGCCCGTCTTCTTGGGCACCACATGCAAGGGGCTGACCCACTTGGAGTCGGAAATGGGATAAATAAAACCTGCACCCCACCACTTCGATATTTCCTTCATCACAACCTCTCTCAGGTTGGGGTTTAGTCGCCGCTGGAACTCACGCGACGGCTTCGCCCCTTCCTCGAGATAGATATGGTGGGAGCACACTGATGGACTAATCCCATGGAGATCTGCTATGCTCCATCCGATCGCCTTGCGGTTCTTTTCAAGAACCCCCATCAAACGGGATTCCTGCTCTCCAGTCAGCTCGGCGGAGATGATGACTGGGTACATCTCTGGATCGCCCGCAAGGAATCGATACTTCAGCGAAGTAGGGAGCGGCTTCAGCTCTGGAATGCTGGGTGCCGGCAAATCTGGCTGCGGAAGAAACTGAGTGAAAGCTGCAAGGTCTGCCAAATCTGCCTGGGAAAGTGAAAGCATACTCTCGCAAACTGGATCGGGAGAAGGCGGCTCTACTGCACTGTCTCTGCTCGGCTCTGCATCTACCTCCTCCTCATCAATAGGCTCAACTGGACTCAAGTCTGGCATCTGATCATAGCAATCGGCCCAATCAGACTCTGAATCCGAGGGATCTGTATCAGAAACGGTGGCATCTGTACCACCGGGAAACAAGGTGGCATCAGCACCACCACCACTAGTCATCGTGCTACGATCGAGGACCGGCTCTGCTGCCGCAATGGTATCCTGAACCAGGTCTGTGCTCTCCAGACTCTCCTCTGCTATCATCTCTGCCTCAGTTGTGTCTGAAAGTGAGAGGGTGGTCTGTGTCTCAAGGTCTGCCCAAGCTGCCTCATCATCTGTGATCACAAAATCACAGTCCTGGTGGATGTCTGGCTCTGCGTCTGTCAGCTGCTCTGAATCGGTACTCGCATCTGAGCGGGATCTGAATCTGGCTCTATAGTCCTCGACCGTCTCTATTTGTATACTCTCGCCCTGGACGTGAAAGTACACCTTCCCGCTATCATGATCAGTCACCGCCTTGGCTGTGGCCAAGAACGGACGACCAAGGATGATGGGGGTATCGGTCACTGACTCAGGGATCTCCATGTCCAACACTACGAAGTCCACGGGGAATTGCAGGCCCTGAATAGTGACGATAACGTCTCGTAATAACCCCTTCGGCCTCTTGACAGATCGATCAGCGAACTGAAGGACTGTCCTGCTCTGTCGAAGAGTGCCCAACTCGAAGCGGTCGAGAAGGGCTGCCGGAAGAAGGTTAATCGACGATCCGCTATCTAGAAGAGTACGGTCGAACCACTGCTCACTAATCTGGCATCTGACATACGGGGCCCCTGAATCTGGCCTCTTGGCTGGCAGTCGGTTCTGGATCGCAAAGCACGTGGCTTTGGTCAGCACATGTATCTCTGAAGTGTGGTTCCTCTTCCTCCTCCAGACTGTAGTCCTCTCTCTCAAAGATCTCTGGAGAAGGGGGATGTGCTGCAAAGCCTCCTGGAGGGTCAGCTGGATATGGAATCGGTCAATCATGCTCTGGCTGAACTCCTCAAGCTCTCTCTTTTTTGGATCATTTTTCTTCCCCTTCCCCATCTGAAGGGCTCTAGGGAAGGGGATCACCGGGTCCTTCTCAGATGAAGGACTAGGAAAAGGTCTAGACGGTTCAAGGATCGGATCCACACATACATCATGCACCACAGTGGGACCAAAAGAAAGTAAACCTTTTCCTTTATTCATAGCAGAATTCTGAGATACATGGACACGAGGAAAAACAACATCTCTGTCTCTACAAACACCGGTGGCCTCAGTACCACCACGGGCTGGCTGCTCTGCTGCTACTGAAGGTAGACGTCGTGCGGCATCAGTACCGCTGGCTGGCTCGTCTGCATGGGTGGCATCAGTACCACCACCTAGATCTGGTGAAGCGGCGGCCTCAGTACCGCCGGTGGGATCAGCATCCTTGGTGGCCTCAGTACCACCGTCATCGTCTGGAGCGGCCTCAGTACCGCTCTCCTCCTCCTCCTGTGGCGCCTCGGGATGGTGCTCAGATGAGGCGCCGCCGCCTGCTGGGGTCCTACCGCTCCTAAGTGTGACAAAATCAGCATCAAATAAATCCGAAGATGTATCATCAAATGGGTCACTAGGAGTGGCTGACTCAGTATGTACTACCTGCTCAGATTTCCTCTTGAGGCTGTTCGGATTGGGCTCTATCTGGGCTGGTATGGCGGCCTTCCCTCTCACCAGGTCCCGCATCTCCTGGCGGAACTCGTCCATCTCCCGTCGGAATGTAGCCTGCTGGTCCGTGAGGAGGAGGGCGATGTCATCCAAAGCGGGGCTCTCGTGGGAGCCCGACGGGTGGCCTCTCTGTGGGTGAGGCTGCTGGAACTGCTGTGATGGGTAAGAGAGGTAGGATGGAGGGTGCTGCTGGTATCCCTGGTGAGCCTGCTGCTCACGTCTCCAAGGCTGTCCCTGCTGCTGATAGGGACGCGGACCGTAGGATGACTGCTGCTGATACGCTGGGGGCTGCTGCTGCGGCTGGTGCTGGTCTCTCTGATGGGAGTACTGCCCTCCCTGTCCTGACGGCTGCTGCTGGGGCTGGGCACCACCACTCCCCCACCTGAATCCGGGATGGTCTCGTCGGATCCCAGGCTGGGGACGGTCGTACCAGATCCCGTTGACATCCATCAACGGCTCGGCATCAAAGGGGGCTGGCGGGAGTACTGCCAGAGGCTGGTCCGGCTGGTAGACCACCATCTGCATCTCTGGAGATGGTGGAGACTGGTAGGTGGGATGCGGCTGCTGGTACGGCTCCGCCTGTACAAGGTGAACCTGTCTAGGCTGCACTGGGGTGCTGGAGCGCTGGGACGAGCTGCTGCTGCTGCCGGCGTCGCCTCGCGACTGAAGACGGGGCTGAGAAGCCGTCTGTGCCTCCTGGAGACACATGAGCTGTGTCTTCATGTCGCTCAAGACCTGTGCCATCTGCTCCATCTGCGTGATACTCTGGCACTGCTTCTTCTCTATCAGCTCCATGCGGTCCAACTTCTCGCTGATGATACCCATGTCTGCAGCTGATGACTCTGCCTGTGCTGCTGCGACTGCAGATGAACTGGAAGGACCTGCATCTACCCGTGCTATCCTCTGGTACTGCACGGGTCCTGGCTGATGTGGCTGGGTCTTCTGAGTGTAGAGCCGGGTCTGGGACATCACCATGTAGTTCTCTGCCATCTCCTCAAAAATAGCCCAGACCTGGTCGTGGTCCTTGGCGAAGTAGGACCCGCCACAAGAAGCATTCACCAGGCCCTGTAGCTCTGGTGACAACCCACTGAAGAAGCTCTGAACTAAGTTCGGCTTCGTGATGTCATGGTGCGGGCATCTGTCCAAAAGCTCTCTGAACCTCTCCCAAGCCTCGTGGAACTGCTCGTTGGGGAACATGGAGAAGTTACTAATCAGGGCCCTCACTGCATTCGTCCGCCCGAGTGGATAGTACTTGTTCAAGTACTCGGTGCGGAGCTGCTCCCAGGTATAGACAAATCTCCCCAAATGCTTCATCCAGGTGGCTGCTCTATCTGCCAGTGAAAAGGGGAATGCGATCATCCTGATCGTGTCCTGGTCCACATGTCTGTCGTGGACAGTGCTGCATATCATAAGAAACTCCTGGAGGTGGAGGTGGGGCTCCTCTGTAGCAAGTCCATGGAACCGAGGGAGCATCTGCAAGGTGTTCGGGGGAAACTTGAAGTCCCCCACGATAGCTGGAACCACCACCCAATGGTGCATCAGTGTAGATCCGGGATTGTGTAAATCCCGCATCAGTCTCGGTGGTCCTGCTCCTCCTGCGGCTGCTGCCGCTGCGGCGGCGGCCGCGGCTGCTGCTGCTGCTGCGGCTCGTGCCTGTGCATCTGCATCCGGGATCTCCTCGGGCTCGCTCTGCTGGTCTCTCTCTGCTCTGAGCCTCTCCAACTCACGCCTCATCTCCATCATGAATGCTCCCTGATCGCGGAGCTGCTGCTGGACTGTATCGAGTGATGCGATCAGGGTGGAGTTGATCGCTCCCTGGTCTAGTACAATGTGCTCTGGTCTACAGGAGTGATCATCAGAACTGCCTGCTCCGGCCATCTCGACGTCTGCAAAATCAAATGAGCCCAACTCAGGTGCCGTCAAATGAATCAGTCTCTCCTTGGGCTCATGTCTCTCGGGAAGATCAGAAAGGGGATCGAGGGGGAACAGGGTGGAGTCGTACTCGGGCTCGGAGAGCGGGTCTGAGCTCTCGCGAGCCAACCTAGATGATGAGGTAGACGCGCCCGAAAGCGGTGCAGCCAGAGGCTGCCTAAGAGATCGTCTACCCATCATCTTGATCTGGCGAGTAGGGCGGATGAGATCTGGAAAAATTATGATCGAAAAACAAACCCCCGGTTCACCAACGCAACGCGAGCTGAAGACCGTGAAAGTTCGGTCAAATTATCTTGTCGATTTTATTTTGGTGAACACTCAAGATATCAAAGTGCTTACGTGACCTGTTGGGATATCCGCTGCTAACCCCAACCGACTGGCCCGCACGGAAGAGTCGGTAATCAGTCGGGTTTAGCCGCGGGGGGCTCTACCTAGTGTGCGGGTCACCTTCTCGCGCATACAAACCAAGCAATGAGGGGGTTGCTCTCCCCAAGACAAAATTTTTAGGGTGAGCGAGTTTTAGGGTCAATAATCTTAGCAGTCCCAATTTTATGGTTACACTTTTTAGGTATTTTTCAAATCAAACAAAATCGCCTAACGAATTTTTCGATTCTCCTGATTATTAAGTCAAAAACAGGGGGGAGAAGTCGAAAAAGCCGATGCACGAGAAATCAATGATGCATGCAAAGTCAGAAATGCGTACCTGCCTCCAGCTCTCTACATGCAAAATGATCCGCGCATAAAATAAAGACAGAATTAAAACTAAGCTAAATGATGCAGCGGGAAAAAGTCGAGTCCTAGACGAGCAGCTTCTAGCGAAGAACCGTCTAACCGGTCACCGACCTCCAAGCCAAAGGGTCCGGTCTTGGCCCGTCCCTCCCCTGCCCGACAAATCGGGGGTAGGAGTAAGCGCTTTACAGGACGAGCTACGACACGTAGGCTACGGAGGCTAGCGAGTCAGTTATTTTTATTATTTATTTTAAGTAGGTCCAATTACGGTTCTATAGGAACAGATATGCCTTAAGTGTGTGGATCCTACTCAATTACGTCACAATCACCAGAAAGTCCTAAATCTAGGGGCTCGACAAAAACCGCGAAAAACCGGCAAATGACAGTAAGAAAGAAAAAGAAATCCGCGAGAAAAGCCGCGAAAAACCGCAAGTCCTAATGGGTCCCCCGAGCACACCGGTGCTCGGCGAAACAGACCCGCTACGGTCACAAGTCCACAAAGTCCAAGAGTGTCCTGTATTATTACAATTACTAATGAATGAAATAAAAATCTATCCTAATACCTCACCCACTCAACTCTCTCTCTCTCTCTCGCTCTCTCCTGCGGCTTCGTAGAGAAAGAAGCCGCCTCCAAGTGCCGCGGCTGCACCGGCTTCCCGAAAGTCGCCTCCGCGGTCCTCGGGCCCTTGCAAGAAACAGAGAAGAGTGGTCAGTCCAGAAAGAATAATCAAATAATAGAGAAAAATAAAAGAAAATACAAGTGAGGGTATATGTGTAAAAATGGAAATAAAATAATCACACAAAATAAAACAAAAATAAAAATAAAAATAAAACAAAATAAAACAAAAAGAAACTATAAACAAAAGCCGCGAAGAGCCGCGAGCTCCGAAGAGCCGCGAAAACAAAAATGAAAATAAAAACAAAAATACTACTAAGCCGTGCTCCCCGGCAACGACGCCATTCTGATAACCCGAATAAATGACCAAGGTAAAGGTCTGGAAGTGGTCGTTGCGACCTCAATCACTCAGACGGAGAATATCAAGAAAAATCAACCACTCAAAATAGGTCAAATCAATCAAAACAAAAACGAGAGCGGTCTAGCTATGGGATTAACCTGGTATAGCTCCCAGGGTCGAACACAAGGAGCACGGGTTGGCCAGAGGCCTACGAAGTAGTAGAAATAATATAAAAATAAAAGAAAATGTTTTTAGTGGTTTTTAATAATTTTTATATTTTTTTGGATTTTTAATAGGTGAAGAAAATAAAAGAAAGTAAAAGCAAGCACACTTGATCAATTTATTTAACACACCAAAAATCAAGCAAAAATTCAAGAAAAATGGTTTTTATGTTTTTTAAGTTTTTAAGTGTTTTTGGTTAATTTTTGAGATTTTTCTAATGTGTATTTTATTTTCTAAAAATCAAACAGTAAGAAAAAGACTGGGTACTGTCCAGCCAGAACCAAAACCCTTAAATAAAATATCTAAGGATCTCAACAGGTTCTGGAGGTAATTTTCCTATATTCTAGATAAAATAAGGAAAATTTGAGCACCAAAATTATTGTTTTTGGATTTTTAGATTATTTATTATAATTTTTATGAGTGTTTAGGTGTTTTTAGATTTTTAGGGTTTTTACTCAATGAAAAATAGCCAAAATTGGCTAGAAAATCAAACAACAGACAAAGAACAGTAACTAATTTTTTTAGAATTTTTGGGGATGTTTTTATATTTTTTGGGATTTTTAAACCTAGACAGTAGCTAAAAAGAAGGTTTTTGAATTTTTAAAAATACTAAATAAAATCAAAAATGTCCTCAAAAATTCTCAAAAATCTAACAACATGGCAGGAGCCACGTGTCAAATTTTCATCGAATTTGGAGGTGGTTTGATATTTTATTCAAAATCCACAAGAGGGCACAATGCACATGGACTTAAGTGCAAATACCCGAAACTCTGGGGGTCCAGGTGCAATTTGCCCAGCAAATCACGCGCGTGGCGCGTGCCTGGGGCACTCAGGGACCTTCTGGTAATAAAAACCAAGTTCTTGGACCTTTTGGTAACTCGTACCAAAAAGTCCAGGGGCTTGGGCGCAAATAACCCACTAAAATCCGCACATGTTCAAATAAAATGCTCACAGGGGTATAAATGCAAATGCCAGAAAGTATATATTCATTCAATAACCATCCAGAACTACAGGATAAGAGATGCAAATAACCCAACTAAACACGTGACGAAGCACGTGGGCTCACATACACAGGGGTATCAATGCAAATAAAAACAAGCACAAGGTCCGAGGTGCAATTTACCCTACGTAAATAAAAGACTTAAACTATTTACAGGACTAGAATTAAAAACACAAACTACGAGGGGGGCCTAAGTAAATTACCCCTTTATTCGTCGACGGCTGGATGCGCGCCACGTGGATGATCCAACGGTCTCGGACGGCGGGCGCTCTTCTTCTCTTTCGCACTTGGGCCAATCGACGGTGCAGAGGGGGCCACGTGGGTGATCAAACGGCTCAGGTGCTGGGGCCTCTCTCCTCTGTGCCAACGGTCCGGATCAGCCCCTCACGATGATCGACGGTAGCTGCTCCTTGATGAATGGACGGCTGTGATGCGAACTGGAGCGGAGGGGTTGATCGGACGGTGAAGGAGGATACTGGAAGAACACTCGGCCGGCGAGCTTCGCCGGCCTTGTGCGCGTGATGTAGACCTCCTCAGCTGCCTCGGATGATCGGATAAGGTCCGCGATGGAGTCCCGCAGCTGGTGATGGCTTCAGATGACCCAGCCGAGCCCTGGAGGGGCTCCGGCGAGGTCGGCGGCGACGAGCTCCTGGTCTGAAAGTGAGGGGGGCTCAGATGCCCTCCTCTTGACCTGCAAAGTGAACCAAAAGATTCGCGGGTTGAGGGCAAAGTGCCTCGACCCGATGAAGCGGCGTGAGGGTGATCGATGCGTCGGGGCGGATGAGCTCCGGCGAGCGGAGGATGGTAGAGCTCGAATCCCAGCTCCGGGGTGAGCTGGGTTGAACGAATGGGCGTAGAAGGTGCGTCGGAGGATGGCGAAGGTGAGCGTGGGTTCCGATGATCAAAATGATACTCGATGTGGCCGGAATCGAAGGAACTCGGCGAAGATGCGATTTAGGGGAAACTCTAAATTAAGCTACATAGGCGAGCGAGAAGGGTACCTGGGCGGAGCGGAAGACTATGCTGGAGCTTGGCTAGCTCCCGGTCGTCGCCTCGAAGGGCGTCAAGGCCTGAGGCTCGAGCTCCGGCTGAGTGGCGGAGCACGGCGGCACAGGGCTGCCGGATCGATGGTCGGGGCACCCTCTCCTCACTGCAACAGGGGCAAACGCGAGCTGTCACCTCGGTGATTGCTTTGGAGGTCATGGGAATGAGAGTGGCGAGCCAAAGATAGAGAAAGGAGGCGGCTGAGCTCGGCTTTTATGTGGGTGCAGGTCCGGGAAGAAGAGCTCGGGTCCGGCTCGATGGAGCACGTATCCCTAGGATAGATGTCGGGCGAGATTCCCGGATACCTGGGGAGTAATTAGGACCATGGATTAGGCTAAATGGAGGTCGGATCTGGTTGGAATAATTGGGCGAAGTTGGGTCCGCGAACAAGATCCGTGGAAAGTGGTCCACAGGGGGGAGTTGACCGGGCGGTCAACAATCACCGTGGACCAATAGGAATCAGCCACGCCATAAATAGCTTGGAAATTCAAAATAAAATAGGAAATGGCCGATTCATGAAAAACTCAAAACATAAAAAATGTTTGTTTTAATTTTTTCTATTTTTTTGTGAATTTTAATTAATTTTTGGAAATCAAAATAAGGTATTTACATAATAGGTCTATACATAGGTATATGTACAATATTGAGTTTTTAATTTTGATTTTTACTTAGTTATTTTTATACATTTTTATTCCTATTTTATATTTTATTTATTTATAGGATAAAATGAGGAATAAAAGGCTATTTTTATTTTATTTTTATTATTTATATACATAGGTGAAATAATTAGTTATATACAACTATATACAAGGTATATATACAATATATTTTTGTATTTTAATTTTGTAATTTTTATTTGATTTTTGTTTTGATTCTTTTTATTTATTTTATTTACACTATATAACATAGAATATTTACAAGAAGTTTTGAAAATAAATAAATCTATTTACAAGGTTAAATAGATAAGGGGGGTGGTTTATGTACATGGTGAAAGGGTGTTTTTGAGTTTTTGATTTTTAAATTTTTATTTTGTTTTTATACTTTTAAAAAAATATGTACAAATATTTACAAATTTTTACAACATATTTTTGGGTGAGGAAAATATATATAATTTATTTATTTACAAATATTTACACTAGAGCCCCTATCTCCCTCTACTTGGCTTTTATGCGGTCAGGCCCATGCTGAGCCCTCCCTTGGGTTAGGTTGCTCAATATTTATTCTAAATATTTCCCTCTTTTTCTTTTTCATCTTTATTCTTTTATTTTTGCACAAAAACATGCTAATTATAAGTATTTACAAACATGCATGCTTTTGCTAATTTTTCCTATTTACACATATCTACATGCATTTGCATAGGTTTTTGTAGCTAAAATATAAGAATAAAGAGTGATGAATGAGTATTCATCAGTAGGCCTCTGCCCCGCCGTCCTCCAGCTCTCGAACCCCAATTCCCACCGAAGCCCCCCTCCCCGATCGTACTCTAGCTCGCATAGCCGTCCTCCAGAAGTCCCTCCTCCTGTCCGTCAGATACGCCTCTGCCTCCGCTCCCTTCCAATCCCTACAACTACAAGTCCTCAAATCTATGGGGAAAATATTTTCCTTTTTCATTAATCCCAACCGTTAGATCATGGCAGGTTAGATTAACTCAATCATTTGGTTGAGTTAATGTACTCAACTAACGGAAGGTTATGGATGTAAAACGGAGCATTTATTCAGGATCTTAGGTGTAATTTACGGTTATGTAGGGTTATGATTGTAATTGCGATATTACTTAGGGTTTTGGGTGTAAAAATCCCTTTCTAAAATTACGTCTAGATTTTTAAAATGTGAATTTTAATGTGAATGTTGACGAAGGTGTTGATTATAATTATTTTGTTGAAAAAAATGGTGAAACATTATATATGTACATATATATATATCACTTATAATATTTTTTTCTTATGATAATGATGTCAAAAAAAACTGGCATATATGATTATAATGTCAAAAGAATATTGCGATTGTTTCAAATGTTAGTAATAGAATGCTATTAAATATATGAACAATCGAGCTATTTGTTAATATTTCATTCACTTCGAAAAAATCATGTTAGGAATTTAGAAAACTTCTTGTCAGAAAAAACCGTAAATTTGAACTTTAGGAAAACGTTGGAAAATATCTTAGGAAAGTCGTGAAATATAAATACTTGTTAATAGTATCATCATAAAAGCATGTTAAAAAAATTATGAAACAAAAATATATGCTGCATAAGCAATCACAAATTATTCTAGAAAAGTAGCGAAACACTTTATTAAGAAAATCATTACAAACTACACTAGCAATTCAGGAACTTAGTTTAACCATGAACAAAAAATATTGTTAAAGAAACGTAAAAAACAACAAGTCATGTTAGATTGTAATTTTAGCTCCTTCTAATATATTATTAGTTTTTTTCTCCAAAAGATGGAGAGAGTAGTGGTTGATTTTGATATATATATATATATATATATATATATATTATATATAGGAAATTTATCCAATGCGCACAGGGCCCATTTGAGTTTCGGTGCGCACCATTTGTTGGCCATACACGTGTATTACCAATTTAGTTGTTACCTATTTCGAAGGATGTTGTTTTTGGAAGGAGATTAATATGCAAAGCGATGTAACAATAAGTGATATTCCAATTATATCGCGTCCTAAAAAATAGGAAGATCGTTTTGGAAAGAAAACATTCGAATCGATTATTTCTTGCTGAAAATCGAGATCCAAATGCTCATGTCAGTAATATATATATATATATATATAATAGTCAAGTAAATGGTTGTTGCAAGATCAGTAATATCCAAAACAACGGTTAGTAATATACATTCATTGTATTACATGGTGCAGAATTCGGTAATATATATACAATGGACAAGTAAATGCTTGTTGTGATGTCAGTAAAACCATAAACCAATGGTCAGTAATTTCTATATGTATTACTACTTTGATTAGAAGTCAGTAATTTCGACACAATACTCACGTAAATGGTTGTTGTGAGATCAGTAATATCCAAACAACAGTCAGTAATTTACATAACCAATGGTCAGTAATAGCTACTATGAGATCAGTAATAACAAAGTTATGGTCAGTAAGTCATGGGCATTGCTCAAGTAAGTCATGGGCATATCCAATGGTCAGTAATAGCTACTATGAGATCAGTAATAACAAAGTTATGATCAGTAAGTCATGGGCATTGCTCAAGTAAGTGCTTGTTGTGACGTCAGTAAAACCATAACCAATTGTCAGTAATAGCTATTATGAGATCAGTAATATCAAAAAAATGATCAGTAATTTACATTTATTACTATCATAGTGTTTGGATCCTTAATCATCCGCATGGAATCATTTATTTGAATTGTTTCTTTTCCAAAACCGTCTTCCAATTTTTAAGGACGTTGTATAATAGGAAATATATGATTTTTTTAAACTCGTCGTAGCCTATAATTAGAAATATAGTTATGGTTAATACACGTGTAAGGCCTAAAATGAGTGCTCATTGAAACGCTAATGAGCCCTGTGCGCAGTGGATAAGCCCTATATATATATATATTTATATATAGGGACCCTTTCAAATGAGGTGGAGTTTCACCAATATTGTGGTGAGCCATCAATCGGATTCGTCAGATCACAATCTGATGGTTGCATCAAAAATATTATCCAAAAGGGTATTTCTGTCATCTCATTTTTTTGTAAATTCGAATTTCATTTAATAGATTTGACATTTAATATTTTCTGGATTTGATATTTTTTAATCATACCTTTACTGGTCGTTTTCCAATTTTGCGTCGAATGAATTGGGTTAAATTATATCTTTATAAATGTTCGTGAGTTTTTGTGAAAATGTATTTTCTTTTTGTAATTTCGTTAATGATTTTGTTTGTAAATTGGTATTTCCATTTTGTAAATGGGTACATTCGTTTTGTAAACTCCAATGAGTTTTTGTAAGAGTAATTATCCTCTTTGTAAACTTCGATCTTTTTTTTTGTAAATGTATATATTCATTTTGTAAAATTTGTGTGACCTTTTGTAACTGTATCACGCTCTTTTGTAAAACTCGTGGAGAGCTCTAAAAAATAAGATAAAACAACAACGAGATTTGTAAAAAAGTGAATCAATATGTAAATCAAAAGGTCAGTTATGTAAATTAGTAAACCACAATGTAAATCCGTGCATTACCTCATAATCGCGGCCACAACCACCTTCACCGTCGATCATTGCTCGATGCAGCACCTCCATCGCGTCTGGAACCCATCGTCGAACGATGTCTCCATCATGTCTGCCATCGTCGACGTCTACCGCCATCAGAGGAGAGGAGTCGCCATCCGCGTCCACCACCGCTGCTATGCTTTGAACCTCCACCGCTTGCAGATCGGCGCCGCTCAGCCCCTCCGTCGACCACCGCCTGGAGAAGAGCATGCGCCACTACCAGGGGTGTATGTCGCCTCTCATCCCTTGCGAGGTCCGTCGCCGTCCACCATGCCGACGACAAATTGTGAGAGAGAGGAGGGAGGGAGCATCGTCAATCAATGAAAGAGGAGAGATATTAGGCCAAATAAATGTCACATTCTATATTTAGAATGTGACGAAAATGATCAAAATAGGTTTTCAATCATTAAATTAATTTAATTAATGCCTCATTAGATCCAGTCGTATGATCAAAAATAAAAGGATGATATTGAGGGTTCACTATAATATTGGTGATACCCTGACTCATTTGAAGTTTCTCCTATATATATATATATATAGGGACCCTTTCAAATGAGGTGGGGTCTCACCAATATTATGGTGAGCCATCAATCAGATTCGTCAGACCTCAATCTGACGGTAGCATTAAAAAGCATGTCTAAAAGGGCAATTCTGTCATCTCAATTTTATTAAATTCGAGATCCATTAAATAGTTTCAAAATGCCATTTATAAGCTTTTCTAGAATTTGTATTTTTTGTGATACCATTATTGATTGATTTCCAAATTTATTCTGAACAATTTGAATTTAATTTTATCTTAGTAAATTCTAGTGAGTTTTTGTAAAAGTAATTTTCTATTTTGTAATTTTATTAATAATTTCATTCTGTCACTATATTTTTTGTAAATGGGTATTTCCATTTTGTAAATGGGTATGCATGTTTTGTAAACTCCATTGAGTTTTTGTGAGAGTAAATTTCTTTTTTGTAAACTTCAACATTTTTCGTAATGTGTATCTTTATTTTGTAAAATTTATGTGAATCTTTGTAACTGTATCTTGCTCTTTTGTAATATTCTAGGTGCATTTGTAAAAAAACTCATGATCACCTTATAAAATTCACAGGGAGCTCTGCAAGATAAGAAATCGATAATGAGATTTGTAAAAAAAAGTTAACCAATATGTAAAATCAAATATCAATTATGTAAAAAAAGTATACCACAATGCAAATCCATTGTCGTCGTCGTACGCCATGTGCGAACCTACACCTCCTTGTGTCGTCGTCTTTCCCATGTGCGTCACCACACCACCGTCTCCTCTCTCTTACATCTTCCTCCTTTGAGATACCTCCTCCATCTTCGCAAACCCCTAGGTCGTCGATCGTCCCCATTGCAACCTTCTACGTCCGATGTTCATTTGCAACCACGCGTCGCCTCGGTTTCCAAGTCGCAACCCGCCTCCATCGCGTGCAGCCGCGATCTTTAGGTTGCATCCTTCCTTCATCTCAGCCATGTGCCCTCTTAACGTGATTTTACTAATCTCATTGTTGTCGTCATGAGAGATTGAGAGAGAGAGAGGATGTAGATTAGATTTTTGAGTTACCTCATTCTATATTTAGAGTTTGACAAATGACCAAAATAAGTTTTTTACCATTTAAATAATATAATTAATGGGTCATTAATCATAATCGCGTGATTTGAATCAAACATATGAGGTGGACGGCTCACCAAAAAAAGTGGTGAGACCCTGCCTCATTTGAAGTTTCTCCTATATATATATATAAATACTATGCACAGAGTTAGATACAAGGTAAAGATAGTTACGCCATTTGTATTATACGAGTTAGTATCTTTGATGAGCTATTAACTGAAATTTGTATATTAATGATGTACTTGTTGAAGGATTATTAGTTAAATAAAATTTTAAGCAGTTAGCACATGGTGGAAGATATAATGCAATTGTTATTATGGAAAATGCGGGTACAAATCTGATGTTGGATCTTGTATCACATGGATTTATTATCGGCTACATGTAGATCGGGGCGGAACTAGTATATGTTATGGAGGGATCATGTCCCCTCTTTGATTATTATATATCACTAGAAGAAATCACATCGTCGAAAAAGGAAACAAGCGAGCAACAAGTTGTGCCTCTAGTCCTTTTTGAATTGCAAAATCGATTCTTCTAATCACTACATCAATAAAAATAGGAACCATAACAATATTACTCATAACTTTTTGAACTATCTTCAAAATCTCAATAGCTTTTGGTGTTAAGAATCCAAAAGTATCAAAATCAAAAGGGATGAAGGCATTTTGATTCTCAATACACGCTTTCTCGTACTTCATCACTTTTGTTGCAACATATTTAAGGACAACATGTCCCGCTATAAAGGCCCCACTCTTCAACCCCTCCGTCGGAGAAACTCCTATCAAATCTACACAAGTTTCTCCGCCAACGGGGTTGAAGAGTGGGACCTCTCTGCCAGTGGGGTTTCTCATACTTCTAATCACTACATCAATAAACATCAAGAAGAATGTTTTATATGACTCAATTTTAGTTAGTTATGATTTTGAACTAAATTTCGAATATAATAAAATTATATTTCTAAGACGTGGCTCTTTTATAGAAAATGTTATCTGGCATGATTTGAATCCTTGTTTAGAATTAGATGTGACTCAGTTAACATTGATTCTGTGGATGTTATAAAATTTTAATGTTGCTATAAATTTTGAATGTTACTTTCCTCATGCAATGAATAATATAGAATCTTGTAATATGTGGCATAATCAATTAAGACATGTGTACTTATATTCAATCAAAAGAATAATGAATAAAATTAATACCTAAACACACCATTGATAACACCCGTAAATGTAAAATATGTATGCAAGGTAAGATACTGAAGAAGTCGTTTCAATCTTCAAGGATAGTGAGATTTTAGATCTAGTGCACAAATATCTGTGAATTTAATAGTGTGTTGACAAGAGACAATAAGAAACAATTTATCACCTTTATACATGACAACCGTAGATCTTGTTATGTATGTCTAACAAAACCAATTATGAAGCCTGAGAGAAATTTCTTATAGTTAAGAATGAGGTTGAGACAAAACATGCAAAGTGCTTAAACATCTTAGGTCAGATATGAGAAGTGAATATACATCTAACATGTTAGATGAACAATACAAACTCTTTATCATTATTCACAAGGCTACAACATTATATTCATCGCAACAAATGAAATAGAATGATAGAGGAATACGACCTTAAATAACATAAACACACTCGTACAAATTTCTAGATTTCCAACTCATACGTGGTGAGAGACATTAAATACAGATTGTGTCACGGCTCCAAAACTCAATACTCAACAACCACCTTGTAAGCAACATATTCACGTTTGAAACACGCTAATTACTTTAACATATGCAGGAGAATAAGTTAAATAAAGAAAGGAAATGTATTTCATTACAATTCCACATGATATAACAAAATAACCAACATAAATGCACCAGGTCCACAACATATATCAAATCACACTCTATCGTGGTATCAATATATATATATATATATATATATATATATATAGGAAATTTATCCAGAGGGCACTGTGCCCATTTTATATAAAATGAGCCCTTATTCCCAACCATTGGATTAAATCATGCGATCCCATGATTATAGGAACCACGATTGTAACCGCCATTTTTGTAAAAATGAAAATTAATTACATTCCTTAATTAGCAAATGAGTCATTTCTTCTCGCGTCATTTTCGATCGAGGAAAAAAACCCCTTCTTGTGATTCGCGAGAGCTTCGAGCGATTCTTTACTCGTAATCTGTAACCAAAGGTAATTTGATTTGCAACTTATAATTTTTTTTATATTTTCGTTACATGTTTTCGTTTCTAATATGTATTTAATAGGTTTGTGTATGGATAATTCGCGAGTAGATTTTCATCTTGATACGTATGATTCAACGATGAAAGACGACTTTGTTCATGGTTCAGAAAATGAAGATTATTTATGTGAATTAGAAGATGAAGGCAATCTTTTCGATCTGATTGATGTCCACAAGAACTCTGGAAGATTAGGTATTTTTTATAGATTTTATGTAATCATATGAATTTTATTTTCAAGTTGTTCATTGTATAATTGAAATTTTGGAATTCGTATCATCACCAAATTTAAATAAGGTCTAGTATTATATAAGCATCTTTTAAGTATCTGTAAGATCTCAGAGCGAACAACTAGTATATGTAAGATCAGATATCGTAGCACATGTAAACATCAGTAAGATTTTATATGACTTAAGTAATATTTTTATATTCATTAGTAATACTTGCAAAAGAATCAGTAAGCACTAGTGTAGCACATGTAAGTATCAGTAAGATTTATTATGACATAAGTAATATTTTCATTTTCAATAGTAACATTTGCAAAAGAATAAGTAAACTCCTATGTTTCAGATATATCAGTAAGTTATATGGTATCACCAAGTAATATTATCATTCTCATTAGTAATAACTGCGAAAGAATAAGTAAGTATCAGTAAGCTATTTTATGACACAAGTAATATACATAAATTCAATAGTAGCACATGTAATATCTGTAAGATCAGATACCGTAGCACATGTAAACATCAGTAAGATTTTATATGACTTAAGTAATATTTTTATATTCATTAGTAATACTTGCAAAAGAATCAGTAAGCACTAGTGTAGCACATGTAAGTATCAGTAAGATTTATTATGACATAAGTAATATTTTCATTTTCGATAGTAACATTTGCAAAAGAATAAGTAAACTCCTATGTTTCAGATGTATCAGTAAGTTATATGGTATCACCAAGTAATATTATCAATCTCATTAGTAATAACTGCGATAGAATAAGTAAGTATCTGTAAGCTATGTTATGACACAAGTAATATACATAAATTCAATAGTAGCACTAGTGTAGCACATGTAAGTCTCAGTAAGCCTTATTATGACATAAGTAATATTTTTAGTTTCGATAGTAACTTTTGCAATAGAATAAGTAAGCTCGTATGTTTCAGATGTATCAGTAAGTTATTTGATATCACGATGTAATATTATCAAACTCGTTTGTAATAACTGTAAAAGAATACGTAATTATCAGTAAGCTATGTCATGACACACGTAAATTACATAAATTCAATACTGATACTTTAAATACGTAAGAATACGTAAGTATCAGTAAGCTATTGTATTAGTAAGTTATGCAATATCACGATGTAATATTAGTAAACTCATTAGTAATAATTGCATAAGAATACGTAAGTTCATGCATGCTGATGCTTTAAATATGCATACTGATACTCTTTTTATGGTTTATTCTTTTAGTCAATGATGAATATGAAAGCGTTGAAGATTTAAATGATGATGATTCCCCTATATCAGCTGTTGATCCTGCTATTATCCCTCGAGAGGGTCTCTCTTTCTCAAACCTAAAGGAATGTGAAATGTTCTATGAGAAATATGCAACTGAACTAGGCTTTAATATTAGGAGGAGTAGCACCAAATATTGTTTTGATCGAAAAACAAAGTTAAGAATCTTTCTTTCAAAAAATATGTTTGTTGGAAGGAAGGACAGTATGTTCAAAATGCCAAAAAAATAAAGATATCATCGAGCCTGTCAGTGGTAGACGCAGAAGCTAATATTGATGGAATAGACAGCGAGGGTAGACGATGTGGAATAAGCCGTTGTGGTTGTAAGGCAAAGTTGTGTGTTAAATTAAATCAGATATCTAAACAGTGGGATGTGGTCTCATTCGTTGAGGAACATAACCATAAACTTGTTTCTCCAAGTAAGAAAAAGTACTGAGACCGAATAGGAGAATAACTAAGGCCACAAAAAAATCTACTAGCTTCTATGTCTCAAGTGAACATCCCTACTGCCAAACAAATTGCTTTTTTGGACAAACAAAGTAGATCTGATGAACGCATTGGTTCTATAGCCAGAGACATATACAATTTGAAACGTGATCAGAAGAAAGAAATTGAAGGTCATGATGCCGTTATGTTGTTGGAACATCTTGAATATTGCAAAAGTATTACACCTGAATTTTTTTATGTGTACAAGCAAGATGAGGATTTGTGTTTAACTCATTGCATGTGGATAGATTCTTATTCTATGGAAGATTATAAATTGTTTGGAGATGCTGTTACTTTTGATACAACATACGATACAAACAAGTATAAGCTCATTTTTGCTTCTTTTTGTGGAGTTAACAACCATAAACAGACTGTATTCTTTTGCAACGCATTCTTAATGAATGAGACAAAGGAGTCTTTTGTATGGCTTTTTTAAAAATTTTCTGATGGCTGTTAATGTTGCTCCCAAGACAATTATTACTGATCAGTGTCCATCCATTAATGCTGCTATAGAGAAGTCTTCCCCTCTACCAAACATAGATATTGTGGTTGGCACGTTACAGCTAACATGAAGAAGAGAATTGGTTTAACAAAGAAAGCTGATATAGCAATTCCTGCATTGAATAAGATTAAGTGAACAAGATTTTGAAGCTGAGTGGGACAGAATAGTTACAGAATGTAATTTAGACAAAAATAGATGGATTAATGTTATGTATCGTATTAGGAGAAACTGGGTTCCTATTTACATGAGAAGATATTTTTTTGCTGAGATGAATACAACACAGAGGAGCGAGAGCATGAATTCATTCCTGACTAACCATGTCAATCAGCTGAATAGTTTATATGAGTTCATGACTAGATTTCAAACCGCAGTTGAAAGAATGAGAGAGAATGCTAATAGGATGGATAATGAAAATGAGAATAAAATTCCTAAGTTGGCTACGCAGTGGAGCATTGAAAAACAATTTTCTGAGCATTTTACAAAGACCGTGTTTTATATGGTTAAGACAGAGCTTTTGGAAGGTATTGAACTAAATGTGATTCCATTTCCTTATGTTGACGATGTTATACAATTCAGAGTATATCCTATTGGGAGGATTGAAGATTTCAACAGAGTTTCTTTTCATGCTTGTTACAATAAATTCAAATGTGATTGTATGAAAATGGAATCAATGGGTATTCCTTGCAGACACATTATTAGTGTTTTAAAACACACTGATGCGTTAGACGTTCAATCTCTTTTATTGAAAAGATGGAAGAAAGATATCAAGAGAAATGGTTACTACCCACTTTACAGGAGGAGAACATTGCAAGATGATAATAGTCAATTAAGGGTATTGGCAAATGAACTTATTAGCGAAGCTGATGGCAACAAAGAAGTATATGATTATATTAAGAAGGTCCTTATAGATGCTTCTGAAGGAGTCAAAGCTATTAAGAGCAAAAGGATCATTGTAAATGTTGAAGATGTCCATGATGTTAATGAAAAATGTGATAAGACAGTATTTGTTGTAAAAGATCCTAATGTAGCAAAACCAAAGGGTCTGGAAAAGGTGGTAGACCAAAGGGCAGCACTAATAGATTGAAATCAATTAGTGAAGAGAATTCGTCAAGGGTAGACAATGCAAATTATGCCACAAATTCAATGCAGGACATGATTCAAGGAATTGCCCTTCAAAATCTTAATATAATGCATGATGGTAAGAAATATTCTTATGCATATGGTTTATATAGTACTCTTTGTATATTAACGTTCTGATAACAATATGTATATTTTTTCCATTACACAGTTGGTTACATTATCAATGAGCTGATATTTGAAAGTTTTGAAGTCAGATGTTATTCAAAGGTCTGAGAAGACTGAAGGTAAGATAAATTCTTATTCATATGGTTTATATTGTAATTCTAGTATATTAACGTTCTGATAAGACTATGTATATTTTTTCCATTACACAGGTGCTTACATAATCAATGCAGCTGATATTTGAAAGTATTGAAGTCAGATGATATTCAAAGGATCGAGAAGACTAAAGATTATTTTAGCATACCCCATTGCAATTTATAGAAGAATTCCATTTTTTTATGTTCCCCTTCTCTGTAATCTTTCTTAATTATGTAATATTCATCAAGTATGAAGTTGTGTGTTTATGATCTGGTTGTAAGTTATTTTTTATTGTTCAATTTCCATTTGTAATTTACAAGTATGTATAAGTAAGTTGGTACTTTTCAATGGTCTTGTAAGTATGAATCATGTTTCAGTAAATTTCATGAATGAATCAGTAAGTTATGTCTCTCACATGTTTTAGTAAGTTTGGAACATGTATCAGCAACTATGAAGAATGAATCAGTAAGTTAATTTTATTAATCAATATATATTACCCATATTTCCTTTGACGCATGCATCAGTAAGTATGAATCTTGTATAAGTAAGTTAGTAAAGGACATTAGTAATTTTCATCATTATAAACGTAAGCACTTGTAAGCACTTGTAAGCGATCGTTATTTGGATTTAGAAGATTTTTAAGTATTTGTATCAGTAAGATAGTAGTTTTATTCAAGTAATATTTCCAACATCAACCTTAAATTTTTATGTATTATATGTAAGTACTATTAAGTATTAGTAAGTTTTTATGTAGTATATGTAAGTTCTTGTTGTTCACTTTTCGTTAGTAATTTCCAAGACTGTATAAGTAAGTTGGTACTTGTCCATCATCAGTAAGAATGAATCCTTGTTTCATTAAATTTGTTATATAAATCAGTAAGTTCTGCATGTGACATGTTTTAGTAATTTTGGTATATATTAGTAACATTGAAGAATGCATCAATAAGGGGTTTTTATGTATCAGTATATATTTCCCATATTTTCTTTGGCGAATACATCAGTAAATAGGAAGCTTTTATTGGTAAGTTTGTAGAAGACATCAGTAACATTCATCACTATAAAGCGTAAGTATTAGAAACTTAGATAATAACTATGATTTTTTGCATCATATCTAACTATAAGTAAGTTACTAACATGTCACAAGTACTATTCTCAAAATCATTAGTAAATTATTACGTATCATTTGTAATTATTAGTAACTTATAGCATAATATATTTTAATCTGTAAGTTCTTAGCTTATTCAAGTAAGAGTTTCAAAATCAACTTTAAGTTCAAATAGTAGTACATTTAAGTAGTAGTAAGCTATACAATACTCAAGTAATATTGTCTAAAGCAATAGTATCTTTTTTATTTAGCATTGTATGTATCAATAACTTAATGCATCTGTAAGTATCAGGTAGTAGACGAATGTATCATCTGTAATAATTTCAACAATCAACAATCAACAACCATCAAAATTTTCTCATTCATAAAGAATTTCATGTTCAAAAGAAAGATACTACATTTAATTTTTGAACAGTACATGTACATATTTACATCATCTCTATATACATGTCTAAGATATCAAATTTCTGTTAATCTTTCTTCTGAACACTTGTAAGTAGTATAGCTGCTATCTCCGCACGAAACTTGGGGATATCTTCGTTTCGGAACACTGGATCTTTTCCTTTGCAAATGAATTCCATATACTTCATTACATAAACCCCACAATCAATGGAATTACTTCGCTGCATTGGGATTCCTTTTTTTATCTCTACTGGCCACTTTTCAAGGTGCTCTCCAGTAAATAGCATGAAGTATTCTGCCATCCAATCAACCTAAGGGTATTGTTAAAGAAATATGTTAGTAAAAAAATATATCAAAAATGGATGTATCACAAAAATTAATATCTTTTTACCCATTTTCTAACATCCATGAGGTGTTTTTTTCATCCCAGCAAGTGAATTGTATGAAATGAATTTCTTCTCATCAAAATCAGCCATGAGAAGATGCCAATGATTGGAGGTGTGGATTACACAAAAGGCTTTTTTACACTGTCAAACATCGTTCTTGTGCATGAGAACAAATTATTTAGAGGCTCATAATCTTCTTCTGTTGCTTCTTTAACAGTCTTTGGGAACAATTGCTGAAATGAATAATATTTAATTAATATAACTTAAATTAAAAACAAAAAATAGGTAAGTACTATTACCATTTGAGCCGTATTTGCAAAAATAAATGGGCACTCCACATCACTTTCTTGATATGATTTGTAAAGCACATCCATGAACATGTCCAAAATCACATCTATGACCATTTTATTATAAAGTAGGTCTTCAATGTGTATTCCATTGCAAAAATTGTCTCCTGGACCATGGTATGTTGCTCCCATACTGAAATGTAAGTTAAGTTGTAACATTACAAAGAAATCAACATAAATATATCATGAAATGGGTCTAATAAATTCATTAAATCTCCACTTAACTTGGCGACAGGATCCTTCAGAAATTCATGAATGGTTGCCCTCTCTGATTCAGAAATTGCATCATATCCAGCGTAATCAATGCGATTTAAATTGTAAACCTATAAATAAATTTAAGAAATATTATCATTATATTGTGTTATTGCATCATTGTAATTTCTTACTTTTGAAGCATCAACAAAAGAATTTAAGCATTTGTATTTATGTAAGCATTTGCAACTATCATTAAGATATTAAAACAACACAAGTAATATTCTCAAATGCATCAGTAAGCTCTTTGTATCATTTGTAATATTCATTATCAGTAAGTTCATGTACATTTTTAAGTCATATCAGTAATATCTCAAATACAGGTAACTTTAAAGTCATAGTATATTTTTTTTTCATTATCAATTAGAAAGTTAGATGCATGTACCAGTAAGTTCATGATGCTCACCGGTATCAGTAATTATGATACTTGAATCAGTAATTTCATGCTGACAAAAGTATTCGTAAGATCGTAACTGTTATCAGTAACATTGAAGAATGCATTAGTAAGATTATTTTTATGAATCAGTAACTATTTCCCATATTACATTTGGAGAATACATTCAGTAAATTTGAAGGTTCTATCAGTAACTTAGATGAAGACATTAGTAAGTTCCATCATCTTATAAGTATCTTTAATATCAGTAAGTTAGATGAAGACATTAGTAAGTTCAATCATCTTATCAGTAACTTTAATCTTTAAACTTAAAATAACATGAGAGTTATGGTTCTAATATTGGAATATGTATCAGTAAGATTCATTCAGTATGAAAATTACTCACCCTATAATTCTAAGTTCGATAGTAACTTATTAAGTGTCATTATTTTCTAACAACATAAGTAATATACTCAAATGCATCAGTAAGTTCCTTAGTATAATTTGTAAGAATCATTCAGTATGAAAATTACTCACTTAATATTTCTAAGATCGACAGTAACTTATTAAGTGTCATCTCTAAGTATCAGGTATAGAAAGACACTAGTAACATTATATGTATCAACAGTAAGTTAATATGTAAGTATTTGTAATTTAATAATTGACATAAGTAATAATATATAAATGAACAGTAACTTAATATTTAGCATATGAAATTTATTAAACTACCATCAATTGAATGACACTAAATCAAAAAAAAAATTAAAATCAACGGTATATGAAAAGTATGGTAGGATGATTTCATACCTCCAAAGCTTGCTCTTTGTTGTCTTCAATCTTTGGAACTTCATCTTCATCTTCTACTGTCATCACTTCTTCAATATTCTTTTTTTCAAGCTTTCTTTTTTTCCTTACTATTTTCTCCTTCATTGGGATGGTTTGTGCATTTTCTTCTTCCTTTATTGCTCTTCTAGACTTGACCCTTTTCGACATGCTGCTAGGATAATAAGCTTCTTGCTTCTACCCTCTTTGGAACACATGGTTTAATTTTGCCACGATCTTCAGAATCCTCCTCAATTGCAAGATCAAAGGATGGTGATTCCATCTTTTTGGTGATATTATTTTGTTCTTCTTGATCACCAACCTTGATTGTCTTCTCCTCTTGTTGCTTCACAATAACTGATTTTGCAAAGAATTCCTCAAACCATTGCTTTAGAATAGAGATTTCGACCTTCAGCTTCTCATTCTCCCTCAATGTATTCTCATATTTTTCTTTCATGTTTTTGTACTCATCCAATGTGGGCATCTGAGAAATGAAACTCTCCAAATCAGTTAATTTCTTCTTGTATTCTTCACATTTACACTCTGGTGTATTTTGATGTTGAGCAGTCTTCAAAATTGATGTCATTGAACAATCATCAAGTTGCCGTTGTGGTGGTACAATGACACGCAATGCATAAGCAGTTGAGATGAAACCCTCTGTTACGAAGGTTTCATAATCAAATATGAATTCATTTGGGTCTATCTTGAATAGCTCGTTTTCTTCATAGTCTAGCTGGACAACAATCTAATGCAAGGAAATATATTTAGCCATCAATCAAAATTAATTTTAATAAAAAGTATCAGTTCAAGTTAAATTAATAATGACAAGCATTAATATTTGTAAATGTATCAGGCTGTCAGTAGATTTGAAATCAGTAAAATTGACACATGAAGTAAATTTGAAGTAATCAGTAACTTGCATCAGTAACTTGAATCAGTAACTTTCAGTACTTGCATCAGTAACTTCAAAAATTATATTCAATAATTGCATCATTAACTTGAATCAGTAACTTGCATCAGTAACTTTCAAAACTTGCATTAGTAACTTCAAAAATTATATTCAATATTAAAATCACAAATGAAAATTTAAATAAACTTATGTTACCTGATCTTCATTAAAGTTCATGAATTGTTCAATGCTGACTTTGCAAGGAGTTGACCATTTCCTAATTCTCGGCAAGAGATTTTGATTCAATACATGTGTTGGGAATAAGTGCTCTAGAGCCCATGCCTTATAAAGAATTTGACATAATTAAATATTTGATAAATATTTATTAAAAGCAAACTAGTAGTTAGAGATTAAAAAAACTTACGTATAAACACGCTGCACATCCAGTTAAGTAGCCAACTGTGCCTTTCCCATCAGATGATGAACGCTTCCTCATTTTTTCCACAATGTCTTCCAAGCGTTGCATTATCATAGTCCCAACTGCATTGGACCAATGAAGAAACATGTATCTTCAATTGAATCTATGTAATTTAGTAGCACCTTTGGGAAGCAGAAGTTCGTTTCGGGGAATAGAAATGTACAAAACATCAATGATATTAGACATCTTATGTACATTCTATTTGAATGATCATCTTCTTGAGATCTTAAAGATTCAAGCATGTCACAAATGTTATGACGATTCAATAACATGCTTGGTTGGCAAAATTGCTCTTCGAATGAACTTGGCCATTCAAACGAAAAAACCCCTTAGTTGTATAGGAAATCCTGATGAAGGCAACCCCAAAATCAAGCCTATGTCATTATCTGAGAATACGAGTTCTTTCTCTCCGAACTTGAAAATCCGATCTCCTTGATATCTTTGAACAATAAAGTCCAATACTTGATAATTGATATCAAGTTTTGTAATTGAAACCAATCTTGAGAAAGCGGATTTATCGATCAACTCCTTATGCCTTCCACTCAACTTGTTGTTTCCAAGATATGTTACAAATTGCTTTATGTAACATCTGTGTTGGATGCAATATCTCGTTGCAATAATGAAATTCCTATTAGTAAGCTATTGTATTAGTAAGTTATGCAATATCATGATGTAATATTAGCAAACTCATTAGTAATAATTGCAGAAGAATACGTAAGTTCAATAAGCATACTGATGCTTTAAGTATGCATACTGATACTCTTTTTATGGTTTATTCTTTTAGTCAATGATGAATATGCAATTATAACCATTTAAAATTTTGCATATAAAATAGGCTTTTCTTAACTTACTATCTTAGTGGATATTTTCTAACCTGGCAATGGTTCTATCTTTGCATCATCCTTTACATTTGCAAGACTCAAAACTGATGCTCTTTCTACACAGCACAAAAGTTTGTGAATAGTAAGTTATGATATTAAGTATTACCATTTTGTATGTTAATATGCAAACTTACCAGTTGTAATTTCAGTAGTTTTACCTCCCTCAAAGCTTGTATCTGCATTAAGTTACTTGTTAAGACATAATTGAATTATATTATATATTTTAAAGTAAACAATAACAAATTTACCACTTGTAGATTCCATAGATCCCTTTTTTGCATCTTGCGGTGTTCGTCTCTTGTAAGAAACATCAAATGTTTTTGCTTGTTCCATCTGCAAAATAGTAAATGAAATACTAATATCAATTACTGATATAACAATTTTAGTGATTTCAACAGGAACATCAAGTATTAACTAATTTACTGAACCATAAATTTGAGATAACATATTTGATCTTAAACGAAAAAATTAAACGAAAAAATCAAGCAGTGATCTTTGCCACAATATCTTATGTAAAATTACAATACACATGCGTTTGTAACATCCATGATACAATCAGTAAGAATTTTTTATTTATTAGTAACTTGTTACTGTAACATAAGTAATAGGTTTTCTATATGATAGGGTAATTGTAGTAGAATAAATGGCTTTGATGGACAGGTAAAGAGTTGTAATACTCAAAGATGTATCATGCATGTCGCAAATATTCAATATTGCGACCGTGATTTCTGTAAAAGGAAATGAAAACCATAATTGGTAACCCTAGCGAAACGCACAGATATCGCTCTATAAAGACATACACATATTGATCAACGAATTGTAATATAGTTTGCAAACGAGTAATTCATAGAAGATTCCATACTGATTAAAGGTTTCTTCTCCATAACTTCGATGACTATTCACCCTTGTCGACCTTCAAAAAAGACGAAAGAAGAAGTGGTTCCGCCACCTCCAAACGAGCGACTACTCCAAGAGCAAACTTGAAAAAAAAGTATGACCTAAAAGAAATAAACCCTTCCGTTGGTAACATCGTTAATATGAAATTTTATTTGATATAACTACAATATAAAAGAAGTAATAATATTATACTCAACAGTAATTTTATTACAAGCGTTGGTAAGAGTAATACCTACGATAAGTAAATTTGCAATGGTTATCAGTAACTTATATTTATCGCAACTCTTTTGGCAACATGTATATAATTGGTAACTTTATATCAGACATTAGTAACTATAGAACAAAGCTTCGGTAATTTTTATATCAGACATTAATAACATATACAAACATATACAAAGTTTAGTAACTTTATATTAGACATTAGTAACTATAGATAAAACCTTCGATAACTTTATATCAGACATTAGTAACATACACAAATTTCATTGTTTATTAAATCTGAAACGTTAGTAAGTGTAGAATCAATCATTAGTAACTTTGTATATATAAAATAGTAACAATTTATCATATACAAGTAATTCTTTTGACAACATGTATATCATTGGTAACTTTATAAGAGTAATACTTGCAAAAGAATCAGTAAGCACTAGTGTAGCACATGTAAGTATCAGTAAGATTTATTATGACATAAGTAATATTTTCATTTTCGATAGTAACATTTGCAAAAGAATAAGTAAACTCCTATGTCTCAGATGTATCAGTAAGTTATATGGTATCACCAAGTAATATTATCAATCTCATTAGTAATAACTGCGAAAGAATAAGTAAGATTTATTATGACATAAGTAATATTTTCATTTTCGATAGTAACATTTGCAAAAGAATAAGTAAACTCCTATGTCTCAGATGTATCAGTAAGTTATATGGTATCACCAAGTAATATTATCAATCTCATTAGTAATAACTGCGAAAGAATAAGTAAGATTTATTATGACATAAGTAATATTTTCATTTTCGATAGTAACATTTGCAAAAGAATAAGTAAACTCCTATGTTTCAGATGTATCAGTAAGTTATATGGTATCACCAAGTAAGATTATCAATCTCATTAGTAATAACTGCGAAAGAACAAGTAACACAATCTTTTAAAATTAAATCTTATAGCCGCGATTCGTAATATTATAGAAGATGTTAAGTAACTAAAATATTTACGAATGGTATTGTCAGAATATGAAATTACATTAGCAACATTACTAACCAAAATTGGATTTCTTCAGAATCAACAGTGAAACGTTTAGTAATACTTTGTGTTGTAGAACAACAAATGCGCAAAAGCATATGAATTAAGGTCTTAAAGCAAGAATATTAAGACGTATTAGCGATAATTCTGAGATAGAAAATACATCTTTAGCAAAGATTAACATCATCTTTAATCTGAGATTGAAATGTTTGCGATTGTGTAATATATCGTTTGTACTAGATTAGAACAACTTGAGCTAAATTTAAAAAACAATAAAACTTACGTATATCGTCGATGAACTCCAACACAATATCGCTCTCAAAGAAGAAGTAGGGTTTCTAAGATGGTCGTCCGTGAATCGCCAAGAAAGAAGCCTCGATTGACATTTTTGGTATTAAACATAAGTTAATTACTCTTCAAGGAAGGAAACTAAACTCCAAGGATTTCGCGCGAGCTGTTATCAATTTTCTATTTTGGCTTTGTCTATAATTAAATTCTGAACCATACGATTAGGATCTAACGAGTCTAATCATGGGCTCATTTAGTCTAAAATGGGCACAATGCCCTCTAGATAAGCCCTCTAATATATATATATATATATATATATATATATATATATAGAATATGTCTCTCAAGAGTACAAAAAAATCTAAGCGGAAGTTAAATGAACACGTACAACAACCATCAAAACATAACCTCAAGGATTTCAGATCTAGAGATAGACATACAAGATTATAAATTGAACTTAATAATTATCTCATTCCTATTTAGGTTATAACTTAGATCATCTAGCATTGTTTCAATTTTAACTAATCAAGATTTAGCCTTGGAGACTCATACCAGTAATAGGTTACATATCTGCTTACATGATTAGGTATTCTCAATCAATATTGAACCTATTATTTTCCTCCAATTTACTCATGCATTTAATTTAGCAGACCAATACCGATCAATTAGTCATTCTGTGATGATTGACTAGTAATGATTGATCTTATGGATTTGATCGATCAAGAAATCCTCATGGTCGATCAATTAACATTTATTATTCTATTTTAATCATATTTATTCATTGATTAACATGTCTACTTAATCTCTGGTATTCAATTAGGGGTTAATCATTTCCATTTTCTCATTTAATTTATTATTGGACATAATAAGTCATTACAAAGTTTAAGAGTTCAAAGTTCAATTGGAAAACACGGAATCACATTAAAATCCTCCTTAAGGCCTTATGGGATTTGATGTCTCGAAATGTGATGAATTTGGATTCTAGTGGATTGAAAGGTAACACAATTGATCGACTGAGGGACTTGATACATATTTAATCCTAAAGTCTATGCTTGGTATGGGAATATTCTCATTGGAGTTCATCACAGTAGCAACCCGACTATCTGAGTAAAAATTCCACAAGGTAGGTTCAATGTGACAATAACAACCTTTTTGGAGAACTAATTGACACTAGTATTTTCATGTTTATGCATGAGTGTCTTATCATTGTAAGCTTGAGTTTATTTTAAGATGTAAGAAAAGGAAGAGCATATGCTATGGATTTAAGCCTTATGATAGGAAGTTAGTAGTGCAGCCTTGGAGATCATCACCTATATGAGTGGCATGGTGGGCCATAATTAAAGGAAAAGAGTATTTCTTGAACACACTCATGAAACATGATAATGACATATAGCCTCTAAATGCACCAGCATTGAAGATTACATCTAGAACAATACATTTCTTATTACTATAGTATATCTTGTGAGACCTAAAGTATCCAATTTCACTAATCTCAATTTCAGACTTGATCCAAAATAAATTAGAAAAATTACATCGTATCATGTATATACTCATTGAAACCTTTCCAGTGAGCCTAAGAACATCAAAATCAGACATCATATGAGAAAGTTACGTGCAAAACAAGATCCGTTTTGTGCTCAGAACGAACCCAAGCTCAAGCTCAGAACAGAACTAAACCAAACCCAAGTTGGTTGAACGCACTAGCCACTTAGCCGCAACCCTCGATAGAGCACCATCGAAGACATTTCTGAAGCTCAACCGCTGGTGATCTTTCCGATGTTTGATCAACAATCCAAAGGTGTTATTGCGTAGAGGACGTCGAAGTCATCTCAGATCAAGTGTGTGTTTCAAGTGAGGTATCCCCAAAAATATGGTTTTCAAGCGAAAGGAGAAATCAGAGGAAATGCCTCCGAAGGTACATATTTTCATATTTCCACCTTGTTGTTGGTCCCTACCATCTCATGCATCATTTGCGTGTTGATTGGAGTCCATTTTGAGCCATTTCCATCACACGCAAATCCGAGTTTCGTAGCTTATCATTGCGGTTTTCCTCATTTTCTAATAAATCTACTGGGTGAAAAAATATGATTTCTATGTAAAATTGGTCATGGTAGAATGGTGATTATCCACATGTAATTTGTTTTTAAATCTGAAATGAAGATTCGACGCTGGCAGAAACCCTCTATAATACCCACATCTCAGAGAGATCTGACCCATGACTCCTAAAACACCTTCTCTGGGTCTTTTTATTGTTCCCCATGACGAAAGGCTCAGATCAAAAGCTACCTTTTAGGTCTTTCCCCCGCGTATATATATGAAAGCAAGTTCAATGAGGGGTCACTGATGCTAATCTATCTTCAGTAGACCGAAGAAAGACTGCAGCACGCACTTCGTGAACATTTAGACACGAAATTCTAATCTCAATTCATGATCTACAAGATGATCGATCAATGAATTGACTAATCGATGAGGTCGATCGATCATGTCATTTGACTGATAGATCAGACTAATCGATCCACCAAAATATATGATCAATCAACCAAATTGCATGATCGATTAATACAGATTTGTTGGGACCATTGATGTTTCGAATGAAGGTATTGAAATATAATTATGATGGATACCTATAGGTTATATAGGATGTGATAATTCTATTAAACAATTACCCATTAGATGAACTGAAATAGAATTTGGATTCCTAATTAGGGATCATATAAAGGAACATCACATGGAAAGTAATACTAATGAAAGAACATACCCTTTGATCAAGCAATAATGAGATCTATATACTTTGATGAATCTGAGGCTTTTAATGATATTATTGCTATGGCTATAGTTCCCGCATGAGCTTTGTGTTCCCATATATGCGGAAATTCCATGGAAGTTCGCCTCGCACACAGATGGAGTTCACATGGTGTATTGGGTAGTTGGAGATAGTGACCACAAAGAATGCGCATGAAAATAGGTCCTGATTAATCCAAGATTTCTCATCATTATTTGGATTAATTCTCCCTTATCTTGAACTTATTAATTAATTTAATAACTAATTAACTTGATTTAACATCTAAGACATTGTAAATAATTAGTCTTAATTAATGTATATAAATAAGAGCATAATACATGTATTTATGGTTCCTTTCTTTTTGTGTTTCTTAATAATAAAAATCAAATAAAAATTAGTCTAATAATGCATAATATATATTATATATTATTCATTAAATAAAAATACAAAAAATAATAATAAAATAAAAAAATATTTTTGTTTATAAAATACTTGCAAAAATAATAAATATACGTATATGATGTATTTTGACTTTGAGTTCTACATAAAAGTTGTCGATCTTGATAAGATACACAACTTTCATGTTGAACACCTTTATATTACTCCATTTATTATTTTTATTTTATAAGTCTTAATTTATTTTCTAATTTTCTGATTGGGCTACATGGCCAAAGTACGAACTGACACCTAGCCACACCTTCTTAAGCTTTCGCGCGCATCTTGCATCGTCAGATGTTCAGATCGTACAACCTTTGTCATTTCAACCCCACCTTCTTGAGGACCGCTTTGATTAGATCGATCAAGCAGCTCTTGCTTATCCTTACGTGCCCCATTTAGGGTCGTTAGATCTCATGAGCCAATGACACATGTTCATTGCCTACCTCGGGCAGTTGCAGCCCAAGGGATGCAACCCTTCGCCCATAACTTTGACAATTTCGAGCAACCTATCCATGTGTCCATTAGCCATGAAACTGGTACTCCGATGACACCCCTTCAGCAATCTCCTTCACCAACGACCTCGTTTCCATGCTTCACTTCAACTGTGACAATGGAGTGGTTGAAACCTCCCCCATCCAACTGCCATCTCATGAACAAAGCCTTCACATCCGACTACTGACATAGTTATCTACCTTTATGTGGGGGTCTGCCCTATTCCCTCCCCTCCTCCGGTGACAACATGAGGATGGATTAGGAGCCAAGATGGAGTACACCCTCAGGTGTCGATCCACGACTGATGGGCCATGTACACAACCCTTGTAGGTGTTGTTCGAGCATCACACACCCACTGTGTGTGTCAAGCGAAGACCTGAGGTCTTCCAGACCTCATTCCCAAGCCAATTCATCCACCATTCTACCTTCTTCATATCTCTAGGTAAACCCCTACTCTTCATCTTCTTGTTTCTCCAACTTGTCGCATATAGACACCATTACCTCCATTTGACTGCACCATCACATTCGCAACACTCCACCGACCATCACACACATGTATGATCACCTTTTCCCTTCTCCACAACCTCCTCCACCTCATCCTTTTATGATCCTTACAAGGGAGGAGGAATGATGAATACCCATTCATCACTCTTTATTCTTATATTTTAGCTAGAAAAACCTATGCAAATGCATGTAGATATGTGTAAATAGGGTCAATTAGCAAAAGCATGCATGTTTGTAAAAAGAAATAATTAGCATGTTTTTGTGCAAAAATAAAAGAATAAAGATGAAAAAGAAAAAGAGGGAAATATTTAGAATAAATATTGAGCAACCTAACCCAAGGGAGGGCTCAGCATGGGCCTGACCGCATAAAAGCCAAGTAGAGGGAGATAGGGGCTCATGTGTAAATACTTTTGTAAATAAATAAATAATATTTTCCTCACCCAAAAATATGTTGTATATATTGTGTATATATTTAGAAGCTATTAAAAACAAAATAAAAATTTAAAAATCAAAAAGACCAAAAATTCCCCTTACACCATGTACATAGACCACCTCTCTTTATTTATTTCACCTTATAAATAAATAAAATTTATTTTCAAAACTTTTTGTAAATATTCCATGTTACATATTGTACATAAAATAAATAAAAAGATTAAAACAAAAATCAAATAAAAATTACAAAATTAAAATTTCAAAAACATATTGTATATATACCATGTATATAAATGTACATAAATAATTATTTCCTCTATGTATATAAATAATAAAAATAAAATAAAAATAGCCTTTTATTCCTCATTTTATCCTATAAATAAATAAAACATAAAATAGGAATAAAAATGTATAAAAATAACTAATTAAAAATCAAAATAAAAAATCATATATTGTATATATACCTATGTATAGACCTATATTGTATATACCTTATTTTTATTTCCAAAAATTAATTAAAAATCACAAAAAATAGGAAAAATTAAAACAAAAATATTTCATGTTTTAAGTTTTTGAAAATTCGGCCATTTAAAGGCCCAAAAAAATCAAATAAACAATTATTGCATGGCGGGCTCTGATTGGTCCACGGGGGATTGTTGACCCCCGGTCAACACCTCCCCCAGGACCACCAGAGCCGGGTCTCCTGCGCCCGACCCGTTTTCTCTCCTTTTTCCACGGGTGACCCGATCGCCAACCTCCCCAACTCCAGGTCCGGATTGATCACGTCACATCCGAGAGCCTCGCCGGAGCCCTCGCCTTGGGATCCGCGCTCCAGCTCGCCCTACCCGATCGAGTTTTGCCGGACCTTCCACCATATAAAGCCTGAGCTCCGCCGCACTTTCTTTCCATCTTTGGCTCGCCACTCCCATTCCCGTGACCTCCAGAGCATTCATCGAGGTGACAGCTCGCGATTGCACCTGTTGCAGAGAGGAGAGGGTGCCCGACCATCGATCCGGCAGCTTCACGCCGCCGTGCTCCGCCACTCGATCGGAGCTCGAGCCTCAGGCCTTGACGCCCTTCGAGGCGACGACCAGGAGCTAGCCAAGCTCCAGCACAGTCTCCCGCATCATCCAGGTAGCCGATTAGCCCTTCCATTTAGCTTAATTTTTCATTTCGCCCAAATCGCATCTCCGACGAGTTCCCCTGATTCCGGCCATATCGCGCACTTTATCGATCATCGGAACCCACACACACCTTCACCATCCTCCGACGCACGTTCTTCGCTCTTTCACTCAACCCAGCTCGCCCCGGAGCTGGGAGTCGAGCTCCACCATCCTCCGCTCGCCGGAGCTCATCCGCCCCGACCCACAGTCCACGTTCACTTCGCTTCTTCGGGTCGAGGCACTTTGCCCTCGACCCGCGAAGCTTCTGGTGCCTTTTGCAGGTCAAAAGGAGGGCATCTGAGCCCCCCTTACATCCAGGCCAGAAGCCCGTCGCCGCCGACCTCGCCGGAGCCCCTCCAGGGCTCGGCCGGGTCATCTGAGGCCTTCACCAGCTGCGGGACGTCACCGCGGATCTGTTCCGATACTTAGCAGCAGCTGAGGAGGACTACTGCAGGCGCACGAGGCCAGCGAAGCTCGCCGGCGGAGTGTTCTTCCTGCATCCTCCTTCACCGTCCGATCAGCCCCGCCGCTCCAGTCTCGATCCTGATCGTCCATCCACTGAGGAGCAGCAGCCGTTGATTATCTCGAGGGGCTGATCCGAACCGTCAGCACAGAGGAGAGAGGTCCCCAGCACCTGAGCCGACCGATCACCCACGTGGCCACCTCTGCACCGTCGATCTGGCCCAAGAGCTGAAGAAGAAGAGCGCCGCCCATCCAGAGCCGTCGGATCCTCCACGTGGCGCCTATCGAGCCGTCGACATAATAAGGGGTAAATTACTTAGGCCCCCTCGTAGTTTGAGTCTTTTATTTCTAGTCCTGTAAATAGTTTAGTTATTTTATTTACATAGGGTAAATTGCACTCTGGACCTCGTGTTCGTTTTTATTAGCAGTTATGCCCCTGTGTATGTGAGCCCACGTGCTTCGTCACGTGTACTTTTGGGCTATTTGCATCCTTTATCCTGTAGTTCTGTTGGGTTATGGAATGAATATAAACTTTCTGGTATTTGCTTTTATACCCCTATGAGCATTTTATTTGAGCATGTGCGTGTATTAGTGGGTTAATTGCGATCGAGCCCCTGGACTTTTTGGTACCAGTTACCAAAAGGTCCAAGGACTTATTTTTCTTACCAGAAGGTCCCTGAGTGCCCCAGGCACGCGCCACGCGCGTGACTTGCTGGGAAAATTGCACCTGGACCCCCAGAGTTTCGGGTATTTGCACTTTAGTCCCTGTGCACAATGCCCCCTTTTTGATTTTTGAATAAATATCAAACCACCTCCAAATTCGATGAAAATTTGACACATGGCTCCTGCCATGTTGTTGGATTTTTGAGAATTTTTGAGGACATTTTGGATTTTATTTAGTATTTTTAAAAATTCAAAAACATCTATTTTAGCTACTGTCTAGGTTTAAAAATCCCAAAAAAAATATAAAAACACCCCCAAAAATTCTAAAAAAATTAGTTACTGTTTCTTGTTTGTTGTTTGATTTTCTAGCCAATTTTGGCTATTTTTCATCACTTAAAAACCCTAAAAATCTAAAAAACCCCTAAAAACTCATAAAAATTACAATAAATAATCTAAAAATCCAAAAACAATAATTTTGGTGCCCAAATTTTCCTTATTCTCTCTAGAATACAGGAAAATTACCTCCAGGGCCATTTGAGATCCATAAATATTTTATTTTTGGGTTTCAGGCCTTGCTGGACAGTACCTAGGGTTTTTCGCACTGTTTGATTTTTAGAAAATAAAATATACATTAGAAAAATCTCAGAAATTAACCAAAAACACTTAAAAACCTAAAAAACATAAAAACAATTTTTCTGGAATTTTTGCTTGATTTTTAGTGTGGTAAATAAATTGCTTGAGTGTGCTTGATTTTGCCTTCTTTTATTTTCTTCATATTTTGAAAATCCAAAAAAAATATAAAAATTATTAAAAACCACTAAAAATCCTTGTTTTTCATTTTATTTTCTTTTTACTACTTCGTAGGCCTCTGGCCAACCCGTGCTCCTTGTGTCCGACCCTGGGAGCTATACCAGGTTAATCTTATAGCTAGGACCGCACTTCGTGTTTTGATTTCTGATTTCTTTCGCGGTTCGATATTTTTCTTGATATACATGGTCCTTCGTCACGAGCCGGGAGCCTTGGTGGGATCGAGCTGCTTCTCGAAGCACTCAGACCACCCATGTAGCTCGAGTCACCTGCCGTCGACCGAACCAAACTCTAGGCCTCGCCCACACACGCGTTGCGTGTGCGTCCTAGGGAATTTGCAGCCAAAGACCGCACACCTTCTCCAAATTACAGAACAGTCCTCCCACACACACCACACGTGACGCGCTTGGGAATCTTGCATCTATGCCCAATTGGTTATATTTAATTACATAAATAGCCCTATACATGGTTATTTACATATAAAATCCAACCAAGTTTCATTAATTGCATTTATGTCCTATTTGCACTGATTTTGTGATGATTTGGTGTATTTTAATTTATGTTTCTTTGCATTTATGCCCATGGAATCAAACCGTAATATCTTGAGAACCATAAATCCAAGTAAAGTAATTTTAGTCTTGTTTTAAAGTCCTTATAATGCTATTTGATTTGGTATAACTATTTCTTGTTGATCAGCGTGTATCTATTGAAAATTCAGATTAAGATCTTGCTTATTCTTTACTGAATTCAAGTCATTCAGTATACTACCTTGCAATAATACACCTTGATTTTTTTGATTTACCTAGATTATAATTAGGTCATATATCTCTTAATTTCATCGTATTAATGACCTGATTGATTGCTAGATATCCATTATCTATTCTAGATGTATTTGTAAATAGGTACATTGATGGATTATTGAATCTTGAGCATACATCCATATTTTAGGGTTTATTTTACATTAATGGATTTCATTTATTGTCATTGTAATTCCAGAGAATTTTATCGTGATTGTGATTGTGCGTATTAAATTATATGGCATTGCATTTTGTAGCATCTTATTAATCCGAATCGCATTACAAAACCAACAAAAAGAGCATGCATTCATATGCATTGTTCCTATTGGCCTAAATAGCATTATATTCAACTTAACCTAGAATTGCTCATGTCCTTGTGTTCGACTCTGGAGTTATCTGGGAAAAATTAAGCCTCGATACAACGAGTGATTATTAACATTACCGATTAGTGATTCATTATGTCCATGGGTAGAAGACTAGATGACCGCAACCCAGTGTCAGCATTGGGAGACATATAGTCCATATTGGCCCCAATGTAGTTTCTATGGTTGCGTGATGGCATTTTTCGATGCATGGTTGGTAGTATTATCTTCGCTTTCGGTCATAAAGTTAATGCGAGAGGCCAATTAGGGATGATCACTCAAGTTGATTCTAGTATTGATTCTGTGAAGGAAGTTCCAGAAGGTGGTTAATTAATGGAGGAATGTGTTAATTCCTATATCAAGAAAAAAAATAGAGGTAGTCATAGGTATTTCTCGACTACTTGGAATAAGGTTTTGATCTAATCTTTTGCTTCTAATCTTGTGCAATGGCTCATGCCCTATGCCATTGTGGATCCTTATCGATAGGTAGTGAACTTTAACGGTATCCGCGAAGGTTTTGTGAGAGTATCTCATTTACCTAACCTTTCGGTGTTAGTGCCATTGAGATGAGACGTGTAATAAAATGTAGAGATGATCAATAATATTCAATCTTAGAAGTGTTCCAGTTAAATGAGTTGCATATATAAAGTATAAAAAAGGAAGGTTATATATATAGAGGGAGAGGGGAAAGGGAGCCTACTTTGTGAATACTTCACATCCATTTTTAGCAAATTTTTTTTTATTTTTTTTGAAAAATACCACCGTAGATTTTCAAAACTATATCCCTCCAATATGTCATTCAAATTCTGTCAGAAACAGAAACTCCTATACCCTCCATCCGGAACAAGTAATTTTAACGGTCTCAGATTTGCTGTAATTTACACGTTCCGTATGGAGGGCATATGAGTCTCTGTTTCTGATGGATTATGAAAATCCACGGTGGTATTTTTCAAAAAAATGCTAAAAATGGATGTGAAGTAGGAAATGTTACCTACTTCACAAAGTAGGCTCCCTTTCCTCATATATATTTAGAGAGAGAGAGAAAGAGATAGATAGAGAGAGAGAGAGTAGAGAGGATGAAGTTAAAAGGATGTAACGTGAACATATGTGATATACACGTACTTACAATGCACGCCTTGGAGGCAAACCAACCCTAAGTACTGCGTAATTTAAGGTCGTAGCATGAGACTATTCGTACATCAAGACCACGGATTATCCATTTGGTAAATAATTAAATATAAATGATTGTACCAATATAGTTATGAATGGATTTTCGGCAATGTTTTGAAAATCTTACAGGATTGGCCGGTTCGACCGATGAATTGGGCGTGGAGCGGTTCGATTAACCGGTTCTTGTCGGTTTGGTTTAAAAGTTCAAAATTTAATCAACCCGTCGGTTAAACATGTTCAACCGAAATTGAACCACATTTAATTTTTTTTATTTATTTAAAAATAATGGTAGTAGTAGGGGTTGAACCCATGACCTTTGACTATTTATCTCAATCTCCTAACCAACTACTCTAATGCAACATTTGCATGTATTGGATTTTAAATATAATTAATCAACTATTATTATATAGAGCATCTAGTCCAAATAATATATATATATATATGATATTTGATGGTACATAAGAAAAAATATTTTATGTATATTATAAAATATATACATTATCTATGTATTTTATTTCTATTCCAAGTATATTTAACTGTATTGTTTATATACATTTTATTTTATTTTGGTTTAATTAGCTGGTTCAATCACTTTTTTCTCACCTGGTTCGATTTTACATAATGATAATGTCATCATCCGGTTGAATTGATTTAATTATATGGTTCAACCCGATCCAATTATATCGATAAAGTTTCCGATTCGATGTCTGGTTTGGTTTCAAAAACATTATTTTTGGGCGTTGATTTGTTTTCTTGAGGTCACACATGCAAGAGAGTTGCATTCCCTGTGGAGTACTTGCTTACTCTGTTACTTTTCTTTTACCTAGTAGTTAGTGTAGCATCTTGAGCAATTGCTCGTAACATACTTTTTATGTGTGATCCAACATGTGTTTAGGACCCATCATCACAACAATAATGACTTTCACTTATATATGAGACCTCTCCGTACGCTCTTACAGCAATGGCATAGTGGAGGGTGGAGGACCACATGCGCGCACACTTTACTCATGCTTGGGAGAGTTAAATCAAATCTTGATATTTTTGTTGTGTGTTTCATTAGACATGTCTGATAACTTAATCTAACCGATAAAATTTGTAATTTGAATTTAGAAATTTGATTGGACTTGAATGCTTTGGATTCCAACCATTTCGAACGTTAGGGATCCGAGGAGACACCCTTTTGTTTCGCGGTTATGGATCCGAGGAGTATCGAAAACTCTATTTCTTCCCCAGACATGATCATTTTTTCCTCGCATGATGTCTGTTCTTGTGTCCTTTCCACCAACAAAATTATCTCGACTGCTCGTTGTTCTTTGAGGTTCTTTAAAGGACTGTCTGTCGGAGTACACCATCGACGATCGTGTTAGTGTCGTATCCTGAGAGCGGATCATCAGACCCTTCACATCGGCATTGGACGGTGAAATCCTCTTTAAGAAGAGTCCTTTGATGTGTGGGCGCTTTGATTATCTCTAAACTAATTATCTTCGCTTCTTGTTGTTTGCTGCAAATGATTTATCTTATTGCTTCTATTGTTGTCTTAATTATTAATTGATCGGATCCCGAACTGTACAATGAATCTATGTAATTATATTATGGTTTATGTGTGGTTGATTATATTGCGAACAATAAGTGATGCCATTAAATTGAGTCATGTGAAGGCTACAAATAGTGTTTTTAAGTCTATTTCTATTGATTATATTACCACAATGCTTGTTGGCATTCTCACTTACTACACAACATGGAACACCTACCTACTCAAAATGTCAAGATGATGCAAAACCTAAGGGCCTATTTGATAATTGGTTGGGTTGAGTTGGGTTGGAGTAACCTCCTGTGAATTGTAGATTTTTGGATGGTTAGGGAGGTTGCAATGATAAATGTGATGTGATGTCACATTGATTATATGTTATTTTGACCTTTTTAATGATTATAATATATTTTTTTTGTTATTTTTTTATTTGAACGTGGCTAAAAACTATTATAACAAAGAAATTATGCGATCTATACAACTAATTCCAATTCAGGAATGCAAGGATAAAGCATGGGGTATGCCGGGTTACCATGGGATAACCATGCAACCAAACGAGCCCTAAGGGACTGTTTGGTAACTGGGTTGGGTTGGAGTAACCTCTTGTGAATAGTAGCTGTTTGGATTGTTGGGAGGGGTTAGAATGAGAAAAGTGTTGTGATGCCACATTGGTTTGTGATGGAATGCAGAAGGATAAACCATGTTACCCTGAGTTAACTTGATAACCAAACGAGCCCTAAGAAAATACTAATAAATGAAATTAGGTCAGCCAATAGACAGCTTGATGCTGCTGGACTACATGACGCATTCTCAACCACTTGCATCCAATAGATGAACCAGTATTGCTCCATCACATAAACATGGCCTTAGAATCCATTCATGACAGCCAGCTAGATATCTGGGTCAACAAATGCAATGGGTTGTCATGACAACTAATTGATAGATGACATGAATTGCTTGTCTACATCATCACACCCCATCCCTCACCCATAACAAGGGATCAATATTTTTTCTACAGTAACTTTGAGAGGAAACTGAGCTCCCACCTCAGTACCAAGAGATGCTGTGAGAAGACCAGTTATGCTTCAAAACACCATAGTGAACTTAGAGATCATCGCATCTCACTGAATGTATACTTGTCAAGGTTTTAAAAACTGAATCGGACATCAAATCGGGTACGTATCGATTTTTTGTTTTTATGGTCGGACCAATGGGATAGACCGGTCGAACCGATGATGACGTCAACAGTTCAAAGAAATCGAAAAAGACCAAACCATTGTATTGTTGATTTGGTTCGTATAGTTTAACCGGGTCGAACCGAGTTAGACCGGTATATCATACAAATAAATACGAAAAATGTTACATCGTATCTTTCAAGGCTTTGTTTACTCTTGTCCTTCCAAGTTTTTCCAATAACACTTATACCCCTATTTTTAATACAATTGCATGTGTTCCCTATATTTCTATAAAATCAATAGTAGTGGCCTTTTATTGGTATACTTGTGCTCCCATTTTATACTAACATAAGGATAATATTGTGAAATTTTTAAGAAAATATAGGAGAACAAGTGAAATTGCTTAAAAGTTAGGGGAATAAATGTTCTTAAAAAACTCAAAAGTGCATAATAATCTTATTTCTTAGAATTTATATAAATGTATATATGTGATGTAAAAAAAACTATAATTTTAACTCTAATTAACGACAAGTATTGTTAATTTATTACTTCTCATATAGGACAACGTCTTCTTCGTTCATTATTGTTATAAGTGGACAACCTTATACACAATGTGGGAAGAGAAAGATAATGCTCATATGATAGGAATGGACAAGAGATAATGAGTCATTGGTACATGTGAAGGAGAAGAGATAAAGGGGTACTATGTTATGGGTTAGAAGGAGACTAGATTATGAATATTTCTGAATTGTATTTTGTTAATTTATTGGAAATTATTTTTTATCGAAAAAATGGATGGTTGAACCGATGGTTTGGTTCAATTGGTTTAACCGGGTTTAAGCGGTCCAACCGGGTTTTGACCGATTTTGACTGGTTTTTATTTTCTGAATAGAAACCGAGTGGTTGGACCGTTTTTCCTTCGGTTCATGGTTTAACCGGTTCAACCGGCCGGTTCAGTTCGGTTTTAAAACCTTGATACTTGGCACGATGCAACTAAGGACACGTCTTACCTTCGTTTGATTGCATGTACCTTTCTCTCTCGAGCCTCTCTTGATGTAATTGCGAGACTTGAAAATGCAGTTACACGAACTTAGGGACAAGAGGTTCATTTGCACTAGTACTTCACCGTAAAGCACGACTTATTTTATTTGTACGTCGAAATAATAACTCAACGTGATTATGTCGCTTGGTCAAGAAGCATTATCATCCCTTGCCATGAGCAAATGATCTATTTAATCATATGCATTGTTGCAATAGTTCACTCGAGTCGACCAATTAATTGGTCTTACTATTCTATTCGGCGGGATGACTGAATAGAATAGCTATGGCTACATAATGTCCGATTGATGAAAAACAATATTTATTATTATTATTTTCTCTGTGATTTGTCGTACTTTTCTTTGATGTAAAGTAAAAGTTAGAAGCGTAAAAATTTTGTTTGTACTTTTATCTTGTTAATTAATGATCATACATATATAAAATATAAGATTATACGTTGGGTTTAATAGGGCTACTCGTGGGGGGAGCCAACTTTGTTACGCCCACTCCTATTTCTTATTTCTTAAGGTATTTTTTTAAAAGACCCGAGGAGATTTAGTCAACTAAATGACAACATATTGTCATTTAAATTTCATGTAAGCATATATTTCTAACTCCATTTACAAGCGGTCAATATCAACAATTTTGAGACTGTTAAAATTTGACAAGCTTGATGGATGAGATAACAGTATTGAATTTAGTCGAAATTAGAATGAGAATATTGTGTCATATAATGATCTGTTTCCCTTGGTGTTTTTAGAAAATTCCTTAAGAAATAGAAAAATAATAGTGGGGATTGTCCCATTAAATCCTTATATGTATTAAGCATACTTTTTTATATTTGAGTTAGTTAAAAATATCTAACCGAATGTTTCTGAATACACATTTATTCTTTCTTCAATAATCATCCAACTGAATATAGAATACTGAATTTTGCAACATATATCAGATGCAAGGCTCTACAATTTATTCCAATATGGATCTACAATTTAATATCATTGTCGAGAATTCAAGATTCAAATATTCCAAAGACAAGGTACCATATAAAATATATATACGTTGAGTTTCTGATCATGGCATTTAGACTAACCAATGCATCAATAGATTTCATGGATCTAATGAAAGGAGTGTTCCTCCAATTTTTAGAGACTTGTATAGCATTATATATTGATGATGGCGTATTCATCTACGCTGAATATAGACATGAGCATAAGTAATACCGTCTCAAACATGTATTTGAGGCTCTGGGGGAGGCACAAGTTTATGCCAATAGCAAGAGTGATGTTTGTCTTGTCGAGGTTTCTTTTCTCGATAATGTAACTTCGTCTACATGTATTTATGTGGATCCATCAAAGATTGAGACCATGATGAGTTCATAGCATCCCAAGACTACGAAGGAAATCCGATCTTTTCTAGGATTAGTTGGTTACTACAAGAGGATCATGAGAGTCTTCTCACAGATAGCTTTACCATTGACTCGATTGATGTAAAGGAGGTCCCTTTTGTGTGATCTAACATATATGGGAGCAGTTTTCATATGCTCCAAGAAGTGATTCATGACCATACTTGTGCTCAATGCTACCTTGTAGCACCAAGAACTACGATGCTTATAGGGGTGCATTCAAGGAGGGCCTTGGTGCAATTTAATGCAGCATGGTAAGGTAGTGGCTTATGCTTTACACTAGCTAAATACGCATGAGGGCAACTTCCCAATCCACGATAAGAGCATTCTCTATCATGGTCTTTAGACTCTTCACAATAAAGACTTAGTAGATGGATCACAACGAGCCAGATCCGATGGGTACGATATTTCGAAGTTCAGATGAGTCAAGAAATGATGAAATTCTTCGCGGGAGACAGAAGTGGGGCATAAGTTTTTCTGAAATATTTCATGTTCATCCTGAAAGCATCTTTTCCTTCCCTTCACCTAATTCGAACCAAATGAACCTTCCCTCGCAACTCGAATTTGTGTGATAGGCTTGTTGGAAAGCTGACGACAAATCAGATTTGATGAGTATAGTATTTCTATGTTTAGAGGAGTCAAGAAATACTGTGTTTGTTATTCACGGCAAACATAATGTCTAGTATAAACAAAATAACATTAAGAATTACACAAGCTACCGAATGTAAGAAGAAAACTCCGACCGGCAATATCATATAACATTATCTCTCTTCCTGATGCGAGGGTGAAAGCAGAAAGCACGACCCTTCGCATATTAATTTCCATTGTTCAGAAGTCAAAAGAAAACAGTTTCTTATCAATCGATCACCAAGATAATTGCATCCTGAGCAGTTAGGAAGAGTCTTTGCTACTCCTCTATATCAGGTTTGCCGGAGCTAAATTCTAATTTCCAATTTGAAACCACAAGCAAACATATTGAATGCGTGAAACTGATGAAAGATGCCGATTGGCTACCAATACAAAGAGACTTTCTTGAATGCCATAAATGGTATCATCTTGCCTGAAAATTGAGGTTCCTAATTGAATATGCAAAAACAAAAGCAAAGAAAACATTGAATCCGATCATTGCAACGACAACCACCCCTAAGAATTCATGTTTGTAACCGAAGTACCTCCTCAGGAAATCCTCTACTGATTCCCCTGTATCTAAAACATCTTTTACGTCCCCGAACTGTGAAGTAAACATACCATACATGCTCCAGGACACTGGGCATGCCCAGTAGTACCATCTCCACCAAATGGGAATTCTCTGCAGAAACAGAAAAATGAAGCTGATTGAAGCGAAGGGTGCGATGAAGATAGCATGCAATGTATGTGAATCGCAGACTTACTGGTTGAGGAACTACAAAGCCTTGAAAAAGGTTCCACATCTTCAAGATCATTGCCACCATGACAGATGCTATTGGAATATTTGGGGTCAATCCTACTGTCATCATCCCACAGTAGGTGTAGCATAGGAAAGTGGTGAATGCAAAGAACAAAAATAAGAAGAATTTTGCTGCTGCCCATTCAAAGCCGATCATGCTGTAGACAATGCCAGTATAAATAACAGACTGGGCGAGAACATAGGGGACCTCAATTGCCACCTGATGCAAAATTCCAAAATTAATAACAATGCATTTACAACCTCTTAATACCGGTACCATTCTTTACAATATTTTTTACCTGACCCAAAGCATAAGCAAGTGCTGAGTACATCCCAGCAGCCTTCTCTCGATAGAATGCTATCCGTTCAACATGGATAACAGGCTGAACCATCACAGTATTCTCTACTCCCAAGAACATTATACCAGAAAATAATGCACCCATGGCATTAAACAAGTCCACTCTCGTACTCCTGTACAATGGTACATCATGCAAAATTCCCAATTATAGCATCTCCAGAGTTAAAATCAACAGGGATAATAAAAGCAGCCGTTGGAGCATCCGACTTGGAAAAAATGACAATGACTGGAAGTACATCTATTCTTAATGGATGGAAAAAAAACAGTATTTTAAATATATATATATATATATATGTTACAATACTCGTGTTATCTTGTCGTTCCTTCTTATATTGTTTATTTTTATTGTCCGGTTTATGTAATTTACCCATAGAGCTTTTCTCCTATATAAGGAAGCTCTAGGGTTAGATGAATGTTATCTTTTTTTCCCTCTCAACATGGTATCAGAGCGACGGTCCTAGACCAGAACCTGTGCCCTAGAACCCTGTCCCCACCAAAAACCTAATACCGCCGCCGCCGCCCAGCCCCTCCTTCGGGCTCACCGACGCCGCCCAGCCCCCCCCTCCTGCGGGCACCGCTGCCGTCGCTGCCCAGTCTTCTCCTGTGGCTGCCGCCACCGCCTAGCTCCCCTCCTGTGGGTGTCGCCGTAGCCGCCTAGCCCGGTAGTTGCCTCCCCGTTTCTGCCGCGTGGCCCACTTCATCTTCACGCGTGAGTGTCGTCCTGCGTGTTACTCTTTTGGGTACCTAGGGGGTCACGTGAAGCCCTAGCAACATCCTAGCTACCCAAAGGACTCTTCCAAGAATGGAAGAGGTTGTGGTATGAGTCTGCACCCACAACCGTCTTCTGGTATGTCAGTGTAGATGCCAGTATTTCACAAAAGATTTACATTGTCGTACCATATTTGACCCATCTTCTCTTGTGTTTCAGGACATACTAATGGGCAGGGTGATTGGATGTGGTCGTGAGCAAAGAGGACTTTACAGACTGGTCCAACCTCCATGTGTTGGTGTTGCTACCATTCCTTCTGGATCAGTTTTTACTTTCATGTGGCATCTTCGCTTTGGACACCTTCCTTTGCAGAAGTTGTGTCATGTTCTCTCTCAGATATCTACTCATACCACCTTGGAGTGTGAGGCTTCTTTTCCGAGTCGTCACAGCAGTTAGTCGTTTGAGTTGTTTCATATTGACATATGGGATCCTAGTCGTGTTCCCAATGATCATGGACATCAGTTCTATATGGTCGCCGTGGATGATTTTTCTATATTATCTTGGGTCTTCCTATTAAAGAATAAGACTGAAGCTGGTCCTGTCATTAAATCCATTTTTTTATTGAAATTAAGAATATTTTTTCTGCTAATGTTAAGTTTATTCATACTGACAATGCCTTGGAATTCTCCACTTTACAGTTGTCTGACTTTCTCAGATCTCTCGGTATTGTTCATTAGACTTCTTGTGCTTATACTTCGCAGTAGAATGGTGTTGCTGAATGTAAATACCGTCATCTTCTTGATGCCACGAGAACTCTTTTGATTCAGAGTTAAGCTCCTCGTTCGTTCTGGGGTGGTGCGGTCCTCACTGCATGCTACTTAGTGAACCGCATGCATTCTATTGTCCTTAGAGAAAAGGTTCCTTTCTTGATTGTGTCTCCGGAGAAGGACATATTCTCTCTTACTCCCATGGTCTTTGGGTCTATGGCCTTTGTCCACAATTTTACTCCTTGTCGTGGCAAGCTCTCTCCAAGAGCTGTCAAATGTATTTCATTGGCTATTCTCACACCCAAAAAGGGTATAAATGTTTTGATCCTGTAGGGAGAAAGTATTATGTGAGTGCTGATGTCACATTTTTGAGTCTATTATGTATTTCTCTCCTGCAGATGGTAGGTTGTCTAACTTTGACTCTGGAGAGGATGTTTTTGTTCCACCACCTCGGTTATCTCCACCAACACCACCTCATGTTAAGTCACAATCATCTCCACCACCAGTTCCTCCACCACCTCCACCTCCGTCTGCCCTAACACAATTCCTGCCATGGTTTTACATTCGTAGGTCCTCTACTCGCCCCTCGGCTCATGCGCCTTCCCCGTTATCCAACACACCTCAGGTATATACTTAACAAATTGTTTCTTCTGATAGCACTGGTGATATGCTTGTACCATAGGATACTGTACATGAGGAGTTGATACCAGAGAACAAAGAGGCTGGTGATCTTGATGTACCTATTGCCTTGAGGAAGCCGTGTCAGAAATGTGCCACTTATCCTCTTGATGCTCATGTTTCCTTGGATCATCTTTCAGAGGAGTACATGAGGTTTATCGTGGGAATTTCTATTGTCACTATCCCACGAACATACTGGGAGGCAATACAGGATAGTAGCTGGCAGCTTACCATGGAGGAGGAGATGGCCGCATTGCAGTCTCGTAGTACCTGGAGTGTTGTTTCTGCTCCTCCAGGTGCCTTTGTTGTGGGGTGCAAATGGATATTTACGGTAAAGCAATGGGAAGACGGCGATGTGGATTGCTATAAGGCAAGGCTTGTAGAATGAGGGTTCGCCCAGACTTATGGGTGGACTATTAGGATACCTTCTCATTAGTGGCTAGACATTCGACATTGCACATTCTTCTATTGGTTGCTGTGACTCGAGAATTGGCCTCTTTACCAACTTGATGTGAAGAATGCGTTTCTATATGGACATCTAAAGGAGGAGTTTTATATGCAGCAACCATCGGGGGTTACTGCTAAGGGGGAGTCTCACAAGGCGATCTACATCCTAAAGCAGAGTCCGAGAGCTTGGTACCAGAAGCTTTCAGAGTTGATAGAGTACCAGGGGTTTGCACGGTCTACTACGGATCATTCGTTTTTTGTTCAGAGGACACATAGAGGTACAATTGCCATTCTGGTTTATGTTGATGATATTATTGTCACAGGTGATGATGAGCATGGCATTCATGCAGCCAAGGAGTTCTTAAGTCAGCAGTTTGTGACTAGGGATCTTGTTGGTTTCGTTACTTCCTTGGATTAGAGTTCGCTAGGAACCAAAGTGGTCTTGTGATGACCCAGAGGAAGTTTGTAACTGATCTTCTTCTTGAGATAAGGATGACAGGGTGCAAGCTTGCTACTATCCCTATGGATCCGAGCATGACATTATATGATGATGACACTAAGGAGGTAGACATAAGGAGATACATGGAGCTTGTTGGGAAGCTCTTCTATGCTACTATCACCAAACCAGACATATCCTTTGTTGTAAGCAAAGTGAGCCAGTTCATGGAGCAGTCCAGGAAGGTTCATATGGATGTTGTCTATATGATTTTGATATATTCGAAGAGTTCACTAGCTACCGGTCTCATATTTAGCAGAGGTACTTCTCTTGAGGTGACAACGTGTGCAGATGCAGATTATGCATGATGCCCTAGAGACATGAAGTCTACTTGTAGCTTGCTATTTTTGTTGGGAGCTCACTCGAGTCATAGATAAGCAAGAAGTAGACAGTGGTTGTTAGATCCAGTGCAAAGTTTGAGTACATAGTCATGGCTCAGGGGAGCATAGAGATGATGTGGGTTAGATCGGTCTTGACTGATCTTGCAGTTGAGGTACCTCTTCCCATGCAACTTCTATGCGACAACTAAGCGGCTCTTTTTATCTCCAATAATCATGCATTCCATGAACGGACCAAGCATATAGAGGTGGATTGCCACTATACAAGATACACGATCCAGAAGGGTCTCATATCCACCTCCCATGTTTCTATTGGAGATCCGACTGCTGATATATTCACCAAAGCACTTGCTAGAGGTTCATTTCAGAGATGTTGTTCCAAGTTGAGAATGATAGACATATATGCTCCAGCTTGAGGGAGAGTGTTGAGATATTTGTATCTCATTGTATTTATTTCTTATTTCTATATCTTTCATGTGTTGCTTATGTAATTTACCCAGGGCTTTTCTCCTATATAAGAGAGCCCTATGGTCTCTATAATGACATGCAATTCTATTCTTCCAACACATACGTTAGACAAAAGGACATAGAGACAATGTGAGGTGGCCGGGTGAATCATATCATGAATTGCCATATTTGTTCCGAGTATTGGAGATGGGTATCCCATGTACCATGATAGATCTAACGAAATAAACCTTTGATAGATGGAAAATGTTTGAGATGTACTTTTAGGCATTTGGTCCATGCATTAACATTTTTAGGCATTGGAAGCATATTGTAAGCATTGATGGGACACACATGCGGTAAAAGCAAAATATTCTCATTACATGTTATGTTGAAACAACTAACCAAATAATCCCCCTTGCTTTTGCATTCGTAATTGAGGAGATGAACAGAGCTCGGCTTGGTTTCTGGAGAGGGTTCACCTATATGTTTTTAGGGATCATAATGAACAATTTGTGTGATACCGAATCATGCTTCCAGTATTCGTGTCGCAATGCATCGTCTAGAGTTCCAATTTCAACCTTCATACACGTATTGGTAATTTTGTCTTCATCGTGTTTTAAGTAACTTCAAAAACCATTCACAAAAATTAAATGATGAAGAGAATGGTGAGAGCTAACGAGGTTTTTTTCAAATCTAAGTGGAATTTGTGCATGGAAAAACTAAAAGACATGGATGAAAATGCCCCTAAATGGTTTGACAATCACAATCGCCCTAAGCAGCAATGGTATATAGCTTTCGATAGTGAACATCATTTCGGGTACACTACCTCCAATTTTTCCGGGAGCTATAATACGATCTTAAAAGATGTCCAAGTTGCTAATTTAGTTCAAAAAAACACATTATAACTGTATTAGGTACTTTTATGAATGTCATAACGAGGCATTGCCACTAATAGATAGAGATGAACAATTCATGAAATGTGTTATGGATATGTTGATGTCTTGGATGGACGTGAGTAATAGACACCACATCACTTGCATAAGAGGTGCTCCTTTCCACATATATGAGGTCCTAACAGGTCAATGAGTTACACCAGTTTGATTTGAAGGAAGGGAAGAAACACACTGTTTTGATAAGTAATATTTCTTAAAATTATCAAAATGTGAATTTATAGAATCCCTTGCTCGCATGCTTGCACGATTTTAGCATATCTCACTATTAGTGTGGAGGAGTATATGGGACTATGGTACTCATGGGAAAGCAAGTTGAATATATATGATAGTGTATTTTTCCTACTGGAGACAAAGATACAATAATAACAATAAAACTTTCTCCCACATTAAGTAGGGTCAGCTACAATGGATTCTTTGCTTCTATTCAGATCGATTTTGGGTCATTCTCTAACTTAGAATAATTAAGATCATTTCGGATAGTATCCGTCCAACACTTCTTGGGCCTTCCTCGGACACTCTTAGCCAGCTTAATGTCCCAAATCTCGCATCTTCTAACTGGTGCATCAGTCGACCTCCTTTGCGAATGGCAAAATCACCTTAACTGGTTCTCTCTCATCTTATCATCTATCGAAGCTACACAAACTTTCCTTTTGATCACATCATTCCGAATATGATCTTTTCATGTATGGCCACACATCCATCATAGTATTTTTATTTCTTTTTTGATAAAATAAAATTTTCATTGCTGTTATTGTCATTCTCTGCCATATCTATGGTTCATAAGCCAAATTTCAGATCCATAGAGCATAATAGGGAAGATCCCAAATCCCACTGGAAAAAGATAAATGGCCAAAATTTCAGCATGTTAAAGCCATCCCAAACCCCACTAGAGAAAGAAATGAGGGGAGATCAAATGTGAAATGAATACATAACGAGATGGAATGGAAGCGACCCGACATACCATCTCTATGTGGTACACATCATAAGGATGGCCAAATGCTCGAAATAAAAGGCATAATGCGACCAACACAAACAAATGTGGCATATGTGGCATTGAAGGTCATAATAGGAGAAAATGTCGAAATAAAACCCAAAGAAATAATTTATAAATGTATAACATACCATAGTTATTTCAGTTTTTGCACGCCTACCTTTCTACATTTTTTATACTGCTCATTTGCTCCTTTTGGCATTTCTTTAAGGTGATAATAATTCAATTTTTGTACTTGCAAATGGATCCGAGGCCCGTTGACTATATTGTTCTTCGACTTCAACGCTCGTATGTTTGAATACCATTTGCTAGGGTGATATACATACTTATAAAATGAATGATGTAAGTATCCAAATATATTATATTTTTTTAGCTAATGTATCTTATTTTTGTTAGGTTCTAATAGGTTACAAAAAGGTTGTGATGTAGGCATAGAGGCAACATCCTATGCCATGTGTAGATAGATGAGAGACCAGTAAAGCATGCGTATGCCACATGTTTCTTTGGTGTGATGTAGATGGATTTTATTTCCATGGATTGGCACTTGATCACGGCCTTGATAGGGAGATGGCATTCAGAGACTCATATTTCTCATGCGCTATGAGGAGATGACCATCACACTCGAGGATGTTGCTTACATATTTGGACTGAAGATCGATGACCATGTCGTGATTAATTACACTTCTACATCAAGTTGATCGGGTCCGAGCAAGAAGCTGTTGAGTGGGAGGCCAAAGAATCCCAACATCTACGATGCATGTATTCGTGTGACATGGTTGTAGATTATTTCTCAGTGCTACTAGAGGATGTAAATCAAGAAGTGATTCTGTGACATATGAGAGCATACATTATGCAGCTATTGGGCGGGATAATTCATCTGGATAATTCATGGAATGAGATTTCTTTGATCAATATCCCACTCCTCGAGGACTTGCACTTATGTGAACAGTGCAACTGGGGCATGCTTGCTTGGCTTTCCTGTACAAATAATTATATTGCTTCTAACGCATGCATAATTGAGATTTGTGGGCCGCTCATTCTGCTCCAGTTGTGGCGTGGAAATGATATCATGACACCATTACGCATCAGCGGCCCACGTGGCACGGGAGTCCACTATGATATTGTTGGCAGGCAAAGTTCAACGTTATGACAGAGCCCCCACATGTTATACACCCTTATCGAGATGCATTCAACCGTCAGACAACATCTCAAGTAAAAAAACACACCTCATGTTCATAAATTACATACTCATTTGTATTTGTGGAGTTGTACGTTCATGATCGCACCTTGCCTCAGTTTAGAGCGGTGCAAGGGATTCCTACGTCGGGCAATACATATCCACATCCCCATTCCATTGATCTTCGAGGAAAGACTAACATGAATTGGATATAGTAGCATGCTGATTTTCTAGAAATGCAGAACAAATGCAGGGACATCGTGACTACAGTCCCCATAGTGCCAAAAGGAGGAGTTGCCAAGGATTACATGGCATCATGCAATCGTGTTACACAACGAATCATCGGTAGACAAGCATGCAACGTCAACTTTGCTATAAGTTAGATTTCTCAACCTTGTTTTACTCTCACAAAATTTTAAATAAATTTCTAATACATAGGCACCTTTTAGGTATGACAATTTGACAATTCTGAGATGATCTTGATGATAAGGACAATAGTGGAGATGACGATGAGGGGACATCTGAAGCATCTACTTCTCATAAACGGGGCTATGGTCGAGGATGAGGGAGTCGACGAGGTGCATGCCGAGCTTGTAACCGACCGAAAGGTGCTGGAGACTTTTCACAGCAAGAGATCATGAGAGCACTATCAGGAATTGATTTTGAAACTCCATTTCATGAGCATGCCCCATCGCCTAGCCCGTTTCCACCATTATCCCCAAGGAAGGAGAGGACACAACCTGATGTTGTCCCCTCCCATTGTTTCCTATTATAGATGCTCCACATAAAGGACATCGACGAGATGATGGCTCACAAATTTTACATATTGACCATGATAGTAAACTATGGCATATTGACTAGAAGGCGCCTCAACCATCCATCAACAACCTAAGGAAAGAACATAAAAGCTACAATACATTCATGGGAAAAGACACCATTGATGTAATTCATTATTTCTTGAGACTGATATTGTGTGTATAATGTAAATATTCTTCGGTTTCAAAACAATGACATGTGTTTTGGAATATGATGTTTGAGATTTTTTAATGGAAGGATTTCATTCTTCGATTATTTTAATGAATGAATGTGTTGATAATTAGTTTATTGAATGTGTTAAACATTAGTTTATTGAACGTTTGATACTGAATGTAGTCATGTGTGTACTACTCCTACTCAACGACGAGTTGCGATAGCAGTGACAACAAGAACGAAAGGTAGCAGGAGCAAGAGCAACTAACATCAGCAGCTAGGAACAAGAGCAATAAAGGAAGCATAGCCCTAGTTGTTGTTTGTGGCAATAGCTTCACCTAAACTATTGCCTTAGGCAATGACTCACTTAAACTTTTGAGCTGGACCTATTGCCTTAAGCAATAACTTCCTTATGAAGTGAACCGTTGATTGGTGTCATGGTTGGGTTGGGTCAATTAACAAAAATTATTTTGAGGCCGCATGCAGGGAATTATTTTTCCCATATACATCACGTATGAATTTTCCTTTGTAAACAAGCCTTATATGATATCAAAACCTATAATATACCAAAAAACTTAAAAACCTTTAAAGAAATTAAGATAAAGTAAATACTACCTTTATTTTTTTGAGAAGAACGAGGGTGAAGTCCCATGATTGGAACCCACTGCAACTTTATTCCACCAAATTAGAAATCGAGTAAAATATAGGTTACAAAAGAAACAGAACAAGCTATAAGCTTAGCCATAAATTCACCAGTGCCCTGGAATGCCCCAACACCCTCCCACATAGAATAGGACAACCCTGAAAGATTTTTTCATTTCCTGCACACCAGATGGCCCAGATGGACCAGCAATGCCCTCCTAGGAATTCTCACAAGCCGTTCTCACCAAACGCCAAAACGATTCGCTGTCTTCCGAGTGAATCCAAGGCAGAGTCTCATGTTCCCAAACCTTGATCGAGGTACTGCAGCCAAAAAATAAATGTTTAGAGTCCTCCTGTTTAGAGCCGCATCTATCGCAAGTGGTCTCTCTGTAACCCAGCAGGCTCACCCTGCGTGCCTTAGAAAGCAACAGTTCGTGCCTTAATTAGTTATGGTTAACAACAATGATGGGCTTAGTACTATAAAAGGTGGCAATGAAGGCGAAGAGCACGGGTCTGTTGACAATAACCGCGATGATGAATGGTTGTAATAGTTGCAAGGAAGAGGAGTTGTTAATGAGGGATCGACGAGAGAGATATGACAACTGTTCGAGTATACGTCACATGTATAGATGGGTAATTGGATCCCTCCAGGATCCAATCACCTCATACACATGTTTAGTTCCACATCTACTGTGAGTGAAACTTGGTCTTACTGGTGGGGCTATATAAGGAGCCTTACACCACCTGTAATACATGAGAGAAAGGAATAGCATGGTATCTGGTCCATGAGAGGCTTCTCCCATAGTTTCATCCCACTCCTTACGAAATAGGGTTCCACGTAAATCTCGATCTTCCTCATGTTTATTTGATTATCTATGATATTATGCTTCTGCATTGTTGTTTTCTACATGGTATCAGAACATGTTCAATTCTCGAGAATTTACTTTAATTCTGAGATATATTTGAGATTCGATTATCAGGGTAGATTCAATTTTGGTTGGTCATTCTTGATGATTTGTTCATTAATTTGTTCAAAGTTTGAGAAGAGTTTTAAGGTTTTCTGAAACCATAAAATCTGCAAGCCAACCCATCATATTTGATTGCATGTTCTGAAGTTCGATCAACATGTTCGAAAAGTTCTATGGTTTCTTTATGAAACCCTAATACCGCACCATGCCAAGGAGCGCACCCTGCACACCCATCTCAAAGGCGGTGGTCACAATCTCGTTTTCCAAAAAATCTAGGATTTTTCTGTAACCCTAAAAAATCAAGGTTCTAGCCTGTGGAAGCCTCTCGCGGCGAGGCCAAGATTTTCTCCAAGTCACATCTTACACGACGTTACCTCTAGGCCTACAAGGTGATGGTCTCATCGTGAATCAACACTCACAAGATGGTGCAACCTCCGTTCAGAAATAAATTCAGTGCTTTCGCAAAGCACAAGGCACATCTCGATGGTGGCAGTGATCTTGACATCAACGAGCACCTATAAATGCAAGTATCACCAGTGCGAGAAGAAGAAGAAGCAGAGCACTAGGGTTCTGCCATCAATCCAGCAAAGCCCACCATCTCCAGTAATGTCCACGCATCGACGGTGTTGGAAACCATCAATCCAGGCAGTAATGGCTTTACGCATGGCCCAGATCCCCTCGTACGCATAACTTGAGGTGACACAACGACCGATATTCGGCCACAACAACACTCGGAACACATGGTGCACCCCTACGATGCTCTTGATTCTACGCACCGACAAAGCCATCTCTCTAGGCGTCGATTCCAGGCTCCGTGCATCGATGACCCAATTGGGCTGAAAAAAGGGGGACACGCCAAATATGGGCCGAGTGCTTACAAAAAACGGGGATGAGATTTCATGCCCAAGTGGGCACTGGTTATTTTGAAAAAAAGGCAAGCGTACAAAAAAGGAGAGAGAAGACCCAATTTAAAAAAAAATGAGAGAAAGCGGGAAAAAAGAGCATGTTTAAAAAAAGGGGAAAAGCCGAGAAAAATTGAGACAACTTATTAATTTTTTTGTTTCCACATCTTCATGTCTTCTCCCAACTCGGTCTATGTCATCTATTCCAACCAGTATGGGAGAAAGGGAGAATATTATATAGAGTTCTACAAGACAGATTCAGACTCGCCAGTTCAGACTCATACGTCCAGGTTTCATACTCTACAAATTTGAGGCACATATAAGTGCGATCATTATGTGAGAGGTCCCCATCTTTCATTTGGACTCTGGGTTTTCATATGATTCATAGGGAATCCAGAGTAGACATCCCATTCTCTGAACCAGTATGGGAAAGACCCAGTTCTCCGACGAGGAGACTTTCAGACTCCATTCTCTAGCGACCGTGGACTTCGACTAGGATGTTTCCACGACTTTTTCCAGTTTGACCCTTCAGAGAGATGGAGCAGTTGCATGCCAAAGTTCTCCAGGTGGACACTTATTCCAGTTCCGGTGACTATGACAAACGCAGTAAAGAGCACATGTTCTTCGATGAGGAGACCTAGTTCAGCTCACACTCTAGCCCTTCAATTTCTCCTTACTAGCACGACATGAGAAGCAACGTCCTCAACAGGCAGCCAACAGAGTTTATGTTGAGTTGATATTGTCCATAGTGTCTTGTATTGTGTGAAAGAGTGATTCTTTCTATTTGTCCAAGTTGAGCATTGCATGCTCCAGCTTGAGGGGGTATTAGAGTATATATTAATATCTTGAGTTCGTATCTGTTTTCATAAACAAAACGACCATGCATGGAATTAATTTTTACCCCAAATTATCTCATGAGTGAGCTCTGACTCTCGGTTCATCAATTACGAACCTGTATGATTCTTTGAGAGATCATACATCTCATATATCTTAATATGCACACCAATACATTAGTATATGGACATTGGCTAGGTCACCAACCTATTGGTATGTCAAATGTGCATACTCAGGCATATAGATGCATATCTATCTTAGGTCAAAGGATGTGTGCCTGATCGCGATAGTTACGATTGCGGTTTTTGTTTATCTTGACCTTATCAAGTCAACTCTTTGACTTGATTATTCCAACTCTTCCGAATCTTTATTCCTATGTAGAGGACCTGCATCAAGAAGTTGGTTGGAAATTAGTCTACAGAGAAAGATTGCCATCTCTTTCTCAGGCTGGGGATCTTTATTGAATATTACATGTTTGAAGTTAGTTGTGTCCTCCCAACTGCATGATACATGAACCATAGACATGTGCAGCGAATGACATCAGCAGAAATGAAAAACGCTATGATGGATGTGTAGTCATAAACAAAAAGATCAGATTTGAAATAATGTAATCAGAATAAAAGTTAGTGTAGCTCCGATTGAGGATAAGAGGACGAGGAAGGCCCAAGAAGTGTTGCAAGGAGACTATCTGAATGGATCTTAATTATTTGGATCTAAGTCCGAGAATGACTCCAAATAGATATGAATGAAGGCAAAGAATCCATGTAGTTGAACCAACTTAATGTGGGAGAAGGCTTTGTTGTTGTTGCTATGATTATACAAGGGATCATTCTTTCAGCATAAAACTCCAATTTCCGTCCAGGGTTTACATGCATGTGTATCTGTAGTAATTGAATATAAAAGATACTGATTGGTAATACATCTTTATTTTCTCATTTCATTAAAGAAAAAGGGAAATATAAATTTGAAGCACTACCAAAGATAAAGAGCACATACGTTTTTGAGCCCAATCCCCAGAATATAGTCCCAAATAGCAAAGATGCAGCAGTCATGAAGAAAATTCTTGAGGCATTGTATGCTGGGTGGTGCCAATATGACCTGTGTTGCTTCCATAGGCAAGCCTTAAATTGCATGAAGAACGGTTGTGAATATTGAGTAGGGAAATAAAGATCTTGAGACCCAGGACTGGGATGGCTAAGGTCTTGAACCAAAGATTTGTTTTTCCTGATATAATAGAAAGATTAGTAAACCAAAAAAAAGATAATTAGTTCAAAGATCGTTAAATCTGACGTTTCAATAAAATCCTACTGGAATAGCGTAGATTTCTTATAAATATCAGTGAAGTTGATGCCAAGGCTCTCCTCTTGTGCCCTAGAGGTTACTTCTAGCATCCAAGTGGCAGGATTGCTTCCATGATTTATCCTAGGAATCCCATCGATACCCTTTGGGCAAAAAATGCTCCCAAGTTAGAATGTAGCCGCCAGTTAGCTAGAACATAATGTCAAGAAGTGGTGTCCTAGAATGAAATACCTCGAAATATTCAATCAAATGACAAGAATACTGTCCCAATGGGCCAACGTATATTTCTTCTCCTCCTTCCTTTATGAGAAAGAGCTAACCACAATCCAGAGCACACAGTATTGTCAAGAATTCAATACATTATTAAAATCACGGGTGGATAGTCCCTTGGACTTGCATCATACCTCGTCAAAAGACTCAAATATGTCGATGCTAGGTTGGTGAATTGTACACACCACTGTCCTTCCAGTGTCCACCGTATTCCTCACTGTTCGCATGACAATTGCTGCAGCCCTAGCATCCAGTCCGGATGTTGGCTCGTCCATGAAAATAATGGAAGGATTAGCAATCAGTTCAACAGCAACAGTTAGCCTCTTTCGTTGCTCAGTGGAAAGTCCACTGGCACCAGGCAACCCTACCATAGATTCTCTCAAAGAAGACAACTCAACAAGATCCAGGACTTCTTCAATAAACATCTGTACAGGGAGGTTAGGACTTCAGATTTTATCTTAAATTGATAAACAATCTTTACATGAATATAGCTAAATTAAAAAAATGAGTAATTTGGGAAACATATACATCTTGACAGACCTTCATTGTAGCAGGGTTCACATCAGATGGTAGCCGGAGCCATGCAGAGAAAAGAAGAGACTCATAAACAGTGACATGCGGAGAGTGGATGTCAGATTGTTCACAATATCCACATATTCGAGCAAATGTCTCCTGCTTCTTTGGATAACCAGATATCATAATGCTTCCTTCTATGTAACCACCCGTCTTTCGTCCGGCCAATACATCCAACAGGGTCGTCTTTCCTGCTCCACTGACACCCATTAATGCTGTGAGTACTCCTGGTCTGAAGGTTCCACTTAAGTCATTTAAAAGGAGGAGACGTTTTTCTTTGATGCCCTGAGCTTTCATTTCCTGCAGATCCAGAAATAGCAGCAGGCATGTAAATCATCATGGTCATTTTCATTTGGAGACATGCTTATGAACCAGGGTTATTCTGTTAGGGGTTCAACTTACGGAAGGTGTGTCCACCGAATATTTTATGCTCTCAAAAGCAATTGAAAGAGGGGTAAAAGGAAAAATCATTCCCTTTCTTCTCTTTTCACTTTCTGGCAGTGTTGAGTCTGCAGTCATGCAATTGGACACAGATCACACAACCAAAAAGACAAAAAACATGCCATAATTATTCAATTTTTGGACATGTAAGCAGACCTTGCAAGTCCGAATCAATGGATATGGTATTTCCATTCACAGGTATCTCAAGAGGTTTAAGAATTTCGTTTGCCTCTTTCTTGTTTAAAGTTTCCTCGGATAAAATGGCACTTCCTTTGCTCAGAGCTACACGTGATTTGTTAAATAATAATGAAGAGACACCTTAAAATTGCTAGCAACTTACACTTACGAGAATACTTACGATCAAGAAAAGTAAGTGCCATGGCACAAAGTACATTCAAGAGAAAGATGTAACCCAGCAGAACACCAACTCCAATCCAATACCAGTACGAGTAAGGGAACAGTCCACGAGATTTTAAGAACACCACTCCCAGGTACCCCGAGTGTGTTTTCTCTTTCACAATCTGCAAAACGTAATTATTAGATAAGCTTGGAAAATGAAACCACCACTGACGGTTCTTTACATGTTACCGTTTGTTTCCATCTATTCCCCAGAAATTCATTTACAGCTAAAGCGTTTTGGGCATACATCAATGGTGAAGACCAATAACCCCAAATCCACCAGTCTCCAATGTTTCCTGAAATCAACCAATACCTAGGATATTATTGAAATAAAGAGCTTAGTTTTTTTTCAAAATAAGGATCATGTCGGGGTTTTGATTTACTTACGTCGTGATAATACAAAACCTCCCATCACAACGAGCACAATAAACGCAAATCCACCAAATACATTTGCAACTACATCATCTCTACCCAAGGCTGCAACGAATCGATACAGTCCAAAAGCCACTTGGCTAACTAAGATGAATATAAGACACTGTCTAAACATTCTGCACTCAGAAGATGGTTACGATATTAGAAATGGCTACACAAGTAAGCACCACATGAGACGAAATCAACATCAAACTGGACCAGGTAGTACCTTTCGATATTTGGATCAAACCCAATAACATAATACGTTACAAAAGTCCAAAGGGCGGACTCTAAAACAGATATTGGTATTTTCAATATCCATGTTGGAATAGCATATGCCCATCCAGGATAAAACTGAAGGTCTCTTTGTTTGTAAAAAACGGGCAGCCTTTCAAGGCTCATAGATAACTCAGCAAATCCATTAAAAAAGGCACCAAGGATGCCAAAGAATAATGCACCCAAATAAACACCGGCATCCTCGACTGTATTATGATGCATCTTTACACGTAGAAACACTGTCATTGCCATCAGAGCAGTGATGAAGTGCTGCAAAGTTAAAGGAGTGTTTAACAATTTTGGGGATATCTCAAGCTCATGGTAGGAAATTTTTCGTAATTATACATATCTCAAACTTTAAGATTTTTTACTTTGTTCTCATATTGTATATGTTGTAAAACTGAAAAATGCAGCAACAAGCATCAAAATATTAATTTTTGTTGTTCAAGATGGCCAGAAAAATGTCTGATATAATTGTCCAATTAACTCAACTTATTGCTAATCTCGATACTTTGCCTGAGCAAAGTATGTCATGCTTGGGTTGCAGCAAACAACGCTCCCACTCATACAAACAACACGCGAATATACACCACCGTGACTCCATGCAAACTTTTCCAGTTGATGATGATGTATCTCGGGTCATGCTGGCGAGTAGGATGAACCGAAGAGAAGAAATTCATAATGATGAGCAATCATGCAATGAGAAGAATTAAAGGCTCCTGTGTTCTATACCAAAATTGATCGTAATCATCAGCACTAGCATAGACGTTTGGCCCACAACTTTTCTCGTCAGTTGAAGACAAATTCATCTTGAAACAAAAGTGGTCATCTCCTTTGAATAGATATCAAAAACAGGTCTCTCCTATACGGATTCTCGAAGAATGAGTTTCTTATACATATCTCTCGGAAAATGGGATCTCTCACATAGGAACTTCAAAGGAAAGAACTCATATTTGTCCCATGGACAAATGAGGATAGAGATAAAGACCATTTTGCATAGAGACAAAAAAGAGTCTCGGAAGATCTTGATCAAAGTGATGGATCTTAGGGTTCATCTGCTGGAGCCTTATTCTTATGGAGATTAGTTTTTCATTAGAGATTAGTCGATAAAGCTGCCCATACTAGCCTGATTTTCTTACCTACCAACTGACAGCCTGCCCTATAGTACTCTAGTGGTGACCTCCCTCCCGGACTCTCATGGGATACAAGATGTTCTAGTTTCCCATACAAATGTGTTCGCTCAATATAATCTCCAGGAGATGTTGATAATAAATATGAAGAATGTTATGGAGAAAACAAAATACTAATTCGTATTAGTAACACAAAAATTTAATGGTAACTGAAACAGTTTTTTATTATCTTTTGAGAAAAGGAATGTCAGTTGAAGGGTAGATAATTTTAGAAAGGTGCGAGACAGATGAAATGCCAGTGATTGCTTTTTCGATACCTACTATATTGATTCATCTTCCGTATCATGCCTTCAAAGAATGTCAGTTGAAGGGTAGATAATTTTAGAAAGGTGCGAGACAGATGAAATGCCAGTGATTGCTCTTTCGATACCTACTATATTGATTCATCTTCCGTATCATGCCTTCAAAGAATGTCAGTTGAAGGGTAGATAATTTTAGAAAGGTGCGAGACAGATGAAATGCCAGTGATTGCTCTTTCGATACCTACTATATTGATTCATCTTCCGTATCATGCCTTCTGTTGACGAAAAGGGGAAGTTTCACAATCTTCCTCTAGGTCAAGAAAGCTGATCCTCAACCACCCCAACCTCAATCAATCCACTTCTCAAGCACTTACCAGGTCTTTCTATCTATCACGGATGATGCAAGCCCTGTATATAATATGAAGCTAGATTTTCGGCCCTTTAGAAAGAAAGAAGATGTTAGAAGGGATGAAGAAGTGACGCAATTGATAAGTTGTGCTTTGTAACTTCGGATAACTCGAATGCTCATTTCTAATTAATCCATGGTAGATGACCGGAGGAGGGACCCTTCCCTTGCTTAGAAATCTGGCCTTTGATCTGCTCCCGGGCGTTGTCTTTTCGTTGCCTTAGCTCTGCTCAACTCTTTCGATCCGATACTTGTATCACTTCACAAAGAGCTCGATTCGACTGATTCCATGCCCAAACCCTATTTCCCACATGGGAAGGTTGAGATGTGGGATTTTCCATTCTCTCGCTTAAGATTTCAAGTTCATTGATGGCTTGGACTCTGCTTATCGAGGTGAAATAATGGAGAGGTTAAGAACTCCTAGAAATGAATATGAAGCCCTTGCAACAATAAATTAGATAGTCAAATTAGGGATTATGTTATTTTATAATCCCACCCCTCCTGTATAAATGGAATGGTAGTCATTTTTACAAACATTTGAAGTTTGATAAAAATTAGAGTTCCTCCATATCTCCTCTCCTCTTTTCTTTCCTCTCTCACGCATTTCCACACTTACTCCACCAAAATATTGTGCCTCCAGACATATTTCTTTTTCTACCTCCACCTTATATATTTTTCTACTATCTTAGTTCTTCATTTGCATATTTCTATGTTTTTGTTGATTTCTCGTTGAACTCGTAATATACAATCTTAGATATTATATTTCCTCTCGAACGAGCATCCCAACCATAAAGATCATCCACTACTCCATTATCATCATCACAAGGTTCTCAATCTCTTTCATTATCATGTTGTGGCACTCGTAATACCATCTCCAGCTCTATTTTTGCTGCTTATCCTAACACGTGATGGATTGCAAGGCTATGTATTTCAATATAACCTGAGATATGTATTGTGAGTACATAGAGTCAGTGATGCAATATGATTGATGACAAGGAAGTGGAGCTTATATGGATCAACCATGCAACTCTTGGTTTTGACCGTCTTTTGGTAAGATTTTGCTTTGTTATTAAAGTGCATATCTTCTCGTTTTTGGAGCATGTAATTACTTATTATTATGAAATGTGTCCTCTATATATTGTGATTGGACAAATAAAATTACTTACTTTCTTATATCTCTAGCATATGAATAAGTGTGCCTTGCCCTCCTAGTATCTCCCATGTATACTGTAGAAGTGTGAAAATGAAAAAGGTTATAGTATCTCGTAGCCCTAGAGCTCTCTTATATAGGAGAAAAGTTCTAGAGAGAAATTACATAAAGAAGACTGAAGAAATAGAAAAATATAAATAGAGACAATGACATAGTTATCTCAACACTCCCCCTCAAGCTGGAGCATATATATATCTATCATGCTCACCTTGGAACAACAACGTTGAAAAGGACCCCTTGCAAGAGCCTTGGTAAACATGTCTGCAATCTGATCGCCTGAAGCAACATAAGAGGTGGAAATAAGCCCCTTTTGAATCAAATCACGGGTATAATGACAATCTACTTCAATGTGCTTTGTTCTCTCAGTGAAGGCTGGATTATTAGCTATGAACAAAGCTGCTTGATTATCACATTTGAGGTGCATTGGAAGAAGCAACTCTATAACTAGGTCATCCAGGACGGACCTGATCCACATCATTTTTGTGCTCCCTTGGGCTATAGCCCTATATTCTGATTTAGCGTTGGATCGAGAAACAACTATCTGTTTCTTACTTTTCCATGAAACCAATGAGCTACCAACGAACACAGTGCAGCCTAAAGTAGACTTCTTGTCCTTGGGACACTCAGCATAATCCGCATCTGCACATCCAGTAACTGAGAGAGACGTATCTCTTCTGAAAAGAAGGCATGCATCTGGAGAGGATTCCAGATATCTCAAAATCATGCAAACCACATCCATATGAACCTGTCTAGGTTGCTCCATGAACTGGCTGACTCTGCTCACAGCAAACGATATGTCAGGCATGGTAATAGTAACATATAACAACTTCCCTATAAGCTCTCTGTATTGTCTCTTATCCACCTCCTCAGAGACATCAACATAGAGTCTAGCATTGGGATCCATTGGTGTAGTGGCAGGCCTGCATCCTGTCATGTCTGTCTCAACCAGAAGATCAGTAACAGACTTCCTTTGCATCATAATCATACCACGCTGATTGCGTGCAAACTCCAAGCCAAGAAAGTAACGTAGTATGCCAAGGTCCTTGGTCATAAACTGTCGTCTAATGAAACCCTTAGCTACCTGAATACCCTGTTCATCGCTGCCAGTAACAACAATATCATCAACATAAACCAGAACAACAACAATACCTCTCTGAGTTCTCTTAACAAAAAGGGAATGATCTGCAGTAGATCTGAGAAAGCCATTCTATTCAATCAACTCTGAGAGCTTATGAAACCAAGCCCTTGGACTCTGCTTGAGGCCATATTATGGCCTTGTGAAGACGACATACCATACTGGACTCCTCCTCAGCAGCAAACCCTGGTGGCTGCTGCATGTTAATTTCCTCTTGCATATCTCCATACAAAAATGCATTCTTGACATCTAACTGGTAAAGCGGCCAGTCACGTACCACAACTACTGCAATAAGAGTCCACAACGTAGAGTGACGCACAATTGGAGAAAAAGTATCACGATAATCCACTCCATACGTCTGCGTGAACCCACGAGCAACCAATTTTACCTTATATCTATCGACAGTGCCATCAGCCCGGTGTTTCACAGTAAACACCCACTTGCTGCCTACAACAAACACACCTGAGAAGCATGTACAACACTCCACGTACCTCGAGACTGTAAGGATGCCATCTCCTCCTCCATATCCAGATGCCATTGACTACTCTTCAGCACCTCTTGATAAGAACGTGATATCTCCACAACTGACAGTGCCACAACAAAGCGCTGAAAATCCTCGGAAAGACGGTCTAACGAAACATGGGAAGCAAGAGCATGCATAGTGCATGCACGCTTCTGCTTCCTTAGAGCAATAGGCACATCTAGGTCTTCAGTCCTCGCATAAGTTGTGGCATCTTAGACATCCTGTACCTCAAGTTGTACATGCAAATGACCACTGCCATCAGTAGAACTCAAATGCTCAGAACGTACCTTGGGTATGCTGGATGACGAAGGAGGCACATTAGCACGAGGTTGACGCTGGTAAACCTGGGGAAAGACAGTAGGTGTAGAGGGTAGTGGTGGAGGAGGTAGTGGCGGTGATGAAGGTATAATAGAGATCGGTGGTAGAGGCATATAAACCTCTTCCCCATCCTCTGAAGAAATGAGCTTGTCGCATGTAGGAGAGAAGTACGTAATAAACCCAAAAAAGATGACATCTACACTAACGTAGTACCTTCGTCGAACATGGTCGAAGCAACGATATCCCTTTTGGGTCTTGGAGTACCCAACAAACACACATTTGACAGCTCTAGGAGAGAGCTTGTCAAGACCAGGAGACATCTAATGAACAAAAGCCATTGAACCAAAGACACAAGGCGTGAGTGAGAAAAGATCCGTCTCGGGAAACATAATCAAGAATGTGATCTTTCCTCCAGAACCAAAGAAGGCATACTATTTACCAAATAACAAGTACTTAGAACCGCATCTCCCCAGTATGAGTGAGGAGCACGGCTCTGAATCAAAAGAGTCCTCGTAACATCCAAAAGATGACGATGTTTTCGTTCAGCTACCCCATTCTGTTGGGAAGTTTAGACACAAGAAGTTTGATGCACAATACCATGAGATGCAAGATATTGGACAAGCTGAGTATTGCAAAACTCCAAGGCATTGTCAGACCGTATGAACTTGATTTTAGCTGAAAAGATGTTCCTTATTTCATTAATAAAGGACTGAATAACAAGACCGGCATCAGACTTATTCTTAAGAAGAAAAACCCATGACAACCTTGAAAACTCATAACCAACGACAAGATAAAATCTGTCCCTGATGATCTGGGACACGACTGGGACTTGTCAAATTCCTAAGTAGTACTTGGGATTTACTTAAATACCCAGGTTCTACAAAATATTTTTTTTACTCAAAACTACAGAGGTGTCGCATGTTCAACATGCGACACATGAAAAGTTTTTTTTACTTAGAAACTATAGGAGTGTCGCATATTGAAGATGTGATATGTGTAGTTCTCCCTGGATATGTTCCCCGATAGTTTTTTTTTGAAGTATTGTTCCCCGATAGTTGCAGGACATTTCTCACATAGCGCACGTTTAACATGCGCTATACGAGAAAGTTCCTGGAACAATTCCAGGGAGTTTCTCATATAGTGCATGTTCAACATGCGCCATATGAGGTTCTCCCTGGAACGAATCAGGGAGTTTCTCATATGTCGCATGTTCAACATGCGATATATGAGATAATTCCTGGAAATTGACAGGTCAGGTCTGGAGATAGAAGCTCATCTTTTGTCCATTAGTCTTCTTAGGACAAGAGACCAAACAAGAGCACAGATGAACCTTCTCTTCTGCCAGACTAAGACCGTAGCTGTCAATTTATGTGGCTCTTCCTACTCAAGTTTTGTGCTTCTTTCATGTCGATGAACACACATTCAAAAATGTCTCCACAATCATAAATGTGGGTTTTGTATGCACAGACACTCACAAAAGATTTATATTGATGTAGAAAGACAGTCACATAATTTACATATATTGAATTGTCCTCAGATATACACTTTCATTTTTGTATCACATTAACAACTACAAGGTTTATAACTCAACGCTTTCGCCTACGCTGATATGTTATCGTTGAATCACGAGGATGGAAGGGTAACAAACGGTTCGCCTCGTCTATCATGTTGATTTGTGAGGGCCCAGCAACGTCTTCGTCGAAGGTTGGCATCAGTGGCGGCGTGAGCGTGCAGTAAGTGGGTTGTGTTTCTCTATCGTCCAATCCTTGCCTCAACGGTGCCTGCGGCGTTGGCATGTCGTGACGTGGTCGCTCACAACCGGTGTGACGAAGTCTGTTGGCACAAGATCCTCATCTACCGCGGCGGCTGCTTCATGGTCCATGGGTTCCGCTACTGGTTCACGTGCCCTTTCCCAACCTCTTCCTCTTCCTCTTCCCTTTCCTCGCCTGACCTCCGCCTGAGCAACATCAACATGGTCATCATGTATTGTGACGGCATCTGCAAATTGAAACAACAACCACTGATCCATTTTTGCCTTTGCTTGTGTCGCAATCTCGCGGCATTCCTCGTGTCCAATATCATGTATCCGGCTCCACTTGGTGAGTTGCATCCCAAAAAAAATACGTAGAGGTAAATTTCATGGAAACTTATGGAAGTAATTTACCAAAAAGTTTGTCCGAGCACTTACATTGCTTGCCAGAGTTGCACCTAGGCATCCAACAAATCTTCTACTAATCGTCCTATACCATTGCTCGTAGGCAGGAGTCGTGACGATCCCATTGGACCGATCGATATCAACCACTCTATCTTCCCGCTCATCCCATTGGAGTATATACAACATGTGTTTCGCCCTCCAATCCACATGCACCTTCTCCCTCAAGTCGATTCCATGGAGATCCTGAAAGGTAAAACAAGGCTCTGGAATGTCCTGACGGCCGCCAAATTGTCGCCAGAATGTGATACTTATTTACAGCGTAAATCAAATCTTCCCTACTTTTGAAGGTTCTATCCTTGCGTATTTTGTTGACGACACCATCAAGTCGAGACTTCTTTCGAATGTCGTCTTCATAGGTCGATCGAGTATTTGATCCTCTAACCCCAAAAAAGGGTATACGGGGAACGATAGGCTGCGTGCTTTGTTCATCTGCTGGGATCTCCTCGTCGACCGCTTCATCGTCGACATTCCAATCACTACCTTCTTCCAGCTCATCATCTGATCCCCAAGGGATGAAATCATCCAAAGCGTGATTAACCTCTCGCATCAACGAGTCACTCATCCTCCATTCCTGATATGTACATGGCTGTGTTATGGGTACATCAGTGTCAAAGGAGGGTTCCATGTTAGGGACAATTGTTGGTTGTATGCTAGGGAAGATTGTTGGTGGTGTATTACGGACAACTGTTGGTTGTGTACTCGGGACAACATTGGGGACTTCGCTCTCACAGACATCTTCAACAATTATGTCAGTAGGCATTGATTTCCCAATTGTCCGAGCATACAAAAAAAGTGCATGCACATCATCATCATCAACGATAGAGGAAAATGACGGATCTTCCCCTGGGCCTCGAGGGATGCGATGTAACAATCTGATTTTTTGACTATTGGCATCCAGGTTGAACTTTCGGTAAACCAATTTCAAAATCTCGTCGAACGTCGAATTAGGCATTAATCCAAACCCTCGTACGTTGGTCGTCGAACCGCCAATAAGTGTACCCTTCAAATGAAACATACAATACAACGCCTCCATTCCGACCTAATACGTGACACGACATACAAGTAAAAAACATTCATAAAATGAAGAATCATATACATATTATACAATCAACAACCCCAAGAAATTTTTTTTACCAAGTCCAATTTATGAAAGATCGGCTAAGCCCTAGTGGGAGGAAATGGAGGCTAGAACGGTACCGATCAAAGAAGATACGGAAAAGGAGTTCTTCGCGCACCTAGGAGTGATAAAAAAACGATGTTTCTCGGAGTGGGGGAGGCCGAGGAGGATGGACGCCACGGGGGGGGGGGGGGGGGTCGCGGGCGGCAGCAACTTGAGAGTGGAGTTTGAAGTGCGCGTGCGGAGGTCGAATGTCGTGCGCGACCTTTATTTAGCCCAGATAACGTATATTGAAGATGTGACACTCATCACATATCGCATCTTCAATATGCAACACTCCTATAGGTTTTCTAAGTAAAAAAGCTTTTCATGTGCCGCATGTTGAACATGCGACACCTCTGTAGTTTCTGAGTAAAAAAAACATTTTGTAGAACCTGGGTATTTAAGTAAATCCCAGGTACTATTTAGGAATTTGACTCCGACTGGGACCCCAAATATCAAAATGAATCAACTCAAACAGACTATGGAAACTCCGACCCTGACGACTCTGGAAAGCAGACCAATGATGCTTCCCAAGCTGACAGGCCCTCGTATTGAAAAGTAGAGCGAGGAGAAATCTGTGGAAGAACATGACACGACCTTTTATAGAGGAAGATGACCAAACGAAGATGCCACATATAGGGAGATGCAGATCCAATGTGAAGAGAAGATGCACCAACATAAGGCGACTACACCGGTCTGTAGAGACCTCCTTGCTCACGGCCAGAACCAATGACCCTGCCCATTAGAATGTCCTAAAACACAAGAGCAGATGGATCAAAAATGACATGACAGTGTAAATCCTTGGTGATTTGACTAATAGATAGTAAATTCATTGAAAACTCAGGAGCATAAAGAACGTTCTGAAGCCTCATTGTAGGAGTTAGCTGCACCTCCCCCTGACCAGTAATGGAGAGTGTGTCCCATCTGCTATCACAACAGATCATCTGGGATGGGTTAGACTGAAAGCACTAAACGGACCTCTATCACCACAGAGATGATGGGATGCACCAGAATCCATGATCCATTCTGGCAAGTCTGCCCTGTAACAACTAGTAAAGGCATATATTATACCTGATGTAGATGTTGATGCAGAGGCAGCTGCCTCTGAAGATCCTGAAGGAGAGCTGGTTGACGCAGGAGTAGACATAATCTCTCTGAGTCTTGCTACAAGTTCATCAAATATCTGATCAGAAGCAACTGAGAAACTGCTAGCCTGTTGAATCTGTTCTGCGACATGTGCTGAAGCTGGGAACCCATGCTTGGAATAGCATGTTTCCTCAGAGTGGCATGGTTTGTGACAATAAGTACAAGGCTGAAGAGGGGGCCGATTACCCCCTCCCCTGCCACAGCCACCACGACCATGAAACTATGAAGGGCCTCCTCTATCACGAGATGCTACCATGGCTGGGGATGTCTGAGACAATTGAGTACCACCAGAAGATATGGAGAGCCTACTCAACCTGTGATATGCCTCCTCCATTGGAGGTATAGTGGCGTCAGTAAGAATCTGTGCTCGAGCAGCATCGTACTCAGGATCAAGCACAGCTAGAAAGACCCCAGTCTCATCACGGGAGTCTCTGTATGCCTTGAGCTGTACTGGCGTAGCAGTCAAGGGGATGTAACCATGTAGCGTCTCAAACATGCCCCTCAAAGAGGTATAGAGGGTATGGGGAGGACAACCATTCTGCTTTGATTCGAATATATCGTGCTGAAGTTGCAGTATCTTCGACTCATTCTTCGCCGGAGAGTATGCGGCGGTGAGAATGCCCCACATTTCCTTTGCAGTAGGCTGACTCAGAATATCAATAGCTATCTCTGTTGACACTGTCACAGATAGCCACACATGTGCATATGCATCGCGGCCTCCCATGAGGCATTTATCCCATTCTTGTCACTGGGCTCCTCCATCGTGAAATGTGCTTCTTGCCATTGCACTGCATCAAACTCATGAATTAATCGTCCACAACTCATAGTACAAGCTAGAGGCGGCGACGCGTGCAAGGGCATGAGCAGTTGCAGAGTGCGTGAGGTCGTGGAGCGCAGAGGCGCAAGCAGTTGCGAGGACGAGGGCACACGAGCTCCAGGGTGAGGGCACACTAGCGCGAAGGTGCCCGAGTGCGAGGGTGCGTGAGTGCGAAGGATGCGCAATCTAGGAGGCAACGGCGGCGCGCTGGGTGCATGAGGGTTTTGGTGGGGGCGGGCTCTAGGGCACAGGCTTCGGTCTAGGACCGTCGCTCTGATACCATGTGAAAGTGTGGAAATGAAAAAAGTTATAGTATCTCGTAGCCTTAGGGCTCTCTTATATAGGAGAAAAGCTCTAGGGAAAAATTACATGAAGAAGACTGAAGAAATAAAAAAATATAAATAGAGACAATGACATATAGTTATCTCAACATATACTATAAGTAGGAGTCTATTTAAAAAAATGCATCTAATGGTCAAAATTGAGTGTTAGAAACAAGACTGTCAGAAAAGGGATTTATATAAACACATGGAGTGGATTGTTTTCAAACCTTCTTTCTTGTGGCTTGAATAGGTTCCATCTATGTCATTCTTTATGTAGTCATGAAGAAGTCTTGTCTATTTACTAGATTACTAAACAAGATAATATAGCTAAAAATTCAAGCACTTCAAATTTTTCTGCACAAGGTATTTGTCACAAAATACCTAGATTATCTACGATTATTTTTGGGCCATGAAGTCACTCAACCCTCAAGAGGACTTCTTTAATCTTAGTGGAAGTACTATCTTTATATTTTCGAGGAGGCTTTGCTGCTTGATTAGAAGCCCTCCTTGATACCACCAAAACTTGAGTGACATGATGATGATGGTAGATACTACTATAAGGGCTCAACAAGATTAGGAGTTTGGCAAGTAAACTCTTGTACTTGATTGCTACTCGGAAATATATTATACATAGAGTTACCATGGAAGAACCCACTTGATGGTCTAGTGGTAGTACAGTGTGTCTACCACACAAAAGACCATGGTTCAAATCCCATTCTTGTAGGGGTTGCGTTAGGTAGTTGACGACCAGCGTAAAAAATAGTCGAATATTTCAACATGGATTTGAGCAAGAATCCATGTAGCCGACCCTACTTATAGTGGGAGAAGGCTTAGTACATGGAGTTACCATGGAAGTCAACATATGCAGAATCCATTGTACCGACACTAGAAAGATGTATTACCTACACTTTGTACTTAAAGGGCTCACCTGAAAAAAGGACACTTCTATGCCTTTCACTACCACTTAGATATTTGTTCTCATTCACTGGCTATGTTAGATCCTCGATGGCATGCATCCTACTACAAGATGTGCTACATTTTAAAGGAAAGTAGCAAAATAACATATTCTTGTTGCTCGATCTACAAAAAGAGGGAATTGGTGATAAGCAGGATTTAGCAGTTTTTGCCATTATTTTGAGTCCATTATTTTATTTGCTTCTAATAAATTTGGAACAATTTGAGATATCTAAGAAGAACATATAAATTAGGAGTCATGTTTAAGTTGAGGGGTGTTTCAGCAGTTACAGACCTCACGACATGTCCATTCATATCTTGTAATATGCAAATGATATAATACTCTCGATGACTTGCTCTTAAAGGTTAGGTACTTGTTCATTTTGGTGGAGATTTTTAGGTTGAAGATATATCTGATAATTCAATATTTGCATCGTTCAATGACTCACAGGATTTTGTGAATGCTTGTGTTTAGATTTTAGGGACGTCCCATTTATATCTTGGTTTAGATTGCATTAGTTTTCCCAAATGTCATCTTTGTGGAGTCAGATCAATGATCATTGTTTCAGAAGATGAAAGCCAAGCTAGCTGGGTAGAAGGAAAGGCATTTGTCTTGGGGAGGGGGTAGATTCAAGCTTGCAAAAGTCGATAGTCGATATTCTGTCGATCAGGCCACTAATTAAGAATTAATCAGCAGTTGGGCAATTCATCGTATTTAGTCGGTTTTGTATTTTTTTAATTATTATAAATATGTAAATCATTTCTATACATATTCTTATCAATTTACATAGATTTGGATATTTTCAGTACTACCATCATGAAATAAAAGAAACAATGGAATTCCAATTAAATATTAAACATCTTAGAATTAGTACACTTTCAAAATTAAAAAAAGAATAAATAACTGTTCAAAAAAGATAATCGAGAAGTCGATCAACTAATGAGGTCAACCAACAACAATCAGCCGGTTGGACTAAGTAGGCCTATTCGGGTCTGATAACCCCCACCCCCCCACCCAACTCGACCAATTGACCTAGTCAGTCGAGAAGAGGTACATAAACGGAAATAGATGAATTCCAACCCTCTGTAAATAAAGTCCTACCTAGTCGTTCCAATGCTTCGCATTCATCCACTCGACCATCTTTCCGATATAATATAATTATTAATCAGAAATCTACTGAATATTTAGTCATTCATATTATTGCATCGGAGCATGTCAATTAGTTAACCATAGACACAAGTTAGTCAGTAGTCATATAGTAGATATACCAAGTTATCATTGCAAATCCCGAGGTATCATTACTATGAAAGATAAACAAGGATCGAAAACCGTGGTTCAAAAAATTTGATACAAAAAAGAGGAAAACACACAAAGGTGTCTGCCCCATGTATATTAAACTATTGGAAAAGTATCATGGTTACCTTACAAGAGCCATGACTCAAGAAGTTTTGGCATGGGAAGAGTACATTCTCAGTATAGAAATGGTCAAATGCGAAAATAACCTCGTTACAGGAGAGCTAAGCCACTCAAATAGCTACAACAGGAAGGAATATTTCCCTAATGGCACGGAATCTCAAATGATGCCTGAAAGGGTTGATGTGTCTATTGATTTTCTCATGGGATACAGAGAGTGTAGGGCTTCTTATATAGACCTCACTGAGTCTCAACATCCACAACATTTAAATGTGGGACTAAACTCTGGATGTGGTAAAATGGATCTTGGAAGGATCTATTTACCCATCTACATATGTAAATGATGCATACTCTAATACTCTCCCTCAAGCTAGAGCATGCAATGCTCGGCTTCGACAAACAGAAAGAAATCACTCAAACTCACACTACAAGAACACTACAGACAATATCAACTCAACACGCACAACTGTCGGCTGCTGTCGAGGACGTTGCTTCTCATGCCGTGTAGATGATTGTGAGTTGAACTGAATCTCCTCATCAGAGAGCATGTTCTTGTATCTGCACCTGTCATAGTCTCTGCAGACTGAAAAATGAGTCTCCACTTGGAGAACTCTGGCCCACCACCACATGTGGACAACTGCTCCATCTCTGGAAGGGCTGAACTGAAAAGCCGTGGAGACATCCTCGTCGGAGGTCCACGGTCGCTGGAGAATGGAGTCTAAAAAGTCTCCTCATCGGAGAATATGTGTCTCTCCCATACTGCTCAAGAATGGGATCTCTACTCTGGAGTCCCTATGAAACCACATGAAAACCCTAACTCACATGGCATAGGGAATGGGATCTCTACTCCAAAGTCCCTATTGTTGGGAAAATGAGAAACTTGTTTTATTCCTTGAGCCCTAGGCTCTCTTATATAGGGATAGACCTATGGGCAAATTACATAAAGTAGACAGAGGGAAAAAGAAAATAGATAAAAAGATACATAAATATGAAAATATTTCTGCACTCCCCCTCAAATGGAGCATAGTATATCTATTACGCTCAGCTTTGAGAACACTTCTGGAAGGACCCTCTAAGAAAGGCTTTGTAAAAATATCTGTCGTCTGGTCCCCTGAGCTAACATGGGATGTAGAAATGAATCCCTTCTAGATCATGTCATGTATATAGTGGCAATCAACCTCAATGTGCTTTGTCCTCTCATGAAATGCAGGATTATTAGCAATGAATAAGGTAACCTGATTGTCACATTCCAATGACATGGGGAGAGGAACATCTATGGAGTAGATCTGTTAGGACTGCTCGAACTCACATCACTTCTGTACATGCTTGTGCCATAGCTCCTATACTCAGATTCAACACACTAGATCTAGCAACAACAATTTGCTTCTTACTTTTCCATGAGACAAGTGAATCTCCAACAAATATAGCAAATCCTGATGTGGGACTTCCTGTCCTTGGGATACATGCATAGTCTGCATCTGCGCATGCTGAGATAGTAATAGTTCCACCTTTTTAAATAGCAGCCATGCACCTGAAGATGATTTAAGATACCTTAGTATCATCTATATAGCATCCATATGTACCTGACGAGCTTGTTCCATGAACTGGCTCACCCGACTGACTATAAATGGAATATCAGGCCTGGTAGTGGTAACATAAAGAAGCTTTCCCACCAGTTCCATGTATCTTCTCCTGTCAACCTCATCAGTATCATCATCATAGAGCTTCATGCTTGGAACCATGGGTATAGTCCGCAGGTCCGACATCCAAGCATACTTGTGTCACTTAACAAGTCAGTGACATATTTTTCTCTGAGTCATCACAAACCCTTGTTGATTTCTGGCAAACTCCAATCCCAAAAATTATCTAAGAGCTCCTAGATCCTTGGTGACAAATTCACAACCCAGAAATTCTTTCGCCCTCTTTATTCCATGCATATCATCTCCTGTAATAAGTATATCATCAACATACACCATAATAACAGTCATACCTCTAGAGGTTTTTTGTACAAAAAGAGAGTGATATGCATCGACCGTTTGAACCCCTACTTCTCAAACAAATCTTAGAGCTTCTAGAACCAAGCTCTCGGGCTCTGCTTAAGGCCATAGATTGCCTTATGAAGTCTACACACCTGTGAACACTCCCCCTCAGTAGCAAACCCCAACGGTTGTTGCATATAGACTTCTTCCTGAAGATAACCATACAAAAAGACATTCTTGACATCCAACTGAAACAAGGGCCAATCTCGAACCACGACAACAGATAAAAGAATCTGTAAGGTAGAATGACGAGCAATTGATGAGAATGTGTCAAGGTAATCCACCCCTATGTCTGAGTAAAATCATGGACAACCAGTCGAACCTTGTACCTATCAATGCTCCACATTGGCATTGTGCTTCACTGTAAATACCCATTTGCAACTGACTATAGACGCCCCAGTGGGGGGTTGGGACAAGGCTCCAAGTACCTCTCGACTGAAGGGCAACCATCTTCTTCCATAGCTAACCGCCACCGATTGTCCTTCAAATGCCTCCTGATAATTCCTTGGAATGTCCATGCCAGACAACGCAACTACAAATTTCCTGAAATACCCAATCAACCGATCAAAGGAGACCATAGATGCGATAGGATATGATGCACATCTACGCTTCTGCTTTCGGAAGCGCAATAGGTAAGTCCAAATCATCAACCTCCATGTCTGTCCCCTGTGAAGAACCCTGCTCAGGTAGACCATCAGACCTATTGTGTAGAAACTATGTATTCAGAGCATACCTCATGCGTGTTAGATGATGAGCGATGAGCATGAGCAGAAGGCTTGCCGGTGGGTATAGTGATGCGACAATGGTGGGACTGGGACCATAGGAGGGGTGGAGGTGGCGGTGGTGGTGGTGATGGTGGTGAAGAAGGTGATGATGGTGGAGGGTGAAGGAGGTGATGAGGGTGGTGGTGGCATGTATATTTCATCATTAGAGTCTGAGGAAGTTAACCGATTACCTGTAGGAGAAAAGTACATCACAAACTCAAAAAAATGACATCAGCACTAACATAATACTTCATGTGCATTGGATCATAGCATCTATACCCTTTTTGTATCATGGAGTACCTGACAAATACATACTTGACTACTCTAGGAGAGAGCTTGTAAATACCTGGAGACAACTGATGGACAAAGGCGATTGAATCAAACATACAAGGAGTAAGTGAGAACAATTCCTTTTCAGGAAAAGCAAAAGAGAACCCAAGACCGACGAGAGCATGCGATTAATCAGATAGTATGCCGTAAGAACAACATCACCCCAAAAGAATGCGGAGCACGACTTTGAATGAAAAGAGTTCTTGTAACATCAAGAAAATGACGATGCTTCCTCTCTGCAACACCATTTTGCTGGGCAAGTATAGGCACATGATGTTTGATGAATAATACATCCGGTTGAAAAATAATTGGAAAGAGTATGAGTACAGAATTCCAAGGCATTATCAGTTCTCACAAATTTCACAGAGAAGAAAACACATTTTGCACTTCAGTTATAAAAGTTTTGATAACATCTCCGGCTTCAGATTAATTCTTTAATAAAAAGACCCGAGACATATGAGAGAAATCATCAACTGCAACAAGATAAAACTTGTGTCCCTGACGATCAGGAACACGAGTGGGACCCCAAATATCTATAATAAATAACAAAAAATAAGCTACTACTCCGACTCTGACGACTAAGGAAGGAAGACCGATGATGCTTTCTCAACTAAAATGCCTCACATTGAAAGGACGAGTGAGGAGAGATCTGAGGCAGGAACACGTCACATTTTCTGGAACGGGAGATGACCAAAGCGCAAGTGCAACGTAAAGGGTGAGACGAGTCCAGCAAAAAGAGAGGAAATGCTGGCATAAAGAGTTCGAACTAAGCGAAAGATCCCACCCTGCTCACGGCCACACCCAATCACCTTCCCCGTAAGGATGTCCTAAAATACAAGAGAAGATGGGTCAAAAGTAGCTCGACAATGTAAATCCTTCGTAATCTGACTAATAGATAACAAATTCATAGAGAAATCAGGTGCATACAACACATTCTGTAGATGCATAGAGGGCGACAAGTTAATCTCCCCATGTCCAGTAATTGGGAAATGAGTCCCATCTGCTATAACCACAGTTCATCCTGGAGGAACCTGTCTGTATGTTTGTAAGTTGACCTCTGTCTCCACACAAGTGATGTGTGGTACCGGAGTCCATAACCCATTCTATAACATTAGATCCACTATAGCTAGTAAGTGCATGAGTACTACCTGAGGTACTTGTTAAGATAAATATCATGTTATGTCTCTCTTATGTAATTTCTGTTTCTCTGAGTACTTATCTTGTAATTAACCCAAGGGCTATTCTCCTATATAAGAGAGCCCTCGGGTACGTTTAAATGCATCGACTCATTTTCTCCTATCATGGTATCGGAGCAACGGTCCTATACTGGGGTCCCGGTATCCCACCCAAAACCCTAACCCTAAGCCCCCCACCCGCCCGCCCTCCCCACCCCCTGACGCCGCCACCGCCCACTCGCGGCCCCTGACCGCTCTCCCTCGCCCGCCCCCCAACGGCACCTTGTCACTCCCCGGTGGCTCCTAGGCGCCCTCCCGTGCGACTCCAGCCCCCCCGCGCGCACAAGCTGCCCCCAGTACCATCTTTGCCACCTCCGATCTAGGGTCGGCGCTTCAACAAGGTTTAGGGATGGTTGTATGAGTCTACACATACAACCTATCCCTTATATGATACTGTAGACCGCCTATTTTTGTTTATCTCCGTCGGTCTGTGGCTCTTCTTCAATCATGTCAGAGAACAAGGGTGATGTCTTTACATATTCGGGTGCTTTTAAAGGCCCGACCCTAATAGTCAAGATGGACGGGACCAACTATGAACTATGGTCCATGCAGTTTCGCACCCTGATGCAGAGCCATAATAAGGAGCACATCCTGACAGAATCCGAGCCCGAAGACAAGACTGGAGCGAATGCGACGTGGAAGCAAGACGATGCTTATGCTCGTATATGGCTCTCTGGGACGCTGATTACAGAGATTGCAAATGATATTGTGAATCAACCCACATCAAAGGCTGTGGGATATACTGGCAGCTACATATGGGCAGTCGAAGAATGAGAGCAAAATACTTCAGTTATAATTCGACATCTTCTCTACCAAACAGAATGGGAAACCACTACATGCACATTTCTCTCATCTATGGGGTATGTTCGAGAGATTGCATAGCTTCATGCCGATCACAACCAGTATGGAACAACAACAGGCATACCGAAATGCCACGATGACGGGCGTACTACTCTCGTGGTCCTCTCTTGATCCTGAGTACGATGCAACCCATACTCAACTTCTGACTGGCAAGACTACTCCACCAATGGAGGAGGTGTATAAGCAATTGAGTAGGATTACTACTGCATCGGCGTCTACAGCACAACCTACTCCTTCAGCTATGGCTGCCACTCGTGGCATAGGAGCGTCACATTTTCCGGGTCGTGGATCTCGTGGTCGAGGGGGAGGCAGACACCGTGGTCCCTGTGCTCACTATCACCGTCCATGCCACTCTGAGGAGACATGCTTTCACAAGCATGGATATCCAGCCTCATCACGTGTTGCTGAGCAGACTGAGGCTGCCGCTGCGCCTCTCTCAGATGTTCGCTTTGATGACATCGTCTCCAGACTTCGTGAGATGATAACTACACCTACGTCTCCGTCTCCAGGTTCTACGGATGCTGCCGCTTCGGCAAGAGCGTCCTCTAGCTCATCAGGTACTCTTTATGCACTTACCAATACTACTTGCTCGGACTTGACATATTGGATAATGGATTCAGTTTTCTTATGTTCCATAGGTGTAGAAATATTTCATATTTATGTATCTTTTTATCTATTTTCTTTTCTCTCTGTCTACTTTATATAATTTGCCCATAGGTCTCTCCCTATATAAGAGAGCCTAGGGTTCAAGGAATAAAACAAGTTTTTCATTTTTCCCAACACGGTATCAGAGTGGCAATCCTAGACTGGAGCTCTCATACTCCCACAAACCCTAACCCTAGCCCCATTGCCACCCCTCCTACTCAGATTACATCGCCGATGCCTCCCCTACTCGGATTCCGCCACCGTCGGTAGGGGGGCTGCACTTCTCTCTCTAGGGGGTGTCGCCACACCTCCTCTCTCCAAGAGGTGTCACCGCATCTCCTCTTTCTTAGAGGTGCCGCCGCTAACCTCTTCCTCTCTCTAGAGGTGCCACAACACCTCTTCTATCCAAGAGGTGTTGTTGTCGACTCCTCTCCCCATGAGTGTTGCCGCCGACCTCTCTCTATAGGGGCGCCACCGTCGACTCCTCTCTCTTGATGAGATCGGTTGCTTGAGTCTACACATGCAACCAAATCTCTCTATGTCAGTGTAGACAAACGATTGTCTAGTCTTCAACCCTAGCCTTCTCTAGCCATCATGTCAGAAAGCAAGGTAGATATCCCCATTACAGGCGCATTCAGAGGTTCTGTGCCTATATTAAAGATGGATGGGTCGAACTACGAATTGTAGGGCCATGCAGTTCATGAGCATGATGAAGTCTATAGGTAAGAAACACATTCTTATCGAGGAAGAGCTGGCTGAGAAGACCAGGGTTAACGCCTCATGGGAGGCGGATGATGCATATGCCAAGGTTTGGCTTTCAGGTACATTGTCAATTAGCCAGCTTACAAAAGATTTACATTGTTGTGCCATCTTTGACCCTTCTACTTTTGTGTTTCAGGACATACTGTCTAGCAGGATGATTGGAAGTGGCCGTGAGCAGAGAGGCTTGTATAAGCTTGCTATATCATCATGTGTTGGTGTTGCAACTATTCCCTCTGGATCCGTCTCTCCATTTCTTTGGCATCTTCGATTTGGCCATCTTCCTCTACAAAAGATGTGTCATGTCTTCCTGCAGATATCTACCCGTACCGCATTGGAGTGTGAAGCCTGTCATCTTGGGAAACACCATCGGTCTTTGTTTCCACGTCGTCCGAGTCGTCATGGTAGTCGGTCTTTTGAGCTGTTTCACTTTGATATTTGGGGTCCGAGTCATGGATCTTCAGGGACATCGTTATTATATGGTTGCTATCGATGATTATTCCAAACTATCTTGGGTGTTCTTGTTGAAACAAAAGTCTGAAGCTGGTACTATTATTCGAAAATTTATTATTGAAGTTAATAATATCTTTTCTACCAATGTCAAAGTAATTCGCACGGATAATGCTTTGGAGTTTTCAACATTACATTTGTCCAATTTTCTCAGTTCACAGGGCATTGTTCATCAAACTTCTTGTAGTTACACTTCGCAACAAAATGGTGTGGTGGAACGCAAACATCGCCACCTTCTTGATGTCACACGGACGTTGTTGATCCATAGTCGTGCCCCTCATTCCTTTCAGGGGGATGTTGTTCTCACTGCATGCTACTTGGTGAATCGTATGCCGTCTACTGTCCTTGGAGAGAAGGTTCCCTTCTTGATTGCGTTTCCCGAGAAGGACCTATTCTCCCTCACACCTCGAGTCTTTGGGTCGGTGGCGTTTGTGCATAATTGTACCCCTGGTCGTGATAAGCTCTCTTCAAGAGCTATCAAATGTGTGTTTGTTGGGTACTCACGTACTCAAAAAGGGTATAGATGTTATGATCCGGTGAGTAGGAGATATTATGTAAGTGCTGATGTTACTTTCTTTGAGTCTATCATGTACTTCTCTCCTACAGGTGACAGGTTATCCAATAACAATGCGGACGATATTGTTGTTCCTCCACCTCCATCTCTCACACCTGTTGAATCTGAGCAACCTTTACCTCCACCACCACCTCCACCACCACCACCACCTGAGCCAAGATTCTTACCCATTGTTTACACTCGCAGGTCTTCTACTAGCTCTTCTGCTCATCAGCCGTCCACATCATCCAGCACGCCTCAGGTATGTCCTGATAACATTATCTCTACTTATGGCACTGGAGTTTTACATCATACATAGGATGATTCTGCTGTAGAGGACACCGAGGAGGCCGAATTGGATGTTCCTATTGTGCTGAGGAAGCAACGGCGTCAATGTGCCACATATCTCTTTGGATCATCTTTCTGACGAGTACATGAAGTTTGTTGTTGTCCTTTCTGTGGTTACTATACCCCGAACATATATGGAGGCTTTACAGGACAGCAGGTGGCGTCAGGCCATGGAAGAAGAAATGGCGGTCTTAACATCTCGCGGAACATGGACTATTGTTCCGCCTCCACGAGGTGCTTCAATTGTAAGCTGCAAGTGGATATTCTCCATTAAGCAAAACACAGATGGGAGTGTGGATCGCTACAAGGCAAGATTGGTGGCTCGTGGCTTTACCCAGACATACGGGGTGGATTATCAGGACACATTTTCTCCAGTGGCGAGACCCTCGACGCTTCGGATCTTACTAGCAACTGCAATTTCACGGGATTGGCCGTTATTTCAGCTTGACGTGAAGAATCCATTTCTATATGGAGATCTTCAGGAGGAAGTTTACATGCAGCAGCCACCTGGGTTTGCTGCTGAGGGGGAGTCGCAGAAGGTATGTAGGCTACATAAGGCCATTTATGGCCTAAAGCAGAGTCCTAGAGCTTGGTACCAAAAGCTGTCAGAATTAATTGAGCAATAGGGATTTAAGAGGTCCACTGCAGACCACTTACTTTTTGTTCAGAAGACACAGAGAGGTACGGTTGCCATTCTTGTCTATGTAGATGGCATTATTGTGACAGGAGATGATGCTCAAGGCATTCATATAGCCAAGAAGTTCCTATGTAAAGAGTTTGTGACCAAGGATCTTGGCACTCTTCGCTACTTCCTGGGGTTAGAGTTTTCCAGGAATCATCGTGGTCTAGTGATGACCCAGAGAAAGTTTGTCACGGATCTCCTTTCTGAGACAGGTATGACTGGATGCCAGCTGGCTACAACTCCTATGGATCCAAGCATGAAATTGTATGATGAGGATACTGAAGAAGTTGATAGCAGGAGGTACAGAGAACTTGTTGGTAAGCTTCTATATGTTACTATCACCAGGCCAGATATTATGTTTGCAGTAAGCAAGGTCAGTCAATTCATGGAGCGACCCAGAAAGGCACACATGGATGCTATCTATATGATTTTGAGATATCTGAAGAACTCACCTGGTTCGGGACTCTTATTCAGTAGGGATGCGTCCTTAGAGGTAATAGCTTGTGCAGACGCTGACTGTGCAGGATACCTCATGGACAGGAAGTCTACTTCAGGGTTTGCAGTTTTTGTTGGACACTCACTTGTCTCATGGAAAAGCAAGAAGCAAATTGTAGTTGCTAGATCAAGTGCAGAATCTGAATACAAAGCCAAGGCCCAAGGAAGTGCAGAGATGATGTGGGTTAGATCGGTGTTAGCTGATCTTACCATAGAAGTTCATCTTCCTATGCAACTATTATGTGATAATCAAGCTGCATTATTCATTGCGAATAATCCTGCATTCCATGAACGAACAAAGCATATTGAGGTGGACTGCCATTACACTCGAGACTTGATACATACAGGACTCATATTTACCTCTCATGTGTCTACAGGAGATCAGACGGCAGATATCTTCACAAAGGCTCTATCTCGAAGTCCTTTTCAGAAGTGTTGGTCTAAGCTGAGCATGATAGATATATATGCTCCAGCTTGAGGGGGAGTGTTAAGATAAATATCGTGTTATGTCTCTCTTATGTAATTTCTGTTTCTCTGAGTACTTATCTTGTAATTAACCCAAGGGCTATTCTCCTATATAAGAGAGCCCTCGGGTACGTCTAATGCATCGTACCCGAGGCAGTATTGGAAGCAGCTATATCTGAATGACTCCCGGAGACTGATGGAGACATAACGGGACTGGCAGGAGGTATAATGCCCCTCAAACGTGCTACAAGGTCATCAAATCGTTGATCTAAAGACGAGGTAGCCAGAGGCTCAATCTGCTCAGTCACTCGAGCAGAAGCAAGAAATCCATGCTTGGAGTAGCATGTATCCTTTGTATGTCCAGGACGATCGCAGTAAGTACAGGGCTGATGAATACAACCTCCTCAGCCACGAGGTCCGCATCCACGAAACTGAGAAGATCCTCCTCGACCTCGGGAGGCAGCCATCGTTGAAGAAGTCTGACTGGCAATAGTGAATGGGACAGTGATCCGACTGAGCCTGCGGAAAGCTTCCTCCATAGGAGGAATAGTGGCGTCTGCCAAAATCTGGGAACGAGCAGCCTTATACTCATGATCAAAAGCTGCCAGGAATACACCAATCATGGTGGCATTCCTATACGTCTTCTGCTGCTCAGGAGTAGATGTGAGATGCATGAAGCTATGGAGCTTCTTAAACATCCCACGTAAGGATGTATATAAGGAATGAAGGGACCGTACATTCTGCTTGATAGTAAAGATAACATGCTGGAGTTGCAGAATCTTTGTCTCATTCTTTGTCTGTGAATAAGGTGCCGCCTGGGGTTCTCGAGAGGAGGAGTTGTTGCATGGGGTTCTCCTCCTGGAGGTGTCGCCGCGGGGTGGGGTGGGGTGGGGGAAGGTGAAGGGTGGGGTGCTTCTGCTTAGAGCCTCGTGGAGAGAGAAGGAATATGCGGTCGCCTGAGATGCGGCCGCCTGCCGCTTGGAGGAGGAGATCTCGTGCCCCCCCTGCGCGAGATCGAGAGAGGCAGAGGACCGCCAAGATTCTTAGGGCTCGCGATGGAGCCCTCTGGAGAGCGAAATTGTTGTCTGACCTTGTGAGCACAAGGTGGCCTCTGCGAGATGGTTGCAGCGAGCATCGAGAGCTGAGAATGCCATCATGGAAAGATCATCGCTGCCTCGAACGCTCAGCCTGGAGGTGTGCCTCTCCTGGATCTAGAGAAGAGCATCTACCGAAGATGGTTGAAGGATGGCGGTGAACAGATTCCATAAAATAAAAAAAAATCCGCTCAAACTTGATGTTTTGCAGAATAACAATCTTCAATCACCAAACGAATCTCGATCTGTGAAAATTAGTGCTTCAAGAAAATCCTAAAACTGAAACTCAAACTTGGAATGATCTCGAAAAAAATAATCTTCAAAACAAAAATTCAAATCAATCAAGAACGACCCGCTCTGATACCATGTTAGAAAATATAATACGGAAGCGAATATCAGAGAAAATAATAAAACATTGAGGACATGAGATTTAATATGGAACCCTACTCCCTAAGGAACGGGATGAAACCACGGGAGAATGCCTCAAAGGGTTGATGTGTCTATTGATTTTATCATTGGATACAGAGGGTGTATGGCTTTTTATATAGCCCTCATTGAGTCTCTACATCCCACAATTGGCAGATGTGATCTTGGAAGGATCCATTTACCCATTTACATATATAAATAGTGCATACTTTAACAGTAACGATGATCAATCATGCATGTTTGATGTCCCTTTCAATTGTAAATATTATTCATTCATCATTGATGAATCGATTGTGTCATGATGGTAGGTGATTACAAGCACTCAAATGAGTCTTAGAGTACGGTTCCTTTCAGATAGTCACTGAACATTATAATGAGGGAACACGTAAAGTCTCAAGCTTAAGTCCCCAGGCTGTTATTGAGGAAAACTAGCCCAGACAACTTGTTGGGTTGGGCCCGATTAGACCTATTGACAATCACCAAAAATGCTTAAGCTCAAGTTGTCAAGTAATAATCTGTGCTACTTGTAAACAACTCTCACACTTTGTGAGTTTTCAATGTGGGACTATTTTTGAGTTGGGGTGTTACAACCTCCCCCACTTATATTCGCAGTATCCTCGTTGCCAAATGGCTCATCACTTATTCCAGTGATAGTGGCGATTGCACGCTCTAGGACTAGGTCCCCTTGGATAGCCCTTTCCACTATCAGAAGGAACCCGCTCTGATACATTTGTAACATCTCTAGCTTAGGTTCTTGTACTGTTATCAAGGAAAACTGGCCCTAACAACTTGTTGGGTTGGGTCTGACTGGACATGTTGACAACGATCCAAAATGCTTAAGCACAAGTTGTCAAGTAATAATAATCGCCACTTATAACCTACTCTCAGACTTAGTGAGTTTCTAATGTGGGATTATTTTGGGTTTGTGGTGTTACAGAACCTTGCACGGAGAAAGATGCCTTCAAGCACACAAACAATATGTGGTTACCCTCAGCATGTACCAAGTACATTGAGAGTCTCCATGATATACAACCTACATTAGATTAGATCTAATACCATGTCGAAAACAAGATGCATATAGCAGAAAAAAGTCAAGTTTTTAACCCTCTTCTACAAGAATAGAAAATCACAAGAATAACGACCTAGCAACCTCTCATAGGCCACTAGCTTTTCTTCACTATACGACAAAATTAGGGTGTGAAGTTTAAATAGAGAGAATTGTTAATGGATCCATACTCAGGATTCATTTAACCCGTTATGATATTCAACAAGAATAATTTTAACAATATAATGGATGTTTAATGAAGTTACTATCTGCATGGAGTGAAAAAAAAGGATAAACATTGCTTCCCATCATCTTTTTGAAAAGCAACTATTTTCAGTATGAACATATTGCATCAGCATAAATATCGTCACATGTCAATAGACTCAATACTTACATACCAGGATACATTTGAGGACATAGATGATAGCGTTTCTCTTCATCAACAAAAATTCCCTAGACCAGCATGTTTTTAGCATTTCAAGCTTATTAATGCCATATTTAGTAGTAGTCAAAGTTGAGGGGTGATCGTTATTCTTGTCAAATGGGATGTCAAGTTCTTCCTTTAATTTCTGGCCAACATGGAACAACTGGAATGCATCTGCAAATTCCTTTATAGATATGTAGTGATAAGGCATATCTTTGTCTGCCCAGTATTGCTCCTGGTCTTTTCTTGAAGTAACCTATTGAGGCAAAGTATAAGTCCCGTTGCCAAGGGAAAAAAGAAATGAAATATATATTGGGAAAAAATGAAAAATTTATTGGTTTTTCATTAATACTGATTTAAAAAAAAAGTGTGTCAACTATGAGCACTAACTTCTTGCAGAAAATCTGCAACACCTTTCCTTTCTGGGCAGCTAAATCCCATATACTCAAAAAACTGGACCACATTTTCTCGGGGCCCCTGATATACTATTTGGCCTTCTGAAAGGAGAATGATGTCATCAAAAAGTTCATATGTCTCTGGAGCTGGTTGAAGCAATGCAATTACTGCAGTGCCATTGAGAATATGTACCGATTGTCTAAGAGCTTTAATAATTCGATATGTCGTTGAACTATCAAGACCATTGGATATTTCATCCATAAACAATGCCTTGGCAGGTCCAACTAGCATCTCTCCTGTGGAAGGCACAAAAAAGTTACAAATTGTGCAGAGCAAATGGAATTAATTACTACATATGTTTGTTTTCTTCTATCTAGCTTTCACCTGTGGTAAGACGCTTTTTTTCTCCTCCTGAGATGCCCCTTCTCATTTGATCTCCAACCATTATGTCAGCACAAACTTCCAATCCTAAAATCTGCAATTTCATGGAAAAGAATGGTGACCAATCAGTTTTATACTTCTGATAATTTACTACAGGGAAGAGGTAAAATGGCGAAGCCTTCTCCTACTTTAAGCAGGATCGGCTACATGGGTTTTTGCTCAAATCCATATTGAAAGATCTGACTATCTTTTTACACTGGCTGTCAGCGCTACCAAACGCAACCCCCACAAGGAGGGATTTGAAGCATGGACTTTTGGGTGGTAGGCACACTGCACTACCACCAGACCATCGAACTGGGCAGAGGTAGAGGCTCAAAATATGGAAGCTTTACCATAAAATATCAGAATTCAATGGAAATAAGAGATTGGTTAGACTAAAATAAAGTGAAATGGTAAAAAAAAAGATGACCGTGAATATATAAAGCACAGAGGCCAAGAGAGAATCACTACTATGTAGGAGAAAGGCACATTGAGTTCAGTCAAAGCGAGAAGTTCCTAATGAGCGACTTCAACACTTATTTTTGCACTATGCTATAAATATATTCTAGAATTTGAAAATATCAAGCATATATCATATAGAATACAACATAAATAATAATGTTAAAAGATAAATTTCTCCTCCAAGAGTTTACCTTAAGAATATAATCCACCGTAACATCCACATGCCCCTTTAATGCAGAAGCCTGGAAAGAAATGAAAGAGGAGAATAATTCGCTAACATTGCATCTGCTGATTATAGGTAGCTACCCGTCTCCGTGGCCATCAAGTCCACATAAATTTATAAGGATGCACAGAATTAAACTCTTGCAAACTATTCCAAGATTTTTAGCTCTAAGTCACTAAGTTAAAATTATTGATAAATGAAAACTTCCAATTATCTAATTACATCCTATGGCGGTCATAATTTGAAATAGATGATAATTTTCTCTCTAACCTTCATGAAAAGATCAATGTCTGGATCAGGCTTAATGTTTGCTGCCTTTTCCCGTTTAGCAAGTTCCATCAGCATTTCTACAAGTATAGCAAGAATGGAAAATAAAGTAACTCCAAATGTACCACTTAAAATTGCAATTTAGTTATTAGTTACACACCGTAGCGAGTTCCATTTCCTTGGCATCTAGCAGAGAAAGCCAATGTTTCTCTAACAGTCATCTGCCCTATGTGGAGATCGGTCTGATTGATATAAGCAGAAGACCTTTGTGGGACAAACTCACTCATATCATGTCCATTGTATGTCACACTTCCAGAAACCTGATTTTGAGCCATCATTTCAATTTCGTCAAATAAAAAATAATAACATAAAAGCCAATTTTTTGGTGGATTGTCTCCGTTTTTTTTAGCAACAATTTAAAATCTTGTAGTTGGATTTGAAGGGTGGGAAGCTGTAACGTCTCAGACTTAGATCCCCGATCCGTTATCGAGGAAAACTGGTCCTGACAACTTGTTGGGTTCGGACCCAAATGGATTCGTTGACAACTATCCAAAATGCTTAAGCCCAAGTTGTCAAGTAGTAATCCCCATCACTTATAAACCACTTTCACACTTTGTGAGTTTTAGATGTGGTACTATGTTTGGGGTTATAGGTGTTACAACCTCCCCCACTTAAATTCGCAACGTCCTCGTTGCGACATGGCACATTCACTTATTCCCAGTGACAGTGGCGGCTGCACGCTCCCGGCTTAGGTCCCTTCGGGTAGCCCTTTCCACTATCAGAGGGAACTTGCTCTGATACTATTTGTAACGTCCCGGACTTAGGTCCCCGATCCGTTATCGAGGAAAACTGACCCTGACAACTTGTTGGGTTCAGACCCAAATGGATCCGTTGACAACCATCCAAAATATTTAAGCCCAAGTTGTCAAGTAGTAATCCCCATCACTTATAAACCACTCTCACACTTTGTGAGTTTTAGATGTGGTACTATGTTTGGGGGTATAGGTGTTACAGAAGCAAACTTCATTCAACTCTTTTTCCTTGTGTCTATGCTTTGTTTCTGAGTATAGTAGCGCAAGCATATGCCATTTGGATGTGTTTGTTTTGGACAATATAGGCAAGTTACTCCATGCTCAGAGGTCGGTCTATAAATAAATTTTGGCGGTACCATTTTTCTTATGTTAGAACTGTTGAAAGGGAATGAATAAGATGATTTCAAGAAAACCCTAGAGCTCTCTTATATAGGAGAAAAGCTCTATGGGTAAATTACTTAAGACGGGATACGAAATTACTAAATAGCAAAAACTTATTCTAACACTCCCCCTCAAGCTGGAGCATATATATCTAACATGCTCAGCTTGGAACAACAGAGATGAAAAGGGCCCCTGGCAAGAGCCTTGGTGAACATGTCTGCTATCTGCTCCCCTGATGAAACATAAGAAGTAGAAATGAGTCCTTTTTGAATCAAGTCTCGAGTATAATGACAATCCACTTCAATGTGCTTTGTTCTTTCATGGAAGGCTGGATTATTGGCTATGAACAAGGCTGCCTGATTATCACATTTAAGATGCATAGGAAGAGGTACTTCAATAGTTAAATCAGTCAAAACCGATTTAACCCACATCATCTCAACACTACCTTGGGCCATTGCCCTATATTCTGACTCTGCACTGGATCGAGCAACGACAGTTTGTATCTTACTCTTCCATGCTACTGGTGAGCTGCCAACAAATACAATAAAGCCTGAAGTAGACTTTCTATCATTAGGGCACCCAGCATAGTCTGCATCAGCACAACCTGTGACAGATATAGAGGTATCTTTCCTAAACAGAAGACCAGCACCTGGAGATGACTTCAGATATCTCAAGATCATAAAAACAGCATTCATGTAAGCCTGTCTGGGTTGCTCCATAAATTGACTTACCCTACTGACAGCAAAGGATATATCTGGTCGGGTAATAGTGACATATAACAACTTCCCCACGAGCTCTCTATACTGTCTCTTGTCCACCTCCTCAGAGTCATCATTATAGAGTTTAACATTAGGATCCATAGGAGTAGTAGCTGGTCTACATCCTGCCATTCCTGTCTCAAATAACAGATCAGTAACATACTTCCTTTGTGTCATTACCATGCCTTGCTCATTTCTTGCAAACTCTAATCCCAAAAAGTAACGAAATGTGCCCAGATCCTTCGTAACAAACTGCTCACTAAGAAAATCATTGGCTGCTTGAATGCCCTGCTTATTACTACCAGTGATAACAATATCATCCACATACACTAAGATGATCACAATACCTTGCTGGTCTCTCTTTACAAAGAGAGTATGATCTGCTGTAGATCTGACGAAGCCCTTCTGTTCAATCAACTCCGAGAGCTTCTGAAACCAAGCCCGTGGACTCTGCTTCAGGCCATATATGGCCTTATGAAGACGGCACACCATACTGGACTCCCCCTCAGCAGCAAACCCTGGTGGCTGCTGCATATAGACCTCTTCCTGCAAGTCACCATACAAGAAAGCGTTCTTGACATCTAACTGAAACAGGGGCCAGTCACGGACAATAGCAACTGCAATGAGAATCCGTAAGGTAGAATGACGAGCTACTGGAGAAAAAGTCTCCTGATAGTCCACCCCATATGTTTGGGTGAACCCATGAGCAACCAACCTGGCTTTGTATCTATCAACCGTACCATCAGCCCGATGCTTAACAGTAAAAACCCATTTGCTTCCGACTATTGACGCACCTGGTGGAGGATGCACAACACTCCATGTACCACGTGACTGCAACGCCGCCATCTCCTCTTCCATAGCCAAACGCCATGGACTGCTCTGTAGTGCCTCCTGATATGACCTTGGAATTTCCACTGCTGATAACCCAAGGACGAACTTGCGAAACTCCGGGGACAACCGCTCCAAACAGGCCTGTGATGCAAAGTCCATCCCATATTTGGGATTCATTGTCCGCGCACGCTTTTGCCTTCTATGGGCAATAGGAAGATCAAGATCATCAACCGGAGTAATGGTAGTATCATATGTGCCCTGTACATCTGTCTGCGCATGCAAATCACCCGTGCCATTAGTAGTACTCAAATGTTCATTACATACCTCGGGCGTGCTGGATGATGGAGGAGGCACATGAGCAGAGGGTCGACGCTGATAGACCTGAGGATAAAAAATAGAAGGTGGTGGTGGAGGTGGTGGTGGTATAGGCTGTGGTGGTGGTGGCGGCAGAGTAGAGCATGGAATAGATGGTGGAGGAGGCACATAGATATCATCCCCTTCGTCTGAGTGAGTGAGGCTGTCACCTGTAGGAGAGAAATACATAATGGATTCAAAGAAGGTGACATCAGCACTAACATGGTACCGTCGTCTAACTGGATCAAAACACCGATACCCTTTTTGGATTTTGGAATAACCCACAAAAATGCATTTGACAGCTCTGGGAGAGAGCTTGTCAAGACCAGGAGAGAAGCAATGAACAAATGCAACGGAGCCAAAGACGCGAGGTGTTAGGGAGAAAAGATCCTTCTCGGGAAACGCAGTCAAGAACGGGATCTTCTCTCCTAACACTGACGAAGGCATACGGTTGACCAGATAACAAGCAGTTAGAACCGCATCCCCCCAATAGGAGTGAGGGGCACGGCTCTGAATCAATAAGGTCCTGGTAATGTCCAACAAATGACGATGTTTCCTCTCAGCTACCCCATTTTGTTGGGAGGTATAAGCACATGACTTCTGATGCACAATTCCATGAGACATGAGAAATTTTGAGATATGAGAGGTACATAATTCAAGAGCATTATCAGACCATATGAACTTCACTCTAGCAGAATAAATATTTTTTATTTCAATAATGAAAGACTGGATAACAGACGCAGCATCAGACTTATTTTTAAGTAGAAAAACCCAACATAACCTAGAAAATTCATCAACAGCAACAAGATAAAACCTGTGTCCTTGAAGATCAGGGACACGACTAGGACCCCAAATATCAAAATGTAGCAGCTCAAACAGACCATGACAACTTGGACCTATACGACTCGGAAATGATGACCTGTGATGTTTGCCAAGTTGGCGTGCCTCACACTGAAAGTTAGACTTGGAAGAAATCTGTGGAAGAATATGGACCATCTTTTGCAACGGAAGATGGCCAAATCAAAGATGCCAAGTGTAGGGTGACACCGATCCAGCCCTCATAGAAGAGACACCAGCATAAGGAGATTGCACCAGTCTATAAAGACCCCCTTGCTCACAGCCAGTTCCAATCACTCTGCCCGTTAGGATGTCCTGAAACACAAGAGCAGATGGGTCAAATATGGCACGACAATGTAAATCTTTAGTGATTTGACTAATGGATAGTAGATTCATGGAAAAATCAGGAGCATAAAGAACGTTCTGAAGTCGTATCCCAGGGGTCAATTGCACCTCCCCCTGACCAGTAATGGGAGAATGTGTTCCGTCAGCAATTACCACGGAGCGTCCTGTCTGAGTCGCAATAAAATCATCCAATTGCTTTTTGACACCACATAAATGGTGAGATGCTCCTGAGTCCATAATACACTCTGATAGATCTGCTCTGTAACAACTAGTAAGTGCATATGTTGTACCTGAAGAGGATGCTGATGCTGAGCCGGCTATCTCTGAAGATCCTGAAGTACTAGCTGGTCCCTGACCAGGCATGATCTCCCGGAGTCTCGATACTAGCTCCTCAAACCTCTGATCCGTGACAAGGGAAGGACCCCCTTCCTGCTGAGCCTGCTCCGCCACACGTGCCGTGGTAGTAGGAAACCCATGCTTAGAATAGCATGTTTCCTCAGTGTGTCCAGTCCTACGACAGTAGGTGCACGGCTGTCTAGGAGGTCTGTTACCTCCTCCTCGACCACGACCAGCTCTACCTCTGAAATGGGAGTAGCCTCCTCTGCCGCGAGAAGAAGCCATGGTTGAAGGTGTCGGAACTCCACCATGAGATATGGAGAGCCTACTCAACCTGCGATAGGCCTCTTCCATAGGTGGTATGGTGGCATCTGTAAGAATATGTGCTCGGGCGGCATCATACTCCGGATCAAGGGCTGCAAGAAACACTCCAGTCATCACCGAGTCCCTGTATGCTTTGAGCTGCTCCGGTGTAGCTGTCAATGGAATGTACCTGTGTAGCTTCTCAAACATACCCCTCAGAGAGGTAAACAGGGTATGAAGAGGACGCCCGTTCTGCTTCGAGGTAAAGATATCATGCTAGAGTTGTAAGATCTTGGACTCGTTCTTTGCCGGAGAATACGTAGCTGCCAGGATATCCCACATAGCCTTCGCAGTGGGTTGACTCAGAATGTCGTTGGCTATTTCCATGGACACAGTACCGGATAGCCAAACACGCGCATAGGCATCGTCAGCCTCCCATGAGGCGTTAACCCCAGTCTTGTCAACAGGTTCCTCTTGTGTGAGGATATGCTTCTTGCCATTGCACTGCATAAGACTCATGAACTGCATGGCCCACAGTTCATAGTTCGTGCCATCCATCTTCACAATGGGTGCTGGACCTTTGAAGGCACCCAGAGATGGAAAATCTACCTTGTTGTCTGACATGATGACAACAATAACCTGTAACTGGGGTTACACAATCAGAAGACAATGTCTACTTGTACATAGACTCAAACCACAACTCCCTCCATACTCAGAGAAGCACGGCTAGGGCATATAGTGCACACACACATGACTTGCTTGCACTGGACTGCGTGCAGGCTTCGCGTCGCAAGGTGAAGAACCGCGCTACATGTACTGGACAACGCGCTCCAGGCGGGAGAACTGCAAGGTGAGGAACCGTGCCGCCTGGAGACTTCGACCTGGGAGGAACCTAATCGCGCGCCTGGAGAGAAGAACCTAATCGTGTGCCTGGAGAGAAGAACCGGTTAGGGCATATGCTTCGCGTCGCGCGCCTGGAGAGAGGAACCGCGCCGCCTGCCAAGCCTGGAGAGAGGAACCGCGCCTGGAGAGAGGAGCCTAATCGCGTCGCGCGCCGCCTGCGCGTTCAATCGAGCGCAAGGTGATCACACGTTGGCGTCGCCGCACGACCGCTGGCGCATAGGGCTAGCGCGCAGGGCTAGCTCGCGATGTTGGATCGGCGGTGGTGGGTCGGATGGCGGCGCCGATTTCGAGATAGAGAGAGAGAGAGAGAGAGAAAGGGCGACGTGTGGGGTAGGGTTAGGATTAGGGTTTCAAGAACTCCGGCCTAGGACTGTCGCTCCGATACCATGTTGAAAGGGAATGAACAAGATGATTTCCAGAAAACCCTAGAGCTCTCTTATATAGGAGAAAAGCTCTATGGGTAAATTAGATAAGACGGGATACGAAATTACTAAATAGCAAAAACTTATTCTAACAAGAACCAAGTCATTTTTTTCTATAAAGTTCAAGCTATAATATATCAGATCCAAGCCAGGGAGAACGGTCTCTGTTAGAGTAATTATGTTATTTGTCTTTCTAATTGTCCTTTTTCTGTAATTTACCCATAGAGCTTTTCTCCTATATAAGAGAGCTCTAGGGTTAGATGAAATTTTACCTCATTCATTCCCTTCAACATGGTATCAGAGCGACGGTCCTAGGCCGGAGTTCTTGAACCCTAACCCTACCCCACCCGCCACTCTTCTCTCTCTCCTTCTATCTCGAGATTGGCGCCACGCTCCTGTGCGCCATCGCCATCGCGCCCTGTGCGCGAGCCCTGTGCGCCTGCGCCATCGCCATCGCGCGCGAGCCCTCTGCGCCTCTGTGCCCATCGCCTGGCGATCAACGCGAGTCGCCCGCTCTCGCCCTAAGTCTCGCCTGAAGTCTGCAATCGCCATCGCTATCGCTATCCCTGATCTCAATCGCTATCGCCCGAAGTCTGTCTGCATCGGTCTCGCGCCTGCATCGGCCTGTCTGCATCGCTATCTCAATCGCTATCGCTATCCCTGTAGCGCATCGGCCTGTCTGCATCGGCCTGTAGCGCATCACATCGCCGAAGTCTCGCCCGAAGTCGCTATCGCTATCGGTCTGCATCGCCTGTAGCGCCATCGCATGAAGCCTGTAGCGCATATGCAAGAAGTCTGTAGCGTGCCTTTCGCCTGAAGCCTGAAGTGATATGCAAGAAGTCATGTGCAAGTCAGTGTGCCTGTGCAACTCAGCGTGCCTGTAGCGTGCCTTCCTCTGCAAGTCCTGTGCACGCAAGTCATGTGCGTGTGCACTATATGCCCTAGCCGTGCTTCCTTGAATGCACATGTTCTGTGTGCGTGCCCGCGTTGAGTCTATGTACGCATAGACATTGTCATCTGATTGTGTAACCGCAGTTACAGGTTATTGTTGTCGTCATGTCAAACAACAAGGTAGACTTTCCATCTCTGGGTGCCTTCAAAGGTCCAGCACCCGTTGTGAAGATGGATGGCACGAACTATGAACTGTGGGCCATGCAGTTCATGAGTCTGATGCAGTGCAATGGCAAGAAGCATATCCTCACACAAGAGGAACCGGTTGACAAGACTGGGGTTAACGCCTCATGGGAGGCTGACGATGCTTATGCGCGTGTTTGGCTATCCGGTACTGTGTCCATGGAAATAGCCAACGACATTCTGAGTCAACCCACTGCGAAGGCTATGTGGGATATCCTGGCAGCCACGTATTCTCCGGCGAAGAACGAGTCCAAGATCTTACAACTCCAGCATGATATCTTAACCTCGAAGCAGAACGGGCATCCTCTTCATACCCTGTACACCTCTTTGAGGGGTATGTTTGAGAAGCTACACGGGTACATTCCATTGACAGCTACACCAGAGCAGCTCAAAGCATACAGGGACTCGGTGATAACTGGGGTGTTTCTAGCAGCCCTTGATCCGGAGTATGATGCCGCCCGAGCACAGATTCTTACAGATGCCACCATACCGCCTATGGAAGAGGCCTATCGCAGATTGAGTAGACTCTCCATATCTCATGGTGGAGTTCCGACACCTTCAGCCATGGCTTCTTCTCGCGGCAGAGGAGGCTACTCCCATTTCAGAGGTAGAGGTGGTCGTGGTCGAGGAGGAGGTAACAGACCTCCTAGACAACCGTGCACCTACTGTCGCAGGACTGGACACACTGAGGAAACATGCTATTCTAAGCATGGGTTTCCCACTACTATGGCACGTGTGGCGGAGCAGGCTCAGCAGGAAGGGGGTCCTTCCCTAGTCACGGATCAGAGGTTTGAGGAGCTAGTATCGAGACTCCGGGAGATCATACCCAGCCAGGGACCAGCGAGTACTTCAGGATCTTCAGAGATATCCGGCTCAGCATCAGCATCCTCTTCAGGTACAACGTATGCACTTACTAGTTGTTACAGAGCTGATCTATCAGAGTGGATTATGGACTCAGGAGCATCTCACCATTTATGTGGTGACAAAAAGCAATTGGATGATTTTGTTGCGACTCAGACAGGACGCTCCGTGGTAATTGCTGACGGAACACATTCTCCCATTACTGGTCAGGGGGAGGTGCAATTGACCCCTGGGATACGACTTCAGAACGTTCTTTATGCTCCTGATTTTTCCATGAATCTACTATCCATTAGTCAAATCACTAAAGATTTACATTGTCGTGCCATATTTGACCCATCTGCTCTTGTGTTTCAGGATATCCTAACGGGCAGAGTGATTGGAACTGGCTGTGAGCAAGGGGGTCTTTATAGACTAATGCAATCTCCTTATGCTGGTGTCTCTTCTATGAGGGATGGATCGGTGTCACCCTACACGTGGCATCTTCGATTTGGCCATCTTCCGTTGCAAAAGATGGTCCATATTCTTCCACAGATTTCTCCCAAGTCTAATTTTCAGTGTGAGGCATGCCAACTTGGCAAACATCACAGGTCGTTATTTCCGAGTCGTATAGGTCCAAGTCGTCATGGTCTGTTTGAGCTGCTACATTTTGATATTTGGGGTCCCAGTCGTGTCCCTGATCTTCAAGGACACCGGTTTTATCTTGTTGTTGTTGATGAATTTTCTAGGTTATGTTGGGTTTTTCTACTTAAAAATAAGTCTGATGCTGCATCTGTTATCCAGTCTTTCATTATTGAAATAAAAAATATTTATTCTGCTAGAGTGAAGTTCATACGGTCTGATAATGCTCTTGAATTATGTAGCTCTCATATCTCAAAATTTCTCATGTCTCATGGAATTGTGCATCAGAAGTCATGTGCTTATACCTCCCAACAAAATGGGGTAGCTGAGAGGAAACATCGTCATTTGTTGGACATTACCAGGACCTTATTGATTCAGAGCCGTGCCCCTCACTCCTATTGGGGGGATGCGGTTCTAACTGCTTGTTATCTGGTCAACCGTATGCCTTCGTCAGTGTTAGGAGAGAAGATCCCGTTCTTGACTGCGTTTCCCGAGAAGGATCTTTTCTCCCTAACACCTCGCGTCTTTGGCTCCGTTGCATTTGTTCATTGCTTCTCTCCTGGTCTTGACAAGCTCTCTCCCAGAGCTGTCAAATGCATTTTTGTGGGTTATTCCAAAATCCAAAAAGGGTATCGGTGTTTTGATCCAGTTAAACGACGGTACCATGTTAGTGCTGATGTCACCTTCTTTGAATCCATTATGTATTTCTCTCCTACAGGTGACAGCCTCACTCACTCAGACGAAGGGGATGATATCTATGTGCCTCCTCCACCATCTATTCCATGCTCTACTCTGCCGCCACCACCACCACATCCTATACCACCACCACCTCCACCACCACCTTCTACTTTTTATCCTCAGGTCTATCAGCGCCGACCCTCTACTCATGTGCCTCCTCCATCATCCAGCACGCCCGAGGTATGTAATGAACATTTGAGTACTACTAATGGCACGGGTGATTTGCATACGCAGACAGATATACAGGGCACAGATGATACTACCACTACTCCAGTTGATGATCTTGATCTTCCTATTGCCCATAGAAGGCAAAAGCGTGCGCGGACAATGAATCCCAAATATGGGATGGACTTTGCATCACATGCATGTTTGGAGCGGTTGTCCCCAGAGTTTCGCAAGTTCGTCCTTGGGTTATCAGCAGTGGAAATCCCAAGGTCATATCAGGAGGCACTACAGAGCAGTCCATGGCGTTTAGCTATGGAAGAGGAGATGGCGGCGTTGCAGTCACGTGGTACGTGGAGTATTGTGCATCCTCCACCAGGTGCGTCAATAGTCGGAAGCAAATAGGTTTTTACTGTTAAGCATCGGGCTGATGGTACGGTTGATAGATATAAAGCCAGGTTGGTGGCTCGTGGGTTCACCCAAACATATGGGGTGGACTATCAGGAGACGTTTTCTCCAGTAGCCCGTCATTCTACCTTACGGATTCTCATTGCAGTTGCTATTGTCCGTGACTGGCCCCTGTTTCAGTTAGATGTCAAGAACGCTTTCTTGTATGGTGACTTGCAGGAAGAGGTCTATATGCAGCAGCCACCAGGGTTTGCTGCTGAGGGGGAGTCCAGTATGGTGTGCCGTCTTCATAAGGCCATATATGGCCTGAAGCAGAGTCCACGGGCTTGGTTTCAGAAGCTCTCGGAGTTGATTGAATAGAAGGGCTTCGTCAGATCTACAGCAGATCATACTCTCTTTGTAAAGAGAGACCAGCAAGGTATTGTGATCATCTTAGTGTATGTTGATGATATTGTTATCACTGGTAGTAATAAGCAGGGCATTCAAGCAGCCAAGGATTTTCTTAGTGAGCAGTTTGTTACGAAGGATCTGGGTACACTTCGTTACTTTTTGGGATTGGAGTTTGCAAGAAATGAGCAAGGCATGGTAATGACACAAAGGAAGTATGTTACTGATCTGTTATCTGAAACAGGAATGGCAGGATGCAGACCAGCTACTAATCTTATGGATCCTAATGTTAAACTCTATGATGATGAATCTGAGGAGGTGGACAAGAGACGGTATAGAGAGCTTGTGGGGAAGTTGTTATATGTCACTATTACCCGACCAGATATATCCTTTGTTGTCAGTAGGGTAAGTCAATTTATGGAGCAACCCAGACAGGCTCACATGAATGCTGTTTTTATGATCTTGAGATATCTGAAGTCGTCTCCAGGTGCTGGTCTTCTGTTTAGGAAAGATACCTCTATATCTATCACAGGTTGTGCTGATGCAGACTATGCTGGGTGCCCTATTGATAGAAAATCCACTTCAGGCTTTATTGTATTTGTTGGCAGCTCACCAGTAGCATGGAAGAGTAAGAAACAAACTGTCGTGGTTCGATCCAGTGCAGAGTCAGAATATAGGGCAATGGCCCAAGGTAGTGCTGAGATGATGTGGGTTAAATCGGTTTTGACTGATTTAACTATTGAAGTACCTCTCCCTATGCATCTTAAATGTGATAATCAGGCAGCATTGTTCATAGCCAATAATCCAGCCTTCCATGAAAGGACAAAGCACATTGAAGTGGATTGTCATTATACACAGGACTTAATTCAAAAGGGGTTTATCTCAACTTCTTATGTATCATCAGGAGAGCAGATTGCAGACATGTTCACCAAGGCTCTTGCTAGAGGTCCTTTTCATCTACGTTGTTCCAAGCTGAGCATGTTAGATATATATGCTCCAGCTTGAGGGGGAGTGTTAGAGTAATTATGTTATTTATCTTTCTAATTGTCCTTTTTCTGTAATTTACCCATAGAGCTTTTCTCCTATATAAGAGAGCTCTAGGGTTAGATGAAATTTTACCTCATTCATTCCCTTCAACAGTCTCCACTACCGTCTCATAGAATGAAAATGCACCTATTAAATAACGGATATGTCGATATTAAAATGACTTGTAATTGGATCCTTGTGCTTATTTGTGCGCATGTGCATGCATATGTGGGTGTGTGCACGTGTATGTAGGGAAATCTTCAAGGGGCAATGGGACGTTTCCAAGTTAGGAAAGACAACGTCAATTTGGATATATCCAGTATATTCTACAAGTTGATTAGCCATAAACTCAATAAAGAAGCATTAGCATTACATTTATATAGATTCGTTAAATAGAATTACATAATATTTTCATGTAGGACGAAAACATTAGTTACAAATAGTGTGTGTGTGCACATGCACGTGCGTGCGCACGTGTGCATGCGTGTTTCTGGGTATGGGTGTGCACATGTTGGTTTGTGCGCGCACGTGTGTGTGGGTGTGCGTGTGGGTGTGTATCTGTGCGTGTATGCGTGCGTGGGTGCGTGTGAGTGTGGGTGTGTATGTTTGGGTGTGTGTGGGTGGGTGTGGGTGTGGGTGTGCATGCATGTGTCTATGTGTGTGTTACATGTGTGTGTGTTTGCACATAAATACATACATTTACATATATGTATGTATGTATAGACATACACTTACATACAAACATTTACATTATATATACATTATGTATATGCATGTATAAACATATACATATATACATACATATGTACATATATATAATAATTATATATAATTGTTATATATCCAAGAATGGACTGGAACGATTTGAAGTATGTTTCATGCATCGTTACTATCAATAGTATACCCAGCTATTTCTCTACATCTGCACATGCTCGCTTTGGGCCCATAGCACGAGGTTTTGTAGAAGGAGATTGCATTGAAAGGAGCAAGAGTTAGAAGTACGTTTAAACCTTTAACGATGGTTCTAGTTTCCCGGCAAGAGCTAAGAGGAAAGTGGTTTTGCCAGATCCTGGAGGACCTAGAAGTAAAGTCGTCCTGTTTTGTACACCAATGAAACTCCAATTAGATATATTTCTTTCAGATCTAATCAAAAGAGGAGAGGAAATGGATTAACGGGCAATATTCATTTCTTACCTAGAAGGCTTGATTATGCCATTCAGATTGTGAAGAATAGAAATAGGCATCTTCCTACTAGGAACGATGTGAAAAAAATTTAGAAATTCCTGACAGGAATTACCAGAAACAAACGTGAAGATTGTGATATCAAAACAATGAATTCAACGATGATATAAAGCTGATTTTTCTGCTAAATTTAACAAATCAAGTACCTCGATCTTGTTGACAAAGGCATTTAGGACAGTGGGAACTCCCCTTTTGCCAACATAAACATCTGACGAGACACTCAAATGCTCATATCTTACTTCAATGGTTGGGCTCTCAATTCCCACACTGTAAAATGGCAGCTAAGAAGTCAAACCATAGATGTTTGTCATCAAAGCCAGCTTACAGTAAATTCTAGCAAACATGGGGAAATCTTACCGTTCCATCCGATTCTTGAGCTTCCACAAGAACTTCTCATTGTCCTTCTCAGCAACACCAATCAATCTTTCCAGCAACATCTTCCTCTCCTCTTGCTCAAGACCTTGGATGTTGATCTCCTTGATTTCGCCAGCCTTGTCTCTGAGTATTCCCTTCTGCAGTCGCTCAAATGTAGGCAGTCGTTCGATGGCTGATGGCTGCCCACTTTAGTCTCTCCACTTCATCTTCTCTTCGAGAAGATCGTGACAAGCCATCATTCGAAAGATTAGTCCATAGCGAGGCGCTCCTCCTGAAGCTCTCCCTAAGTACACCAAATTCTTCCATCTTTCTTGTTGATCACTGGAGATGAAGATAGTCTGCAGGGAGGAAAACTTCCATCTTTCAAACATAACTACAAGGAGAGAAAAAATGAGCAAAGGCAGCGCCATACAAGCCATGTTTGATAACTACCTGCACAGCCAGACAGCACTGCGAGCAGCTTGAAAGTCTATTGTAATTGGTCGGAAATTGCAAATTGGCACTGTACTTAACAATATCACGAAATACTTCTGCCATAATTCTCCATTTTGACTCTTTCTGATCTTGAGGCAGCTCTATTTGGGCTGCCACCTTCCCGATCAGCACTTCATTATCGACATGTATTACCACACAACAAGAACACCCCAGAGACACGAACTGATACTCAATTGTTCATATATGCGAAGCATCCATACCGTCAACATATGCAATCCACATGGACCCACTTGTTCTAACAGCAATCGCAGGTCGAAGAAATGTAAATGGCACCATAAAATAGAGTAAAACTCCTAGTAAAAAAAAGACAAACATGTGCTCGGCATTTCATCAGTAACTTGGCGTGCACGAACAAGCAAGAACAGCGCATGCAGTCACCCACTACTCTCGCGAGTCTCATTAATGACTGGTGTGGCCGACACTCATCATGGAAATCCCAAGGAAATCTGAAGACTATTGGAAAACGAAGGTCATCGGCATGGTGTGATGGAGATCGAGCTACGTGGTCGTTTGCTGAAGTCATCACGCACGAGAGCAGACGGGGACTTGTTAATGTCAAATTTTCAATGGCTCGACATCTTATCTCATGTTGGCCGTCCAAATTGATCATGTCCTTATACAAGGTCAACTATACTTCAATCTGGTTATTTTACGCCTAGGACCTTCTAAATATTACCATTAGCACTTGTGTCCCTTTCTGCTTCAAAATTTACAAGGTCACTCCTGTAAAACATCTTTGTTAACACTTGTATCTCTACCGTTAGGAATGATGCTCAAAGAGGATTACAAAATTATATAAATCAAATCCGTGAGCTATACTAGACTATTTTTTCTCATTTTCTTCTTCATCTTCTCCATCCATCGCACGATTGTCATTGTACATGGCCAACGGGCTCAGAGCATGCCCGTCCAGCCTGTTCATGGGCCGAGCTTGGGTTAGATATTTGGGCATGGGTCGGCTCGGTCTGCAAAAAATAAAAAATATATATAAATATAAGCTGAATAATACATTTAGTAATATGGTACGCTTCAAGTTTTTCATATATGATACTAGTTTTAAATAAAATTTAATAGTTTACATGTCAAGTAACATGTAAATTACTTATATTAGTTATATAAAGTATAAATGGTATTAATAAAATCATTTATATATATTAAATATCATTAAAAAATCAATAGAAAAAGAATGAAATGGGTCATGGGCCGACCCATGACAGGCTTTGGACAGAGGTTTTTGAACTTCGACCCGTTCGACCTGACCCATGGGCCGACCCACCCCGCATTTTGGCCATGTCTACTTATCATCCCCTAAGCTCGCAGCAAAGCCCAGTCCCATGGGATCCAATCTTTCACCTCCTTACACCTACGAGACAGAGGGTGAGGAAGCGCAGAGAAGTTACAAGAAGATATTTTCAATCATTACTGACGCACATAGATTAATGGTATTACAACAAAATATATTGAAGCGAATAATTTAAATATTTGTCGTCATGTCTTTTGATGTTGCATATATAACAAATGATGTTATTAATCGTTGCAAAATAACCTTTTGGTCTTGTATTTCGCGCTAAAGGCTCAAACAACGAAAGGCTTTTTTGTTAGAAATTATACTAATCGTTGTTGATATAGCAACATTTAGAAGAAATTGTCTAAGGATGACCATATTATTCGATTCGTTTCGAACAATATAATAAGAAATATAATCAAGTAAAGAATAAGATTAATTGCTATATATATCTATGAAACTGATGACAAAAATAATTTATAAATCAATCTACAAGTGTTTATAGAGATGTTTTATAACAATAATCATGTGATTATGAAATAAGCAGGGATAAAAGTACTATTGGTAAAAATCCCAAGGGACAAAGTGTTATTGACAAGTATAAGAATCCCTTGATTTTAATTTACCCATAAACAAGGAAATCAACCTCTCATAAACTCGACTAAGACATAGATATAAAGAGTGTATTACCTAAGGGCCCATTCGGTAGGAGAATAAGCAGGAATAAGGATGGGGAATAAGGGGAATAATGATCTATTCTCCGTTTGGCTGGAGATAAGAATAAGGAGAATAAGGTGAAATAAAGGTAGGTAAGGTGGGATAAAGATAGGAATAAGAGTGAAATAAGATGAAATAATGGGGAATAGTCGTACCACGGGGAAGCGTGTTGGGGGCTTATTCCCCTTATTCCATTCCTCCTTATACGATTTCGGAGTTTTGTATTTTAAGAAAAAAAAGTACTGCTTTAAATGAACGAATTCTGCTCTGGCAGACAATATCTTTTTTCCGCGTTTAAAACGTTTTTTATTGGAAATTGAGTCTGACTACGACATTGATATTGGAACTTTAATATCGAGGCAAGATGTAAAGATTTATCAACGACTATATGGGAATGCATTAGTTGATTTAGATTTTCATACGGTGTTATTAAATTTTTATTTGCGGATATCACTTTGAGCTAAGCTTCTATTATCATTAATCAGCATAGAAAAGATACCGAGTTGTCATTTTTTTCTAGAATGTTATTGTTATGTTTGCATATAACTTGAAAGAATCCAACTATGAGGGGTATCTGTAAAACTATTATTTTATAATGTTAATTTTTTATTCTACCATACCTCCAACACAACCCCTACAGATGTCATCTCTTCTGCCTACATCCTCTTCATCACGTGTTTCGCAAGATGTATCTTCATTGTGTCGACCGCCTCATGATTATGCTATCTTTGCTAGCAATTACCCTTGAATCAGTTCCATTGTATAAGCGATTGACCATGAATATGTGGAGATGAACTATGAAGCCATGCACTCCTATATAATATGGGATAAATCATGCAAAATGTCGCTCGTTGAATACATGATTTGGAGGAGGACATAAAACAAGCACATGGATCCATCAAGACATCCATTATATCGACCAATCATAACAAATCTTCAACTCATTAACGTCATAAATATTCATATTGACACATTGTGAATTATGAGTACATGTGATTGCGCTATTTGTCATATCAATGTGCGTGTGCATTTACTATGACTAAACTTCTCGTGCATGTATGACAATAAAACTATGTAAAAACTTATATATACACCGACACACCCATTTATCTTAAGACATTTGAAACATAAGTAGAAAAAAAATCAATTTTTACAGTGATTTCCAACGATATGTCGGCGAAACTTTCCTTTCCTTTCGGCTTAGCATGACGACACCAATATCGATATTTGAGGCCATTGATTACCATCTACTGCATTTTTACTTATTGATGGTTAAGCTTTGTCTATCCCTTCCTCAACTACCACCTACTAAGGTCAACTAGTTGCAAAACACTACCAGAGTTGTTCCTATCTTTCGATAACTTACACTCAAAATTCATTTTTTATATAGTTCATATCGATACTTTGCGTCCTAGTTGTTATCATAATCACTGAGGTTTTTAGATACACCTTGTTGTTGATGATTTTTTTTATGTCTTTCAATAAGCATGATGTTGCATCAATCGGAATTGTTTGTTAAATAAAAACTTAGTTAGGTGAATATGTGAAGATTTTTCATAAGAGCAATGCCCTTCAGCTGTGCCCTTCAGACTACTTATGATCATACTTCTAAGTAGAATGGGGCCATTCAACATATGATGTGATGCTCCACAGGATCCAGATACTTGACAACTCTTTTCGTGCGCATAGATTTCACATTTGAAACATAACAAACATAGGAGAGATGTAAAAGAAAGGAAATATCGCATATTCATATATATATATATATAGAGAGAGAGAGAGAGTTTAATGGGACTGCCCCTTGCGGGCAGCCAACAATGGTTGCCCCCCGCGCCATTTTCGGCACTTTTTTTTTAAATATCACCATGTATATTCATCCTATATCCTCCTATATATTCCATTCGAATTTCGTCAGAAACAGAGACTCCTACGGCCTCCATCGAGATGGTGTCGATTTAAAAAATCATGTTACCGTTAAAAAATGACTGTCTCGATGGAGGCCGTAGGAGTCTCTGTTTCTGACGAAATTCGAATGGCATATAGGAGGGATATAGGGATGAATATACATGATGATATTTTTCAAAAAATAAAGATAAAAAAAGCGCCGAAAATGGCGCGGGGGCAGCCACGTTGGCTGCCCGCAAGGGGCAGTCCCATTAAACTCATATATATATAGGGAAAAAGGAGCCTACACACAGGGGTGTAGATTACCTACACCTGACTCATTTTTTCTTTATTTTTTGATTTTTTTGAAATGAAATCTTGAGGAAATTAGATCACTATATACCACCATGGTGTCATTCAAAATTTAACTTAATTCGAGATTCCTATCATCTCCATCAAGACATCCAAATTTTAACAGTCTCAGAATTGCTGAAATTGACCCGTTTAGATGAACATGTTAGAAATGTTTGTTTTGCATGTAACTTGAAACATATGTTCCCCTCAATATATTAAGCAAATCCCCCCTAAGGTTTCCTTCAAAAACTCCAAAAATAATGAAAAAAAGGCTGGGTGTAGGTAGTTACCTACACCCTTGGGTGTAGGCTCCCAGCTCATATATATATATATATATATATATATATATATATATATATAGGGAAATTATCCAATGAGCCCTGTGCCCATTTGAGATGAGATGAGCCCACTCATTTTTTTACCATTATTTCCTATCTTTTTGAGCTTAATAGGTATTTGTTTACAAGCATTATATCATATTCTTACTACTAGTAACTATTTTCAAGAAAAAAATCTTAAACTCATACAAAAATGATTGTATTATTATTTGTATTACTAGTCTCATTTTTATTCTTACTAATGACCATTTCTTATGAATCTAAGATCTTCTTTATATAAAATAGTTACTAATAGTAAGAATATGATATAACAACTGTAAATAAATAAGCATTGAACTCAAAATGATGGAAAATATTGGTAAAATATGAGTGGGCTCATCTCATCTCAAATGGGCACAGGGCCCATTGGATAAGCCCCCCCCTATATATATATATATATATATATATATATATATATATATATATATATATATATATATATATATATGAGAAACTTCAAATGAGGCGGGGTCTCACCGCTTTTATGGTGAGCCATCCATCATCATCCATTTATTTTTAATCGCATGGTTGTAATTAATGATGTTTTAATTACAATATTTAAATGATCGAAAACCCATTTTGGTCTTTTTGTCACATTCTAAATATAGAATGTGACAGCTATATTGCCTAATATCTCTCTTGATTAATCAATTGCAGCGACGGTGGTGCCCCCCCTCCTCTCTCGATCGTTCAAGGGTTCCTTCTCATCATGCGTTCTTCACAGCAAAGAGACCAAACAGGGGGCCGACGCCGCCAATCGGTGGAGGGCGCTGGGTGCGGCGCACGTGGACGTCAGAGGCGGCGCTCGGGAGCTCCGCCCGCAACGGAGGGGAGGCGGTGAAGGAGGGGCAGCAACGGGCCGGCTCTGGGCAGTTCTGGATCGGCCGCGCGACGGCGTGGTGGGCTTGGAGGAGGGTGTCGGGGCTGCGCTAGGCGAGGAGGATGCCTCGCTAGCTCAGGCGTCGGATGGGAGGAGCGCGCACGGCGCGCGCAGCGGCGCACGCGCGGGGGCGCGGCTGGCTTGGAGGAGGGCGTCGGGGATGCGCTGGGCGAGGAGGACATGCTGGCGGCCGCTCCGCCTTGAGGTGCTGCGGGCTCAGGGCGGTTGGACGGATTCGGCGGCTGGATGGCGCACGCGGATGATGGTGGCTCCCGTCGGCCCCGCTCTCCGTCAGGCCACGTTCAGCATGCGTTTCCTCCAACGCGGCACCTCACCGTTGACTCTGAAGCGTCGAGATGTGCGTGGAGGAGGGTCGTTAGCTTTTTTTACAAATCGTGGTTTTTTTACAAGGAATGATTTATGCAAAAATTGAATTTTTTTTCACAATATCATGTCATTTTTTTACATGTTTTCAATATCTAACAGTGTTCAGATACTCTTACAAGGGAGGGAGATTCAGTTGCATTATCGTATAACAATTTTATTTAACTGATATTCAGATTTATATATTTACGTACTTTTTTTACAAATCTCAATGTTTTTTCTCTATTTTACAGGACTCGAAAACATGTATGGCAATTGAACTTTAACGCAAATGGAAAACATGCGTGAATTTTACAAAGGAGGGGGATTCAGTTACAAAGATTCACGGTTTTTTACAAAACAAACATACACAATCACAAAAAAGTTGAAGTTTACAAAGAGGAAAAATACTCTTAAAAAAACTCGCTGGAATTACAAAATGAATGCACATATTTACAAAACTGATACAACCATTTACAAAATGAAATTACAGTAATAAAGTGAAATCATTAAATGAAATTTTTACAAAGAGTAAAATATAATTTACAAAAACTCGTTGTAATTTACAAAGCTGTGGTTGATTTCAGGTCGTTTGAAACAAAATCGGAAATTAACCAATAAAGGTATTTATGAAAATACCAAATCGAGAAAAGTTCAGAATGGAAATTTGAAACCAATAAATGAAACTTGAAATTAATGAAATCACTTTGACGAAAATGCCCTTTTTGATGAGGTTTTTGATGCAACCGTCAGATTGAGATCTGACGAATCTGCTCGATGGCTCACCACAATATTGGTGAGACTCCACCTCATTTGAAGTGCATAGGAGAAACTTCAAATGAGGCGGGATCTCACCATATATATGGTGAGCCACCCTCAATTTAGGCATCTTTTTAATATATTTTACAATTCTTGTTTCATATATATATAATAATAAATATTAACACAACATGTATAGCGAAATAAAATTATGAAAATATTATTATAATGGATGGAAATATTGATTTGAATTTAGATGCTATATTTTACAAAATTCATTTTTTTACAATGTGCAGTTTATATTTTACAAAACTGTTACAGATCTTTTACTAAATTCGCAGTGGCTTTTACAATTTCAGAAAAGCCCACACCTCATTTGAAAGGTCCCCTATATATATAGGGCATGGAGCCTGCACCCTGGGGTGTAGGAAACTCCTTGCACCCACCTCATTTTTCGACAATTTTTTTTATTTTTTTTGAAATAAAAGTTGGGGGAATTTACTTAATATGTTAAGGGGAATATGTACTTCAAGTTTCATGCAAAATAAACATTCCTAACATGTTCATCTAGACAGGGTCGGTTTCAGTAATTCTGAGACCGTTAAAATTTGGTAGTCTTGATGGAGATGATAGAAGTCTCGAATTAAGTTGAATTTGGAATGACAACATGGTGATACATGGTGATTTAAATCCCCCAAGGATTTTTTTTCAAAAAAATCAAACAATAATTAAAAATTAGACCGGGTGTAGGGAGTTACCTGCACCCGCCGAGGTAGGCTCCTTTTTCCCATATATATATATATATATATATATATATATATATATATATATATATATATATATATAACAAACATAGGAGAGAAGTAAAAGAAAGGAAATGTTGCCCCCTTGGTGCAAGCACGTAAAGTTACATGCACCTTGGTGCAAGCTCCCCGTCCTCATATATATATATATGAGGTTAATGGGGTTGCCCCCTTGTTGGCTGCCCCCATGCTATTTTCGGTGTTTTTTTATTTTTATTTTTTTCAAAAAATATCACCGTGTATATTAATCCCTATATCCCTCCTATATGCCATTCGAATTTTGTCAGAAACAGAGACTCCTAGGGCCTCCATCCAGACAGTCATTTTTTAACGGTAACAAGAATTTTTTAATCAACACCATCTCGATGGAGGCCGTAGGAGTCTCTGTTTCTGATGAAATTCGAATGACATATAGGAGGTATATAGGGATGAATATGCATGGTGATATTTTTCGAAAAAAAATAAAAAAAACACCAAAATAAGGGGGCGGGGCAACCCCACTAAATCATATATATATGGGGTTGATGGGGTTGCCCCCTGGGGGTAGCCAACATGGCTGCCCCGCATCATTTTTTGGCAAAATTTTTTATTTTTTTTGAAAAATATTGCCATGTATACTCATCCCTATATCCATCCTATATGCCATTCGAATTTCGTCGGAAACAGAGACTCCTACGGCCTTCATCCAGACATGGTCGATTTAAAAAATACTGCGACCGTTAAAAAAATAACGTATGGATGGAGGTCATAGGAGTCTCTGTTTCTGAAGAAATTTGAATGTCATATAGGAGGGTTATATGGATGAATATACTTAGTGATATTTTTCCAAAAAAATAAAAAAATTTGTGAAAAATGGGGTGGGGACAGTCATGTTGGTTGTCCATAGGGGGCAACCCCATTTTCCCGTATATATATATATATGGGTAAAATGTGTATGCCCCCTAGAGAGAGCTAACTTAGCCCCCCCCCCCCTCCGCCCCATTTTTCGCGTGTTTTTTTATTTTATTTTTTTTGAAAATAAAAAATATGTAAATTAATTATTATATCTCTATATTATGTCATTCAAATTTCATGCAAAACAGAGACTCCTACGACCTCCATCCAGACAGGGTCGATTTAAAAAAAATCATGAGACCGTTAAAAAATGTCTGTCTGGATGGATGCCGTAGGAGTCTCTGTTTCACACGAAATTTTAATGACATAATATGGGGATATAGTGATGAATATTCACGGAAAAAATTCAAAAAAATAAAAAAATGAAGAAAATAGGGCGGGGGGAGCTAAGTTAGCTCCCCCTAGGGGCAATCCCATTTTCCTCTCTCTCTCTCTCTCTCTCTCTCTCTATATATATATATAGAGAGAGAGAGAGATAGAGAAGGGAGTATGCAGCCTGATGCATGTAATTTTACATGCACCGGGGCTTATATCTCCCACATTTTTTTATTTTTTGGGAAAATGTCACTGTATATATTCATCTATATATCCCTCCAATATGTCATTTGAATTTCGTCAGAAACAGAGACTCCTATGTCCTCCATTTTGAACAAATAATTTTAACGGTCTTAGAATTGCTGTAATCGACTTGTTTTAGATGGAGGGCATAAGAATCTCTGTTTCTGACGAAAATCGAATGACATCTTGGAGGGATATATAGATGAATATACACGGTGGAGGATGGGGAGTATGCACCCTGGGCATGTAATTTTACATGCACCGGGGCTTATATCTCCCACATTTTTATTTTTTTGGGAAAATATCACCGTGTATATTCATCTATATATCCCTCCAATATGTCATTCGAATTTCATCAGAAACAGAGACTCATATGCCCTCCATCTATAACAGGTCGATTACATCAATTCTAAGACCGTTAAAATTATCTGTTCTAGATGGAGGGCATATGAGTCTCTGTTTCTGACGAAATTCAAATGGCATATTGGAGGGATATATATGAATATATATGGTAATATTTTCCCAAAAAATAAAAGCATGTGGGAGATATAAGCCCCTATTCATATAAAATTACATGCACTAGGGTGCATACTCCCTTTTCTCTCCATATATATGTTGCGATCTGACAGTTAGATCGCCTTTATGATGTGCAACTTTATGAGTCTGTTCGTGGATTCAATCACACACGTGTAGTACCATTTTCCCACATCCATCTTTTTATCACTTGACTTATAACTTAGTTAATCTCTTTATACATGCAAATTAGTATCGGGATCCAATAATGCAGTCAATATTATTCGATTTACCAAGTACTGATCCTATGAGAACGAGAGAATCGGTTTGGGTAGCGAAGGGGGAGAAGGTCTATGTGGGTTTGTGTGTACTTGTGAGCGTAGTGAAAGATGTGGTTCCCTTCCGATTCTGTGCATGGCGACTTTTGTGTTGTGTCATATGTTTTTAGGGTGTGTCGGTGTTGTTCTAGACTTCTGGTGCCCTAACTCATGCCCTACGCCACTAAGGTCTTTTACTAGTGGGTCGCGAACTTGGTTGGTCCACTGTATCATGTTCTTACATGGAGTTCATTTACCGTCCCTACTCGTTGGAGTTATCACAGTGTGGAGAGTTGTTCATGTTTGTTCACACTCGTCTATGATGTCTTAGTGTGGAGAGTAGTCCCTTCACAACCGTGCATATTTCTACCATTGTGTGGGGTTTCCTTATGAAGAGAGGTAGGGTCTGAGTTGAGAGTTGCCACAGTTGCGAGATGGTAGGTTCACACGTAGTGTTTCGTTTATACATTTTTAATGTATGCTTTTACAATTACTGCTTTTAGAATCATATGAGCCTTGGCTCATAACGTACCTATTTGTGTCGATCCAATAAGTTTGCAGGACCCACCACAACAATAGCAATAGTGTTGTTGTGTGGTTTTCAAAGAAGTACTTGCACTAAACAAGGTGCTTCATGTTCGGCAGAGTTATTGTGTTCAGCTCTTTACTTTATGTTGTAATTTTTAGACACTTTGTTGGAGATCGATACCATATTGATTATATCTCTATGGACATGGATATTGGATATGTACTTGATGGTAGAAAATGCAAATGAATATATATATATATATAGGATTTTTATCCAGAGGGCACTGTGCCCATTTGAGATAAAATGGGCCCTTCTTCTGCACCGTTAGATTAAATCATGCAATCCCATGATTATAGGAACCGCATTTGTAACCGCCTTTTTGGTAAATATGAAAATTAATTATGTTTCTTAATTAGGAAAAGAGACATTCATTCTCGCGTGAATCACTATCGAGGAAAAAAACCATTTTTTCTCAATCGAGAGAGCATCCATCGATTGTTAATACGCAATTTCTCATTCGAGAGAGCATCCATCGATTGTTAACACACAATCTGGAACCAAAGGTATTTTGATTTGTATTTTATAATTTTTACATGTTTTTCGATACATGTTTTTCGTTGCTAATATATTTAATAGGTTCATGCATGGATCATTCGCGAGTAGTTTACGATCTTGATATATCAGATTCAACTATGAAAGACGACTTTGTTCATGGTTCAGAGAGTGAAGATTATTTATGTGAAAGCGATGTTGAAGGCAATCTTTTCGATCTTATTGATGTCAACAAGAACTCTGAAAAAATAGGTATTATTTATTTTTTTGTAATCATATGAATTTTATTTTTCAAGTTTTTCATTGCATCATTGAAATTTCTAATATCGTAGCATCATCAAAATTATGTAAGCTCTAGTATTATATAAGCATCTTTAATTATCTGTAAGATCTCAGAGGACACTTGTAATATTTGCTAAAGAATCAGTAAGCTCTTATGTAATATATGTAAGTATCATTAAGTTATATAATGACTCATGTAATATTTGCAAAAGAATCAGTAAGCTCTATTGTAACACATGTAAGTATCAGTAAGCTATATTATGACACAAGTAATATTTTCATAATCAGTAGTAATATTTGCAGAAGAATCAGTAAGCTCTATTGTATCACGTGTAAGTATCAGTATGCTTTATTATGACACAAGTAATATTTTCAAATTCAACAGTAACATTTGCAAAAGAATAGGTAAGCTATTATGTTTCATATGTAAGTATCAGTAAGTTATATAATGACACAAGTAATATTATCAAACTCATTAGTAATAATTGCAAAAGAATACGTAAGATCTTATGTTGTGTATGCAAGTATCATTAAGTTATATAATGACGCAAGTAATATTGCCAGAATTAATAGCAAGTTTTTAAGTAGCACATGTAAGTACCTTGTAGTACATGTAAGTAGCATATATAAGTATCATTAATTATCAGTATCAATATCAACAGTATGTTATTATGAATCAACTTTAACTAACAAATGTAAGTATCATTCACTTAAAGCATCAGTAATTTCTTATGTGTCATATGTATCAGTAAGTTATTATCTGACAATAGTAATATTATCAAAAACAACAGTAAGTTCTTTTGTATCATTTGTAAGTATCAGTAACCTATACCACATTATATGTAGCTATTGTAAGCCTATGTAAGTAATCGTGAATAGGATTTAGTAAAATTTTAATTTAAGGTGTTATGAAAGCTTAAATATACTGATACTTTCATACTGATACTTTCTTTATTGTTTATTCTTTTAGTCAATGATGAATATGAAAGCTTTAAAGATTTAAATGATGAAGATTCCCCTATATCAGCTGTAGATCTTGCTATTATTCCTCGTGAGGGTCTTTCTTTCTCAAACCTAAAGGAATGTGAAATGTTCTATGAGAAATATGTCATTGAACTTGGCTTTAATATTAGGAGGAGTAGTACCAAATATTGTTTTGATCGAAAAAACAAAGTTAAGAATCTTTCTTTCAAAAAATATGTTTGTTGGAAGGAAGGACAGTATGTTCAAAATACCAAAAAAAGGAAGATATCATCGAGCTTGACAGTGGTTGACGTAGAAGCTAATCTTGAGGGAATAGACAGCGAGGGTAGAAGATGTGGAATAAGCCGTTGTGGTTGTAAGGCAAAGTTGTGTGTGAAATTAAATCAGTTATCCAAACAGTGGGATGTGGTCTCATTCGTTGAGGAACATAACCATAAACTTGTTTCTCCAAGTAAGAAGAAGTACTTGAGACCGAATAGGAGAATAACTAAGGCCATAAAGAATTTACTAACTTCTATGTCTCAAGTTAACATCCCTACGGCCAAACAAATTGCTTTTTTGGACAAACAAAGTGGATCTGATGAACGTATTGGTTCTATAGCTAGAGACATATACAATTTGAAGCGTGATCAGAAGAAAGAAATTGAAGGTCATGATGCTGTTATGTTGTTGGAACATCTTGAATATTGCAAAAGCATTACACCTGATTTTTTTATGTGTACAAGCAAGATGAGGATTCGTGTTTAACTCATTGCATGTGGATAGATTCTTACTCTATGGAAGATTATAAATTGTTTGGAGATGCTGTTACATTTGATACAACATACGATACAAACAAGTATAAGCTCATTTTTGCTTATTTTTGTGGGGTTAACAACCATAACAAGACTGTATTCTTTTGCAATGCATTCTTAATGAATGAGACGAAGGAGTCCTTTGTATGGCTTTTTAAAAATTTTCTGATGGCTGTTAATGTCGCTCCCAAGTCAATTATTACTGATCAGTGCCCATCCATCAATGCTGCTATAAGAGAAGTTTTCCCCAATACCAAACATAGATATTGTGGTTGGTATGTTACAGCTAACATGAAGAAGAGGATTGGTTTAACAAAAAAAGCTGATATAGCAATTCCTTTATTGAATAAGATTATTTGGGGGTAAAAAGTGAAGAAGATTTTGAAGCTGAGTGGGACAAAATAGTTACAGAATGTAATTTAAAAAAAATAGATGGATTAATGTTATGTATCGTATCAGGAGGAAGTGGGTGCCTATTTACATGAGAAGATATTTTTTTGCTGAGATGAATACAACACAGAGGAGCGAGAGCATGAATTCATTCTTGACTAACCATGTCAATCAGCTGAATAGTTTATATGAGTTCATGACTAGATTTCAAACCGCAGTTGAAAGAATGAGAGAGCATGCTAATATGCTGGACAATGAAAATGAGAATAAAATTCCCAAGTTGGCTACGCAGTGGAGCATTGAAAAACAATTTTCTGAGCATTTCACAAAGACTTTGTTTTACATGGTTAAGACAGAGCTTTTGGAAGGTATTGAACTAAATGTGATTCCATTTCCTTCTGTTGATGATGTTATACAATTCAGAGTATATTGATGACGAGCCGAACGACTAAGGCAAAGGTATCTAGATGGTCGTTGTGACCTCGATCACTCAGCTATGTCAATCAAGAAAAATCAGACCACTAATATAAACAAAATCGATCAAAAACGCGAAAGGGGTCTCGCTATTGGATTAACCTGGTATAGCGACCAGGGTCGAACTCAAGGAGCATGGATTGGCCTTTCGGCCTACGAAGTAGTCAAAAGGAATAAAATAAAAGAACAAAATATTTTTAGTGGTTTTTAATTTATTTTATATTTTTTTGGATTTTTAATGTATTAAGAAAATAAGAAAAGTAAAGAAACACACACTTCAACAATTTATTAAAAACAATAAAATCAACCAAAAATTCAAACAAAAATATTTTTATGTATTTTATAATTTTTAGTGTTTTTGGTGAATTTTTGAGAATTTTCTGATGTTTATTTAATTTTCTAAAAATCAAAAAGTGACTGGAATAAAAGGTACTGTCCAGCCGAGCTAAAAAGGCCTAGATAAAATATTTAAAGCCCCCTAATTAGCTGGAAGGTAATTTTCCTGTAAAGGGAATTAATTAAGGAAAATTTAGACACCTATTTTATTATTTTTGGATTTTTGGCTTAATTATTAGAATTTTAATAAGATTTTAAGTGTTTTTCAATTTTTAGTGGTTTTCAATAATGAAAAATAACCAAAATTGGCTAGAAAATCAAACACAACAAAATAGACAGTCAACTAGTTTTTTGTAATTTTTAGACACTATTTAATATTTTTTTGTGATTTTTAAAGTTAGACAGTGGCAAAATTAAAGGTTTTTTATTTTCTAAAAATAACAAATGAAAACAAAAATGTCCTCAAAAATCCTCGAAAATTTTACACCATGGCAGGAGCCATGTGTCCAATTTTCGTTGGATTTGGAGGTAATTTGCTATTTTATTCAAAAATAAAGAGAGGGCACAGTGCACAGGGACCAAAGTGCAAATACCCGAGAGTCTGGGGGGTCTGGTGCAATTAACCCAGCAAAACACGCGCCACGCACGTGCCTGGGGTACTCAGGGACCCAAATGCAATAAAAATAAGTTCCAAGGACTTATTGGTAACAGGTACCAAAATTCCAAGGGCTTATCTGCAAAATACCCACAAATATCATGCACATGCTCAAATAAACCACGCACAGGGGTATAAGTGCAAATAAGTAAAAACTTTCATTCAACTAATAACAACCAGAACTACAAGGGCATGAAATGCAAAACACCTAGAAAATCACGTGTCGAAGCACGTGTCACATCACATACAGGGGCATCTCAGCAAATAAAAGCAAGTACCAGGGTCTCTATGCAAATAACCCTAAAACTAAACAACTAAACTCAATATTTACAAGATTAAAAACTAAATAAAAGAAAAGATAGGGCCTAAGGGTAAATTACCCTTTATTAAGGTGAACCGCTGGATGGTTGCCGCGTGTTGGATCGGATGGTCTGGATCGGGCGGCACTCCAGCGCTGAGCTTCTCAGGCTAATCCAACGGTCGGGGCCGAGCCACATGTAGATCTAACGGCTGGGATCAGACCTCCTCTGATCTGACGCTATCTGCAGCTCCACGAACGAACGGCCCGGATACGGTCTGGAGCTCTGAGGCTGATCTGACGGTCGCTGGAGGTCTTCGAAGAACAGGCGGCCGGCGAACTTCGCCGGCCCAGTACGCTCGCTCCGAGCCTCCCCTGCTGCGCCTGAGGATCGGAGAAGCTCCGGCGTGACGATGCGCAGCTGATGGTATACTCCGATGACCCAGCTGAGCTCAATAGAGCCCCGGCGAGGTCAGCGGAGGCGGAGCTCCTGGATGAATGACGAAGGACCTCAGATGGCCTTCGTTCGACCTGCTAAGCAATCCAGAAGACTCGCGGGTCGAGGGCAAACTGCCTTGACCCGGTTAGGCGAGGTGACGATGAACGGTGGGTCGAAATGGCGAGCTCCGGCGAAGGGGGTAGACGGAGGAGCTCGAATCCCAGCTCCTGTGCGAGCTGAGTTGGATGGGGATACAGAGAAGGTGCGCGGGAAGATGACGAGGGCTATGGCGATGCCCGATGATCGAATGGTGGTCGGAAGCGATGGGAATCGACGATGGACGGCGGCGGAGCGATTTGGGGGTAAATGAAAATCAGCGAAAAAGAAAGGCCTACAAGGTCACCTGGGTGGACGAAGAGACTGGGGAGGAGCTGGGGAAGCACCTGGTCGTTGCCTCGAGGAGCGTCTCCCTCCGAGGCTCGGTGCTCACGCTGGTGGCGGAGCAACGGCGGCTGTGCTCGCCAGATCGATGGTCTCTCTTCCTCTCCTCGCTTCGACAGAACCGGGCACGAGCTGTCACTCTCGCGCACTCACTGGAGCTCACAGGTGAAGGATTCGAATGGCCAAAGATAGGGAATTAGGGTGGCGAAGCTCGGCTTTATACGTGGGGGTGATCCGGAAAGAATCGCGCGGGTAGGGAAATCAGGAGCGCGGATCTCGATGCGGTGGCTCCGGCGAGGGTCTCGGGTGTATCGCGAAGAAGTCGGACCCGGGGTTTGGTGAAATGGGTGTCGGATCAAGCGGGTAGAAAAGGGAGAAATCGGGTCCGTCACCCAGATCCGAGATGGGGTGGTCCTGGGGGGGGAGTTGACCGGGCGGTCAATACTCCCAGGACCCAATAGGAACAGGCCACGTGGATATTATTTGGAAGTGACATAACAGATGCCAAATGGCCGAATTTGTAAAAAGTTAAAACATGAAATATTTTTATTTTATTTTTTTCTATTTTTTTGTGATTTTTAATAAATTTTTAGAAATAAAAATAAGGTACTTACATTATATAGCTATATATAGGTATATGTACAATATAGGCTTTTTAATTTTTTATTTTTAATTGTTATTTTTATGCAATTTTATTCCTATTTTATATTTTATTTATTTTCACTATAAAATAAGGAATAAAAAGGTATTTTTATTTGATTTTTATTATTTATATATATAGGTAAAATAAATACATATATACATTTATGTACATGGTATATTTACAATATGTTTTTGTGTTTTTAATTTTGTTATTTTTATTTGGTTTTTGTTTTGATAGTTTTTATTTTATTTATTTACATCATATAACATAGAATATTTACAAAAATTATAAAGATTAGTTTTATTATTTATAAGGCTAAATAAATATGTAGGTGAGTCTATGTACAATGTGAAAGTGATATTTTTGTTCTTTTTGATTTTTTTCTCTTTTTATCTTGTTTTTATACTTATAAATATGTACAAGTATTTACAAGCATATTTTGGGCTATTTTTGTGAGGAAAAAATATTTTTATTTATTTACATAAATATTTACACATGAGCCCCTATCTCCATCTACTTTGGTTTTTATGCGGTCAGGCCCATGCTGACCCCTCCCTTGGGTTAGGTTGCTCAATATTTATTCTAAATATTTCTCTCTTTTTCTTTTTAATCTTTATTCTTTTATTTTTGCACAAAAACATGCTAATTATAGGTTTTTACACAATGCATGCTTTTGGTTATTATTCCTATTTACACATATGTACATGTATTTGCAAAGGTTTTTGTAGCTAAAATATAAGAATAAAGAGTGATGAATGAGTATCATCACCCCCCTATACTTAACTTTGCTAGTCCCTTAGCAAACACTTATTTGAAAAAGAAGTGAACAAGAAAGAAAGAAAAAGAAAAAGAGGATGTACATGGATCAAGGCTGATTATTAAACTTGCCTTCATTAAATTGGGGTATGGAGCTCGATCAGATCTTTGGATTATTAATGTGTCGGAACCTCATTTGGACTTAAGTCTAAAACTCAACAGCCTCTAAGTTCCACCAATCTACAACCAAGACTCCTCAATGCTCCAGATCAGAACAAGTCATCAATCACAAACCCTGAAGACCATGAATCTTTTCTTGTCCTGTGAAAGTGAGGTCTAATCTCTCCACCTCAGAAATGGCAACTTGACAACCCTCCCTAACAAGGTAACTCTATGACCTCAATCTGGCCACTCTTTCCTCGAGGAGCGGGGTATTCCCTTCTAAGTTCAAGTTCAACCGGCTCAAGAAGAGGAGGAAGAAGAGAATGGGTCAAGACCAGTGTAGCCAAGTACCCTTGGGAGCTTGACCAGTGTAGTCAAGTCTCCCTGCTGCAAGCTACATCAGGTGGATCATGATACTCAAGCTTTGCTTATTGCACTCTATATACATACTCCGGTGGGATTATCATTTTCTCTGAGACCCACCACTTTTTTGGAGTTACTTTCTTTTTGCACACTTTTTTTTCAAGTGCATCTATACAACATGTACATGTGCAGCATATATACAAGGAGTTTTTCCTCTTGAGCCAGTAGACTATCCCTCTTTTGAAGCTTTATTGCAACCCACAACTCCCGTCGTTAGACCTCCTGGCAACCAGATCAAGTTGAGACGCACTTCCTTCACTAAAAGAAGAAGAGAGGTTCCGCCTAGAAATACTACCCTCATATGCTACCCCAAGTCAAGGAAGACTGCCTCCTCACCACCTCATCCGTAGAGAGCTCGGTGCATAGTGCTGGTGTCCAAGTAAAGCCATTGTCTATATGAGTCATGTGTTGTTGTTAAGTGCTCTACTTAGGCTCATTGAGATGACATGTGATCATAGCCTAGTGGACTCAAAGAATTAAGTCACTATGGACCTGAAAAGCCTTAAACCTAAGCCCTATAAGGTTCCTCTTAGAAGTTAGGTTGATTAAGATCTTAATCAAGCTCCATTTCTCAATTTGATTCCAGGCTAGTTTAAATGTCAACTATCATCCAGAAAAACTATATACATATGTACAAAAAGATGCTATTTACACAAATTTTACAATCATGCAAAATTTTTAAAAAATGTTTTGAAATCATGGATGGATGATGCATGAAGTGCAAGTTTTGCAAAAAGATAATTACACACATTTACACAAGATTTTTGCAAACTTGTGATTTTCAAAACATTTTGGAAAAATTTTTTACTATATACATAATTTTGATACAAAAATATTTACACAAGCTTTACACAAAAGATTTTTGAAATCATTTTTACAAAAATAATTTGTACACTAGCTATTTATGTGCAAATAAAAGAAGTTTATGTACATGAAAATTTTTTAATTTTTGTGATTTTTAGACATTTTATTTATTAACACACTCACACAAAGTACGAGTTATGGCTAAAGTATATATGAAATATATACACCCCCCCTATACTTAGCTCGAACGATGTCCTCAGAGTCAAGAGCGATGAAGAAGACATAACTCGTACTAGGTATAGGGAAGTGAAAAGAAAAGCTATATACAAAGACGAATGAATGAAAAAGTCAAGAGGGTCTCGGGTCTTCCCCCTATACTTAGGATTAAATAATCCTAAGTATAGCAGGTTGTACACTAAGGGAAAACACGAGAATGTACAGGGTCTACCCCCCTATACTTAGGATGAAATATCCCTAAGTATAGGCATCAAAACATGGGTAGGCGGAAACAAAAGAAATACCCAAAAGGTCTCACATCCCCCCTATACTTAGGGTAAAGTGCACCCTAAGTATAGCATAATCACAAGATGAAGAAAGGGATGTGGGACTAAAGAATGTAGTGATATGGACATCTGGATCTATACAAGGCGGAGGAACAATGAAACTCAGGCGTGAGATGCATTAGGTGTGAGTCAAAGACCACATCTCACGCAAAATGAATCGGGGCAAGATCAACGACTCGCGGCTCATGATCTAGAAATGGCTTGAGTCGCTGGCCGTTCACTCGAAAGGTACTCTCAGAAGACAACTCAGATATATCAATGCTACCGTTGTCGTGTACCTTTCTGACCAAATAGGGTCCCTTCCATTTGCTCTGTAGCTTCCCTGGAAACAAACGTAGCCTCGCATCAAACAACCATACTCTCTGTCCAATCTCAAAATGCTTGTGGCTGATGTGTGAATCATGCCACTCCTTCACTTTCTCCTTATAATGTAGGCTGTTTGAGAAAGCTGTATCTCTAAGATCCTCCAGGGCTGCCAACTCTGCCCTCCTCTGGTCTCCCATACCATCTGGATCCATAAGAATATCCGTGACTGCCCAAAGTGACTTGTGCCTCAGCTCAACAGGTAAATGGCACGGCTTGCCATATACGAGGCGAAAGGGAGATGTGCCCAATGGTGTCTTGAAAGACGTCCTATATGCCCACAAGACCGAGTCCAAAAGCTGTGACCAATCCTTTCGGTCAGGGCGGACGACTTTCTGCAGTATAGTCTTGATCTCCCTGTTCGACACCTCGGCTAGACCATTCGTCTGTGGATGATAAGGTGTGGTAACACGATGGTCTATACCGAACTCGCTAGCAAGGGCCTTCACCTGGTCGTTGATGAAATGAGACCCCCATCAGAAATCAGAACTCGTGGAACCCCAAACCGCGTGATGATGTGCTTCCTCAAAAATCTGCAAACTGTCCTCGCATCAGCGGCTCGGGCGGGGATAGCCTCAACCCAACGACTAACATAATCTACGGCCAACAGAATGTACTCAAATCCCTGACTCTTAGGGAATGGACCCATGAAATCGATGCCCCATGCGTCAAAAACCTCACAGAAGTGAATGGGTTGCATCGGCATCATATCACGTTGTCCACAAGTGCCCATCTTCTGACAGTCAGTACACCTCTTCACGAACTCATCTGAATGCACGTGTGCACATGCAAGTTCTGTTCGTATTTATCCCAAGGCATTGGAAGCAATTAATCCCCGGGATCACATTCTCTCACGTGATTCTCCAGCTGGATTATCTATTTGTAGTTATTGCAATTTTCCAGAGCCGAGTTGCAATTATCCCCGTGCACGTGCTTGGTCACGTTCTGGACCTGCAATGGAATGGAACAAAAATTCGGAGGGGGGTTTACGCAAACAACCCAAAAGATATTCCAGAGCGGTGGGGCGGTGCAGCTGTGTTTCGTCTGAAACGTGGTTTATTGCTGCCCCTTGGACCGCTTATCCCTTAGGGCCTGTTTGGTTGCAGGGTTGGGCAGGGTTGGCCCAACCCTGGTTACTATTCACAGGGGTACTTCCTTCTCACAGATTACTATTCACCCACCCCAACCCAGCCCAACCCAACCCTGTCCAACCCAGCAACCAAACAGGCCCTTAAGCGGTGACTCGAACAGCAGCTAGTTTTCAAAGCGGCGTCCGGGGGTATGCTCGAAGCTGCGGGAGGCGATCAACCAACGGGAAGGTACTCTCCTACAGGCGCGGTTGTTTGTTTTCCGCACGCAGATGCTACAACCAGATCGGCAAAGCTTGAAGGACTCGAGGCGAAGACGATGCTAATTGGTGTTCTGACGCTTCAAGCAGTTCAGATATGGTCCGATCCTTCATATTTCAGATGATCCTTGATTTAATACTCCAAGTCAGAGCATGCACCTGCAATGATACAAATAGACTCGAGGCAAACCTCGGTCTCTCATGAAGTGTAAAAAAATGAAATGAATGAACGATCCCTAACGATAGTGAAGTTATGGGATCTGAAGCCCAGATCACGGTTAAATCTGAATTGATTAGATCTGGTCAAAATACGTAAAAACTGAAGTTTATTGAAATGGATGAAATCGGCGTTGATTTTTGGTGTCAAATCAGAGAGTAACCTGAGATTGAACGAATGTGTATGTGGATGCGGTTTCCTGGATTTGAATGAAAGTAAACCCAATGAATTGTGGATGAGGGAAATTGACGGTGAAAACAAAGGAAATGAATGAGGGATCGGAAGTGGAAGGATGAGTGGGCGAGCTACTGGAGGTGATGGAATGAGCTCTGAACTCCGGCCACCGTGCGTGTCCAGAGGGGGTTAGAAATGTGAGGTAGAAGAGAAAATGGAAGGGATTCGAAGGGGATGCGGTCAGATCGGAATTTTGCGGCACCAAAATTGAAGGAGAATAACCGAGAAGAGCGGAATAGAGAAGAAAAGAGGAGATCCGAAAAAGAGGAATTGAAATGGATTGAAGATGAATTGGAATAAGAAATCCTAACCTGGATGATTGGAATGTATTCGCCGATGAACGAAGCTCACGGATGAGCTCCTGGTCGTTGCCTCAACACCTGGCGGCAGTGGAGGCTCGCGCTCGACGGAGCGGACGCTCACGCCGGCAGAGATCACGCCGGCATCCAGCCCTCAACCTCGCTCGACGCGGGAGCTGTCACCTCTCTCGGAGCTTGAAGGTGGAGAAGAAACTGGGAAAATGGTGGATGGGTGGAGATGGAGGGGAAGGGGGCTATTTATAAGAAAGGTAGAATCCGGTCACCGGAGGTGGTGACGGGATGCAAGGAGGTTGGGAAAACGGCCGGCCAACGGCCGGCCGTTGGGACGGTTGATGGTGAAGGGGAGAGGAAGAAGATGGGTTGGCTTGGGGAAGAAGAAGAAGAGAGGAAGAAGATGACGGGGAGAGAGTTGGGAAAGTAGGAGAGAGAGAAGGTGGAAATGAAAAGAGGGAGAGAGAAAAGGAGAGGAAAAAAAATAAAATGACAAACGAGAGGTTGCCATGTGGCAGGGATAAAGAAGAATAAATTAAATGAATAAGACAAAATAGATAAGAGACAAAAGACTTATATATAAGTATAGGAATAAATACCTCATACATTTAATTAAGTAAATAATGTGGATAAAAATTATAATTAATTAAATTAATTAAATTAAATAAATGAATAATTTAAATAAATAAAGTATTATTTATTATTTTTTTAATAAAAATAAAGGGTTAATGTATTAAATACTAGTATAAGTTACTTATTGTACAAGTATACCAATACAGACCCCGGAAAACCGCATTTTTCACATTAACTCCGATTTTAGCGAAACTAGTGTCATTTTGTAGATAATTGAAAAATATAATTTTAGGGACTGAGTTTGCTCAATTCGAAGTTCATACGGCCGAGTTATGAGGCCCGGACGAAAAAAGTAGCGGCTTTGGGCCTCCGGATTTTTTCGATATTTTAAGTTATTTTTATTTTTATATTTTTATATACAATTTTAGATGATTTTAGGAAAAAGAATTAAGTTAATACGGTTTACGGTTATTTAATTAAAAATCCCGGAAGTTTGTATATATGGTACATATAGACAACGGGTCCAAAAAGCCGAAACTCACCAGTTTTATCCGAATATTTTTCTAATATTTTTAATAAATAGTACTATATACAAAACGGATTTTAAAAGTGAGTTTGGTCAATTTGGAGTTTTCTATAAATAGATATGAACCTCGGAAGTTGGCTTTTACGGCTTTTCCGGTTCATTGCGGTTGCCATGTGGCAGGGATAAAGAAGAATAAATTAAATGAATAAGACAAAATAGATAAGAGACAAAAGACTTATATATAAGTATAGGAATAAATACCTCATACATTTAATTAAGTAAATAATGTGGATAAAAATTATAATTAATTAAATTAATTAAATTAAATAAATGAATAATTTAAATAAATAAAGTATTATTTATTATTTTTTTAATAAAAATAAAGGGTTAATGTATTAAATACTAGTATAAGTTACTTATTGTACAAGTATACCAATACAGACCCCGGAAAACCGCATTTTTCACATTAACTCCGATTTTAGCGAAACTAGTGTCATTTTGTAGATAATTGAAAAATATAATTTTAGGGACTGAGTTTGCTCAATTCGAAGTTCATACGGCCGAGTTATGAGGCCCGGACGAAAAAAGTAGCGGCTTTGGGCCTCCGGATTTTTTCGATATTTTAAGTTATTTTTATTTTTATATTTTTATATACAATTTTAGATGATTTTAGGAAAAAGAATTAAGTTAATACGGTTTACGGTTATTTAATTAAAAATCCCGGAAGTTTGTATATATGGTACATATAGACAACGGGTCCAAAAAGCCGAAACTCACCAGTTTTATCCGAATATTTTTCTAATATTTTTAATAAATAGTACTATATACAAAACGGATTTTAAAAGTGAGTTTGGTCAATTTGGAGTTTTCTATAAATAGATATGAACCTCGGAAGTTGGCTTTTACGGCTTTTCCGGTTCATTGCGGTTGCCATGTGGCAGGGATAAAGAAGAATAAATTAAATGAATAAGACAAAATAGATAAGAGACAAAAGACTTATATATAAGTATAGGAATAAATACCTCATACATTTAATTAAGTAAATAATGTGGATAAAAATTATAATTAATTAAATTAATTAAATTAAATAAATGAATAATTTAAATAAATAAAGTATTATTTATTATTTTTTTAATAAAAATAAAGGGTTAATGTATTAAATACTAGTATAAGTTACTTATTGTACAAGTATACCAATACAGACCCCGGAAAACCGCATTTTTCACATTAACTCCGATTTTAGCGAAACTAGTGTCATTTTGTAGATAATTGAAAAATATAATTTTAGGGACTGAGTTTGCTCAATTCGAAGTTCATACGGCCGAGTTATGAGGCCCGGACGAAAAAAGTAGCGGCTTTGGGCCTCCGGATTTTTTCGATATTTTAAGTTATTTTTATTTTTATATTTTTATATACAATTTTAGATGATTTTAGGAAAAAGAATTAAGTTAATACGGTTTACGGTTATTTAATTAAAAATCCCGGAAGTTTGTATATATGGTACATATAGACAACGGGTCCAAAAAGCCGAAACTCACCAGTTTTATCCGAATATTTTTCTAATATTTTTAATAAATAGTACTATATACAAAACGGATTTTAAAAGTGAGTTTGGTCAATTTGGAGTTTTCTATAAATAGATATGAACCTCGGAAGTTGGCTTTTACGGCTTTTCCGGTTCATTGCGGTTATTTTATTTTTGTGTCAAAATATTTTTCTGATATTTTTATAAAATATTACATATTTTTATGAACAATTTTTATAAAAGGAGTGTTTTGATTTGAGATTGTTTGATGATAAATAAAATAGGTGAAGTATTTACATTATGAAAAATGGGTAAATTACATTTTTGGTCTTTATTTTCTGAATATTTTTATAAGTTATGATCCTTATCTCCCCCTACTTATTTCTTTGTCGACCCGGTCAATATTGACTTGGTCTCGGGGTTAGGATCAGTTTGTATATTACATATACAAACTTCTTTATTTTTATTTTTCTTTTTCTCTTTATTCTTTTATTTTGGATAATTTAAGTGTTAATTATATAATATTGATATTTGTGGTTAGAATGTTAATTAGATGGAATTAGTGGATATTTATATGCATTTTACCAAGGATTTTAGCCAAAATGAAAGAATAAAGGCGATGAATCACGGATTCATCAGTCCTTGAAGAGGGTAGGCCACCACAAGCCGGATTGGAGCACTTTCTGTGCCGTTCTCCTCCCAGAATGATGTCCTCCTGCCTCAAGCTTGTGGCAGTAAGTGAGGACGCTATGGTGTTCCTCCTGAGGAATACACCGACGCCAGATGTTATCCCCTCCTTCGTGGTAAAGGATGGGATCCTCCCAATGGTAGGACTTTGCCTTTGCAAAGAAGGTCTCAAGCCTCTGCCTGGGCCAATCTTGTGGGACTTTCCCAGCAACGAGAAAGTTCACTATATCGGCATACCACGGGAGTGAGGCGATAGCAAGGATCGCCTCATCTGGGAAGGTGTCTTGAATGGGATCAATCTGCTCAGACTCCTCAGGCTGCTCTAAACGGGAGAGATGATCCGCCACCACATTCTTGACTCCAGGCTTATCCTTGATCTCAATGTCGAACTCCTGGAGTAGAAGGATCCATCTAGTAAGTCTGACCTTGGCATCCTTCTTCGCCATGAGGTACCTGATGGCGGTGTGATCTGTGTACAAAGTCACTCTAGATCCAATGATATAAGACCGAAACTTATCTAGGGCGAACACTACGGCTAGCATCTCCTTCTCTGTAACCGTGTAATTCCGCTGGGCGGAATCCAATGTGCGGCTAGCGTAGTGAATGGCAAATGGAACTCCATCCCTCCTCTGTCCCAGCACTGCCCCTACAACAAAATCGGAGGCGTCCGTCATGATCTCAAATGGGAGAGACCAATCAGGCGGCTGGAGGACAGGAGCCTCAATCACACACTGCTGGAGAGTTGCAAAGGACGAAAGACACTTGTCATCGACAAGGAACTCGGTGTCTTTCGTCAAGAGGTCAGTCAACGGTCGGGCAATCCTGCTGAAATCCTGAATAAATCTCCTATAAAATCCAACGTGCCCCAGGAATGACCGTAGCTGCCTCAAATTGGACGGCGGTGCGAGTTTTCTAATGACATCAACCTTGGCCGGATCAACCTCCTGCCCCTGTTGGAGATGATGTGGCCAAGCACCGTCCCTTGAGTCACCATGAAGTGACTCTTCTCCCAAGATAGAACCAAATGGTACTCAATACATCGCTGGAGTACTCGATCTAGGCAGTCAAGACAGGAGTCGAATCCGTCGCCGTAGACCGAGAAATCGTCCATGAAGACCTCCAAACACTCCCCTACCATGTCCGAAAAGATCGACATCATGCACCTCTGAAAAGTCGCAGGGGTGTTGCATAGCCCAAATGGCATGCGTCGAAAGGCATATGTACCAAAGGGACAGGTAAAGGTGGTCTTCTCCTGATCCTCAGGAGCGATGGCCACCTGGTTGTAGCCCGAGTACCCATCCAGGAAGCAATAATGGCTCTTCCCTGCCAATCTCTCAATGATCTGGTCAATAAAAGGCAGGGGGAAATGGTCCTTCTTGGTGGCCTGGTTGAGTCTCCTGTAGTCAACACAGACCCTCCAAGAGGTGGGTACTCGTGTAGCAATCTCCTCTCCCGACTCACTGATCACAGTCGTGATGCCCGTCTTCTTGGGCACCACATGCAAGGGGCTAACCCACTTGGAGTCGGAAATGGGATAAACAAAATCTGCACTCCACCATTTTGATATTTCCTTCATCACAACCTCTCTCAGGTTGGGGTTCAGCCGCCGCTGAAACTCACGCGACGGCTTCGCCCCCTCCTCGAGATAGATATGGTGGGAGCACACTGATGGACTAATCCCATGGAGATCTGCTACGCTCCATCCGATTGCCTTGCGGTTCTTTTCAAGAACCCCCATCAAACGGGATTCCTGCTCTCCAGTCAGATCGGCGGAGATGATGACTGGGTACATCTCAGGTTCGCCCGCAAGGAACCGATACTTCAACGAAGTAGGGAGCGGCTTCAGCTCTGGACAGCTGGGCGCTGGCAAATCTGGCTGCGGAAGGAAATGTGTCAATGCTGCTAGGTCTGCCAATTCTGCCTGGGAGAAAGAAAGCAAACTCTCGCAAACTGGATTTGGAGAAGGCTGGTCAACTGTGCTATCTCTGATCTGCTCTGCATCTACCTCCCCCTCATTTGTAGGCTCAAGTGGACTCAGGTTTGGCATCTGATCATCGCAATCTGCCCAATCAGACTCTGAATCCGAGGGATCTGCATCAAATACGGTGGCATCAGTACCACAATCACACAAGGTGGCCTCAGCACCACCATCACCAAAAGCCGTGTCGCGGTCGAGAACCGGCTCTGCTGCCTCTGTGGTATCCTGGACCAGGGTTGTGCTCTCCAAGCTCTCCTCTGCTATCATCTCGGCATAAGCTGTGTCTGAAAATGAGAGGATGGCCTGTGCTGCAGGATCTGCCCATGCTGCCTCATCGTCCGTGATCACAAAATCACAGTCCTGGTGGATGTCTGGCCCGTCGTCTGTCAGCTACTCTGAATCTGTGCTGGCCTCTGAGCGTGCTCTCTATCTGGCTCTGTAGTCCTCGACCGTCTCTATTTGTATACTCTCGCCCTCGACGCGAAAGTATACCTTCCCACTGTCATGATCGGTCACCGCCTTGGCTGTGGCCAAGAACGGTCGACCAAGGATGATGGGGGTATCGGCCACTGAATCAGGGATCTCCATGTCCAACACTACGAAGTCCACGGGGAATTTCAGGCCCTGAATCGTGACGATAACATCTCGCAGCAACCCCTTCGGCCTCTTGACAGATCGATCAGCAAACTGAAGGACTGTCCTGCTCTGTCGAAGAGTGCCCAACTCGAAGCGGTCGAGAAGGGCTGCCGGAAGGAGGTTGATGGACGATCCGCTATCTAATAGAGTCCGGTCGAACCTCTGCTCACTAATCTGGCATCTAACATACGGGGCCCCTGAATCTGGCCTCTTGGCCGGCAGACGGTTCTGGATCGCAAAACACGTGGCTTTCGTCATCACATGAATCTCTGAAGTATGGTTCCTCCTCCTCCTCCTGACTGTGGTCCTGTCTCTCAAAGATCGCTGAAGGAGGGGGATGTGCTGCAAAGCCTCCTGAAGAGTCAGCTGTATGTGAAATCTGTCGATCATGCTCTGGTTGAACTCCTCCTGCTCTCTCTTTTTTGGGTCTTTTTCTTTTTTCTTCCCCTTCCCCATCTGAAGGGCTCTAGGGAAGGGGATCACAGGGTCCTTCTCAGATGAAGGACTAGGAAAAGGCCTAGACGGTTCGACAGCCGGATCCGCACATACATCAATCACCACCGTGGGACCAGAAGAAACTAAACCTTTTCCTTTATTCAAAACAGCGTTCTGAGATACATCAACCGAATGAAAAACAACATCTCTATCAAAACGAACACCGGTGGCCTCAGTACCACCCCGGGCTGGCTCTGCTACTGGACGTCTCGCGGCCTCAGTACCGCGAGCTGGCTCGGCTCCTCTGGTGGCATCAGCACCACCTCCTCGAACTGGTGAAGCGGCGGCCTCAGTACCGCCGGTGGAATCAGCATCCTTGGTGGCATCAGTACCACCGTCATCAGGTGCGGCCTCAGTACCGCTCTCCTCCTCCTCCTCATCTGGCGCCCTAGATGGATCCTCGAGTCATCGATCAGATGAGGCGCCGCCTGCTGGTGCTCTACCGCTCCTAAGTGTAACAAAATCAGCATCAAATAGATCCGAAGACATATCATCAAATGGATCACTAGGAGTGGCATGCTCAGTGTGAACTACCTGCTCAGACTTCCTCTTGAGGATATTGGGGTTCGGCTCTATCTGTGTAGGGATGGCGGCCTTCCCTCTCACCAGGTCCCGCATCTCCTGGCGGAACTCGTCCATCTCCCGTCGAAAGGTAGCCTGCTGGTCCGTGAGGAGGCGGGCTATGTCATCCAAGGCGGGGCTCTCCTGAGAGCCCGACGGGTAGCCTCTCTGATAGTGAGGCTGCTGGAACTGCTGCTGGTGCTGCTGAGAGGGGTAGGAGGAAGGATGCTGCTGCTGGTGAGCCTGCTGCTCACGTCTCCAAGACTGTCCCTGCTGCTGATAGGGACGAGGAACGAAGGATGACTGCTGATATGGCTGGTGGGCTGGGGGCTGCTGCTGCGGCTGGTGATCTCTCTGCTGGCCATACTGCCCTCCCTGACCGGATGACTGCTGCTGGGGCTGGGTACCTCCATTCCCCCACCTGAATCCGGGATGGTCTCGTCGGATCCCAGGCTGGGGGCGGTCATACCAAATCCCGTTGACATCCGTCAACGGCTCTGCATCGTATGGGGCTGGCGGGAGTACTGCCAGAGGCTGATCCGGCTGGTATACCACCATCTGCAAGTCTGGAGATGGTGGTGTCTGGTAGGTGGGCTGCTGCTGCTGGTGCGGCTCCGCCTGTACAAGATGAACCTGTCTAGGCTGCTGAAATGAGCTGGAGCGCTAGGACGAGCTGCTGCTGCTGTCGGTATCGCCTCGCGACTGAAGACGGGGCTGGGAAGCCGTCTGTGCCTCCTGGAGACACATGAGCTGGGTCTTCATGTCGCTCAGAGTCTGTGCCATCTGCTCCATCTGCGTGATGCCCTGGCACTGCTTCTTCTCGATCAGCTCCATGCGGTCCAACTTCTCGCTGATGATGCCCATATCCGCAACGGACGACTCTGCCTGTGCTGCTGCAACTGCGGATGAACTGGATGGACCGGCATCGACCCGTGCTATCCTCTGGTACTGCACGGGTCCTGGCTGCTGCTGGGGTCTCCCCTGAGTGTACAACCTGGTCTGGGACATCACCATATAGTTCTCAGCCATCTCCTCGAAAATGGCCCAGACCTGGTCGTGATCCTTGGCGAAATAGGACCCGCCACAAGAAGCATTCACCAGGCCCTGGAGCTCTGGTGTCAACCCGCTGAAGAAGCTCTGCACAAGGTTCGGCTTCGAGATATCATGGTGCGGGCATCGGTCTGTGAGCTCTCTAAACCTCTCCCATGCCTCATGAAATTGGTCGTTGGGGAGCATGGAGAAGTTGCTGATCAGGGCCCTCGCTGCATTCGTCCGCCCGAGTGGATAGTACTTGTTCAAGTACTCGGTGCAGAGCTGCTCCCAAGTGTAGACGAACTTCCCCAAATGCTTCAACCAGGTGGCTGCTCTGTCTGGTAGGGAAAAGGGGAAGCCAATCATCCGAATCGTATCCTGGTCCACATGGCGGTCGTGGACAGTACTGCAGATCATCAAAAACTTTTGGAGGTGGAGATGGGGCTCCTCGGTGGCAAGTCCATGAAAATGGGGAAGCATCTGCAGGGTGTTCGGGGGGAACTTGAAGTCCCCCACGATAGCAGGCACCACCACCCAATGATGCATCAGTGTAGATCCGGGGTTGTGCAACTCCCGCATCGGTCTCAGTGGTCCTCCTGCCGCTGCGGCGGCGGCTGCTGCTGCTGCGGCTGCTGCGGCTCGTGCCTCTGCATCAGGTCCGTCCTCAGGCTCGCTCTGATCTCTCTCTGCTCTGAGTCGCTCCAACTCTCTCCTCATCTCAATCATAAACGCTCCCTGATCCCTCAGCTGCTGCTGCACTGTCTCTAACGAGGCGATCAGGGTGGAGTTGATCGCTCCCTGGTCCATCACAATGTGCTCGTCCTGGAGCGGTCCTCTGAATTACCGGCCAGACGTCTGCTGCAAAATCAAATGAGTCATACTCAGGTGCTGTCAAATCTGCTAATCTCTCCTCTGGCTCATATCTCTCAGAACCGAAAGAAAGGGGGTCGAGGGGGAACAGGGCGGAGTCGTACTCGAGCTCGGAGAGCTGGTCTCGGCTCTCGCGGGCCAACCTAGATGATTGGGTAGACGTGCCCGAAAGCGGTGCAGCCAGAGGCTGCCTAAGAGAGCGTCTACCCATCATCTTGATCTGACGAGTAGTGCGGATGAGATCTGGAAAAACTATGATCACAATGCAAACCCCCGGTTCACCAACGCAACGCGAGCTGAAGACCGTGAAAGTTCGGTCAAATTATCTTGTCAATTTTTATTAGGTGAACATACAAGATATCAGAGCGCTTACGTGACCTGTTAGGATACCCGATGCTATCCCAACCGACTGGCCCGCATAGAAAAGTCGGTAATCAGTCGGGAATAACACCGGAGGGCTCTACCTAGGGTGCGGGTCACTCTCTCGCGCATCCAAACCAAACAATGAGGGGGTTGCTCTCCCCAAGACAAATTTTTATGGTGAGTGTCTTTTAGGGTCAATAGTTTTAACCAGTCCCAATTTTATGGTTTTTCTTTTTAGTATTTTTCAAATAAAAACAAAGGCCTAACGAATTTTTCGGTTCTCCCGGTTATTTTATCCAAAACAGGGTGAGAAGACGAAAAAGCCGATGCGCGACGAAATCAATGATGCATGCTGAGATAGAAATGCGTACCTTGTCTCCAGCACTCTACATGCAAGTGATCCGCGCAGAATTTAAAGACAGGAAATAAACTACCTAATGATGCAGCGGGAAAACCGAGTCCTAGACGAGCAATTTCTACACGCAGAACCGTCTAATCGGTCACCGACCTCTAAGCCAAAGAGTCCGGTCTTGGCCCACCCCTCCTCTGCCCGACAAATCAGGGGTAGGAGAAAGCGCTTTACAGGGTGAACTACGGCACGTAGGCTACGAAGGAGATGAGTCGATTATTTTTATTAATTAATTATTAGTGAGTCCAATTAAGCGTACTATAGGAGCAGACAAATAGTTAAGTGTGGGGACCCTACTAATTACGGCACAAGCAAGAGAAAATCCTAAGTCTAGGGGCTCGATGAAAACCACGTAAACACCGGAAAAGGCAGTAAAAAATGAAAAGAAAACAAAGCCGCGTAAAAAGCCACGAAAAACTCTAAGGGTCCCCCGAGCACACCGGTGCTCGGCGAAACAGACCCGCTAAGTCCAATCACAGTCCAAAGTGTCCAGTCTGAGTCCCTGTATTATTACAATAATAATGAAGGAAAACCTAATCTAACCTCACCCACTCAACTCTCTCTCTCGCTCTCTCGTGCAGCTTCGTAAAGAAGAGAGACACCTCTAAGTCCTGCGGTTGCGTCGGCTCCTCGAAAGTCGCCTCCGCGGTCCTCGGGCCCTCACAAGAAACAGAGACAAGTGGTCAGACCAAAATAATCAAGTAATGATAAGAAAAATAAATGGAAATAAAAATAAGGGTATATATGCAAAAATGCAAAATAGAGTAAACACACAAAATAAAACAAAAACAAAAATAAAAAGAAAAAGAAAATAAAACAAAATAGAACAAAAAATAAAATATAAACAAAAGCCGCGAAAAAGCCGCGTGCTCTGAAAGAGCCGCGAAAAAGCCGCGTGCTCTGAAAGAGCCGCGAAAAGCTGCGAAAACAAAAATAAAATAAAAACTACTAAGCCGTGCTCCCCGGCAACGGCGCCATTCTGATGACGCGAAAATCCGAGCGACTAAGGCAAAGGTATCTAGATGGTCGTTGTGACCTCGATCACTCAGCTATGTCAATCAAGAAAAATCAGACCACTAATATAAACAAAATCGATCAAAAACGCGAAAGCGGTCTCGCTATTGGATTAACCTGGTATAGCGACCAGGGTCGAACTCAAGGAGCACGGATTGACCTTTCGGCCTACGAAGTAGTAAAAAGGAATAAAATAAAAGAACAAAATATTTTTAGTGGTTTTTAATTTATTTTATATTTTTTTTGGATTTTTAATGTATTAAGAAAATAACAAAAGTAAAGAAACACACACTTCAACAATTTATTAAAAGCAATAAAAATCAACCAAAAATTCAAACAAAAATATTTTTATGTATTTTATAATTTTTAGTGTTTTTGGTGAATTTTTGAGAATTTTCTGATGTTTATTTAATTTTCTAAAAATCAAAAAGTGACTGGAATAAAAGGTACTGTCCAGCCGAGCAAAAAAGTCCTAGATAAAATATCTAAAGCCCCCTTAATTAGCTGGGAGGTAATTTTCCTGTAAAGGGAATTAAACAAGGAAAATTTAGGCACTTATTTTATTATTTTTGGATTTTTGGCTTAATTATTAGAATTTTTATAAGATTTTAAGTGCTTTTCAATTTTTAGTGGTTTTCAGTAATGAAAAATAACCAAAATTGGCTAGAAAATCAAAAACAACAAAATAGACAGTCAACTATTTTTTTTGTAATTTTTAGACACTATTTAATATTTTTTGTGATTTTTAAAGTTAGACAGTGGCAAAATTAAAGGTTTTTGATTTTCTAAAAATAACAAATGAAAACAAAAATGTCCTAAAAAATCCTCGAAAATTTTACACCATGGCAGGAGCCATGTGTCCAATTTTCGTTGGATTTGGAGGTAATTTGCTATTTTATTCAAAAATAAAGAGAGGGCACAGTGCACAGGGACCAAAGTGCAAATACCCGAGAGTCTGGGGGGTCTGGTGCAATTAACCCAGCAAAACACACGCGCGTGGGGCACTAAGGGACCCAAATGTAATAAAAATAAGTTCCAAGGACTTATTGGTAACAGGTACCAAAAGTCCAAGGGCTTATCTACAAAATACCCACAAATATCACGCACATGCTCAAATAAACCATGCACAGGGGTATAAGTGCAAATAAGTAAAAACTTTCATTCAACTAATAACAACCAGAACTACAAGGGCATGAAATGCAAAACACCCAGAAAATCACGTGTCGAAGCACGTGTCACATCACATGCAGGGGCATCTCAGCAAATAAAAGCAAGTACCAGGGTCTCTATGCAAATAACCCTAAAACTAAACAACTAAACTCAATATTTACAAGATTAAAAACTAAATAAAAGAAAAGATAGGGCCTAAGGGTAAATTACCCTTTATTAAGGTGAACCGCTGGATGGTTGCCGCGTGTTGGATCGGATGGTCTGGATCGGGCGGCACTCCAGCGCTGAGCTTCTCGGGCTAATACAACGGTCGGGGCCAAGCCACGTGTAGATTTGACGGCTGAAATCAGACCTCTTCTGATCTGACGCTATCTGCAGCTCCACGAACGAACGGCCCGGATACGGTCTGGAGCTCTGAGGCTGATCTGACGGTCGCTGGAGGTCTTCGAAGAACAGGCGGCCGGCAAACTTTGCCGGCCCAGTACGCTCGCTCCGAGCCTCCCCTGCTGCGCCTGAGGATCGGAGAAGCTCCGGCGTGACGATGCGCAGCTGATGGTATACTCCGATGACCCAGCTGAGCTCAGTAGAGCCCCGACGAGGTCGGCGGAGGCGGAGCTCCTGGCTGAATGACGAAGGACCTCAGATGGCCTTCGTTCGACCTGCTAAGCAATCCAGAAGACTCGCGGGTCGAGGGTAAACTGCCTCGACCCGGTTAGGCGAGGTGACGATAAACGGTGGGTCGAAATGGCGAGCTACGACGAAGGGGGTAGACGGAGGAGCTCGAATCCCAGCTCCTGTGCGAGCTGGGTTGGATGGGGATACGGAGAAGGTGCGCGGGAAGATGGCGAGGGCTATGGCGATGCCCGATGATCGAATGGTGGTCGGAAGCGATGGGAATCGACGATGGACGGCGGTGGAGCGATTTGGGGGTAAATGAAAATCAACGAAAAAGAAAGGCCTACAAGGTCACCTGGGTGGATGATGACACAGAGTCCCGAGCGACTAAGGCAATCAGGTATCTAAGACGGTCGTTGCGACCTCAATCGCTCAGATGTGTCGATCAAGAAAAATGAACCACTCAAAAGGATAAAATCAATCAAAACTCAAATAGCGGTCCTGCTATGTGATTAACCTGGTATAGCACCCAGGGTCGAACTCAAGGAGCACGGGTTGGCCGAGAGGCCTACGAAGTAGTAAAAATAAAGAAAATAAAAGAACAAAATATTTTTAGTGGTTTTTAATTATTTTTATATTTTTTAGATTTTTAATATATTAAGAAAATAAGAAAACAAAAGAAAAGCACACTTTAACAAATTATTCAAAGCATCAAAAATCAACCAAAAATTAAAACAAAAATGTTTTTATGTATTTTATATTTTTTAGTGTTTTTGGTGAATTTTTGATAATTTTCTGATGTTTATTTTATTTTCTAAAAATCAAACAGTAGTAAAAACAAAGGGTACTGTCCAGCTGAGCCAAAAAGCCCTAGATAAAATATCTAAGGGCCTCAAAATGGACTGGAGGTAATTTTCCTGTAAAGTAGATAAAACAAAGAAAATTTAGGTACCAATTTTATTATTTTTGGGTTTTTAATTTATTTCCTATAATTTTTATTGGTTTTTGAGTGTTTTTAAGTTTTTTAGTGTTTTCCAGTAGTGAAAAATAGCCAAAATTGGCTAGAAAATAAAACTAAGCAACTAAACAGTAGGTGATTTTTATAGAATTTTTGAGGGAGTTTTAATATTTTTTGTGATTTTTTAAACTAGACAGTGACGAAAATAGATTTTTTGAATTTTTAAAAATATCAAACAAAATCAAAAATGTCCTCAAAAATCCACAAAAATCCTACACCATGGCAGGAGCCATGTATCAAAATTTCGTTGGATTTGGAGGTGGTTTGATATTTTATTCAAAAATAAAGGTAGGGTACTGTGCACAGGGACCAAAGTGCAAATACCCAAAGTTCTGGGGGTCCCGGTGCAATTAACCCAGCAAAACACGCGCCACGCGCGTGCCTGGGGCACTCAGGGACCTAAATGTAACAAAAATAAGTCCCGAGGACTTAGTGGTAACAGGTACCAAAAGTCCAAGGGCTTATCTACAAATAACCCAAGAAATATTGCACATGTGTAAATAAATCACGCACAGGGGTATAAGTGCAAATATCTAAAAGGTTTCATTCATTCATTAACATCCAGAAATACAAGGGTATCTACTGCAAATACACCAAAATAACACGTGACGAAGCACGTGGCTCACAACAGGCAGGGGTATAAATGCAAACTAACTTAAGCTCAGGGTCCTCTATGCAATTAAACCTAAAACTAAACAACTGATTCTAATATTTACAGGACTAAAACGAAATAAAACTAAAGACTGGGCCTAAGGGTAAATTACCCATTATTAGGCGGTGGCGTTGGATGCGCGCCACATGGCGATCTGACGGCTGCGGATGGTGGGCGCTCCAGATGACGTCTCCTCGGATCTGACGGTGCTGGCTGCTCCAGGGATGGACGGCTCAGATTGGAACTGGAGCGAGGGATGACGATCGACGGTTGCGGGAGGATGCTGGAAGAACAAGGCCCCGGCGAGACTCGCCGGGCTCGGGCGTGCACGGTGCTCCTCCTTGGAGCCTTCTGAACGTCGGAGAAGAATCGCGGAAGGCTCCCGCATCTGCCGGTGGGCTCCGATGATCGAGCCAAGCTCCGTGGAGCTCGGACGGCGTCGGCGGAGCTGGGTCTCCTGGCCTGAATGACCGACGCCCTCAGATGGGCTCGGTAGGACCTGCAAAGTATCTCAGAAGACTCGCGGGTCGAGGGCAAACTGCCTCGACCCGGTTAGGCGTAGCGAAGGTCGCTGGTGCGTCGGGGTGGTGGGCTCCGGCGAAGGTGGTGGACGGAGGAGCCCGATTCCCAGCTCCTGTGCGAGCTGGGCTGAGTGCGTGGGTGGAGAATGTGCGTCGGAGAAATGCGAACGCGAGGGTCGGGTCCGATGATCGGATGGTGGTCGGAACCGGGGTGAATCGGAAAAATACGACGGCGGCGCGAATTGGGGGTAAATGGAAATCAAAGGAAATGGGTAGCCTAAGGGGTTACCTGGGTGGTCGGAGAGACTGTGGCGGAGCTGGGGAAGCTCCCGGTCTTGGCCTCAAGGGACGTCTCGGCCCGAGGCTCGAAGCTCGCTCAGGTGGCGGAGCTACGGCGGCTACGTCGCCGGATCGATGGAAGACTCCTCCTCTCCTCGCTGCAACAGGCTCAGGCGCGAGCTGTCACCTCACACGCTCTCTGGAGCTCACAGGAGAAGAAGGCGAATGACCAAAGATGGAGAGAGAAGGTGGCGGAGCTCGCTTATATGCGTTGGAGGGGTCCGGCTAAGACGGGCTCGGGTAGGTCGATGAAGCGCGCGGATCACGAGGTGGATGCCCGGCGAAGGTGTCGGATGTGGGAGGTTCAAAACGGAGCCGAGTTTTAGGGAAATGGGTGTCGGGTCAAGCGGGTAGAAATAGGAGAAGTCGGGTCTGGAGCTCAGACCCGTGGGAAGTGGTCCTGGGGGGGCGAGTTGACCGGGCGGTCAACATCCCCAGGACCCAATGGGATTCGGCCACGTGGCTGGATCTTGAAGTGACAACTATGGGTAGCTAGGGGCCGAATCTGCAAAAACTCAAAACATGAAATATTTTTCTTTTATTTTTTTCTATTTTTTTAGTGATTTTTAATTAATTTTTGGAAATAAAAATAGGCTATATACATAATATGTACTATATATAGGTATATATACAATATATAGGGTTTGGATTTTTGATTTTTAAATGTTATTTTTGTGCAATTTTATTCCTATTTTATATTTTATTTATTTTCATTATAAAATAAGGAATAAAAAGGTATTTTTATTTGATTTTTATTATTTATTTACATAGGTAAAATAAATATATATGTACATCTATATACATGGTATATGTACAATGTATTTTGGTATTTTTAATTTTCCTATTTTTGTTTTGTTTTTGTTTTCATTGTTTTTATTTTATTTATTTACAATATATAACATAGACTAGTTACAAAAATTATAAAAATTAATTTTATATATTTACAAGGCAAAAATAAATACATAGGTGTGGTTTATGCACATGGTGAAGGTGATGTTTTTGTTCCCTTTTTGATTTTTATCTTTTTATTTTATTTTTATATTTTTCTAAATATATACAAGTATTTACAAGCATATTTTTGGTGAGGAAAATATATTTATATTTATTTACATAAATATTTACACAAGAGCCCCTATCTCCCTCTACTTTGGCTTTTATGCGGTCAGGCCCATGCTGAGCCCTCCCTTGGGTTAGGTTGCTCAATATTTATTCTAAATATTTCCCTCTTTTTCTTTTTAATCTTTATTCTTTTATTTTTGCACAAAAACATGCTAATTATAGGTTTTTACACAATGCATGCTTTTGGTAATTATTTGTATTTACATATATCTACATGCATTTGCAAAGGTTTTTGTAGCTAAAATATAAGAATAAAGAGTGATGAATGGGTATTCATCAGTGGACGAAGAGACTGGGGAGGAGCTGGAGAAGCTCCTGGTCGTTGCCTCAAGGAGAGTCTCCCTCCGAGGCTCGGTGCTCACGCTGGTGGCGGAGCAACAGCGGCTGTGCTCGCCGGATCGATGGTCTCTCTTCCTCTCCTCGCTTCGACAGAACCGGGCATGAGCTATCACTCTCGCGCACTCACTGGAGCTCACAGGTGAAGGATTCGAATGGCCAAAGATAGGGAATTAGGGTGGCGGAGCTCGGCTTTATACTTGGGGGTGATCCGGAAAGAATCGCGCGGGTAGGGAAATCAGGAGCGCGGATCTCGATGCGGTGGCTCCGGCGAGGGTCTCGGGTGTATCGCGAAGAAGTCGGACCCGGGGTTTGGTGAAATGGGTGTCGGATCAAGCGGGTAGAAAAGGGAGAAATCGGGTCCGTCACCCAGATCCGAGACGGGGTGGTCCTGGGGGGGGGGGGAGTTGACCGGGCGGTTAACACTCCCAGGACCCAATAGGAACAAGGCACGTGGATATTATTTGGAAGTGACATAACAGGTGCCAAATGGCCGAATTTGTAAAAAGTTAAAACATGAAATATTTTTATTTTATTTGTTTCTATTTTTTTTGTGATTTTTAATAAATTTTTAGAAATAAAAATAAGGTACTTACATTATATAGCTATATATAGGTATATGTACAATATAGGCTTTTTAATTTTTGATTTTTAATTGTTATTTTTATGCAATTTTATTCCTATTTTATATTTTATTTATTTTCACTATAAAATAAGGAATAAAAAGGTATTTTTATTTGATTTTTATTATTTATATACCAGGGTAAAATAAATACATATATACATTTATGTACATGGTATATTTACAATATATTTTTGTGTTTTTAATTTTGTTATTTTTATTTGGTTTTTGTTTTGATTGTTTTTATTTTATTTATTTACATCATATAACATAGAATATTTACAAAAATTATAAAGATTAGTTTTATTTATTTATAAGGCTAAATAAATATGTAGGTGAGTCTATGTACAATGTGAAAGTGATATTTTTGTTCTTTTTGATTTTTTTCTCTTTTTATCTTGTTTTTATACTTATAAATATGTACAAGTATTTACAAGCATATTTTGGGCTATTTTTGTGAGGAAAAAATATTTTTATTTTTTTACATAAATATTTACACATGAGCCCCTATCTCCCTCTACTTTGGTTTTTATGCAGTCAGGCCCATGCTGAGCCCTCCCTTGGGTTAGGTTGCTCAATATTTATTCTAAATATTTCCCTCTTTTTCTTTTTAATCTTTATTCTTTTATTTTTGCACAAAAACATGCTAATTATAGGTTTTTACACAATGCATGCTTTTGGTAATTATTCCTATTTACACATATGTACATGTATTTGCAAAGGTTTTTGTAGCTAAAATATAAGAATAAAGAGTGATGAATGACTATTCATCATATATCCTATTGGAAAGATTGAAGATTTCAACAGAGTTACTTTTCATGCTTGTTACAATAAATTCAAATGTGATTGTATGAAAATGGAATCAATGGGTATTCCATGTAGACACATTATTAGTGTTTTAAAACACACTGATGCATTAGACGTTCAATCCTCTCTTTTATTGAATAGATGGAAGAAAGATATCAAGAGAAATGGTTACTATCCACTTTATAGGAAGAGAACAGTACAAGACGACAATAGTCAATTAAGGGTATTGGCAAATGAACTTATTAGCGAAGGTGATGGCAACAAAGAAGTATATGATTACAATAAGAAGGTCCTTATAGATGCTTCTGAAGGAGTCAAAGCTATTAAGAGCAAAAGGATCATTGTTAATGTTGAAGATGTCCACGAGGTTAATGAAAAAAGTGATAAGACAGTATTTGTTGTAAAAGATCCCACTGTAGCAAAACCAAAAGGATCTGGAAAAAGTGGTAGACCAAATGGCAGCACTAATAGATTGAAATCAATTAGTGAAGAGAATTCATCAAAGGGTAGACAATGCAAATTATGCCACAAAGTAAATGTTGGACATGATTCAAGGAATTGCCCTTCAAAATCTGCAAATAATGCTTGATGGTAAGAGAAATTCTTTAATTGATATGATTCATATTGTACTTCCAGTATATTAACTTACTGCTAACATTATTTATATTTTCTCCATTACACAGGTGGATACATATTCAATGCAGCTGATATTCGAAAGTTTTGAAGTCAGTTGATATTCAAAGGAATGAGAAGACTGAAGCATATTCAAAGGAATGAGAAGACTGAAGTCATTTTATAGAAGAATTCCAATTTTTTTTATATTTCCCTTCTTTGTAATCTTTGTAAATTGGGTACTATTCATCAAGGCTGAAGTTGTGTGTCTTTGATCATTCTGTATTCAATTAGAATGATATTTTTAATTTTAATATAACGTATTTTGTAAGTTCTTTTCTAGTGTTCACTTTCCATTAGCAAGTTCTTACTTGTCAGTAAATTCTTTCTTGTCAATTGTATCAGTAAGTATGAAACATGTATCAGTAAATTTGATAAATGAATCAGTAAGTTCTTGCCTATCACATGTATTTGTAAGTTTGGAACATGTATCAGTAGCTTTGAAGCATGCATCAGTAAGTTTATTTTAGTTGTCAGTAAGTTCTTACTTGTCAATTGCATCAGTAAGTATGAAACATGTATCGGTAAATTTGATGAATGATACAGTAAGTTCTTGCCTCTCACATGTATTAGTAAGTGTGGAACATGTGTCAGCAACTTTGAAGAATGCATCAGTAAGTTTATTTTATTTATCAGTATATATTTCCCATATTTTCTTTGAAGAATGCATCTGTAACTATTAAGCTGGTATCGGTAAGTTTGTAGAAGTCATCAGTAACATTGTCCATTATAAACCGTAAGCATCAGTAACTTAAATAATCAGTAAGTTATTATATATCATATCTAACTATAAGTAAGTTATTGATATGTCACAAGTAATATTATCAAAATCAATAGTAAGTTATTAAGTATCATTTGTAAGTATTAGTAACTTAAAGCATACAATATGTATCTATTGTAAGCATTTGTAAGTCATCGTTAATAGGATTTAGAAATTTTTTAAGCGTTTGTATCCGTAAGATCTTAGCTGATTCAAGAAATATTTTCAAAATCAACATTAAGTTCTTATATAGTATATGTAAGTATTAGTAAGTTATATAATGACACAAGTAATGTTATCAAAAGCAACAGTAAGTTTTTTATGTAGCATTTGTATGTATCAATAACTTAATGCATCTGTAGGTATCATGTAGTAGACGAAAGTAGCATATGAAAGTATCAGTATGTATCAGTAGCAAAATTAACATTATTTTATTACGTAGCATTTCCCATATAAACTGTAGGTATCATTAACTTAAAGCATCTCTAACGCATTATGTAGCTATTGTAACTATCAGTAAGTTATTAAATGACACTTGTAATATTATCACAATCATTAGTAAATTCTAACTTAACACTTGTAAGTTCTTTAGGTCGTATAATAATCTCAACAATCAACAATCAACAGCCATCAAAATTTTCTCATTCATAATGAATTCCATTTACAAAAGAAAGATGCTACTTTTAAATTTTGAACACTACATGTACATATACACATCATCTCTAATTACATGTCCAAGATATTTCAATTCTTTCAATCTTTCTTCTGCACACTTGTAAGTAGAATAACTGCTATCTCGGCACGAAACTTGGGGATATCTTCGGTTCGGAAGACTGGATCTTTTCCCTTGCAAATGAATTCCATATACTTCATTACATAAACTCCACAATCAATGGAATCACTTCCCTGCATTGGGATTCCTTTTTTTATCTCTACAGGCCATTTTTCAATGTGTTCTCCAGTGAATAGCATGAAGTATTCTGCCATCCAATCAACTTAACATAATTGCTAAAGAAATATGTTAGTATCAAAATAACTCAAAAATGGATGTATGTCATAAATTTTTTTCTATATTTACCCATTTTCTAACATCCAAGAGGTGTTTTTTCATCCCAGCAAGTGAATTGTAAGAAATGAATTTTTTGGCATCGAAATCAGCCACTAGAAGATGCCAATGATTGGAGGTGTGGATTACACAAAAAGGCTTTTTTACACTATCAAACATTGTTCTCGTGCACGAGAACAAATTGTTCAGAGGCTCATAATCTTCTTCAGTAGCTTCTTTCATAGTCTTTGGGAACAATTGCTGAAATGAATAATAATTAGGCATTATAACATATATTAGAAACAAAAAAGAGTTAAGTACTATTACCATTTGAGCCGTATTTGCAAAAATAAATGGGCATTCTACGTCACTTTCTTGATATGATTTGTATAGCACATCCATGAATATGTCCAAAATGACATCAATGACCATTTTGTTATATAATAGGTCTTCAATGTGTATTCCATTGCAAAAGTTGTCTCCTGGACCATGGTAAGTTGCTCCCATACTGCAATGAAAGTTAAGTTGTATCATTCAAAAAAATCATCATAAATATTTATCCATTAACTGTATCTAATAATTTTTGTAAATCTCCACTTACTTGGCGACATGATCCTTAAGAAATTCATGAATGGTTGCCCTCTTTGATTCTGAAATTGCATCATATACAGCGTAATCGATGCGATTTAAATTATAAACCTATAAATATATTTATAAAATCTTACCATTAGTTTATGTTATTGCATTATTGAAATTTACAACGTCTAAAGCATCACCAAATTTATGTAATCATTTGTATTATGTAAGCATCTGTAAGTATCATTAAGTTCTTAGACAACTCAAGTAATATTCTCAAAAGCATCAGCAAGTTCATTTGTATCATTTGTAAGTAACATTCAGTCAGAAAATTACTCAAGTAACGTCTTAAGTGCCATTTGTAAGTATCAGGTACTGACTGACACTAGTAACATTCTATGTATCAATAGTAAGTTATCATAAAGCTTTGTAAGAAGTAGTAAGTTAACTCATCAGGAAGTACTTATTTAGAATATGTAAGTATCAGTAATTTATTAATTGACACTAGTAATAATCTCTAAATCAAGTAACGTCTTAAGTGCCATTTGTAAGTATCAGGTACTGACTGACACTAGTAACATTCTATGTATCAACAGTAAGTTATTATAAAGCTTCTGTAAGAAGTAGTAAGTTAACTCATCAGGAAGTACTTATTTAGAATATGTAAGTATCAGTAATTTATTAATTGACACTAGTAATAATCTCTAAATCAACAGTAAGTTAACATTTAGCATCTGTAATTTATTAAACCACCATCATTTGAAAGATTCAAAATCAAAAAAATTTTAATGCAATAGTATATGTAAAGTATGATACATTGATTTCATACCTCCAAAGCTTGCTCTTTGTTGTCTTCAATCTTTGGAATTTCATCTTCATCTTCTACATTCATCACTTCTTCAAAATTCTTTTTCTCAAGCTTTCTTTTTTTCCTTATTATTTTCTCCTTAAGTGGGATGGTTTGTGTTTTTTCTTCTTCCTTAATTGCTCTTCTTGATTTGACCATTTTAGACATGCTGCTAGGAGTGATAAGCTTCTTGCTTCTACCCCTCTTTGGAACATTTGGTTTATGTTGGTCACGATCTTCTGATTCTTCCTCAATTCCAAGATCAAATGATGGTGATTCATTGGTTTTTGTGATATTATTTTGTTTTTCTTGTTCACCAACCTTTGCTGTCTTTTCCTCTTGTTGCTTTACATTAACTGATTTTGCAAAGAATTCCTCAAACCATTGCTTTAGAATAGAGATTTCGAGCTTCAGCTTCTCATTCTCCTTCAAAGTATTCTCATAATGATCTTTCATTTTTTTGTATTCTTCTAATGTGGGCAATTGAGAAATGAAACTCTCCAAATCACTTATCTTCTTCTTGTGCTCTTCACATTTACAATCTGGTATATTTTGGTGTTAAGCAATCTTCAAAATTGATGTCATTGAACAATTATCAAGTTGCCGTTGTTGTGGTACAATGACACGCAATGCATAAGCAGTTGAGATGAAACCCTCTGTTACGAAGGTTTCATAATAAAAAATGAATTCATTTGGGTCAATCTTGAATATCTCTGTTTCCTCAAAATCTAGCTGGACAACAATCTAATGCAAGCAAATATTTTTAGCTATCAATCCAAAATCATTTTAATAAAAAGCAACCTTTCAAGTAATTCTCATAATGGCAAGCAGTAAAATTTTTAAATGTATCAGGATGTCAGTAGTATTGCAATCAATATTCATATGTAACATGCATAAGTAATTTTGAAGCATAAATTAGTAAGATTTTGCTTCTCACATGTATTAGTAAGTTTGGAACAAGTATCAGTAACTGTGAACCATGCATTAGTAAGTTTATTTTTTTTATCAGTAACTATTTCCCACATTAAATTTGAAGAATGCATCAGTAAGTTTGAAGAAGGCAATAGTAACTTTCACTATTTTAGCAGCAACTATAATAATTACATATGAAATAACAATAGGGGTTAGCATGTAAGTTTGGAATATGTATCAGTAACTTTGAATCATGCATCAGTAAGTTCACTTTAATTATCAGTAACTATTTTCATTATAGCATCTTTGAAGAATGCATTAGTAACTTCGAAGCTTGTATATGTAAGTGTGAAGTAGTCATCAGTAACTATTCTTATTTTATCAGTATCTTTATTGATAATCATCAAACTTTGCAAGTAATATTATGATGACAAGCAGTAACATTGTTAAAATCTATCAGGTTGTCAGTAGTTAAACTTTCCTATCTTTGAAATGTCATTCTATAATTAACATTAAAATCACAAATGAAATTGTAATTAAATTTTTGGTACCTGATCTTCATCAAAGTTCAAGAATTGTTCAATGGTAACTTTGCATGGAGTTGACCATTTTCTAATTCTTGGCAAAAGATTTTGATTTAATGCATGTGATGGGAATAAGTGCTCCAGAGCCCATGCCTGAAAATTTTACATAGTTAATTATGTGTTAAATATTTATTAAAAGCATAATAATATATAGAGATGAAAAAAACATACATATAAACATGCTGCACATCCAGTTAAGTAGCCAACTGTGCCTTTCCCATCAGATGATGAACGTTTTCTCATTTTTTCCACTATGTCTTCTAAACGTTGCATTATCATAGTCCCAACTGCATTAGACCAATTGAAGAAACGTGTATCTTCAATTGAGTCTATGTAATTTAGTAGGACTTTTGGGAAGCTAAAGTTGGTTTCGGGGAATAGAAATGTACAAAACATTAATGATATTAGACATCTTATGTATATTCTATTTGAATGATCGTCTTCTTGAGTTCTTAAGGAATCAAGCATGTCACAAATACTATGACGATTTAATAACATGCTTGGTTAGCAAAATAGCTCTTCGAATGAACTTGGCCATTCAAATGAGAACCCCCTTAGATGTATAGGAAATCTGGATGAAGGCAATCCCAAAATCAATCCTATGTCATTATCTGAGAATATGAGTTCTTTTTCTCCAAACTTGAAAATCCGATCTCCTTGATATCTTTGAACAATAAAGTCCAAGACTTGATAATTAATATCAAGTTTTGTGATCGAAACTATTCTTGAGAAAGCGGATTTATCAATAAGCTCCTTATGCCTCCCAGTCAACTTGTTGTTACCAAGATATATTACAAATTGTTTTATGTAACATCTGTGTTGGACATAATATCTTGCTGCAATAATGAAATTAAAATCGGTTAATATTTTGCAATTACAAAGAGTTTTTCTTAACTTACAATCTTATTAGATATTAGCTTACCTGGCAATGGTTCTATCTTTGCATTATCCTTTACAGTATCAAGACTCAAACCAGATGCTCTTTCTACATAGCACAAATTTTTGACAATATTAAGTTATGATATTCACTATTACCAATTTGGGTGTTAATATGATAACTTACCAGTGGAAACTTCAGTAGCTTTATCTCCCTCAAAGCTTGTATCTGCAAGAAGTTACTTCTTAAGACATAATTCAATTAGATTATATATTTTGTATAAAAATAGCAACTTACCACTTGCAGATTCCATTGTTCCCTTTTTTACATTTTGTGGTGTTCGTCTCCTGTATGAAACATCAAACGTTTTTGATTGATCCATCTGCAAAAGCATCAAATGAAATACTAATCACAATTACTGATATTATTTTGTTAGTGATTTCAACAGGAAGAGCAGCTATTTACTAATTAACTAAAGCAACAATGTGAAATATCTTCAGTATTTCTTTGTTAACCATCTATAAGCTTCATTAGAAGTATGCAATGGTAAAATTAAATTGAAACCGCATTATTAAAATATGAGACATCATTGGAATGAATTAGTAAACATATGTAATCACATTACATATAAACATATGTAAGATTGAATCAATGGTAGGTTCTTCGATTGCATCTTTAAGCATTCGTAATTTCAAATAGCAGTATTAATGACATTGTTTTCAATAAGTTATATGCATGTAGGTATTGGATTCATACGAAATTGTTCAAAGTTAAAAGATTATATTTTCGTAAACCTAATACATCTAATTCTTCAAAAAATCGTATAGGAATTGACTCAGCAATACAATGGAAGATGTCGAATTGTTAAACGATCACTAACCGTGTCTAACCATGTTTATCCCTCTCCGCCCGCGTTGCAATCGTCAAGAAGGTCTTCACTGCTCCGCCGCGAAACGAACGCTTTTGCTGGAAGTAACTTTTTGAATGTTAACCTAACTTCTAATATTTGATGAGGCGGTAAAAAGTATTTTATTGTAAAGATAGCTTATAATATCATGATGGTAATATTTTAAGTAGGGTAAGTAACTTTTGTACGTCTACAGGTAACTTTAAAATCATACAATAAATTTATTCAATATCCATTAGTAAGTTAGAAGCATGTATCAGTAAGTTCGTGATACTAACCGGTATCAGTAAGTATGAAATATCTATCAGTAAATTTGATGCATGAATCAGTAAGTTCTTGCTTTTCAAAGTTATTCGTAAGTTTGTAACGTGTATCAGTAACATTGAAGCATGCATCAGTAAGTATATTATTCGTATCAGTAACTATTCCCCATATTACCTATACATAATGCATAAGTAACTTTGAACCTTCTATCAGTAAGTTTAAAGAAGGTATAAGTAACTTCCATCATTTTATCAGTAAGTTCTTGCTTCTCAAATGTATTCGTAAGTTTGTAACATGTATCAGTAACTTCATGTAGCTTGCATCAGTAAGTATATTCTTTTTATCAGTAACTATTCCCTATATTAACGTTGGAGAATGCATCAGTACTTTTGAAGCTTCTATTAGTAAGTTTGAAGAAGGCATTAGTAAATTAATTCCTTTTACCAGTAACTTTAATTATTACACGTAAAATAACAATAGAGGTATGCTTGTAATTTTGCAATATGTATTAGTAACTTAGAATCATGCAGCAGTAAGTTTACTTTAGTTATCAGTAACTAATTTTAATATTGAATTTTGGAAGAATGCATTAGTATCCTAGAATCTTGCATCTGTAAGTTCGAAGTAGTCATGAGAAAATCTATTTGTTCTTAATCCAACTCCCATATTTTTTATTACTATCAGTATCGGTACATAATTTTTAAATAACTTTGCATCAAAATGTAGTAATATATGATTCGGAATTTGTATACGTTAAAACTATCGAATAAAAATTACCTTCAAAATGATCTTCAAACAAAGACGAGGATACATAAAAACTTACTGATTCTCGATGATGAAGCGCCTTCAAAATGATCTTCAAAGACGAATGAGAGACGGGCTTGGCTTTGTTTGATCGCCGTATTCGTAATCAAGAAACCCTAATAATATTTTGGATATTATTCGATTACTGATTATGTCAAACAAATTAAATTACTGCCCTTCTTTCTCGCGATAGCAGTTATGGCATCCAAAAGGTGCCATATTTAGAATTATTATTGAAAATGTATTGTAACCTCACGATTAAAATCGCACGGATCTAATTAGGGGCCTATTAGATCCTAAATCGGCACAGTGCCCTCTAGATAAGCCCTATATATATATAGGGAAAAGGTAGCCTACACCCATGTGTAGGTAACTTACCTACACCCAACTCTTTTTCCCTCAATTTTTTTTTATTTTTTTGAATTAATTCCTTGGGGAATTTAGATCACAATATATCACCATATCGTCATTCAAATTTCAACTTATTCGAGACTTCTAACATATCCATCATGACAGTCAAATTTTAACGGTCTGAGATTTGCTAAAATCGGCCCCTTTCGATGGAGCTGTTAGGAATGTCTGTTTTACATGAAATTTGAAACACATATTTCATTTAATATTCTAAGTAAATCCCCTAAATATCCATTTCAAAAAAATCAAAAAAAATTAAAAACAAGAGGTGGGTGTAGGTAAGTTACCTACACATGGGTGTAGGCTCCCCAATCCCATATATATATATATATATATATATATATATATATATATATATATATATATATAGGGGCTGGGGAAGCTGCACCCGGGGGTGTAGCTAACTAGCTGCACCCGGCCCTTTTTTTCATTGGTTTTTTGTGTTTTTGAAATGAAACCTAGGGGGATTTAAATCACTGCATATCACCATGATATCATACCAATTTCAACTAAATTCGACACTTCTATCATCTCCATCAAGACTATCACATTTTAACGGTCTCAGAATTATTGAAATTGACCCTATCTAGATGGGCATGGTAGGAATGTTTGTTTTGCATGAAATTTGAAACACATATTCTACTCAATAAACTAAGTAAATCCACATAGGTTTACTTCAAAAAAAATAAAAAACCAATGAGAAAAATGCCCGGGTGTAGCTAGTTGGCTGCACCACCCGGTGTAGCTTCCCTTTTCCCATATATATATATATGGGGTTAAATGGGGCTGCCCCCTGGGAGTAGCCAACTTGGCTACTCCCACCCCAATTTTTCCCTCTTTTTTTATTTTTTTGGAAAATAAAAATTTGTAAATTCATCATTATATCCCTCTAACATTCTATTAAAATTTTATCAGAAACAGAGACTCCTACAGCCTCCATCCAAACAGGGTCGATTTAAAAAATCCTGCAACCGTTAAAAAATAACGTGTGGATGGAGGACCTAGGAGTCTCTGTTTCTGACGAAATTTTAATAGAATGTTAGAGGGATATAGTGATGAATATACAAATTTTTATTTTCCAAATAAATAAAAAAATGAGGGAAAAATAGGGGTGGGAGTAGCCAAGTTGGCTACTCCCGGGGGCAGCCCCATTTTACCCATATATATGTATAGGGAAAACTTGAATTAAGGCAGCACCTCACCACAATCATGGTACACCATTCAATAAAATCGGTTAGATCTTGATCTACGATTATAAACAGAACCACCAAATTAAACCCAAAATCACCATCCAAATATCCTCCAACTCGTTATTTTTGGAAATGAAATTGAATATTCCATTTAGTTACGTCATTATCTCATTGCTCATTAATTACTCGAATTTATTTTCTAAATATAGAATCAATCTTAATCGAAGTTCTCAATTACTCGGAATTTCCAAAACAAAACTCGATGGGGTTCACTCTCCCTCCAATTCTTCGTCCTCCCTTGACGTAGAGGTGGCAGATGTGTGTGGAGATGATGGTGGTGTGTGACGATGGCGGTGCATGATGACTACGACGATGCATGGAGCATCATGAGGTGGCTGCGCATGGAGGATGAAGCGTGTTCTTAGTAGTATTTTTCTTATTCTTTTTATTCATCTATTAACCAAATTCCAGGTTATTTTAGATTGCTTTTGTTTTTTTTATTTGGATTTTAATTTTTCTTTCTATTTTGATTCTAACTCAATCCAATTTTCAAAGTTTATCCTTTATTTTATTTTTGAACCAGTGTTCTCGATTCACTAGTAGTTATGATTGAGTATTTTTTCAAACATCAGTTACTACGATTTTGTAATTTATAACACACGATTGTAAAATATATCAATCTTTTGTAAATTGATAATAATTATCTCAAAATACGGTCCTTTATTCAATCATATTTTCTGGAATATTCAATGCACTTTTTTCCTTTGAGTTCAACCATATTTTCTGAAATATTCAATCATTTGTAAATTTGGGTTCCCACGTTCTTTTGAGTTCAACACACCTTTTATTTTTCTCTTTAGAATTTTGTTTATAGATTGAATTCTGTAGAATGAGAATGAAAATATCTCCTAAAAGAAAGAAATTTTTTAATAAGAATGTAAATATTTGTTTACAAATTGAATATGTCTCGGGTTGTCAGTATCAATAAATGAATATTTATTATAGAATATTGTACATCTTGTTATATTTTCATTCAGAGGGTGATGAATTTTGTAAAAATGAAATTAGATGAAATCTCATCAATTGTGGATTAAAAACTAAAGAGATGAAGTTTACAGATTCAATTGGATGGATTAAAAATCAAATGTAATGGTATAATTTACCTTTTGATCTACTAATTTACATAATTGATTGTATAAATTACATTTTGATTCATTGATTTACAATTCTGCATGTATTTTTTACATGTTATCCTTTTTAGTAATAAACGATAAACTACTGATTGACTTTTTATTTTGTAGATTAGCACAGAATTGTTAAATAGGAGCGTGGATTTTATAAAATCTAAATAAACTTTACAATTGATGACAAATTTCAATGGACCCATGATATTGGAAACATATTGGATGGACATATAAAATAATTTATAAATTAATAATAAAGAATCTATTTTACAAAAAGGACAACAAAGTTTACAAAATAATATCACATTTTACAAACGTTAGTCCCACATAATATTCTAAAAAAACTACAAAATTTCAAAAATAAATCAAATGTCATATACAAAAGAGACTAGAAAAATTTAAAAAATATTGCAATTTACAAATATTACTTCCACAAAATGTTGGATGAAAATGAGATTTAGCATGTACTATGACGTATATTTTATAATTTGTGAATTAAAAAATACACATCATATTTAAATCCCCCCTAAAATTATATGCATATGACATGTAAAATATATAATGTGTTCGTAATTTACCACATCTGATATATTCGGAAATATAGTTGTAACAAAAATCCCATCATTGTAGGAATGTTTTCCATGTGTACATCAATTAATTAGGTCATTGTCAAAGCATCATATATTTTAGGAAATCCAGCTATACAAAATACATCAATTTTTATTGAATTTGAGCTTTTTTCCCGTACATCAGTAGTTGTGATTTTTGTAATTTACATCGCATGGTTGTAAAACATATCCTTCTTTTGTAAATTGATAATATTTATTTCAAAATGCAAGCATTTATTCCATCATATTTTCTGTAAAATACAATATACACTCCTCAAGTTTTACTAAATATAGAATGTTCAACAACCTGTATTTGACTAAATTAGTACTAATTTTATCCACCACAATTTAAGAATGTTAGTTTGCACGAAAACCACCTAGTTGTTTCAATCTCACTCATATACTCATCATCCAATGGTCTAAGATGATACATTTTCATAATCAAGGAAAGGTGCCACCTCGATTCAAGTGCTCCAATGTTTCGAGTTTTTATCGCTTTATTTTTATTTATTTTCCGATGTTTTGAGTTTTCCGCCATTGTTTTTATTTATTTTGTATGCATGAAGCTCCTAGATTTTAAGACTAATTGTATCGGTAATTAGGTCCAAACCCTAATAAGAATCATGTTCCTATAGTCTTCTACATTTGGTTCTAGTCAAATTAATAATTGTCAATTATTTGGAGAAAGGCACCATACAACGTTGGCAAGACCCGTTGTGACGGGCACCGAGGTACCTCCAAGACTGGACTCTCGGGTTCATTTCTGAGTAATTAACATTTGGTTCTTCACGATTAATATCAGTTTATGGTTAGGGTGGTTTTGTCGATTGCACACCACCATGTAGAAGGGCCAAGAGACTTTGTTTGTCACAACATAAGTACATTGAAAAATTATTTAAAAAAAATTCATGGACAAAGCTAGCTTGTTACCACACCTATTGGAGAAGATTCAAGTTGAGCTCCAAGCATTGTCTAAAGACAAATAGTGAGAATAAAGATATGAAGAGATTTCCATATGCATCCATCACAACTGTTTTGATGTATGCCATGTTTTGCAGGAGGCCTGATATTGCCCACGTAGTTGGGGTTGCTAGTAGATTTGTCTCAAATCTAAGAAAAGAACAATGGAAAGAAGTTAAGTGTGTTTTTTAGATACCTTCGAGGTACTAGCAACTACTCTCTTTGCTTTGGTGCAAAAAAGCCCATTCTCTTTGACTATATACATTCAGACATGGTACGCGACATTGATGAGAGAAGGTTCTTATCAGGATACTTGATTTCTTTGGCAAGTAGGTAGTATCTTGATAATCTCGACTTAAAAAGTGTGTAGCTATATCCACTAAAGCGGCTGAATTTGTTGCAGCTACATAAGCATGTAAGGAACTATTGTGGATGAAAACGAGTCAGAAGAAATGATTTGATCCTCTTATTTCTCAAACCCAGAGATCTATGAATCGGGATCCTGACGCATATAGATAGAAAAGGTCCAATGGGGGAAAGAAGAAGAAGTTCATGCATGGACCTGGTCTTGGGAAAGATAAATATGTGCTTTATTGCGATAGTCAGAGTATCATCCATCTTGGAAATAACTCTACTTTCCATGTAAGATCAAAGTATATTGATGTAAGATATCATTAGATAGGAAACACTATAGAAGAGAAGAAATTAGTTCTGGACAATATCCACACTCATGACAACGGAATTGACAAGATGACAAAGCCATTGCCATTTTTAAAGTTTGAGGTTTGTCGTTCCTTTGCTGGATTGGAGCATGTTTCCTCGCATTGAGAATGGTAGTAGATGGTCTTCTCATGGGAAAAGGGGGTGATATTTTGGGTAATAGGTGGCATCCATAAGGGAACCTATTATAGACTTCACCGCATGTGTACTAATGTTGCAGCATGTGGTTTTGATAGTAGCATGCTCTATAGCATGTGAAAATATAACAGGAGAAGCTATAACAGGCCTGCTATAGCATGTGCAACATATAGCAGATGAAGCCACAACGAGTGACATGATAGCTGGCCATGTTGCAACAAGTGTGCTGCAGCAGGTGTTGTACCAGGTCGCCTAAAGGAGGTGCAACAGATGACCGGCAATAACATTCACACCCATAGCAGGTGATGGACAAAACATGCTCAATTCAAATTTTTGCACTTATAATGGGACCCGCTACACATTTAAGTATGGGCAGCAGATTGGGAGGATCCCCCATGTTTTGAAGGATACTCCATCTCATTTATATGCTCTCTGGTGAGCATAAACTAACATCTTTTGAAGGAAACACAAAAGAGAAAAGCTAGGGCTGCAACTTTCATGGTCTAATTTCACTCCTCACATCCATGTACTGTACCTGTGCACTGTACCTAGGTTTTTATTTTTAATAAAATACCAAACTTACTCCGAATTCAATGAAAATTGGAAACAAGGCTCCTGCCATGTTGTAAAATTTTCTAGAATTTTTGGGGACATTTTTGGTTTTATTTGCTATTTTTAAAAATTCAAAAATAGTTATTTTCTTTACTGTCTGATTTTAAAAATCACAAAAAATATTAAAATTCATCTAAAAATTATAAAAAAATTAGCTACTGTGTATTTTGTCTTGTTTGATTTTTTGACCAATTTTGGTCATTTTTCATTATATAAAACTCTAAAAATTGAAAAACACCTAAAAACTCATAAAAATTCTAATAATTAATCTAAAAATCCAAAAATAATAATTAAGGTGCCTAAATTTTCCTTGTTTCTTTCTCTTTACAGGAAAATTACCTCCAGGCTTATTGGGTATTTTTAGATATTTTATCTAAGTCCCTCAAGCTCGGCTGGACAGTACCTTCATTTTCTTGCATAGTTTTATTTTTAGAAAATTAAATAAAAATCAGAAAAATACCAAAAATTCACTAAAAACAGTAAAAATCATAAAATACACAAAAACATTCTTATTTGAATTTTTGATTGATTTTTGATGTATTAAATAATTGTTTGAATTGGCTTTTTTACTTGTTTCTTTATTTTCTTAATTCACTAAAAATCCAAAAAATATAAAAAGCCTAAAATCCACCAAAAATACATTTTATTTTATTTTATTTTATTTTTGAGACTACTTCATAGGCCGCGAAGCCATCACGTGCTCCCTGAGTCCGACCCTGGTCGCTATACCAGGCTAATCCAATAGTCAGGACCGCTATCGTTTTTACTTGATTTTGATTTTATTTTGGTGGTCTGATCTTCATTTTCTTGATTGACCGAGGGACTTTTGAGCGACTGAGGTCGCAACGACTTTAGTTCTATTTCTTCATCCTTAGTTGCTCGGGTCTTTCGTGTCATCAGAATGGCGCCGTTGCCGGGGAGCACGGATTTGTAGTTTTTCTTCTTATTTTTCATTTTCTTTTCATTTTCTTTTTCGCAGCTTTCCGCGGCTCTTTCTGAGTCCGCGGCTTTTCGCGGCTTTTTATTTTTCACTTATTTTTGTTTTATTTTCTTTTTCTTTTCTTTTTATGTTATTTTTATTTGTGCTTGTTTATTTTACTTGTCATTTCTGCACATATACCCTTGTTCACATTTTCTGTTCATATTTGATTATTTTATTTGGTCTGACCACTTGTCTTCTTTCTTGCGAGGGCCCGAGGACCGAGGCGGCAGCTTTCGAGAAGCCGGCGCAACCGAGGGACTTGGAGGCGGCTCCCTTCTGCACGGAGCCGCAGGAGAGAGCGAGAGAGGAGCTGAGTGAGAGAGAGTAGTTAGGTTTCTTTCAGCATTTTATTTGATTATTTATAATAATACAGGAACACTCAGACTGTGAACTTGGATTTTGTAGCGGATCTGTTTCACCGAGCACCGATGTGCTCGGGGGACCCTTAGGAGTTTTCACGGCTTTTTCATGGTTTTGGTTTTCCTTGCTGCTTTTTACGGTTTTCTGCGGTTTTTATCGAGCCCCTAGATTTAGGATTTTCTGCTTGACTGTGCCGTAATTAGTAGGATCCCCACACTTAATTACTTGCATGTTCCCATAGAGCGATAATTGGATCTACTAATAACTCATCAATAAAAATAACTGACTCACTCCCTTCGTAGCCTACGTGCCGTAGCCTGCCCTGCCAAGCGCTGCTCCTGAACCTGATGTGTCGGGAGGAGGAGGGGTAGACCGAGACCGGACCCTTTGGCTTGAAGGATCGGTGACCAGTTAGACGGTTCTTCGAGTAGAATTGCCTGTTTAGGACTCGGCTTTTTACCGTTGCACCATTTAGGTAGTTTATTTCAGTCTTTACATTTCTGCGCGGATCACTTGCATGTAGAGTGCTGGAGACAGGTACGCATTTCTATCTTTGCATGCATCATTGATTTCTTCGCGCATCGGCTTTTTCGTCTTCTCCCCCTGTTTTCGACTTAATAATCAGGAGAACCGAAAATTCGTTAGGCCTTTTATTTTTATTGAAAAATATTAAAAAGAAAAACCATAAAATCGGGACTGTTTAAACTATTGACTCTAAAAGACACATGATCTAAAAATTTATCTTGGGGAGAGCAACCCCCTCATTGGTTGGTTTGATTGTGCGAGAGAGTGACCCGTTCACTAGGTAGAGCCCTCCGATGCTATTCCCGACTGATTACCGACTCTTTCGTGCGGGACAGTCGGTTGGGGTAGCATCGGGTATCCCAGCAGGTCACGTAATCGCTCTGATATTTTGTTTGTTCACCAAAATAAAATTGGACAAGATAATCTGACCGAACTTTCACGGTCTTCAGCTCGCGTCGCGTTGGTGAACTGAGGGGTTTGTTTGCTGATCATAGTTTCTCCAGATCCCATCCGCCTTACTCGCTACATCTCGATGATGGGTAGACGATCTCTTAGATAGCCTCTGGCTGCACCGCTCTCGGGCACGTCTACCCGTTCATCTAGGTTGGCTCGCGAGAGCCGAGACCAGCTCTCCGAGCCCGAGTATGACTCCGCCCTGTTCCCCTTCGACCCCCTTTCTTTCGGTTCCGAGATACCCGTGCCAGAGGAGAGATTATCAGATTTATCGGCACCTGAGTTTGGGTCATTTGGTTTTGCAGACACCATGGCCGGTAGTTCTGACGATCGCAGTCGAGGTCCACATCCTTAACACTTCGTGTTGGACCAGGGTGCGATCAACTCCACCCTGATCGCCTCCCTCGAGACAGTTCAGCAGCAGTTGAGGGATCAGGGAGCATTCATGCTAGATATGAGGAGGGAGATGGAGGAGATGAGAGCAGAGAGAGAGAGCACAAGAGAGACGGGCTGAGGATCCCGGATGATGCAGATGCAGCAGCCGCAGCAGCCGCCGCAGCAGCAGCAGCCGCCCCAGCCACGGCAGGAGGACCACCGAGACCGATGCAAGAGTTGCACAACCCTGGATCGACGCTGATGCACCACTGGGTCGTACTTCCAGCCATCGTGGGGGACTTCAATTTCCCCCGAACACCTTGCAGTTACTCCCCCGCTTCCACGGGCTCGCCATCGAGGAGCCCCATCTCCACCTCCAGGAGTTCCTCATGATTTGCAGCACTGTCCACGACCGCCGGGTGGACCAGGACACTATTCGGATGATTGCCTTCCCCTTTTCCTTGGCAGATAGAGCAGCCACCTGGCTGAAGCATTTAGGGAAGTTTGTCTACACTTGGGAGCAGCTCCGCACCGAGTACTTACACAAGTACTATCCACTCGGGCGGACCAATGCAGCGAGAGCCCTTATCAGCAACTTCTCCATGCTCCCCAACGAGCAGTTCCATGAGGCATGGGAGAGGTTCCGAGAGCTGACTGATCGATGCCTGCACCACGACATTTCAAAGCCCAACCTTGTGCAGAGCTTTTTCAGCGGGCTAACACCAGAGCTCCAGGGCTTGGTGAACGCTTCTTGTGGCGGGTCTTACTTCGCCAAGGATCACGACCAGGTCTAGGCCATCTACGAGGAGATGGCCGAGAACTACATGATGATGTCTCAGACCAGGTTGTATACTCAGGGCAGACCCCAGCAGCCAGGACCCGTGCAGTACCAGAGTATAGCACGGGTCGATACCGGTCCATCCAGTTCATCCGCAGTAGCAGCAGCATAGGCATAGTCATCCGCTGCGGACATGGGCATCATTAGCGAGAAGTTGGATCGGATGGAGCTGATAGAGAAGAAGCAGTGCCAGGGCATCACTCAGATGGAGCAGATGGCACAGACTCTGAGCGACATGAAGACCCAACTCATGTGTCTCCAGGAGGCACAGACAGCTTCACAGCCCCGTCTTCAGTCGCGAGGCGATCACGGCAGCAGCAGCAGCTCGTCCCAACGCTCCAGCCCACACCAGCAGCCTAGACAGGTTCACCTTGTACAGGCGGAGCCATACCAGCAGCCGCAGCCCACCTACCAGTCACCACCATCTCCAGACATGCAGATGGTGGTATACCAGCCTGATCAACCTCTGGCAGTACTCCCGCCAGCCCAGTACAATGCAGAGCCGTTGATGGATGTCAACGGGATTTGGTATGACCGCCCTCAGCCTGGAATCCGACGAGACCATACCGGATTCAGGTACCGGATTCAGGTGGGGGAACGGAGGTACCCAGCCCCAGCAACAACCATCTGGTCAGGGAGGCCAGTACAGTCAGCAGAGAGATCACCACCCGCAACAGCAGCCCCCAGTCTACCATTCACAGCAGCAGCAACAGTCGTCCTATGGTCCTCGTCCCTATCAGCAGGGACAGTCTTGGAGGTGTGAGCAGCCTCACCAGCCTCACCAGCAGCAGCATCCACCCACTTACCCCTCTCAGCAGCTGCAACACCAGTTCCAGCAGCCTCATTACCAGAGAGGCTACCCGTCGGGCTCCCACGAGAGCCCCGCTTTGGATAACATAGCCCGCCTCCTCACGGACCAGCATGCCACTTTTCGACGGGAGATGGACGAGTTCCGCCAGGAGATGCAGGACATAGTGAGAGGTAAGGCCACCATCCCTGCCCAGATCGAGCCGAACCCCAACAGCCTGAAGCGGAAGTCTGAGCAGGTAGCTTACACTGAGCATGCCACTCCTAGTGATCCATTTGATGATATGTCTGCAGACCTTTTTGATGCTGATTTTGTCACACTTAGGAGCGGTAGGATGCCAGCAGGCGGCGCCTCGTCTGAGCGACGCCATGAGGATACACCTAGAGCGCCAGATGAGGAGGAGGAGAGCGGACTGAGGCCGCTCGAGATGATGACGGTGGTACTGATGCCACCAAGGATGCTGACTCCACAGGCGGTGCTGAGGCCGTCATTTCACCAGTTCGAGGAGGTGGTACTGATGCCACCCAGGATGCCGAGCCAGAGCACGGTACTGAGGCCGCGAGACGTCCAGTTGATCCAGCCACTGGTGGTACTGAGGCCACCAGAGTTCATGTAGAGAGATATGTTGTTTTTCCTTCACCTGATGTATCACGGAACCATGTTGTGAATAAAGGAAAAGGTTTGGTTTTTCTGGTCCCACTGTGGTGCTTGATGTATGTGCGGATCCGGCCGTCGAGCTGTCTAGACCTTTTCCTAGTCCTTCATCTGAGAAGGACCCAGTGATCCCCTTCCCTAGAGCCCTTCATGGGGAAGGGGAAGAAAACAGAAAATCCCAAAAAGAGAGATCAGGAAGAGTTCAGCCAGCAGATGATAGACTGATTCCATATCCAGCTGACTCTTCAGGAGGCTTTGCAGCACATCCCCCTTCTTCAGCGTTCGTTGAGAGACAGGACTACAATCAGGAGGAAGAGGAGGAACCACCACTCAGAGATCCATATGCTGACGAAAGCCACGTGCTTCGCGATTCAGAACCGTCTGCCGGCCAAGAGGCCAGATTCAGGGGCCCCGTATGTCAGATGTCACATTAGAGAGCAGAGGTTCGACCAGAGTCTATTAGATAGCGGATCGTCTATCAACCTCCTTCCGGCAGCCCTTCTCGACCGCTTCGAGTTGGGCACTCTTAGACAGAGCAGGACAGTCCTTCAGTTTGTTGATCGATCTGTCAAGAGGCCGAAGGGGTTGTTGCGAGACGTTGTCGTCACTATTCAGGGCCTGCAAATCCTCGTGGACTTCGTAATGTTGGACATGGAGATCCCTGATTCAGTGACCGATACCCCCATCATTCTCGGTCGTTCGTTCTTGGCCACAGCCAAGGCGGTGACTGACCATGATAGCGGGAAGGTATACTTTCGCGTCGAGGGTGAAAGTGTACAAATAGAGACGGTCGAGGACTACAAAGCCAGAGACAGATCATGCTCAGAGACCACTTCAGATTCAGAGCAGCTGACAGATGCTGGGTTAGATATCCACCAGGACTGTGACTTTGTGATCACAGACGATGAGGCAGTATGGGCAGACCCAGCAGCACAGGCCATCCTCTCATTTTCAGACACCGCTGATGTAGAGATGATAGCAGAGGAGAGTCTGGAGAGCACAGACCTGGTTCAGGATACTTCAGTGGCAGCAGAGCAGGTTCTTGACCGCGACACGGATTTTTGTGATGATGGTGGTGCTGATGCCACCTTGTGTGATGCAGATCCCTCGGATTCAGAGTCTGATTGGGCAGATTGCGAGGATCATATGCCAGACCTGAGTTCCACAGAGCCTACACCTGAGGAGGAGGTAGATGCCGAGCAGATCAGAGACAGTTCAGTCGAGCAGCCTTCTCCAGATCCAGTTTGCGAGAGTACGTTCTCATTCTCCCAGACAGATTTGGCAGCATACACGCAGCTTTTTTCGAAGCCAGATTTGCCAGCACCCAGCTGTCCAGAGCTGAAGCCGCTCCCTACTTCGTTGAAGTATCGATTCCTTGCAGGTGAGCCTGAGATGTACCCAGTCATCATCTCCGCCGATCTGACTGGAGAGCAAGAATCCCGTTTGATGGGGGTTCTTGAAAAGAACCGCAAGGCAATCGGATGGAGCATAGCAGATCTCCAGGGGATTAGTCCGGCCCTGTGCTCCCACCATATCTATCTCGAGGATGAGGCAAAGCCGTCGCGTGAGTTCCAACGGCGGCTAAACCCCAATCTGAGAGAGGTTGTCATGAAGGAAATCTCGAAATGGTGGAGCGCCGATTTTATCTATCCATCTCCGACTCCAAGTGGGTCTGCCCCTTGCATGTGGTGCCCAAGAAGACAGGCATCACGACTGTGATCAGTGAGTCGGGAGAGGAGATTGCTATACGAGTACCCACTTCTTGGCGGGTCTGCGTTGACTACAGGAGACTCAACCAGGCCACCAAGAAGGATCATTTCCCCCTGCCTTTTATTGACCAGATCATTGAGAGACTAGCAGGGAAGAGCCATTATTGTTTTCTGGATGGGTACTCGGGCTACTACCAGGTGGCCATCGCTCCTGAGGACCAGGAGAAGACCACCTTTACCTGTCCCTTCGGCATATACGCCTTCCGACGCATGCCATTTGGGCTATGCAATGCCCCTGCGACTTTTCAGAGATGCATGCTGTCTATCTTTTCGGACATGGTAGGGGAGTGTTTGGAGGTCTTCATGGATGATTTCTCGGTTTACGGCGACGGATTCGACTCCTGTCTTGACTGCCTAGACCGAGTACTCCAGCGATGTATAAAGGTTCACTTGGTGCTATCTTGGGAGAAGAGTCACTTCATGGTGACTCAAGGGACGGTGCTTGGCCACATCATCTCCAACAGGGGCATGGAGGTTGATCCGGCCAAGGTAGATGTCATTAGAAAACTCGCACCGCCGTCCAATCTGAGGCCGTTACGGTCATTCCTGGGGCACGTCGATTTCTACTGACGATTCATACATGATTTCAGCAGACTTACCCGGTCGTTGACTGACCTACTGACGAAAGACACCGAGTTCCTTGTCAATGACAAGTGTCTTTCGTCCTTTAATACTCTCAAGCGGTGTGTTATTGAGGCTCATGTTCTTCAGCCGCCTGATTGGTCTCTCCCATTCGAGATCATGACGGATGCCTCCGATTTTGCCGTAGGGCCGTGCTGGGACAGAGGAGGGATGGAGTTCCCTTTTCTATCCACTACGCTAGCCGCACATTGGATTCCGCCCAGCGGAATTATACGGTCACAGAGAAGGAGATGCTAGCCGTAGTGTTCGCCTTAGATAAGTTTAGATCTTACATCATTGGATCTAGAGTGACCCTGTATACTGATCACACCGCCATCCGATACCTCATGGCAAAGAAGGATGCCAAGGCCAGACTGACTAGATGGATCCTTCTACTCCAGGAGTTCGACATTGAGATCAAGGATAAGCCTGGAGTCAAGAATGCGGTGGCAGATCATCTCTCCCGTTTAGAGCAGCCTGAGGAGTCCGAGCATATTGATCCCATCTGTGAGACCTTCCCAGATGAGGCGATCTTTGCTATCGCCTCACTCCCGTGGTATGCCGATATTGTGAACTTTCTCGTTGCTGGGAAAGTCCCACAAGATTGGATCAGGCAGAGGCTTGAGACCTTCCTTGCGAAGGCCAAGTCCTACCACTGGGAGGATCCCATCCTTTACCACGAAGGCAAGGATAGCGTCTGGCGTCGGTGCATTCCTCAGGAGGAACATCATAGCGTCCTCACTTACTGCCACAAGCTTGAGGCAGGAGGACATCATTCTGGGAGGAGAACGGCACAGAAAGTGCTCCAATCCAGCTTGTGGTGGCCTACCCTCTTCAAGGACTCTGATGAGTTCGTGAAGAGGTGTACTGACTATCAGAGGATGGGCACTTGTGGACAGCGTGATATGATGCCGATGTAGCCCATTCACTTCTGTGAGGTTTTTGACACATGGGGCATCGATTTCATGGGTCCATTCCCTAAGAGTCAGGGATTTGAGTACATTCTGTTGGCCATTGATTATGTTAGTCGTTGGGTTGAGGCTATCCCCGCCCGAGCCGCTGATGCAAGGACAGTTTGCAGATTTTTGAGGAAGCACATCATCACGCGGTTTGGGGTACCTCGAGTATTGATTTCAGATGGGGGGTCTCATTTCATCAACGACCAGGTGAAGGTCCTTGCTACCGAGTTCGGCATAGACCATCGTGTTGCTACACCTTACCATCCACAGACGAATGGTCTAGCCGAGGTGTCGAACAGGGAGATCAAGACTATATTGCAGAAAGTCGTCTGCCCTGACCGAAAGGATTGGTCACAGCTTTTGGACTCGGTCTTGTGGGCATATAGGACGTCTTTCAAGACACCATTGGGCACATCTCCCTTTCGCCTCGTTTATGGCAAGCCGTGTCATTTGCCTGTTGAGCTGAGACACAGGTCACTTTGGGCAGTCACTGAGATACTTATGGATCCAGATGGTGTAGGAGACCAGAGGAGGGCAGAGTTAGCAGCCCTGGAGGAGTTGAGAGATATAGCCTTCTCAAACAGCCTACATTATAAGGAGAGAGTGAAGAAGTGGCATGATTCTCACATCAGCCACAAGCATTTTGAGCCTGGACAGAGAGTATGGCTGTTTGATGCGAGGCTTCTCCTATTTCCAGGGAAGCTACAGAGCAAGTGGAAGGGACCCTACTTGGTGAGGAAGGTACACGACAACAGTAGCATTGATATATCGAGTTGTCTTCTGAGAGTACCTTCGAGTGAACGGCCAGCGGCTCAATCCATTTCTAGATCATGAGCCGCGGGTCGTTGATGTTGTCCCGATTCATTTTGCGTTAGATGTGGTCCTTTGACTCACATCTATGGCATCTCACGCCTGATTTTCACTGATCTTCCGACTTGTATAGATCCAGTTGTCCATATCATCACATTCTTTAGTCCCACATTCCTTTATTCATCCTTTGATTATGCTATACTTAGGGTGTACTTTACCCTAAATATAGGGGGGATGTAGGACCTTTGGGTATCTCTTTTGTTTCTTTCTACCCCTGTTTTGCTGCCTATACTTAGGGATATTTTACCCTAAGTATGGGGGGTAGACCCTGTACATTCTCCACTCGGTTTTCCCTTAGTGTACAGCCTGCTATACTTAGGATTACTTGATCCTAAGTATAGGGGGAAGAGCCGAGATCTTCTTGACATTCTATTCTATTCATTCGTCTTTGTATATAGCCTTCCTTTTCACTTCCCTATACCTAGCACGAGTTATGTCTTCTTCATCGCTCTTGACTCTGAGGACATCGTTCGAGCTAAGTATAGGGGTGTGTGAATATATTTCATATATACTTTAGCCATAATTCGTACTTTGTGTGAGTGTGTTAATAAATAAAAATGGCTAAAAAAACCCTTAAAAATCACAAAAATTAAAAAATTTTCATGTACATAAACCTTCTTTTATTTGCATATAAATAGCTAGTGTACAAATTATTTTTGTAAAATTTTTTTCAAAAATCTTTTCTGTAAAGCTTGTGTAAATATTTTTTGTATCAAAATTATGTATATAGTACAAAATTTTTCCAAAATGTTTTGAAAATCAAAAGTTTGCAAAAATCTTGTGTAAATGTGTGTAAATATCTTTTGCAAAACTTGCACTTCATGCATTCATCCATACATGATTTCAAAACATTTTTCAAAAATTTTGCATGTTTGTAAAAATTTGTGTAAATAGCATCTTTTGTACATATGTATATAGTTTTTCTGGATGATAGTTGACATTTAAACTAGCCTAGAATTAAATTGGGAAATGGAGCTTGATTAAGATCTTAATCCACCTAATTTATAAGAGGAACCTTATAGGGCTTAGGTTTAAGGCTTTTCAGGTCCATGGTGACTTAATTCTTTGAGTCCACTAGGCTATGATCACATGTCATCTCAATGAGCCTAAGTAGAGCACTTAATAACAACACATGACTCATAGGGACAATGGCTTTACTTGGACACCAGCACTTTGCACCGAGCTCTCTACGGATGAGGTGGTGAGGAGGCAGTCTTCCTTGACTTGGGGTAGTATATGAGGGTAGTACTTCTAGGCGGAACCTCTCTTCTTCTTTTAGTGAAGGAAGTGCGTCTCAACTTGATCTGGTTGCCATGAGGTCTAATGACGGGAGTTGTGGGTTGCAATAAAGCTTCAAAAGAGGGATAGTCTACTGGCTCAAGAGGAAAAACTCCTTGTATATATGCTGCACATGTATATGATGTATAGATGCACTTGAAAAAAAATGCAAAAAGAAAATAACTCCAAAAAGTGGTGGGTCTGAGAGAAAATGATAATCCCACCGGAGTATGTATATAGAGTGCAATAAGCAAAGCTTGAGATTCATGGTCCACCTTATGTAGCTTGCAGCAGGGAGACTTGGCTACACTGGTCAAGCTCCCAAGGATACATGGCTACACTGGCCATGGTCCATTCTCTTCTTCCTCCTCTTCTTGAGCCGGTTGAACTTGAACTTAGAAGGGAATACCCCGCTCCTCGAGGAAAGAGTGGCCAGATTGAGGTCATAGAGTTACCTTGTTGGGGAGGGTTGTCAAGTTACCATTTCTGAGGTGGAGAGCTTATACCTCACATTCACAGGACAAGGAAAGATTCATGGTCTTCAGGGTTTGTGATTGATGACTTGTTCTGATCTGGATTATTGAGGAGTCTTGATTAGAGATTATTGGAACTTAGAGGCTGTTGAGTTTTAAGCTTAAGTCCAAATAAGGTTCCGACAAATTAATAATCCAAAGATCTGATTACACTCCATAATTCAATTTAATGAAGGCAAGTTTAATAATCAACCTTGATCCATGTACATTCTTCTCTTTTTCTTTTTCTTTCTTTCTTTTTCACTTCTTTTTCAATAAGTGTTTGCTAAGGGACTAGCAAAGTTAAGTATAGGGGGGTGATGAATACTCATTCATCACTCTTTATTCTTATATTTTAGCTACAAAAACCTTTGCAAATGCATGTATATATTTGTAAATACCAATAATTACCAAAAGCATGCATGGTGTAAAAAGTAATAATTAGCATGTTTTTATGCAAAAATAAAAGAATAAAGATTAAAAAGAAAAAGAGGAAATATTTAGAATAAATATTGAGAAACCTAACCCAAGGGAGGGCTCAGTATGGGCCTGACCGCATAAAAGTCAAAGTAGAGGGAGATAGGGGCTCATGTGTGTAAATATATTTGTAAATAAAATAAAAATATTTTCCACTAAAAAAATAGAAGAAAATGACTTGTATATATTGTGTATATATTTATTATAAAAAAATCAAAACAAAAATAAAAAAATCAAAAAGAAAATAAAAATAGATCACTTGTAAATAGTCACCATGTACATAGCTCATTTATCTCTATATTTATTTCACCTTATAAATAAATAAAATTAATTTCCATAAAATTTGTAAATATTCTACTTTTTATGTTGTGAATAAATAAAATAAAAACCATTAAAACAAAAACAAAATAAAAAGAACAAAATTAAAAATAAAAAAATAATATTGTAAATATACCATGTAGATACATGTACATATATATTTATTTCACTATTGTATATAAATAATAAAAATAAAATCAAAAATACCCTTTTATTACTAATTTTATACTATGAATAAATAAAATATAAAATAGGAATAAAAATGCACAAAAATAACAAATTAAAAATCAAAAATAAAAATTCAATATTGTATATATACCTATATATAGTACTATATTGTAAATACCTTATTTTCATTTTGAAAAATTAATTAAAAATCACTAAAAAATAGAAAAAAATAAAATAAACATTTTTCATTTTTTGAGTTTTTAATAATTTGGCCATCCTCTATTTTTAAATGAATTTCCAAAACTTTATGAGGTGGCCTTCTCCCATTGGTCCACGGGGGATGTTGACCCCCCGGTCAACTCCCCCCCTGGACCACTGAGTCTCGGATCTAAGTGACCTACCCGACTTCGACATTTTCTACCCACTCAATCCGACAACCAATTACCTTAATCCCGGGCCCCGATTACTCCTTGATCATCCCAGATCTTCGCCCAGGGCGGATCTTAGGGATCCGAGGCACGAGCGACTCACCCGATCCCTTTCTTCTCGGATCCCTGAGCATATAAAGCATCTCCTCCGGCGACCTTTTCCCGCATCTTTGGACCTTCCACTCGCAGCCAAGGAGCTCCTCTGGTGAGCCCGAGTGACAGCCGTGCCTGTCGGAGCATAAGTGAGGCTCGAGCACCTCTGGAAGCCACTGATCCGGTGGCTCTGCCGCCGTGCGCCGCCGCGAGCGCGCCCAACCTCGGGGAGACGACGCCTCCTTGCAGGAAATGATCCAGGAGCTCCCCGAGCTTCAGCCTAGTCGACAACATCCGCTAGGTAGTCTCTTTAGGCCGTAGAGTAGCGTAGATTAGGATTTTTTCCGTTTTCAGTAGTGTAGCTCCGCCGCCTCCGCTCTCCGTCTACCCATCAGCCCATCCGACACCTCCACTACCTTCACGAGACTCCTCCGCGCCTTCTCCACCTAACCATCCCCCCTGGCTCGCCCCAGAGCAGGGATATCGGCCCTCCACCTCCGCCGCTCGCAGAGGACCGCCATATCGCCCCATCTTCCATCGTTTGCGTGCGCTGACGGGTCGAGGCAGTTTGCCCTCAACCCACATTGCTTCCTGTGCAGGTTACGACGTCAGGAGCACCTCATTTGGAGGCCAACAGCTCATGCGCAGGAGCTCCAGGCCACCGCCGTCACGGGGCCGTTCTAGTGGTTGTCCGACTCATCGGAGACCGCCATCAGCTGCGGTGCTTCACGGCGGAGCCTTTCCGCACTTCAGGAGCAGCAGGGGAGGTCCACCGTGCGTGCATCGGGCCAGCGAAGTTCGTCGGCCGATAGTTCTTCCCGGACCTTCGCCGACCGTCAGATCAGCCTCGACGCTCCAGATTAGATCACGTCCGTCCATTCGCGGAGCAGCACTGACCGCCAGATCCTTGAGGTTCGATCGCAACCGTCTGTTCAGCGAGGTTTAGCCACGTCGTGTTGCAGCCGTCAGATCTAGCACGTGGCTTCACCTCCTTCGTCCGATCCGAGCCAGGCCTCTTCGCAGACCCACGTTGCACCACAGCGGTTCGATCATCCACGTGGGCTCTTCCCAGCCGTCAGATCGTGCCGAGGGTTCCCTTCGTTGCGCGCCCTCTTCTCTCCACCGTCCGATCATTGACGTGGCGCACATCTGACCCTCGGATATAATAATGGGGTAAATAGCTCTTAGGCCCCTCTAGCTTTTGTTTTTACTATTTAGTGCTGTAAATACATAGTTTAGTTGTTTTATTTCTGGTTTATTTGCATTGAGGACCTCACTGTTTATTTGAGTTGCATTTATACCCCTACCAGCTGTGGACACGTGCATCGACACGTGGTATTTGGTGTTTTTGCAATATTTGCCCTGCGTTTTTGCCCTGTTATGCTTTGCATTTTTATTAATAGGAATGACAATTAGGTCCCCCCAGGCCTGAGTCACGTGTATCGTGCGTGGCCCGGGGGGTATTTTGCATTCCTTGCCCTACACTTTCCAGGGTTGTTATCCAAGGGGCCCAAGGTTTTATTATAATTGCAGATAGGTCCCTGTGCACTATGGCTTGATTTTTATTTTTAATAAAATAGAAAATTAACTCCAAATTCAATGAAAATTGGACACATGGCTCCTGCCATGTTGTAAAATTTTCTAGAATTTTTTGAGACATTTTTGATTTTATTTGTTATTTTTAAAAATTCAAAAATAACCTTTTTCGTTACTGTTTAACTTAAAAATTCACGAAAAAATATTAAAATTCATCTAAAAATTACAAAAAAAATTAGCTACTGTGTATTTTGTCTTGTTTGATTTTCTGACCAATTTTGGTCATTTTGCATTGCATAAAACTCATAAAAATTACAAAAGACTAAAAAACTCATAAAAATTCTAATAAATAATTAGAAAATCCAAAAATAATAACTAAGGTGCCTAAATTTTCCTTGTTTCTTTCTCTTTACAGGAAAATTACCTCCATGCTTATTGAGGACTTTTAGATATTTTATCCAAGTCCCTCAAGCTCGGCTGGACAGTACCTTTATTTTCTTGCATTGTTTTATTCTTAGAAAATTAAATAAAAATCAGAAAAATCCCAAAAATTCACTAAAAAAGTAAAAATCATAAAATACACGTATTTTATGATTTTTACTTTTTTAGTGAATTTTTGGGATTTTCTGATTTTTATTTAATTTTCTAAGAATAAAACAATGCAAGAAAATAAAGGTACTGTCCAGCCGAGCTTGAGGGACTTGGATAAAATATCTAAAAGTCCTCAATAAGACTGGAGGTAATTTTCCTGTAAAGAGAAAGAAACAAGGAAAATTTAGGCACCTTAGTTATTATTTTTGGATTTTCTAATTATTTATTAGAATTTTTATGAGGTTTTTAGTCTTTTGTAATTTTTATGAGTTTTATGCAATGAAAAATGACCAAAATTGGTCAGAAAATCAAACAAGACAAAATACACAGTAGCTAATTTTTTTTGTAATTTTTAGATGAATTTTAATATTTTTTGTGAATTTTTAAGTTAAACAGTAACGAAAAAGGTTGTTTTTGAATTTTTAAAAATAACAAATAAAACCAAAAATATCTCCAAAAATTCTAGAAAATTTTACAACATGGTAGGAGCCATGTATCCAATTTTCATTGAATTTGGAGTTAATTTTCTATTTTATTAAAAATAAAAATCAAGCCAAAGTGCACAGGGACCTATCTGCAATTATAATAAAACCTTGGGCCCCTTGGATAACGACCCTGGAAAGTGTAGGGCAAGGAATGCAAAATACCCCCCCGGGCCACGCACGATACACGTGACTCAGGCTTGGGGGGACCTAATTGTCATTCCTATTAATAAAAATACAAAGCATAACAAGGCAAAAATGCAGGGTAAATATTGCAAAAACACCAAATACCATGTGTCGATGCACGTGTCCACAACTGGCAGGGGTATAAATGCAACTCCAATAAACAATGGGGTCCTTAGTGCAAATAAACCAGAAATAAAACAACTAAACTACGTATTTACAGTACTAAATAGTAAAAACAAAAGCTAGAGGGGCCTAAGATCTATTTACCCCATTATTATATCCGAGGGTCAGATGTGTGCGACATCAATGATCGGATGGTGGAGAGAAGAGGGCGTGCAACGAAGGGAACCCTCGGCGCGATCCGACGGTTGGGAAGAGCCCACGTGGATGATCGAACCACTGTAGTGCAACGTGGGTCTGCGAAGAGGCCTGGCTCGGATCGGACGAAGGAGGTGAAGCCACGTGCTGGATCTGACGGCTGCAACACGACATGGCTAAACCTCGCTGAACAGACGGTTGCGATGAACCTCAAGGATCTGGCGGTTAGTGCTGCTCCGCGAATGGACGGACGTGGTCTAATCTGGAGCATCGAGGCTGATCTGACGGTCGGCGAAGGTCCTGGAAGAACTGTCGACCGGCAAACTTCGCCGGCCCGATGCACGCACGGTGGACCTCCCCTGCTGCTCCTGAAGTGCGGAAAGGCTCCGCCGTGAAGCACCGCAGCTGATGGCGGTCTCCGATGACTCGGACAACCACCAGAACGGCCCCGCGACGGTGGTGGCCTGGAGCTCCTGCGCCTGAGCTGTTGGCCACCAGATGAGGCGCTCCTGACGTCATAACCTGTACAGGAAGTAAGGTGGGTCGAGGGCAAACTGCCTCGACCCGTCAACGCACGCAAACGATGGAAGATGGGGCGATATGGCGGTCCTCCGGCGAGCGGCGGAGGTGGAGGGCCGATATCCCTGCTCCGGGGTGAGCCAGGGGGGATGGTTAGGTGGAGAAGGCACGGAGGAGTCTCGTGAAGGTAGTGGAGGTGTCGGATCGGCTGATGGGTAGACAGAGACGGAGAGCGGAGGCGGCGGAGCTACACTACTGAAAACGAAAAAAAATCCTAATCTACGCTACTCTACGGCCTAAAGAGACTACCTGGCGGATGCTGTCGACTGGACTGAAGCTCAGGGAGCTCCTGGGTCATTGCCTGCATGGGGGCGTTGTCTCCCCGAGGCTGGGCGCGCTCGCGGCGGTGCACGGCGGCAGAGCCACCGGATCAGTGGCTTCCAGAGGTGCTCGAGCCTCACTTCTGCTCCGGCAGGCACGACTGTCACTCGGGCTCACCAGAGGAGCTCCTTGGCTGCGAGTGGAAGGTCCAAAGATGCGGGAAAAGGTCACTGGAGGAGATGCTTTATATGCTCAGGGATCCGAGAAGAAAGGGATCGGGTGAGTCGCTCGTGCCTTGGATCCCTAAGATCCACCCTGGGCGAAGATCTGGGATGATCAAGGAGTAATCGGGGCCCGGGGTTAAGGTAATTGGCTATCGGATCAAGTGGGTAGAAAATGTCGAAGTCGGGTCGGTCACTTAGATCCGAGATCAGTGGTCCAAGGGGGGAGTTGATCGGGGGGTCAACATCCCCCGTGGACCAATGGGAGAAGGCCACCTCATAAAGTTTTGGAAATTCATTTAAAAATAGAGGATGGCCAAATTATTAAAAACTCAAAAAATGAAAAATGTTTATTTTATTTTTTTTCTATTTTTTAGTGATTTTTAATTAATTTTTCAAAATGAAAATAAGGTATTTACAATATAGTACTATATATAGGTATATATACAATATTGAATTTTTATTTTTGATTTTTAATTTGTTATTTTTGTGCATTTTTATTCCTATTTTATATTTTATTTATTTATAGTATAAAATTAGGAATAAATGGGTATTTTTTATTTTATTTTTATTATTTATATACAATAGTGAAATAAATATATATATATATGTACATGTATCTACATGGTATATTTACAATATTATTTTTGATTTTTAATTTTGTTCTTTTTATTTTGTTTTTGTTTTAATGGTTTTTATTTTATTTATTCACAACATAAAAAGTAGAATATTTATAAATTTTATGGAAATTAATTTTATTTATTTATAAGGTGAAATAAATATAGAGATAAATGAGCTATGTACATGGTGACTATGTACAAGTGATCTATTTTTATTTTCTTTTTGATTTTTCTATTTTTGTTTTGATTTTTATAATAAATATATACACAATATATACAAGTCATTTTATTCTATTTTTTAGAGGAAAATATTTTTATTTTATTTACAGGTATATTTACACACATGAGCCCCTATCTCCCTCTACTTTGGCTTTTATGCGGTCAGGCCCATGCTGAGCCCTCCCTTGGGATTAGGTCGCTCAATATTTATTCTAAATATTTCCCCCTTTTCTTTTTGTTCTTTATTCATTTATTTTAGCACAAAAACATGCTAATTATTAGTTTTTACACAATGCGTTCCTTTTGCTAATTATTGGTATTTACAAATATATACATGTATTTGCAAAGGTTTTTGTAGCTAAAATATAAGAATAAAGAGTGATGAATGAGTATTCATCACCCCCATGTTTTGAAGGATACTCCATCTCATTTATATGCTATCCGGTGAGCATAAACTAACATCTTTTGAAGGAAACACAAAAGAGAAAAGCTAGGGCTGCAACTTTCGTGGTCTAATTTCACTCCTCACATCCATGTACGACGACGAAGGAGATCTTCCACCATTCCCGATGGTTCTTGGTGCGTTCTAGAGCGTAGGCGATGCTACAAGGTGCAGCAACGAGGCTCCTTTTGGAAAAGAACAATGAATTTTAATTCTTCTTCTTTATGAAAACCCTCCATCTTCATCTTTTATGTTGTTGGTGGTGTTTGTTTTGATTGGTAGTCCAACAAGAGAGGTTTATCTTGTGTAGTCTTTTGTGGAGAATGGCTATATCACCATTATAGTGGAGTGCTTTGGGGTTGTGTAGTCTTTTCTCCATCATTTTTGGGGGTTTCCATGTTAAAATCTCCATGTGCACTTGTAATTGTGTTTGTGCTTTGATTGCTAGCTCGTTTGTTCATGGAGGTTGTTCATCTTTGTTATTTCACCCAAGGTTTTCATTCCACGCTTCCACAATGCCTCGGTGGGAACTCATGTTGTTTGTTCACAACGATAATAATGACTCTAAGATACATAAATACATCACTAGGGAAGAGGTTAATCTTTAGTTGGAAATCTTCTCTAGTCATTGTTGCAAATTCTAAGTTTCTAACTACATATATAATGTGTCTAGCATACAAGAATTCTACCATTGACTTCTTTATTTAAATAAGGGGTAATATCATCAGATGGAAGTGTAAGAATCATGTTACAATATCTCACACTATTGTATCAACCTCAAAGATGATGTAGATTGTGATGTACCTACTGATTTATACATAGAAGATGATAGAGAAATGGAAATAAAATACAACAGTTAGCAATTAGAGACATTGCCAACAATCTCATCTTTTATGAGCATAGCAAACATGCAAAGATTGATTGCTACTTTACCAGAAATCTGAATCAGTTATGCCTTTTACATCACAGTAATCCATTTACATAAGACGTTGTCAACATGGTTAGCAAGACAGTTCCTTGAATTACGTTTGAGAAATTGTGCGGTAAGTTTAGCATGATAGACATGTATGCTCTAACTTGAAGAAAGCGGGAATATATACAAAAAGTTTTCGGGATTGAGTTGTCTCCATCTCTTCATGTACCTCTTTCCTTTTTCATCTTATCCTCTACACTCTACACAAAAACCTAAGGTTATTTAATAAGAATATATTCTCTCTATTTGTCTTCACCAAGTAGCTCTAATATATACATTGATATTTATAGATGTAAACAATCATCGATTTGTTAACTTTTGGATGCCATAAAAAGATAAAGAAGCATGGCATCCCCAATCAACATATAAGTTTCCATCAATAGTTTTTATCATATTTTTTCGTTATCTAAATCAATTTTCATTTTGAAAAGTTAAGATAAACTCATTTAGTATTCAATGAGAGGTTATGAAGGCAACGAAGAAAGAATATAGAAAGTGATCGCAACGAAGCTCAAGGATTAAAAGGTCGGCGCCGATGTGAAAACTAGGCCAAGAATACAACATTGTTTGTCTAATATGGTACCTACAAAGGGATCAAGGATATTTTTTCATGAATTAAATAATATTTGTTAGTGTTTCTGCATAGTTAAGACTATTGTAAAACATCATTAACTCAAGCTTCACCTATTTATACTTCCTACAGTTCAAGGTGCATCTATCAAATCTCATCTCGATATCTTCTAATCTATGTTATTGGAGCTAAAAACACGAAAATTTATATCGAGAATAAAAACTAGATGGTGTTACTTATACTCTTATAGAAGTTGATGGAAGGTAAATTTTCATCCTAGATATAATAAAAACCTAGGACATATCTTAATGATGATCATCTTAACAAATGCTCAACATGTCCTACATATATATAATAAATGTGTATTGCTGAACTATTGGGAATAGTTGACTAAAGTTTGTACGTCCGGAATAATTAAATGATTGATACGGTTGATAACCTTAATTCACACATGCGTCTCCTGAACAGATCAAGAGATCTATAGGCATGACAACATAAAATCTCCTAATCGTGTTTGGTACGAAATTATTTAATATTTAAAGAAAAGATCATTCCATTTATTTTAATACCATGATAAGATACTTCTCTAACATCTCAATATAATAGAGGTCGACTACATCAATCAACAAGAAGACTAACTGAACACAATAAAATATCCTCAAATTAATGATGGTGTTTAATTTTTAAGTAGATACTCATCGTGGTACCTCTATGCTAGGATATCATCGACCGCGCCCCGCCCCCACTCTTAGACCGGTCGCCCATCAACTACATCCCTCCACACACACTGTCTAGAAGTTCGTTAGACTTAATTATACATTCCCTTGTCAAAATCCAGTATATGCCCGCAGCCATTGACAACCGCCTCCCCCTACTCGTCCTCAGCTCCATCGACCTATACAACCATACATTAAAACAAAATCGACAATGCATAATTCAATATTTGTTGGTGTATCTTCTGTTATAAAATGTATAACAAGGAATATTGCATGATGCTTGACTACTTAAATTCAAAACTAATATCGTATTCGTTGTAATATTGCTAGCAATGAAATATATAATAACATTTATCTGTTAAGTTTTTTCATATACATTACTATGAACCTTTTATAACAAATATAATATTCATTACAAATTACAAGAATAAAAATTAATTTTGAGAGAAAAGCAACTAGATCTCCCATAGGACATGATGGCAACTAACTTCTCTCCGAATAACAATAATATGAAATTTAACTTGTCTCGATTTAAGCGTCACTTAAATTCACTACTAATAGTCGCCATATAAGTTCTGTCACATGAAGCTGTAGATAAAACTTCTCTGATCTTGTGATAATCAAAAGTACGACATCAAAATAAAATTCAAAGGTGTTGAGAGAGAGAGAGAGAGAGACTATTGGTATTATGAACGTTCATGCTTTGACATACACTGAGAATATGTATACATGTACATCTTTCCATATTAGAATGTATTGGGTAAGATCCATCATTCATATATGTAGCTTGTATTTACCTATTAAGTGCATTTCTACAATTATATGTATAATACGGCTCAACTTGATACATCTCACTCGAATGTATTTTCACTCCCCCTATGTAGCTTGTATTTACATTATAGGTGCATTTCTACAATTATATGTAGAATATGACTCAACAAAATGGTATTGTATATACATCACAACTACAATGTACATTCCACTTTATACATCACTCAATTACAATGTGCTACCACTCGATGCAGTGCAACTCACTAAAGCTTTTCGCGCTTGCTGTCTCACTTGCTTGCTTGCGTGTTTCCACAGAGTGGATCTCAAGGTTTATTTATACATGCGTCGCAATAACCTTGAAGGATGTGTTGGAGTTTAATCTACTCGAGAGAATTATGAAGATTTTAGAGTTTTAATCTACTTAAGATAACTCAAGATAATTGAAGCCTCACTTTTTCAAGGAATTTCTAGAAACTTAGAGTTTCACTTGCTTAAGAAATTTCGAGAGAATAAAGAAGTTAGTAGCGGTCTTTTTATTCCAACACTCTCCTTCAATACTAGCTTCTTTCATGCTAAGTTGAATGCAGAACTTTTGAAACTTACATAAAAAAAGTTCTTTTTTAAGTATATCAGTTGCTTGGTCATATTTCTTATAACTTCATTTTGTTCAATACTTCTCCCTCAAGAAGTGATGATGATCCTTTGTGTACTTAGTTCCTGCATTTTCTTGGAAGACTGCATTTTATGTTTATGCAATTGCAAATATACTAGTAATACCAATTGCAAAGGTTGTGTTTATCCTTGATAGGGTTAGGTACATTTAACTACCTACCAAGTGCTTGTACATGGTCTGGATCTTCTAATTTCTTACCTTCTTCTGCACATATCTTGGCTTCACTTCCATAGAAGTTGGAAATGGCTTGCAAAATATTATAACATATTTCTTTAGAAGAATTTTTGTATACTTTTGGTAGGGAAATTGAAGACCTATTTTAGTATATTTAATCTCGATACTAAGAAAATGCTTGATCTCCTCAAGCTCTTTCATTTATATAAAACCTGTCGAATATCTTTTTCTCGTGGTCTCGAATCATGCAATTACGATTCGGTGGTTCATAGATCTGAAGGCACTTCACTTTGAAGCTCGCTCGACAATTAGACTATTGATTTAAGCTTAGCGGAGACCCGACCCACCTATCCCACATGGCAGACATGACCATGCCCTCACAACAAATTGGGTATGACCATTAATAATGGCTACGGGAGCTCTGATTAGGGTGAAGAAAAGTGGAAGAGGAAGACTGAGCTCGGGCTAAGGGAGACTATTGATAAGCCGTCCTCCATTATATCTTCTACTCGTACTCGTCCTTAACTGTTGCTGCTTAAGGGCACTAGCTGCAAGAGAGAGCCTTGCGGAATGGGAATCTTAGTGAAAAAAAGAGGAAGAGTCAAGTAAATGAAATATACCGTATCTTACTAGAATATAGAGGGGCATCCCATTCCCAATACATAAGCTCCTTTTTTTGTCGAAAGAATTAAAAAAAGGCAGTGCAGAGAATCCATTGAGACCAATATTACAAGCCTTAGATCTTTATAAGGAAGTCAGAAGAGGAGAAAGTACCAGTATCTACTCCTGAAACTAAGCTTAGGAGGAAAGGAAACATTAATGGTATATTTTTCTAGTCCTCTTGGTATCCTTAATATCGTCTCTTTTAATAGTTAGCTCATCCACATAAACAAGTATTATAGGTAACTTACTTTTCTTTGGACTTAATGAATAAACTTGAATCATCAGGACTGACTTGATAGCCACAATGTAGGAGAAACTCGGAGCTTGCTTCAGACCATATATTACATTCTTTAGTTTACAGACATGTCCTTGGTTCTTCTTATGGTTAAATCTATGAGTTGTTCCACATAAATCTATCTATCAAGCTTACCGTGAAAAAAAGCATTCTTCACATCCACTTTCCATAATTTTCATGTTTTACAAGCTATTAACACTAATAATTATAGTCAATTTTGTAACCATACTAAATTTTCATCACAGTCCAGACCATATTGTTGAGAAAACCCTTGAGTAACCAATCAGGCTTTTATAAATTTTTCACTTGCTTTCTCACTTTCTTGCTTGATTCCCACACAATGGATTTCATGGTATATTTTGACTTGTGCCATAATGATGTTGAAGGATATGGAATTCTCTGGAAAGTTGGAGTTTAGTTTACCTAAGAGAATTACAGAGCTTAGAGTTTAATCTACTCAAGAAAACTCTAAATGATTAGATACTCACCTTCTCAAAAAAAAAGCTTAGAGTTTCACTTACTAAATAGATTTCTAGATAATATGTGGTTTGATGGTTTTCTTGTTATCTTAACATAATAAGATTTAGATCTAATAGAGTAAGATATATATTTCTGGGAGTTGCCCGTAACATAGGAGTTGTTTGGATCTAGAGAGCTTGATCCTTTTGCAAATCTGAATATAACTGTCTGTCTTGCGGGTTCAGGTAAAGAGGCATATATTCTTTGATATCTTTGGATGCTAGATGGATATACACCTCTACTTGTGTTGTATTGTCTGTAAAGTTCCACTTCCTATGGGCGAGCGAGACCTTCTAGACAGACTCAACAGACGAGCTGCGACTCCTAACTATGTCCTTTGGTCCTTAGGCAGAGACTACAATCAGCCAGACTAGTTGAAGTACTGCACGTGCAAGTCGATTTTGGTTTATACTCAGAATGGTTATGGCAACAGTTCAATTGAAGTATAGCTTTTCTCCCATGAAAATGAATGAAGACTAAATGGACAAAATGAACAAATGATAAGGGATGTTGCAGTGAAGAAAATGGAAAATGGAGTACATGTCCAATTTAAATTAGGTCTTATTAGAGACTTCAGGCACACAAATTACTTTAGTGTGTTCTTTTTCTAATACATTGCAGTTAACCTCTAGCTTCACTTCTCTCTTTGTAGTTTCATATAGTTGTTTATATGCAGTGCAACACCAATAGGCTCATACATTATCTTTCTTGAAAGATCTGTGGAGCAAAAGATCGAGGCCAGGTTGCTTGGTGCCACAATTGAGGAGGATCCGCATAAAGGAATATTTATCTTTCACCTTATGCTTTTTTGTCCTTGTATATTGTCATCTGATTTTTTTTTAAATATACTCATATTTTATATGAATGAGATAATTGTATATATTTATTGTTATTATTGTTGGGTAACAACATGGGTGAAGGAATACACTCACATGGATGTGCGACACTAGAGATTCAAGACTTCAAAGACCTTTTTGCAGCATAACATATCTTTCTTTCTGCTTGAGCTTGTCACATGCCTAGTCAATTTGCCTTCATATGGCTCCCTTCTTTATCGTCGTTGAAGAGCAGTAGACTTCCTTCAATAGTTAAAACGAAATTTTGCGCAAAACAGAGAATCCAATATGCAACATGTATAGCCCAAACCAATCCAATAATCCATTCATGTCACTTTTTTAAACACACAGTATTGACTATAAGCTAAATCCTATGACTTAATCATGTTGTTTACAGTTCCTCAATGAACATCAGTACAGACTTACATATGTTCTAACTACACATCCATAGAGCAAATGAAAGAGCTACAATAGGAGGGAGAGAAGAATTTGTATCTACACATGGTACACCCTCTAGATGAGGAGCAACAAAGAGAGATGACGTCAACCTACCTTAGAAATTCAGAATTTTAATCGACAAAGCAAACAAGACCACAAAGATTGTTGGGGATAATAGGCGCGTCCCTAAATCCCTTTCCTGCAGCAAAGATGGCACACAACAAATATGTGTTCCCCACACGGGAACTAAATGGCAACAATGACAATCAATCATACACGCAACCACACGAGACAGAGATTTTTATGTGGAAACCCTTACTCGATGTGAGCGAGGGAAAAACCACGGGACAAGACCAGCAATGAATCCACTACGGTCAAGATGAGCCAAATGTTCTTTCGATTTTGTTGCCTAACAAAATCGAGATACAAGCCACAAGCACAATGCTAGTTCTTCAACAGGTTGCTAACTATCCCTAGGCATCTAACAATAGCAAATGTGCTCAAAACCAAGAATATGAGGTGGCTTCCCTGTAGGCTTCCGAATGGAGACCCAAAATCGGCTTCGGCTCCTTGAGATCATTCCCAACGACCTCCCACGCTGCTCCTCTCGAACTCGGCCAGCAACTCCTCTCTCAAATCCGCAGCCCTAGCAACACCTCGACCAACTAGAGAAGAAGAGCAACACCGCTGGCTGCTCTCTCACTCTCGGTCTCTCTCTCGTGGAGGAAGAGGATGGGTTTCGAAGCCCCCCTTTTTCTACTCTCTGGAAACTCGCTGGAATCGGCAAGGAATGGGAGGAACCTTATCGGGTTTCGTTCTCTGGAATTGGGAGTAGGCCTTCGTGCATTCTGGAATTGGGACAACCGATGTGGGGCTCCTATTTTGTGGACAAATTTCAAAGATGTCCCTGCAAAGAGGGACATTACTACAGTCCTCAGTTGGGTCTGGAAAGTAAAATGCCCAACAACCTCCCCCTCTAGTCCCAACGGGGAGGTGTGGCCCAGTGATGGAGATCAAGAAGAAGTGACACCGCTCAGCTATCTACAGAGCTGAAGCTTGTCACGAGTGACTGCCTTGGTCAACATGTTTGAGGGGTTCTCATCAGTGTGAATCTTCTTCAACATGAGTTGCTTCTGGTGAATTGCATCCCTCAACCAATGGTATCTCACATTAATATGTTTTGTGTGAGCATGGTGCATGGTACTCTTGCTCAGGTCTATAGCACTCTGGCTATCACAAAACACAACTGGCTCACTGACATCCAATCCAAACTCACCAAGAAAGCGTTGTAGCCACACCACTTCTTTCCCAGCCTCTGCTGCTGCTATGTATTCTGCCTCGGTAGTTGAGAGAGCAACATACTTATGTAGCTTGGATTGTCATGATATGGCTCCCCCTACAAATGTGAAAATGTAGCCTAAGATAGACTTTCTCCGGTCCATGTCACCTGCCATATATGCATCAGTGTAGCCACAAAGTTTGGGTTCTGACCTCCCAAACACAAGACACATACTTGATGTCTCTCTCAAGTATCTCAAGATCCATTTCACGACCTCCCAATAGTCCTTCCTTGGATTGGACATGAATCTGCTCACCGCGCCCACTGTATGGGCTATGTCGGATCTAGTGCAAACCATGACGTACATGAGGCTCCCAACTGCAGACTGGTATGGTATCTTGGTCATATCTGCTTTCTCCTCAGAAGTGGATAGGCATGACTCTTTGGTTAGCTTGAAATGAGAGGCTAAAGGCATGCTGACAGGCTTGGCATTCTTCATGTTGAACCGCTCCAGCACACGCTCAACATAACTTTCTTGTGACAACCACAACATGCGCTTCTTCCTGTCCCTTATAATCTGCATTCCAAGGATGTGACTTACCTTGCCCAAATCTTTCATCTCAAACTTTGGAGAGTTCTCTCTTGAGCTTTGCAATCAAGTTGGAATCATGACCTACATTCAACATATCATCCACACAGATCAAAAGAATGACGAACGTGTCATTGGGAAGACAACAAACATATACACATGGATCGATTGTAGTCCTCTTGAAGCCTTGCTTTGCCATGAAAGCATCAAACTTCAAGTACCACTGTCTCGGGGCTTGCTTTAAGCCATAAAGACTCTTTCTCAACCTGCAAACCATGTGCTCTTTCCCTTTCTCTTGAAATCCTTGTGGCTGCTCCATGTAGATCGCTTCTTTCAAATCACCGTGAAGAAACACCGTCTTCACATCCATCTGCTCTAGCTCAAGATCCATGCTAGCAACAAGTCCTAGCACCATTCTCACTGATTCATCTTCACCACTGGGGAGAAGATCTCATCATAGTCCACTCCTCCTTTCTGGCTGAATCCTTTCACCACCAATCTGGCCTTGTACTTGACATGCTTGCCACCATCACCAGACTTTAGCTTGTAAATTCATTTGTTTTTTAAGGCTCTCTTTCCCTTAGGAATCTCAACAAGGTCAAAAGTGTGATTTTTCTTAAGAGATAACATCTCTTCATTCATTGCATCGTGCCAGTGACCCTTGTCCTTGTGCATCTATGCCTCCTCAAAGGTGTATGGCTCACCTGCATCTGTAAGCATCACATACCTAGAAGAGGGGTAACAGGATGATGGCTGGCGTGTCCTCTCAGATCTCCTGACCTGAGGCTCTGTTATATCTACAAGTGGATGAGGCTGCTCTGCCCTAAGTCCCCTAGACCTGCATCAATGGGGTCTGCATCTAGCTCATGCTGCTCTAGCTGCTCATCCTCTCCACCTGTACCCTGTACTGGAGAGGGATCTGTGTCCTCATCACTATCATCATCCATGGAGATCTCATCTCTATCACCACTCTCAGTGTTGTACTCTGTCAATGCCTGATTCTCATAAAAAAATCACATCCATGTGCCTGGTAACAGTCTTCTTTCTTGGATCCCAAAGACGGTATCCAAACTCCTGATCTCCATAACCAACAAAGATACAAGGCACCGCCTTGTCATCCAGCTTCTTCCTCTACTCCTTGGGTACCAACGCATAGGCTTTGCATTTAAACACCCTCAAATGAGCATATGAGGGGTCCTTCCCTATCCAAACACGCTCTGGAATCTGGAAGCCCAAAGGAACTGATGAAGATCGGTTGATCAAGTAACATGCGGTACGAACCGCCTCGACCCAAAAGGTCTTGGGCAACTTCGTTGTCTTCAACATACAACGAACTCTCTCAATAATAGTCATGTTCATCCTCTTAGCAATACTATTGTGTTAGGGGTGTGCCTGGCTATGTCCTCTCATGCCCGATCTGTGCTATGCACAATAGCCCTGAAAGCTAAGGGAGGTGTACTCTCCCCCATTGTCCGTATGCAAATATTTCAGCAATTTTCCTGTTTCCCGCTCAACCATGGCATGGAATTTCTTGAAGCAATAAAACACTTGATCCTTCGTCCTCAACACATACACCCACACCTTCCTAGATGCATCATCAATGAAGGTGACAAAATACATGTTGCCTCCCAAAGAGGATGTGTCCATAGGACCACAAACATCTGAGTGAACCAGTTGTAGAAGGTCTCACTTCATCTTGGATCTGACTCTGTAAGGTGCACTCCTGCTCTTCCCAACCTCACATGCATCACAAGGAGACAATGTGATGTCATTGTGGTAGGGGGATCAACTCTCTCTTGCTAAGAAGTTGCAAGCCCTTCTGGCTCATGTGGCCAAGTCGACGGTGCCATAAACCTGAAGTGTCCACTTTGCTAGCATGCAAACTACCATCCATGACCTTCACTCTAGTCATATAGAGTGTGTGACACAAACTGCCTCTAGCCATGATGAGAGAACCCTTGCTTATCTTGGACTTGCTGTCGTCGAACTTCAGATGATAGCCTTCACTATCTAGCTATGAACCAGATATAAGGCTAAGACGCACATCAGGAACATGCCTCACATTCTGCAAAGTCATTGAGCACCCAACATCAGTCTGAATTGAGATGGTGCCCGTGCCTATGATCTTGGAGTAACTTTCGTTACCCATCAAGACTCGTCCGTAATCACTCCTTGTGTAGGTGGTGAAGAACTCCCTGTGTAGAGTTACATGATAGGAAGCGACCATGTCAATGACCCACTTAAAATCACTCCATGTGTGCAAGCACTGGTCCTGAATGGTGAGAATCACCTCATCTACATTGTCATCTGCCACAACTACAGCTATATTCCCATCTTCATTCTTCTGATTTTTCTTGGCTTCAGCTTGTTCTCTCTTCCAAACCCTACAATATCTCTTCCAATGACCAGGCTTCTGGTAACAGTGACACTTTCCTCTGTCCTTGGACTTGTCTCTGGATCGCTGCCTCTCTTGTGACTTTCCTCTGCTAGTGGATCTTCCTCTCCTCTCAACTGCATACACATGTGAAGAGGAGGGTGTCTCTCCCGAAGAGCGACGTATGATCTCCTCATTTAGGAGGCTACCCTTGACCATGGGCATGGTCAACTTGCTATTCTTCGCAGAGTTGCTCACGGTGACTACTAGAGTCTCCCAATTGTCTGGCAATGAACCCAACAAGAGAAGTGCCTGCAACTATTCATCAAGTACCAGTCCTATGGAAGTCAACTGGTTGATGATGCTTCGGAAATCATTCAAGTGCTCTGCCACTTTGGTCCCATCCTTGTATTTCAAGTTCACAAGCTTTCTAATCAAGAAAGCCTTGTTAATTGTAGTCTTCTGATCATAGAGTTTGGACAACTTGTCCCACAACTCCTTTGCATTCGTCTCCTCAGCCACATGATGGAAAACTGACATGTCAACCCACTTCCGAATAGTCCCAATGGCCTTTCGGTTCAACTTTGTCCATTCACTTGCGGGCATGTCCTCCGGCTTGGTGCTCTCTCCCTCCACCGGATCATGGAGGTCCTTGCAATACAAGAGGTCTTCCATCTTGGCTATCCAAATCTGTCAATTACTGCTTGTGAGCTTAATCATTGTACCCTCATCATCTTTACCCATTTTGCTCAATCTGAGCTCTGATACCACTTGTTGGGGACAATAGGTGTGTCCCTAAATCCCTTTACTGCAGCAAAGATGGCATACAACAAATGTGTGTTCCCCACACGGGAACTAAATAGCAACAATGATAATAAATCACACAAGCAACCATACGAGATAGAGATTTTTATGTGGAAACCCTTACTCGATGTGAGCAAGGGAAAAATCATAGGGCAAGACTGGCAACGAATCCACTACGGTCAAGATGAGCCAAATGTGCTTTCGGTTTTATTGCCCAACAAAATCGAGATACAAGCCACAAGCACAATGATGGTTCTTCAATAAGTTGCTAACTATCCCTAAGTATCTAACAATACCAAATGTGCTCAAAACAAAGAAGATGAGGTGACTTCCCTATGGGCTCCCGAATGGAGATCCAAAATCGACTTCGGCTTCTTGAGATCGTTCCCAATGACGTCCCACGTTGCTCCTCTCAAACTCGGCCAGCAACTACTCTCTCGAATCCGTAGCCCTAGCAGTACTTTGACCGACTGGAGAAGAAGAGCAACACCATTGGCTGCTCTCTCTCTCACTCTCGATCTCTCTCACGTGAAGGAAGAGGATCGGTTTCAAAACCCCCTTTTCTGCTCTCTGGAAACTCGATGGAATTGGATGGGAATGGGAGGAACCCTATCGGGTTTCATTCTATAGAATCGGGAGTAGGCCTTTGTGCATTCTGGAATTATGGCATCCAAAGTGGGGCTCCCATTTTTTGGACAAATTTCAAAGATGTCCCTGCAAAAGAGGGACATTGCTGCAGTCCTCAAGTTGAGACTCGAAAGTAAAATGCTCAACAAACATCACATGGAATATGACAACCATCACCGCAACAACATCAACAAAATCATGCCTGAAACCAAAGTAATCCCCCACAAATTCCGCCACTGTTTCCCTAGTCTCCAACTTGTCTTGATAATCGCCGAATTGAGAAACGAGCAGCCCGTATAACGTCTATGCAACTGCACATGCCCAGTAGTACTACCTCCACCATATGGGGATCCTCTGCAATGAACCCATAGTCAAAGTTGAGCATATGTTTGAAGGTAATTATCTATATTCAGCCAATGCAATTAGATGAGAACTTACAGTTTGAAACTTACACACTGAAAATTCTTTTTTAAGTATACAGTTGCTTGGCCATATTTCTTATAACTTCATTTTGTTCAGTACTTCTCCCGTAAGAAGTGATGATGGTCGTCTGCGTACTTAGTTCTTGCATTTTTTGGAAGACTGCATTTTGTGCAAGTCGAATAACAAATTAATTATAAATTAATGAAGGATATGGGAAAATCCTCAAGCACATCACGGAAGCGTGATCGTCATATTAAATACGACGAAGAATGACTAGTCGTACTAGTTGTTTGGTGCAGCAGAATTTTAAAAATTTTTCATGCGATGAAACCACATGATCCAAGAACGATTCTCGGATCGTTTCATCTATAACCACAACAAGTATAATGCAATACCTCTTGAAGCGTGGTTGATCGAGTCTCTACAAAAAGAGACCTCCTGTCTCAAGTCCGATCGTCGGAGAAGAAGCATGTGAGCGTGGGGATGAGTCGCATTGTCCTCGTAATCCAACGAGTTGATCCAAGCACGGTGAACTCCTGATCTCGTCGTACGAGATTGAACGTCTCCTTCGTGAGCGTAGCACTCCAAGAAGACGAAGAACCGCAGAACGTCGAAGCGGCGACGCGGTGGCGTAGGCGACGACGGCTATCTCCCTTAGGGTTTGGTGGACGGCCACCAAGGAGAGGGAGAGAGGGTTGGCGTGTGAGGAGAAGAGAGAGAGAGAGATGTGCTACCAATAGCATGTACAAGAGAGCATAGTATGCCTCTCTATTTATAAGGTTTTAGGATCCATGGATCTCAATCCATAGTACATATAAAATCAATGGATGAGATTGATTTATGTCAATCCAAGGTCAAGATTGTTGTTGGTAAAAATCAACAACTTATGATTTAATTTAGATCAAATATATTTGATAAATCAAATATACATCAATCCTAAAATTAAACCAATCAAATAAGGAGATGATTTCAATGGAGATCTTGACTCCCCATATAATAGGGTGGACGACCACCAATTCCATATAGGACTTGGTAGCCGTCCACCAATTACCAAGTGGGGGCAATCTCATGAAATTTTATAAGATTACATATCTCCTTGAAATTCTCCATTATTTAATCCAACAACTTTTGTTGGGATTTATTCTCCAAAAATAATTCATAATTAATTTTGGGAATATTGCAATCTTGCCATTGGAAAATTGTGAATCACATTCACAACCCAAAAGAAAATATAATTTACATTTTCAATTAATTAGACAATGTGTATCCAATACACATTAATAATTAATCAACAAATATAAATTATAATAGCTCTCTCTAATACATTATAAATCATATTTATAATATATTATGAATAATTGGATATTACTATCCACATTATTCTTATCCATAATAATTAAATCACATTTAATTATATTGGATAATTCCTCACACATCATGATAATTAAATCACATTTAATTATCAATTTCTCAATGCTTAGATCTTATGGAATTATTCTTGAACCTTTCAAGAGTAATGCTATTTCTCCTCAGATACTTAGAGATAAGGACAGGGCGATTGTATTGTTCCATGTATAGTGACTTGGATATTGAGATCACATCTCAAATCCAGATCCCATGGACCTCTCATAGATGCTTGATTAAATCAAGGCCGTAAACCTAATCTTCTCATTACATCTGAATCTCATTCAGATCAATGTCCATCACATGGACTAAGATTAGGTCACTTCTCTACTGAGAGGAGTCACTAAAATCCAGACCTGTTTCATCACTCCCTCGGAATGAAAGCGTCATGGTTATACAATCGTTTATGATCAAATCACCCTTAGGTATTCCCAATACCTGTACATCCTGCATACTGGAAGACTTATGATCATTCTGAAGATATAGATCACTTTTACACTATCATCTTCATGGTTTGATCACTAAGTTTCTCAATCTTGGTCCTTGGGATTTGGTACAGATCATATGCTTTCACAAGGCATATATCTTACCTTCAAATTCATGTCATGCTTCCAAAGCATGACGACCATGTATGGAATTTGATCAGTCCCAATACCTCATGAGTGAGCTCATGTCTCCCGGTTCACAAGTGAACCTGTATGATCCCTTTGAGAGATCGTATCACTCATATGCCCTTATATGCACACCAGCTCGCTGGTGTATAGACCTTGGTTAGGTTATCAATCTAATGGTGTGCCAAATGTATACACGCAGACATATAGCAATACATCTGTCTCTTGTCAGAGGATGTTTGCCTATGATGTGACATTATTCATCATAGGTCTTTAGGTTATCTCGATCTCGTTAAGTCAACCCATTGACTCAACTAATCTGATACCTCCGAATCACTATTCTCATGCAGAGGACATGCATCAAGAGGTCGATCAGATATCAATCTAATGAGAAAGGATTGCCATATCCTACTCAGGTTGGAGATCATCACTTGTCAATCATTTGATGATGCTTGATGAGTCCTCTATCTAACTCCTTAGATATTCATCCAAGTATCAACCTCTATGATTCAATCAATGAATCAACAGTTGTATGATTATCAAGTTGGCCATGGTGCATAACCCTTATTGTACAGAGGGACCTTATAGTGCATTTATTCATTCAATATCAGAAAGGGAGTGAAACATAATCAATAACTTTTATTGATAAATCATTTATTACAATAACATTTATTGCAGGAATGGTTGGCCTCAGGCTCACATTGCTAACAATCTCCCACTAGCCCTCAGAACCATTCAGGAACAACCCTTAAAACCATACTCATTACGTGCTGGTCGAAAACCTTCTGTATCAGAGGTTTGGTAAGAGGATCAACAACGTTGTCGGCAGAGGCCACCTTGGTGATGATGATATCACCACGCTTTTGAATCTCCCGAATGATGTGGTATTTCCTTTCCATGTGCTTGCTCTTCTGATGCCATCTAGGTTCCTTCGCTTGGGCAATGGCTCCCGTGTTATCACAGAGTAGCAGGATGGGAGTATCAGAGGAAACTACGCCAAGCTCCAGCAAGAACTTACGCAACCACACCGCCTCCTTTGCAGCATCCGATGCGGCTATGTACTCAGTTTCTGTTGTTGAATCTGCTGTAGTGTAGTGCTTCTTGCTTCTCCAGCTCACAACACCACCATTCAACAGGAATACAAACCTGATGTCGACTTTCGATCATCAATATCTGATTAGAAGTCAGAATCTGTATATCCCAAGACTTGGAGATCACCATCTCCATCAAGATGTAATCCTGTGTCCGTCTTAGATATTTAGATATATTCTTTACTGCATTCCAATATTGTTCTCCATAGCAGGATAGGTAACGACTTACCACTCCCACTGCATGGCAGATATCTGGCCTAGTACACATCATGGAATACATTAAGCTTCCTACAGATGATGCATAAGGGCATCCAGCCATGGCTTTCTTTTCCTCAACAGTTTGAGGAGCCATTCCTTTAGACAGATGGATACCATGTCTTAAGGGTAGGAATCCTTTCTTGGAACTATCAATACAGAATCGTTCAAGAATATTCTTAATGTATCCATGTTGTGACAATCCCAATATCCTCTTCTCTCGGTTTCTGAACAACTTCAGACCCAAGATGTAAGAGGCTTCTCCAAGATCTTTCATCTCAAAGGTATAGAATAGCCAAATTTTCACACTGGTCATCATCTCTGTATCATTCCCAATGATAGGGATGTCATCTACATAAAGTACGATAACACAATGGCGCTCCCACTAAGCCTCTTGTATACACAAGGTTCATTAGGATTCTGCACAAAATAATAACTCTTTATGGTTTCGTCAAATCTGATGTTCCAGCTATGAGAAGCTTGTTTGAGCCCATAGATAGATTTCTTCATCTTGCATATTTTGCAATCCTCAGTTATGAAGCCCTGAGACTGCTCCATATAGATATCCTCCTCGAGGTATCCATTGAGGAAAGCCGTCTTGACGTCCATCTGCCAGATGTCGCAGTCAAGATATGCAGCTATAGCTAGCAATGTCCTGATGGATTTAAGCATAGCCACAAGAGAGAATGTCTCATCGTAGTCGATGCCTTCTCTCTGTGTGTAGCCCTTGGCTACGACCCGTGCCTTGAAAGTGTCTACTTTCCCATCAGATCCCCTCTTTCTTTTGAAGATTCATTTACACCCAATGGGTTTTACCCCTTTAGGTGGATCCTCTAGGGTCCATACACCATTCTTATGCATGGAGTCAATTTCTGACTTCATTGCTAGCATCCATCTATCCATGTCATAATCCGCGAGTGCTTCATCAAATGAAGTAGGATCGTTGTCAGTTTCATTTGACACATGGAATCCATACCTTTCAGGTGGTGCAACCACCCTCGAACTCCTTCGAAGAGGTATGGGTGTTTCATCTTTATTTATCTCTTCAGTTTCTGGCTCAGGAAGCTAAGAATCCTCAGGGGATTCAATGAGTTCCTTTACTTCATATTTATCTTAACATTTAAGGAAATCATTCTCCAGAAATTTCACATCTCTAGAAACAAAAACCTTTTGAATCTCAGGGTCATAGAGTTGGTATCCAATACCATATCTAACATACCCAATGAAGTAACACTCACGAGAGCGAGATTCTAGCTTACTTGCATCCACGTTCTTCGCATGGACCAAGCAACCCCAAACTCTCAAGTGATTAACACTAGGTTTGGTTCCATACCAGAGCTCATGAGGAGTCTTAGGTATAGATTTGCTAGGAATCTTATTCAGGATATATATTGCAGTCTCTACTGCATATCCCCAGAAACTAAGTGGTAAATGTGCTCTGCTCATCATTGAACGAACCATATCCATGATGGTCCTGTTGCGTCTTTCAGCAACACCATTAAGTTGGGGAGTTCCAGGAGGAGTGAGATTGGATACAATTCCATTCTCTTTAAGATATTCCTTGAATTCATATGAGAGGTACTCGCCACCTCGATCAGATCGAATTCGTTTAATCTTCCTATCGGTTTGGTTCTCAACCAAAGCCTTGAATTCTTTGAACTTTTCAAAGTTTCAGATTTATGACGTAATAGGAAGACAAACCCGTATCACGAATGGTCATCAATAAACATCAAGTAATATCGATATCCATTTCGAGTTGCGGTACTGAAGGGACCGCATACATCAGTATGTATTAGGTCAATAATACCTTCGCATCTTGTAACCTTGTTACGGAAAGGCATCCTGGTCATTTTTCCTTGAATGCAATTCTTGCAAGCAGGTAATGATTGAACCTGTAGAAATTCTAAAGGTCCATCCTTTATTAATCTATTGATCTTATCAACAGACAAATGACCAAGCCTGTGATGCCAAATCCCATTCGAAAGATTTTCATCCTCCCTGGATCTTTTAGGGTTCTTATTAGTGGTTGTAACATTCATAACACATTTATCAATGCACAACTCATAGAGTCCTCCAGAAGTCAAAATGCCATCCGCAATATATTTGTCATATCGATTTATGACTAATTTATTACAGAATAGGAACGAATATCCACTTCTAACTAGCTTAGATACAAATATTAAATTTCTTCTGACTTCAGGTACATTCAGACACTCTTTAAGTACTAGGACTCTACCACTAGATAATGATAGCCGACAAGTCCCGACGACGACTGCTGCAACACTTGCATCAGATCCCATCTGGATGACTATCTCCCCTTCTTCAAGTTTTCTAGTTTCCTGAACAAATGCAACAAATTGCATACATGAACAGAAGCTTCAGAATCAACAACCCAACTTCATTCTCGTCCAACGAGAAAACTGGTTTCAATGATAAAAGTAGATTTCATACCTGCTGGGGCTTTACCTTTGTCGACCGACTTTAGGTAATCCAGGCAATTACGCCTCCAGTACCCCGGCTTCTTGCAGTGGTGACAGACGTCGGTTTTCTTTGACGCCATTAGAGTGGATGCATTGGAAGATGAGCCAACACTTTGTCCCTTCTTCTTTCTCTTCTGGGCTGGGCTCTTCCGAGAACCATGCTTCCGACCGTGCTTCCCTCTGACCTGTGCAACCATTGCACTGCTAGCGGGACCATTTTTCTTCATCACGTCTTCTGCATACTTTAATGCAGTAAGAAGCCCAGCATTTGTCAATTCCAGCTTATTCATGTGGAATGAAACCGCAAATTTATTGAAAGACTTGGGCAACAACAGCCGAATGAAATCAGATTACATGTCTACATCCATGGTTGCCCCCAGAGTCTCCAGCTCCGATAAGTACTCAAACATTTCGAGTACATGTTCACGGACCGAAGTCCCTTCCCGCATCTTGCAGCGAACGAGTTCTTTCATAACATTGTACCGCTGGGTGCGGTTAATGTTACCGAACATATCTTTCAGATTCTGCATTATCTCCTGGCAAGTACTCATCTCCACATGTTCTTTCTGAAGAACATTGGAGAGAGAACCCAAGATGTAGCATCTAGCCAAGACATGATCTTCATCATACTTGTCATTGTATGCTTTCTCTTCCTTTGATTTAGGGTTTTCATGCTTGTCTTCTGAGAGCACATAACTTATATGCTCAGCTGAGAGTACAAGCTCCAAATTACGGATCCAATCCGAGTAATTTAGTCCGGTCAACTGGTTGACCTCCAGAAGCTTGCTTAGTGGCTTCATGGACTTCATTTTCTGAAATTGAGAATGCATTATATTAGAACATATAATCATATATTCAAATTTATGATATCTGATTAAGGTTTTTAAATCAAATTATTCTTGCATTGTCAACTTCGAAAGTTCATTCCCTTAATCACTTTCAAAGTAAGAGATATACTTACCGCTATACTTCAAGCAAGAACTGGGATCTCCTCTTTATCTTTGTTACATCCCAATAATATGAGAATCTGCAACTCCAATAAAGAGAAGCAGGAACACATTCCGCCTTGCAAGTCCAACTTGCATTTCCCAATTCGGTCTTTAATACCCGGGCCCACCACCCCTAAGGTGATGTTAACCCATCATTAATTGAACCAACCGTCAACAGGAATAGAACTCGCTATGCGCAATCCAATATCGCCCCCATAATATGAGGATCCGATATTGGGGTCACTACGCATACAACCTTATTCTTTCGAGAAGCAAAGAGTCCGATCCAGATGCGCTTGCATATAGGAGCTGTCACTTCGTACATACGTCTCCTATATACAATCCCTGGCGACGGAAATCCTTCGCCTTGACGGGAGACCATGGATGTCACTTATGTGATCCTCCACCTCTTATTCAAATTTTAATTAATTACCATGAATCACATTCATATAATTAATTCTTCCAAGGGAATTATCAACTCTATTCATAATAGAGTAATTTTAATTGGACATAATTAATTCAATCATATTAAATTAATTAATCTAATTTAATCAATTAAACTTGATTGTTTTACTTGAATATATATATGGTATTATTCTCAAAGTACGTATTAATTCAAATTTTAATAATTAGAAAATACATCTTGATTTCTTTAGCATTATCAAGTCCCTACCCGCTGTCATGACCAGTACCGACGAGAGTGAGACGGACCACATACGTTGCAACCCGCTACCCCAGCGATCTCCGACTAGACACCATATCCACCTCGGAAAAGGATAATGCCAAATAGATCAATTTGTACTTGAGATGATCATCAGTTCTTCAACTGAAATTATACCATATAGTAATAATCAAAACATTTTTGATTGTAAGGAAATTTGCTAGACAAATTCCCAATCCTATTCTAGCAAGTAGTTTGATGATTGTGTTTCCAATTTTTTTTTGATCTAGATCAAATCTAATCAATTTATTGGTTGAGGCCAAGTCAATTAAGGAAATAATCATATTCCAATATTTCTAAAATATTTTCCATAATTATTTCTTGAAATTAACAATTAATTTCATTAATTGACAATCACATGGTTCTTGATTAGGACTGTAATTTCAGCAGTGACCCCTACTTACTAAAATTAACATATCTCAATCAATTTAAATCCAAATTATACAAAATCAATTTTCAAAGATTTTTAATTTGATTTAAGACAGAACCAAAGTGATATTTCATGCATTTCGTGGTAGATCTAAACAGTAATTAACTCATTAATCATGTTAAGATTTGCAGTTCCCGCAACAGTGCATACATGTTCATTAAAACCACCATATCTCGAGCAAACGGAATCTAAATTATGCAAACTCAGATCCTATGGTTTCCTTATTTAATGGAGAACAAAATACAAGTCTTTAATTCGTGTTTAAATAATTTAAATAGGGCCGAATTTATTCACTAAACAGAAGTGCGAAAATCAAATGCGACAAAAACTTTTACGACCTCTACGAACCCAAGTCGTCCTAGGTTTGCAGATCGTATCCAAAACCTTCGACCTAAGGCTCTGATAACACTTGAAGGATATGGGAAAATCCTCAAGAGCATCATGGAAGCGTGATCGTCGTATCGAATACGACGAAAAACGACTAGTCGTACTAGTTGTTCGGTGCAACGGAATTTTAAAAATTTTTCATGCGATGAAACCACATGATCCAAGAACGATTCTCAGATCGTTTCATCTATAACCACAACAAGTATAATGCAATACCTCTTGAAGCATGGTTGATCGAGTCTCTACGAAAAGAGACCTCCTGTCTCAAGTCCGATCGTCGGAGAAGAAGCTTGCGAGCACGGGGATGAGTCGCGTTGTCCTTGCAATCAAACAAGTTGATCCAAGCATGGTGAACTCCTGATCTCGTCGTACAAGATCGAACGTCTCTTTCGTGAGCGTAGAACTCCAAGAAGACGGCGAACCGTAGAACGTTGAAGCGGCGGCGCGGTAGCGTAGGCGACGACGGCTATCTCCCTTAGGGTTTGGTGGACGACCACCAAGGAGAGGGAGAGAGGGTTGGCGTGTGAGGAGAAAAGAGAGAGAGATGTGCTACCAATAGCATGTACAAGAGAGCATAGTATGCCTCTCTATTTATAGGGTTTTAGGATCCATAGATCTCAATTCATGGGACATATAAAATCAATGGATGAGATTGATTTATGTCAATCCAATGGTCAAGATTGTTGTTGGTAAAAATCAACAACTTATGATTTAATTTAGATCAAATATATTTGATAAATCAAATATACATCAATCCTAAAATTAAACCAATCAAATAAGGAGATGATTTCGATGGAGATCTTGACTCCTTATGTAATAGGGTGGACGGCCACCAATTCCATATAGGACTTGGTAGCCGTCCACCAATTACCAAATGGGGGCAATCTCATGAAATTTCATGAGATTGCATATCTCCTTAAAATTCTCCATTATTTAATCCAACAACTTTTGTTGGGATTTATTCTCCAAAAATAATTCATAATTAATTTTGGAAATATTGCAATCTTGCCATTGGAAAATTGTGAATCACATTCACAACCCAAAAGAAAATATAATTTACATTTTTAATTAATTAGACAATGTGTATCCAATACACATTAATAATTAATCAACAAATATAAATTATAATTAGCTCTCTCTAATACATTATAAATTATATTTATAATATATTATGAATAATTGGATATTACTATCCACATTATTCTTATCCATAATAACTAAATCACATTTAATTATAACGGATAATTCCTTATACATCATGATAATTAAATCACATTTAATTACCAATTTCTCAATGCTTAGATCTTATGGAATTATTCTTGAACCTTTCAAGAGTAATGCTATTTCTCCTCAGATACTTGGAGATAAGGACAGGGCGATTGTATTGTTCCACGTATAGTGACTTGGATATTGAGATCACATCTCAAATCCAGATCCCATGGACCTCTCATAGATGCTTGATTAAATCAAGGCCATAAATCTAATCTTCTCACTGCATCTGAATCTCATTCAGATCAATGTCCATCACATGGACTAAGATTAGGTCACTTCTCTACTAAGAGGAGTCACTAAAATCCAGACCTGTTTCATCACTCCCTCGGAATGGAAGCGTCATGGTTATACAATCGTTTATGATCAAATCACCCTTAGGTATTCCCAATACATGTACATCCTACATACTGGAAGACTTATGATCATTCTGAATATATAGATCACTTTTACACTGTCATCCTCATGGTTTGATCACTAGGTTTCTCAATCTTGGTCCTTGGGATTTGGTACATATCATATGCTTTCACAAGGCATATATCTTACCTTCGAATTCATGTCATACTTCCAAAGCATGATGACTATGCATGGAATTTGATTAGTCCCAATACCTCCTAAGTGAGCTCATGTCTCCCGGTTCACAAGTGAACTTGTATGATCCCTTTAAGAGATCGTATCACTCATATGCCCTTATATGCACACCAGCTCGTCGGTGTATAAACCTTGGTTAGGTCATCAACCTAATGGTCTGCCAAATGTAAACACTCAGACATATAGCAATACATCTGTCTCTGGTCAGAGGATGTTTGCCTATGATGTGATAGTATTTATCATAGGTCTTTGGTTATCTTGATCTCGTTAAGTCAACCCATTGACTCAACTAATCTGATACCTCCGAATCACTATTCTCATGCAGAGGACCTACATCAAGAGGTCGATTAGATATCAGCCTAATGAGAAAGAATTGCCATCTCCTACTCAGGCTGAAGATCATCACTTGTCAATCATTTGATGATGCTTGATGAGTCCTCTATCTAACTCCTTAGATATTCATCCAAGCATCAGCCTCTATGATTCAATCAATGAATCAACAGCTGTATGATTATCAAGTTGGCCATGGTACATAACCCTTATTGTACAGAGGGACCTTATAGTGCATTCATTCATTCAATATCAGAAAGGGAGTGAAACATAATCAATAACTTTTATTGATAAATCATTTATCACAATAACATTTATTGCAGGAATGGTTCGCCTCGGGCTCACATTGCTAACAATTAAGTTCAATTAGATAATCGATGGGTCGATATATATATTTCCAAGTAGTTATCTTAGCCCAGTACTTTCAGTTTCCATGGTCGACATCGATATTTTGGGTTGCCTTTTACTTCTCCAAGATACTACCCCAGAACAAGACAAAGCATATATCCAATGGTTAATCGTTGGGTATCATGATCTCTAGTATAATCCACATCATAATATCTAGGGTTTTTATCAGTTGTGCCCCTCCGAGATATCGCAATATCAGTTATGCCCCTATCTTTTTGATAATATCAGTTGTGCCCCCGACTTCTTGCCAATATTCCACTTGTGCCCCTCAGAGGGGCATAACTGAAAAAAGATTATTATCAGTTATGCCCCTCTGAGGGGCACAAGTGAAATATTGGCAAGAAGTCGGGGGCACAACTGATATTACCAAAAAGATAGGGGCATAACTGATATTGCAATATCTCGGAAGGGCACAACTGATAAAATCCCTAATATCTAACTAGCCTACATTCATCTCCTCCCTGAAATGAAATTTTAAAATTTGTGGTCCAGTTGACGTACCTCATCATATGATCAAGTTCCTCTAAATGTGATTTTATGAGATTCTACGAAAATCTATTAGTAATGCCAATTATAAAGGTTGTGTTTATCCTTAAAATGGTTAGGAACATTTAACTATCTACCAACTGCATGTACATGGTCTGGATCTTCTAATTTCTTACCTTCTTCTGCAAATATCGTGGCTTCACCTCCATAGAAGTTGGAAATGGCTTGCAAAATATCATACCATATTTCTTTAGGAGAACTTTTGTACACTTTTGGTAGGGCAATTACAGACCTTTTATAGTATATATAATCTCGATCTTCTCAATCTCTTTCATTTGTCTCAAACTTTTCGAATATCTTCTTCTTGTTGTCTCGAATCTCATGCAATTACGATTGAATGGATCATGGGTCTAAAGGCACTTCACTTTAAAGCTCGCTCAAAAATTAGACTATTAATTTGAGCGTAGGGGAGACCCGGCCCACCTATCCCATAGGACAGACATGACCATTCCCTCATAGCAAATTGGGTATGACCGTTAATAATGGCTATGGGAGCTCTGATTAGGGCAAAGAAAAATGGAAGAGGAAGACTGAGCTTGAGCCAAGGGAGACTATTGATTAACCGTCCTCCATATATCTTCTACTCGTACTCGTCCTTAACTACAAATGCTTAAGGGCAGTAGGTGTAAGAGAGAGCCTTGCGGAATGGGAATTTTAGTGAAAGAAAGAGGAAGAGTCAAGTAAATGAAATATACCATATCCTACTAGAATATATTGGGGCATCCCATTCCCAATACATAAGCTCCTTCTCTTAGTCCAAAGAATTGAAAAAAGCAGTGCGGAGAATCCATTGAGACCAGAATTAAAAACCTTAGATCTTTCTAAGGAAGTCCGAAGAGGGGAAAGTACCAGTATCAGCTCCTGAAACTAAGCTTACGAGGAAAGGAAATTTTAATGATAAATTATTTCTAGTCCTCTTGATCTCCTCAATATCGTCTCTTATAATATTTAGTCCACGCATAAACAAGTATTATAGAGAACTTACCTTTCTTTGGATTTAATGAATAAACTTGAATCATCAGAAGTGACTTGATAACCGCATTGTAGGAGAAACTCTGAGCTTGCTTCAGACCATATATTACATTTTTTAATTTACAGACATTTCCTTGGTTCTTCTTATAGTTAAATCCTATGAGTTTCTCCACATAAATCTCTCTAACACACATGCCATGAAGAAAATCATTCTTCACATCCATTTTACACAATTTTCATGTTTTATAAGTTTTACCACTAATAGTTATAGTCATGTCAATTTTACAACCATACTAAATGTTTCATCATAGTCCAGACCATATTGTTGAGAAAACCCTTGAGTAACCAGTCAAGCTTTTATACATTTTTATGGATCCATCCAGATGGGTCTCCAACTTGTAGACTCAATTGCAAGATCCTAGCTTTACATCACATGGCTTATGAATGAGAACCCATGTCTAATTCTTTTAAGCATTTTGATTTTTTTTCTTCCATTGCATTTCTTCAATATTGGTTTATATGTGCTTCTCAATATGTCTTATGTTTAATCCTTCATTTTCAACAACTACAATATGGGCATACTTCAAATTAGGCTTGCGTAGTATGGTAGATCATCGAGTGACATGGTTTAAATTCTTCAATCTTGTGCAGACTAGGCAAAGACTCCTCTATAGTTTTGTATTGAATTCAACTTTACAAGTATTAATTGTCTTCTCTATAGACTTAGGTATATCTATGTCTTTTCCTTTAAGGCCACCTTCTATTTGTTAAAGATCCCTTTGATTTTCCTATATCCAATCTTCTAAGGGCTCAATATGAAATAATCAATCTATGAACAACCATAAAATGTTATAAAGAATGAACAATCATCCACAAGTACACGATAATGTTATAGAGGAAACACATCTAGGTAAAAACCTCTCACTTAAATTTTCCTATCAAGGATTTCCAAACGCCTACTCATGTAGGCTATACTAACCACACTACTTCAACATGAGTAGTGTAATCCCTATTACAATCCCTACCTTGGTAGCACCCTTTCCTTTTACAAAAATAAATTACAATGAATCAAAATATACAGAAATTATAAATTTTCTATAGAGCTGATCTTTTCCTTTTTATTTTGTAAAGCTAATTATATATAGTGTCTTCTTAAAGTTTCTTTTATAACACATTAATATAAGCATATTCAAAGTAAAGTATGTTCTTTTAAAGAGTCAATACTTCTTGTAAATTTTGTTTAGATAGTATGACAATGACTCTTTAATACAATTATAATAAGTAAGTAAGAAGATTTGTATTCTTAAAAAATACCTTAAAAATGCAGAGAAATTGTAGGCAAAGTGGTAAACAAAGACATAACATGCAAACAATGGAGTACATGTATTAGTTAACTTGTGACTAGTAATGATATCCTTGGAGTAGAGGTAATGACATATAGTCTCCAAAAGGAGTAGAAATGTCACACCTAGTCTCCTAGTTGCAAAAATTTTTTATACCAGTATATATGAATATCAATAAAACTAACTAGTACCGAAGTTTATGATAATTGAATATATAGAAGTGAAATGAATGGAGATCAAAATAATTTTAGATCTTACAAGACAATGGCCAAAATGAAGCTGAATGAGGAAGAGTGGGCCTATCAACAAGCTTTGAAAGCAATGAACTCAAGAGCAATTGAGGCTTTCTTTTTACAACTATTTAAATGGAAGTAGTAGTGTAAAGAGAAGGAAAGTCCTCTGATTTGTACTTGAAAATAATGATTTTATGGATTATAAAAATATAATCTCAAGGAGTTATTTTTACCATAAGATCAAGATTGAAAAGGCTAGGATTCAATACTAAGGAGTAGTTAGGAGGTTGTCATAAAAAATATATATATTTTTTTATAAAAGTATAGAATTAATAGAAAATATAAGAGCCTTTGGATTTAGAATGATGGACTTAAGATAAGAGGTAGTTAATGGAAGTTATGGAATAATCATTTTTTTATTATATAATATTCAATGGATGTTTGGATGTAATCTCCTAACTACATATATGAGATTGGATCTTAATCATCAAATATATTACAACGAAATTGTTGGAAGATGGGCAACAAGCTGCGCCACCAATCCTTTTTGGATGGCAAATCCAATTCTTCGGAACACAACATCCTTAGACCTAGGAACCATAACATTGCTATGCATAATTTTCTGGACCCTCTTAAGGAGCTCTAAAGCTTCAGACGCTAAGAACCCAAAGGTATCAAACCCGAAAAGATGTAATAACCATAAAAAATATGTATTCTTATGTAGTTTATGAGCTCTAACTTTATGTTTTGCGTAATTCAATGTATTTACTCTTATTGATTAGTAGATTTAGTTGATCAATTAGTGAATTTCTGTGTAATTTTTTTCCGGACCTTTAATAAAGATTAAACAATGAATTCAGTCTTCTTTTATTGCCATCAATCATACATGGTTGATATAATCTTCAATGTCCTTCATGCCATCATTTCGCTCTTTCCCCATGTGTTTTTCTTTATGATTTCACTCTTTTCTTTGCAAGCTCCAATTTTTTTTCTTATTCTTGTTTTTACGATAGTTTATATAACATGTAAATATTTTTGTAGAAGATTCTATACAAACAAAAAATATCAAAATTATTTATTATATTACATATAATAAACCCAACACATTTATCTTATTGCAATTGTTTTGTAATATTTCTATCATCTATCACTAACATTTCAACAAAAAAATAGGAATTATATTACTTATGATTGTATTAGTTATACAATTTGATATTTTATTTTTACCATTCTATTTATAATTTCACAACTCACAACTACTGATTTCCTGCTTTATTTTTTCAAGTGAGTTAGATGTTTGGATACATCTTAGAGTTCATGTATGAAGATGTGAAAAGCAAGATGTTGAATACATCAAACATGATAAGAACATATTAAATAATAATTTTTATAATAGCAAAGCACATGTGTATACCAATGACAAATATAAGATATGTAACTTTGTATGTTACATTTTGTAACATTGAACGAATTAATTATAACTGATAATGTTTAAAAATCAAATGATCGGTAAGTCCGAGTGCATTTATTAGTAAATATTTATTTTATATTAGTAAGTCCATGGATTTTGATTTGTAAAGCATATCATGGTGAGTTCTCATATGTATTTTCACAAACTATTATCAGTAACACATAAATTCACGTCAGTAAAATACTTCATTAATAAGTAAACAATATCATTTTCGATGACAATGGAATTAATAAATGAATACACCTAATAAGATATGTAATTTGTAAGTAGTTAATAACACAATGTTGGTAAGTTGTACCATGATATTAATTTTTTAGTTTTTGCTAACATTATATTAATTTTTTAGTTTTTGCTAACATTATTTGATGATTTTATTAATGTTTCACTGCCACTTACTTTTCACATAAAAATTGTTAGTACTTTAGTCCTCCTTGATTTTAAAGATGACATACACACACATAGAAGATTATATAGTAGTCTCTCGCATATTCTTTATAATTGCATGACTGAAAGTGTGGATCTCAGCTCAATATGATTGTGTAAAGTCATCACTGTGAAGCAGAAATAGAGCTTAGCTTTGTTGTCTCTTGTTCAAGACTTGTAATAGCTTATCTGTATTAGTTTTGCATAAGTTGTAGCTGCAGCAAACTTCAATCAAAAGTTTTCTTTTCAGGAAGATCAAGTTTTGATGAACTTATCGATCATATTTTCACATTGATCGATCAAACTTTATCGATCATATGAACTTCATTGATCGATCACACCTTATCAATCATGTATCTTGAAGTTATCTATCATTATTTGAATTCCATTCAAATGGTCATCAACTATCCGATCATTACTATTTGACTAACTTATCATTTATAGTTGATTGATCATGCTTGTTAACCTGGTTGATCATATCTGGAAAACATCTTTGATTTCATACCATTTTTGTTTCTAACATCCATTTTTCTCGATCCCTAATACAAGGGACACCATACCCTTTGTTGGAATATACACCATTCGAGCAATAACTCTTACTTTCTTTAGAAAAGAAAGAAGCCATCTTTAAGTTATATCCTCGATATTCTTTTTCATGTTCACGATTCATTTGATACTTCAAGAAGAATATTATTAGTTGAAAAGATATGAAGCAAGTTGATTGGTTTAGCAGTGTTCGATTCGCTAACCGCTCTTCAGGTTATTATGATAATAGTACTTTTGGCAGCCTCTTCTTAGGGCAATGATATTTACTACTTGTTTGATATTGCTTACCTGCTTGTAATATCTTTGATATAATTGCTTGTGCTATTCTCAGTGAATTATCTATGTAATTATATATTGTTGTTTTTATATCTACATATCATCAATTCTTTATGGGAGAATTTATATTCTTGATATTTGTGGAGATAACTTTATCTGAATATTATTGTTGTTTTATCTATTGTTCTAGTTAACCTCTTTCTACTGGACATTTAGTGTCTAATCCTAAGTGTGCAAAGAAACTCTTGGATGTGAGACCTCCAAGGAAGCATGAAGAAAGTCGAAAGCTCACATGTTCTTCTATTTGTGTTATAGTGTCTGATCGGTAATGTTGACCTTGGTGTTTGATCCAAGATAGTGAAGCGAAATCTTTGTAAATGGTTGAAATACGAGGGTAAATATCTCAGGCTCTAGCAGTTGATTAGCTTGACTAATCGGGGAATCCCAAGTCAGGAAGACTCAGGTCGTGGTTATTACCCAAGTGGAATTCCACGTAAAAATATAGTGCAAGTGTCATGATTGGTTTGCTTGATCATTGTTTCTATGCTTGTTGATTATTCAACGAAGATTTTTTGAAACTGTCTTGAACTACTATTCACCCCCTGTAATGGTGGTACGATCCGATAAGTGACAAAAACAATTACTACAACAATGCTAGTGTTTCTTTTATTACATGTTACTCCTATTTATGTGCTAACTTTGTACTCAATATAACTTTTATTTATTTGTAGTTACAAATAAAAATTCAAATTATAAACATCCATACTTGTCATTTGAATTGCTAACATTTTATTTGAGTTACGTAAGGAGAATATATAGCGGATTCTATATTAATTAATTGCTTGAATAATATCATTGAATTACCAATATTTGTATTAGGTAACACTAATATTTACATTAATGACCATTGTTCGCATAATACTGGTCTTATAAAATCATTTACTTGATAATTTTATATATATTACTGGTCTTGTGACATAAGATATAAGTAAACATAGTAGCGTAAGGAGGAAAATAATATAAAAATGTCAATATAATAGCTTAAAAAATAACGTAAATTAAGTAATATACATAGATGAAATAGTACTATTTCATTTTTGTATTTTTTCATGATCATTTTCCCCATGAAATCGCTGAATGGAAGTTTTCTCTTTCCAAAATCGAACATCCCCATGTTTTTAAGGATACAACATAATTCAAAACTAAAATGGCAATGTTGTTAGCATACTTCCAAAACACACACACATACATATGCCTGCGTGCATGCACACACTTATGTGTGTTTGTGTATGATTTATTTTTACTTTCACTCTCTGAATTACTTATACAATTAGAACAAAAAAGAAATGCAAAATTATTGAGTAGTCTGCTTCCCCTTGAATAATGAATCCTCTTAAAGGAATACTTTGAAACTCGTATAAAAGGATTTACTTGTCTATATTCACTTATCTATATATTATTCCATTCGATATTTTAGGTCTCTACCCCACTCACCTCGTTGGTTATACCGTGATGTTCCTTGAAGAATATATGCAACAGATATACTCATGAATCCATACTATATTCTATTTGCTTACCTGAATGGAATTCCCTTCTAAAAAAGGGTGAATTCTAGAAAAATATTTTACGAGGTATATCAAGAAATTCCTTTATGGAATCAACCAGGAATCAACTTCCCCTTCTTCATTTGGAAGTATTGATTACCCTAGAATTCTAAGCTTTATGTTACTCTTCCCAAGATACATATCAAAGCTGGGGTCCAGCAATCAGATTGAATGGGGTGATAGTTTATTAGCACGATCCAATAAAATGAAAATTTCTATCATATCACAAATTGGAGTATACCAAGCCCTCTAATTCCTTAGGGGGTTTATCTAAAAGATTTGCGATATAACTAGGAAGAAATTTCAAATACCACAAACGAGTCACTGGACATGCGAGTTTAATGTATCCCATTTGATATCTTCGTATTCAAGGATCAACAAATTCGACCCCACATTGTTCACAAAATTGTGTATCTTCCTTTTCTGTTCCAATCGCCCCATAATTTCCACAAGCACAAATTTCACTTTTTACGGGTCCAAAGATTCTTTCACAAAACAAGCCATCTTTTTCTATTTTATTGGTTTTATAATGATAAATATGGGGTTTTCTCACCTTTCCAACAACTTCCCCATTAGGTAGAATTTTGTTATCCAAGAACTTATTTGTTCAGGAGAGATTGTCCCCATTCAAAGTTGTTAGTGTTTATATCGATCGATCATAGAATAGAAGTTATGATTCATTAAGATCAATCTTTCTTCATATTAATCTGAAAGTTCTTCTTAGATACAAGGAGATGATTCAGTACAGAGCTAAAAATCATAGTCTTGAATGTGCAATCAAATAAATTCTGGAGCATCCTTAGGCTAGGTATGATTTCTCCAATAACCAAATACATTTTCTGCAAATACTACATATTTGATTCCATTAATAAATCCACTTGCTTCCCTATAAGTTACAGCATCGATAAGAAAACATCAACCACATGTAAATAGCCCCTTTTTTTCTTTGAGCATTGCTTGAGAAGAGTATATCCCATCGAGATCTACAACTTTCATGTTGGACACTTTTTTATTTTGTGTTTTAATATCTATTTTTGTGTTTGTTCTCATGCAGCCATGTGGCAGGTCAATCCGCCATGCATCCACTTCTCTTTGGATCATGCATGTGTGCCTTACCCTTTTCTAGTGCCACATTACATTGATCAAGTGGGAATTTATCGGCCCTCCCTTCAATATAGAGCTCTCCTACTATAGGAGACGGATGATAATACGACTGACTTAAGGTATCTAGCATTCGGTCCTGGAGGGTTGCGGTGTCCGATAAGTCAGATCCAGCAATCATTGTATCGGAGCCTTCTCTCAGCTCTCAACACCCGAATCAATCAAATAGATAAACAATCAACATGTAATGTATGATAATTCAATGCAAATGTGTGATTCAAAATTTGTCTTTATTTTAGCTCTACAAAAGATATGCGCATAGTGTATAGTATGTAGAATGTCGAACCACAAAGAGCAATGGGAATAGGTATAATTATTGTCAATTAATGAAAATAAACAACAATTATTTTTTGTACTTTTTCTACCTTGTTGATTAAAATTTTGTGGGCTTTAATTATATTTATTTTTATGAATTTTTAATGTTTTATACTTTTTATATTTTAATTTTTTAGTTTTTATTTTCTTTTTAATTTTGCAATTTTTAATTTCCTTTTGTTTTTAAAGAAATAATATGTATATATATATGATACCGTTATACATAGTAATAATGATATAATAGATATAATAAATAACATATGTGATATATAATAAATAAATATATAAAAATATAATAAATATATACAAGAACAACCCTTTTCATTTTCTTAATGTTTTAAAATATAATATAAGTATTTATAATTAACTTCCAATGATGTGAGCATTTCTTGGATCCATAAAAACCACACAAATTTAGGTATTTTTTATTTATTTAGACTTTTTAATTCCATAAATTTAATAATAAATATTAACATAATATGTGTATCAAGAAAAATTTATGAAAATATTATTATATTGGATAAAAATATTTGTTACAATATGGATGGTATATTTGACAAAACAACATGATTACCATTATTTTATAATGTGTGTTTTATATTTTACAAAATTATTACCCAATTAAAAATTTAGTATTGACTTTTTTAATTTTAGGAAAGGCCCACTTCATTGGAATGGTCCCCATAATAATATTATGTATATAAGTATATATATAGTCTCTATAAGGTCTTATATTTTTAAATATAACTATATTAATCAAAATTTAAATAAAAAATGTTCTCAAATTTTCGAGTTTTTCTATTTTGTGATTCTTATATTTTTTTGCTAACTTTTAGGTATTTTTAATGCATTAAATATATCAAAACAAGAAATATAATAATATGTTGAATTGTTTTGGATTTTAAAAATAGATAAATAGTCTGAAAACTTCCAAAAATATTTTTAATATATATGATATAATATAAATAAATAATAAATAATAATAAACCATTTTTCTATTTTTGTAGAAATTTTATATAGTTATTCTATTCTTAGTATTTTTATGATTTTTTTATCTGGAGTATAATATATAATAATATATATACTCTACTTTTTTGGGATTTTTAGACTAGGGTTTATAATTGGGAAAAATGGGGCTGCCCCCTAGAGGCAGCTAACATGGATGCCCCCACCTCATTTTTCACAAATGTTTTTTTTTGAAAAATATCGCCATGTATATTCATCCCTATAACCCTCCTATATGTCATTCGAATTTCGTCAGAAATAGAGACTCCTACGGCCTCCATCTAGATGTCATTTTTTTAACGATCGCATGATTTTTTAAATCGACCCTGTTTGGATGGAGGCCGTAGGAGTCTCTGTTTCTGACGAAATTCGAATGGCATATAGGAGGGATATAGGGATGAATATACATGACGATATTTTTCAAAAAAATATAAAAATTTGGCCAAAAATGGGGCGGGGCAGCCATGTTGGCTGCCCCCAGGGGGCAGCCCCATCAACCCCTTTATAATTTTTGTATTTTTATGTTTAAACAGGGGATAAACAGCTCCTATTCTATTTTTAATAAATAGGAAAATGCAATAAAAATGCTAAATAAAAGTTATGGTATGGACAAGCATCATGTTAAGCATCTACATCATTTTTCCCAAATTAATGATGTACGAGAGCTAATTTATAAAAATAGAAAAACAATAAAATAATATACATCATGATAAGGGTCTTTTTGCAATAAAAATACAATCCAAGGGTCTACATGAAATTTCCACAAAATTTTAACACTGATATTACAAATATAAGTACTAAAAAGAAAGAGAGGAAACTAGAGGGGCCTCTATGCAAAAGTTACCCACCTCACGTGGGGGACCACGTGAGGTGAGCTGGCACGAATCTCTATGCAATATTCAATAACTACAACTACAAGGGGTATAGTATAATTTTTACAAAATTTTTAAACGGTATTTAATATTTACATGACAAAATAGTAAATACAAAAGGTGATTGGGGTCTTATGATATTTATCCCACTAAGGTGCTTGATCGGATGCTTTAGGGCACTCCATGTGGTTGATCGTGCACTTGCAGGGGACTTCATTTCGCCAAATAGTGGATGACCCAGATTGGATCTGGGCCACTCTCATTGATCCAACAACTTTGAAGGGTTCTTGAAGAACTTAGAAGAACATTGGCCTGAGTGAGATTCGATCGACGATTTCTTGGTGCTCAGGCCTCCTCCTCCTTCCATGATGGTCTCAACACGATCTTAGGGCAGCTCCGCATATGTTGGATGCCTCAAATGGGTCCAGGCCCCATCGAAGGGGACATGGAGCTCTGATTCCATGAAGCTACTGTTTTGAGCTTTAGCTTGTCTCCAAGCGACTCGTTGAGGTCCAGATCCTGCGTAAAAAGACCAAGGGTGGCGAGGGGCATCTCCTTGTCCCGTTACTAAAGTTGCTACGCATGTGGATGAATGGGAGGATAGCTCCGATGAAGGCGCAATAGAAGGGATCTCGAGATCTTGGATTTGTGTAGAATCTAATGTGGATTTATAGGGTTTTTGAGGAGAAGATGGAGACGATAGAAAATGGACCGTGGGTCAGAACATGGCGTAAATCACAATGATTTTGAGATGGAGTTTAAGGCTCCAACAAATCTTAAATCCTAAAATTAAGTTAATCTACAAGATAATTGATGAAATTAAAAGCTACATTACACTACTGGAACTAAATGCGATGAAATTAACCTAAATTAGCAGCTCGTATCTATTGGGGACAGGGAGCAGAAGAAGATCGTCGGAGCAAGCTTCTGATGGACCTGGATCGCCTCGATCACGCCTCCGTTTCGCTGCAACCCGATGGATGCCACTTCTTGTCACCAAGAGCATACCACATGCTCGATCTGAGGGGCTAAGAGGGGTTGAAGAGAGATAAAAATTAACAAGGGGGTTCTTGGGTCCTTATTTATACACAGAGGTGGAGGAGATTTCAAAAGGGGATGGCATGTTGGAGATGGAGGATTGGTGAGGCCTAGCGGGTAAGCGTGGAGTAGGGATGATGGGAGCACAGAATGGAGGGATGCTCGAGGAAAAAGGCGGTATGTAAGGGCAAAAATGGGGAGAAACTCGGATGCCCGTAACTCTAATAGAAGTCAGAGGGAGGCGTGGGTACTGTTGACTTGCGATCAACAAAGGAATTTCTCTGGTTAGTCCACGTGGACCAACCAGAAAATTCTAAGGAATAAAATCCTTATTAAATGGTTTGAAATTAATAAGTGAAATTATTAATTTTAGGATAAAACATAAAAAATATTTTAATTTTATGTAGTATTTTATTCTGATTTTGTTTATTTTTACAAACCCATTTATTATGTGCTCATATTTAATGTATATACATAAGTAGATATACATGTATTTAGTGTATTTTGTTTTTATTTTGTAATATGATATGTTATCATTACATTTAAATATTTTATATTTATAACTTATTTAATTACATATTTACATATTTTTATTTATTTTTTCTTATTTTAGTTGTTTACTTAAATAAATATGCACATGTATTATATATGTATAGTTTTACCTATATTGTAAAAAAGTTAATTATTTTAATGTATTTTCATGGTTTTATCTTATATTTATTATTTTCATATATTTTGAATAAGATTTACAAGTAAATATAGATATAAGGAGGTAAAAATATATATAATAAATATATTGAATATTATATACATGTATACAGTACAATAGGGACCTAAAAGCCAAGTTTTATTTCTCAACTCTAAATTAAAATGAAACTACCTATATTAGATAATTAAATTTTATGAGTAATAAAGCTGAGTTTGGTCAATTTTATCTGTATGGCAGAGATACAAGTCTGGGAAGTTTTCTTTACAGTGTTTTGTTCTGAGTGTCATGGGTGCAGTATGTATTATTTTAATGTGAAATAAATTTTTTCCTTTGCATTTTCATATACAAGTTTCATGTAGATGGTTTTATTATTTGAGGTGTAAATAAAAATAATAAAACATGTTCTAAAAGCCTATTATTGATGAAAATTAGGATTTGTAAAGTTTTTTCTGTATAGTTCAGTACCATATCCCCCCTTACTTTATTCCTTGTCGACCAGATCATCATGATGACTAGGTCTAGGGTCACTAAGTATCTTTGACACTTTATTCTTTTTCTTTTCTTTCCTTTATTTTTTATTTGGTATTAGATACGTATTTTTATACATTATGTTGAGGTCTATTATTGAGCGTTATTTTGTACAATTTAATTCTATATGCATGCATTTGGCTAGGGATTTAAGGCCAAAATGAAAGAATAAAAGTGATGAAATGGAGATTTATCACCCCCTCCCCCTACTTTCCTTTGCTAGTCCCTAGCAAACATCTATGACAATGAGTGCAAAAAAAGATAATAAAGAAAGGAAAAAGAAAGAACTTGGAATTATTTTTTATTTTTAAACTTGTCTTAATAAAATCAAAGTTTGGAGATCGGTTAAAACCTTTGGATTCTTGAAGTGTTCGGAACCACATTAAGGTTAGGAAGTATGACACAACAACCCAATCCTCTATTCAGTTCAATTCACATCCTAGTTAGAACCATCCTTTTATTCGCATACTCGCGTAACCTTTAAATGACAAGTACCATATGTGTGGATCGTGTTATCTCTTTCCATTGTTGAACTATCGAGGAGTCTCCTCCACTGGCAACTCATCCTCGGGGAGATGTATATTTCCTTCTAAGTTCAGGTGTATGCTAGTTCACAACCGAAAAGGGGAGAAACTAGAAGAAAGAGAAAAGAAGTTGAAATAGACCAGTGTAGTCGCATTCCCTTGTTAAGATCGGCTAGTGTAACCAAGTATTCACCAAGAAGCAGGCTTTTTCTGGAAGCTAAATATTTTTAGAGTTTTTTGATATAGGATTCTCTTTGGTATTTTTTGTATTGCATTACCCTGCATTCTTGTTTTGTTCTGACGAATATAGAATCTTTTTGTCCGTCCATGTTTTAGGGTCTTGGAAAAGGTTGCTAGTAGACCATTTCTCATTCGAAGCATTATTTCAATCCAATCTCCAGTCGTTAGATGTCCATGCTAACAGAGGAAGTGGGTTAAGTAACGGTTTCGGCACTCCCCAAGAATGGTTCCTGAGCCACCCTTGATGAAGCGACCTAGTATCATCACAACTTAGACTCCAAGGTCTTTCAACAATCCATCTGGGTTGAGCTAAGTATTAAGTGTGAGGTTTCTCACCAAGCCCCTATCTTAAGAGCCATACATATGACATGAAGGGTCCTATTTAGACACATTGAATCGACTCATGAACATAGTCTCAAGGAATCTAAAGAATTAAGTCAAGGTGACTTGAAGCATCTCAATTCTAGTTCCAGACGGTTCCTAGGATTAAGTGGATTAAGGTCTAGAGAAAGCTCTAATCTTCAGACTTTATTTAAACTTGTTCAACTATCTATATTATTCTTAAAAATACAGGGATATGTACAATGCAAGAAAATATTTTCGTGAAGCTATTTTCCTATTTGAACTTTTTATGATTTTTCGAACAGTTTTGCAAATTTTTCTACAACTTTTGAAAATATTTTACAAATTTTACGAGTTTTGAAAATTTTGAAATTTTCACGGGTATTTAATAAAGGTTAATGATCATTCATTATTTACAGGATATATATACAAGGGTTATATATACATAAAGAACGTTATTTGTTACAAGGTTCTCAAAAAAATTTGAATTTTTTACAAATATTTTGAAAACTTTATTTTGCATACAATTTGACAAATACATTACAAGTGTTTACAAAATTTTAAAATCATTTTGTAAAGATTTTTCAAAGGTTTAAATAGATTTTTCAAAGTATTTTTACAACCATTTTCTAAATCATTTGCAAACTGAATTTTCAAGGATTTTATTCAAATAAATGAAGCTAATTTTTCAAAAAATTTGCAAAGGTTTTTACAAAGGTTTGAAAATATTTTACAATTATTTTTCCAAATGGTTTTCAAAATATTTTTCAAGATATTTTACAACTATTTTTCAAATCATTTTGCAATTTTTTTTAAATATGGTTTATTAGTCATATTTACAAAAAATGAAAATTTTATACAAATTCATGTATTATTTACCATTGATTTATTATATATATCTTTGACTCATATAGTATTTTATCCATGTTATTCAAAAATTTGAAAGTACGAGTTTTTGGCTAAAGTATATATAGAGTATATATGACCACATGTACTTAGCTTGAGCTATGTCCTCATAGTGATCAAAGAGAAAAAGGAAGACACAACTCATGTTGAGTATAGGAAAGTATATACTACAATGTCTAAATAAAGAAGTCGGCCATCCCCCTATACTTAGGATCAACTAATCCTATGTATAGCAGACTGTATATAAAATCCATGAGGGTTGAGGGTGGGAATGAACCAATCATCGGCTCAGCTTGCCCCCTATACTTAGGGTGGAATATCCCTAAGTATAGACAAAGTATCAACAAGTTGAGAGACAAGCGAGAGAACGAGTAAATAAATGACCTTACTACACTCATCCCCCCTATACTTAGGATGAATATATCTTAAGTATAGCACATGTGAATGGGATGAATGAAATAACAAAAGAAGAAAAATAGAAATGAAAAAGAAGAAAATAAGAAAATTAGTCAAAAATATTTTTGGGCGCTTCATCTGAATCTGTTTTAGCTACTGAAAGTTCTTGAGACACCACCTGAATAGAATCAACAACAGGCAGGACTGTGTTGTGCTCTAAGTATTGCTTCAACAACTTTCTATTAATAATGAATGGTTATGTCAGATGACAGACCAGATATCAAGATACTAACATTGTCACACACATGTCTCACTAAGAATGATCTGGTCTACTTGCTCTTCAGTTTGCCTGGAAAAAGTTTCAACTTTGTATCAAACAACAATACCTTCTGATTCGACTCAAAAGTCTTCCGGTATATATGCTTATTGTGCCACTTCTTGACTTCCTCCTTGTACATTAGGCTATTACCGTGTGCATAGTCTCTGAATTCAAGTAATTGGTTCAGATCGGCATTCATGTTCTTTCCAACTTTCTTGGAATCTTAGTTACACATGTTGATTGCCCATAAAGATTTGTGAATGAGTTCCATGGGCAGGTGGCATGGATTTCCATATACCAGGCGGTAGGGATACATTTTTAATGATGACTTGTACACAATACGATAAGCCCGGAGAACTAAATTGAGCAATTGTGACCAGTTCTTCCTATCAGGGTACACAAGCTTCTGTAAAGTTGTCTTAATCTCCTTGTTTAGGCATTCGGCCAAGCCATTGGTCTAAGGGTGATATGGAGAGGTAACACAGTGTTCAATATTATATTCCTTCTTCAGCTTCTTTACTTCCTTTTAATGAAATGGCTTCCCTGTCTGATATTAGAATTTTTGCAATCCTGAACCTTGAGATGATGTTCCCTTTGAATAATTGACAAACATCACGACTATCAGCAACTTGAGTGGAAATGGCCTCCACCCATCTACTGACATAGTCTATGACCAACAAGATGTACTCGAAATCCTGGTTGTTCGAAAATGGGCCCATGAAGTCGATACCCTATGCATCAAAGACATATGCAATCTGAATGTACTTAAGAGGCATGGTATCCTTTAGAGGTGATGGTGCTACCCATTTTCTGGTAGTCAGTGCATCCTTTCACATACTATGTAGCATTTTTAAAGAGAGTCAACCACCAAAGGCTGCATTGAAGCACTTTTGATGTCGTTCTCTTTCTAGAATGATGTCCTCCTCCTTCGAGTTTGTAACAATGTTCGAGGACACCGGTATATTCCTCCTGAGGAATACACCTTCTCTAGATGCTATCTTCTCCCTCACAAAATAGATAAGGATCCTCTGACTGGTAAAAATGTAGATATGATAAGAAATTATCAACTTTAAGCTTTAGCCAATGCTGAGTTCTCTTGGAGATAAGACAATTCACAATATTAGTGTACGAGGGAAGCGACGTGACAGATAAAATGGCCTCACCTGGGAAAGTTTTTGTAATTGGAATCATGTTCTGCTCAGGAGTGTCTATTTCTATGATTCTAGAAAGATGGTCTGCCACCACATTTTTACTCCAAGCTTATCTCACTCCTGGAGTAAAATGATCCATCTGATCAGATGATGGTTGGCAACCTTCTTGCTTTCTAAGTACTTATGGCAGAATGATATGTATATATAATGACCTTATATCCAAGAAAATGCGATCTGAACTTTTCCAATGTAAAAAGAATAGCTAGCAGTTCTTTCTCTGTGACAATGTAATTTTCTGGGAATCATCTAATGTCCTGCCAGCGTAATGAATAGAAAATAGTAATACGTCCTGTCTCTGCCCTAAGATAGCTCCAATGGCATAATCAAAAGCGTTCGTTATGATCTCAAATGAGAGAGATCATTCGGGTGGCTGTAGGACATGAGCATATACAATGAGGTTTTTCAATTGATTGAAGGCTCGGAGAACTCCAACATGCACAATGAAATCAGTCTCCTTGCCAAGAATCTCAATCAACGATCATACAATTTTAATGAAGTCTTTGATAAATCTTCTATAGAATCACAAAAGCCCCATAAATGACCTGACTTGCTTCAGATTAGTCGGTGGCTCGAGTTTCGAAATCACATCAACCTTGGTTGGGTCAAACTCCATGCCAAGCTTGGAGATAACGTGACCCCGTACGATCCCTTCGGTCACCACAAGGTGACTCTTCTCTCACGAAAGCACCAAGTTGACTTTGCATCATCTTTGTAGCACCCGGTCTAGATAGGTAAGGTATTGATCAAAGCTGTCTTCGTAGAACGACATATCATCCATGAACACCTCGAGGAAACTACCAACCATATCTGTGAATACAACCAGCATAAACTTTTGGAATGTGGTGGGAGCATTATATAATCCAAAAGGCATCCTTCTGAAGACATGTCCCAAACGGATAGGTGACGGTAGTCTTCTCTTGGTCCTTAGGAGCAATGGCAACTTGATTGTATCCAAAGTACCCTTCCAAGAAGTAGAAATATTCCTTTACGGTTAGTCTTTCGACTATCTGGTCGATGATGGGAAGCAAGAAATGATCCTTCTTAGTAGCTAAGTTCAAGCATATGTAATCAACACAGACACACCAGGAAGTCGGTACCGTGGTCAGATCACAATAGTGATCTAGGATTTCTTGGGAACCACATGTAACGAACTTACCCGATTAGAATTAGAGATGGCATATATGAATCCTGCATCACATCATTTTATGATTTCTTTTATCACAACCTTCTGGAGGTTAGGGTTTAGCCTCCGTTGGAATTCTTGGAAAGGCTTGCTGACTTTTTCAAGGTAGATGTGTTGCAAGAAGAGTGATGGGTTGATCCCATGGAGATCAGTTATCCTCCATCCTATCGTCTTGCAGTTTCTTTCAAGAACCTCAAATAGACGAGATTCTTGGTTTTCGGTCAAATGTGAATTGAGAATTATCAGATACATATTTGGTTCACTTGCAAGGAAGTTGTACTTCATGTTTAATGGTAATCGTTTGAGCTCTGGTGGGATCTGAATTGACTCGGTGGTAACCTTGGAAATAGTTGTCGGTGTCAGATCATTCGACAGTAAGTTGTCCACCATTGTTGCTTTAAACTCTGAGTCTAATGTATTATAAAAATCTTCAATAATTTCTTCATGCTCAGACATGTATGAATAATCATCAGAACTTTCAGTTATCACATCAACAAATATCTCATCATTAAAGACATTGGTATATTCAACTGCGCTTTCCAGTCCTTCCTCGGTGGAGAGGAATTCTTAGGTTTCTAGTTCTGTCAACAATAAATTGGTATCTCTGATCCCTACCAAAAAGTCACAATTCTATGGTCCTTGTTGCTATAGCTCACTTTGCTCAGATACCATTTCTGCAGGTTTTGGCTTTGGGATCGTCTCTATCTAAACTTTGGTATTGCTGGAGCGAAAAGTGATCACTCATGTGTTGTAATCCACTACTACTTCAGTTGTTCAGAGGAAAGATCGTCCAAGGATAATAGAGGTGAGAAGCAATGGTGTATAGGAGTCCATATCTAGGACAATGAAATCCACAGGTAACTGCATCCCTTGGATTGTGACGACCACGCCCTTTAACATGCTCCTAGGCTGCTTAACTGATCTGTCTACAAACTGCAGAATCATTTTGGATGGCTTGAGAGGCCCTAGCCCAAACTTTGTGAGTAGTGAGTAAGGCAACAAGTTCATAGACGATCTACTATTGAGCAGGGTGCGCTCGAATTCTTGATTGAAAATCTGGCATCTGATAAGAGGGGCTCCGTTGAATTTCTTCTTGTTCAGGAGATTGCTGATAGCGTTCACTGTGATCATGGTGAGGATGTGATTTTTTGGATTCCTACATATGATTCAACGAAGTTGAAACTTGGTGGTACATGCCTCCTTCAGTCCTTTCTTAACACCATGCATGTATTCCATGGCCTTGAGCAATGGCATTCAAAGCATAATATTTTGCAGAATCTCCACAATGTCAGGACCAGATAATGTATTTTTCATTTTTTTACTATTTTTTATTTTATATCCTATGGGAAAGAATATCTACATTAGTAAAAACATCATTTGAGTTCTTGTCCACATCATTATGTACAGGCAGATAACAAAAAAGGAATACATTCATCTACATTAGGTGGACAAATAAAAACTACAGGTTCGCCTCCATCAGCTGGCAAAGGATCTGTTGCGACAACAGGTGTATCCATGGAGGGCGTGGCGTAGCCTTGGTTGCACTTGTCTTTTTTGGATTTTTCATTTTATTTATTTTTTGGAATTTTGAGTCTAGTACTGCTTCTCCATGTGGGTCTTCGGTACTTGACACTGGTCCAGATGATGATTCACTCTCTGAAGCTTTGTTCTTCCCCTTCACATTAGTAGATGGTTGCAACATCCTACCGCTCCTGAGATTCACAACATTAGATAAAAAGAAAGCATGTGTACCTTACTCGAGTGGGGCATTGCAAGCTACTTGCTCCTTACGATGGAAGTTGTTCGGATTTGCTTCGACCTGCACAGGAATAATAGTTTTGGTAGCAGTTAGGTCATCTATCTTCTGGTTCATCTTAGAAATGTTCTTCAATAGTTGGGCCAGACAATCATGGGACTAGTTCACCACTGCTACCTCTGATGACTCAGCGTGATGTGATCACTGTATCTGATGGTATGGCAGGGGAGGCTGTTGGTAACCCTAATAGTTAGAATGTTGATAAGGGTATTGTTGATACTGAGGATGAGGGTACTGGTTCTGGTAATTAGCAACCGACCGGTGCTGATGATATTGATGCTGGTGATATGCCAGTTGCTGGTAGTTCTACCTCCATGTGTATCTGTGTTGTAGAGGTCGGTGCTGAGGTTGGTTCTGCTGGAAGCTTCTCCCACCTTGCTGTTGGTGAAATGACCTACTAGCCACGTTCTGACCTTGTGGTTGTCCTTGAGGATGGATCGATTGTTGATCATTATTCCACGCGTCATTCACCTCCTGAATTTGTTGTGGAGGTGGGAAGAATGGCTCATCAAAGGAAGGTTGGGGCTCAAGATGGTAAACCACCATCTGTGTCTATGACTATTGCGGTGGTTGCTTGGGTGTCTGCATGTAATACACATGTTGGACCTGATGTTGTTGCAAACTCGACTACTGTGGTTGCGACGGATGGGGTTCTTTCTGCTCAGCAGGTTCTGGCAGTTGCTGCCACATAATTGCACGAACTAATGGCACCAACTGCTCCAACTGCTTGGTGATCGTGTCCAACTTATCCAATGACTTGTTTCTCTGTTCGATCACATCCAATGATATCCACCTTGGACAGATGGCTCCCAATGATACTCAGGTTAGAGCTCCCATCTCGGTCCTCTACATGGGCAGCCATGTTGACATGTTTGCGGTGGATCGACGGGGACTTTTGATTTGCTCTAGATGAAGATAGGGCAACCTCTCCTTTCACCATTTCCTCGAAAATCTGCCACACAACATCTTCATCTTTATTAAAACGTGAACAACCGCAAGCAGCATCAACCAACCTCTGGCTTTGCTGATTGAGGTCCCCCAAGAATTGTTGGACCAAACTGGTGCTCGGTTGGTCGTGGTGGGGGCACTTTTCCTGTAATTCCTTGAATCTCTCCCACACCTGGCAAATGCTTTCGTGGGTTGATGGCAAAAGTTAGAGATACTGGTGTGCATATGATTCAAATGATCAAGAGGGTAGAATTTGTGGAGAAAAAATTGATTTCAGCTCCTCCCAGGTTGTCACCACCTTCCCCAGATGATTGACCCAATAAAGTACCTTATTCTGAAGGTTGAATGGGAAGGTGTTCATTTTGACAACCCCAAGGGAATGTTGGGGTAATGCGTAGTGCCACATATGCATCTGAATTGCTTCAAGTGAATGTATCATACTTCATCGGCGTTCCCATCAAATATGGGAATAAAGGACAAGAGATACAGCTTCAGCTCGAAGTGTGCAAGGATCGGAGGGTTTTGGATCCATTCTGTGACTTGGTGATGAAATCCCTAAAATTGCCCTTTTAATAGTATCGAATTAATGTTCGGATTTCGTTATGGGTAGGCAAAGTAGGATTGATAAAAAACCACTTAAGTAATTTCTCAATTAAATGCAAGTGGTCAATTTTTTTATTTGGGCAAGTCCAAGGTCGAATTCACGGATGTCACTGTCTCCTTAGGTTTATTTTAAAGTTGATCTGGAAATTAGGTTTTCAGAGAGGAATATTTTTTTGGTATTTTTAAGTAAAATTTAAAATGCAATGTATTTTCATGCTAGTTTAAGGGTTAAAATGCAAATTAAGTTCAAACAACGTCCCAAAATCATCAAAATTAGCCATAATGTGAAATACGATGAAATTAGACTATTGTATTTTTTGTAATTTTCTGACTCAATATGAATTAGTTGTGAATAAAATATGCAAACTAAGTGCTTTTTGCAAATTTAATTTTAATAAATAGCAAACCAATTTATTTTCAAGAATTAAATTACCTTAGATGAATTTATGTGAGAAGGATCCAGGAAAATTATTAGATCTAAAAAATAATTGATTTTATGACCTATTAAAAATAAATTACTTGAATCACTAATTAATTTATTCTAACCTCGATATGGGTGCGAATGTAATGAAATTTGGAAACAATGTAGAAAACACTAAACTCTAGCTACTTTGATTTTTCCACAATTTTTAGAGCACAGATTAATTAACTAACAATTTCAGAATAAGTGTTGGGTAAAATGTACAATATTTCACAAAATTTATTTTATTGAATCAAGTACGACTCACAAAAATATAACCATTTTTCACAATGATAGAGAATATATTGTTCTACAATGAGAAATTTTAAGATTAATAAAATAATGCAAAATGAATGTTCAAATTATAAGATGAATGCAAGTTCTAAATGTAATACTGAGAACAAATAAATAAATTCAAATACGCTGAAGTGGACTATAATGCAATTACCATGACTTACAGGGGCAGATATGCAAATTCACCAAAGGTACATGGGCACCTCATGTGCTATCTGGAAGATTGGACACAAGCGCTATAATTTGGACGAACATGGCTGACCTTGCAAATGACCCCCTGATATCACGTGCTCTGCACGTGAGTTAGGGATGATGAAGTGGAGGCATCCAACCCAAGGGGGCGAGCTGTTGGAGGGGATCGAGGTCGAGGCTATGTTGCGATGTTCATGGCTGACCGTTGGTAGAGGCAAGCAACAACCACGGTGGAGCTGGAGCGAACATCACTAGAACGCGATGAAGGAGCCACAGAGGCTCGAGCTGCACTTGTGTCTCGAAGTCAGGGTGGTGCAGGCGTCATGGAGATGGAGATGGACAGTGGGATAGTGGGGGCGAGCGTCTGCTCGGAGGTGTGCTCCAGGGGGAGGCAGTGCGGAGTCCGCGCAGGAGGCGCGGGAAGATCCTCACCTAGGCGACACATGCCCAGGTGCAACGGGCGGTGGTGTCGTGGCTGGGCTGCGAGCAAGTCGAGGTTGCTCCATGTGCGAAGGAGGTACGGGCTCGATGTAGCTTTGACAAAGTGGTCTTCGTGCAAGGCCGAGCATAGAGGGAGGTGTGCGGAACGTCGATGGTGAGGCACAAGTGTAAGGGCAGAGCTCGATGTGATGGCTTGAGGCGATAGAAGCTGCTGGCGTTGGTGAGGCATGTGTCTTAGGCAAGTGAGGGAGCGGCTGATGTCGGTGCAACTTGAGGGAAGGTGCATCCAACAACAGGTGGCTGCGGCGCGCGTGGGTGGTGGCCGACCGCGGGCGAGGCGACCAAGAGACAGGGGGTCGGTGCCCAAGGATCAAACAATGCTTGGAGGATGAATCAAAGGCGTGGTTTGAATTATATATGGGGAAAGGAGTAGAAATAAGGGAATACAAGAAAAGCAGAGGATAGAGGAATAATGAGGAGAAGGGAGAAAGAATATACCTGTGGATGGAGTCGAACGTTTGGGTAGAAGCTTGCCGAGGGAGCTTCGATCGTCACTCAAGAGCATGGCGATGCTCGAGTTCTAGCAGCTTCGTGAAGTAGCTACAGCAAGGGCAAGGCCCTTGGATCTCGCCGGCAAGGATGAGGTTCTTTGATCGAGGGAGGAAGGCCCACCACTGTCACCGTTGAAAGAGTTCCTGATATCCTTCTCCTTGCTTAGGAAGAAGGAGGATACTATGCGTCAGGGGCGGAGGAGATCCTTTTAAAGGAGGTTGGCGGGTGGGGGAGGGTGGAGCGGGAGGTGAGTGTTCAGCAAGGCGCATAGGCTGTTGGATGGCTGGGTCGAAAGGCGAGAGGGCGGAGTTGGTTGCATGCAGCGGGTCCTTCGGATGGACATATGTGCTTTGTCACGAAGGGCGGAGGCGCGGGTTGCCCGGAAGAGAGAGGGAGATGGAGGACGATAGAAGCAGGAGGTTGCTGGGTGCGGGCCGTGCGAGGTGGAAGGGAAGTGGGCACGTGCTAGGCATGTGGCCAGCTGGAGAGAGAAGGAGAGGGGGTGGTGGTGCCACGTGGCGTGCAGGGGTAGGGCCATGTGGAGGGGTAAACATAAATAATATTGATAATAATAATTAAAATAGATTAAAATAAAAAATTAAAATAAATAATTAATTAAAAATGGGTGACACATGGCGGCTCCAAAAGTTTCCACATATCGATCCCAGAAAAATTAAAAAATAAATGTAAAGAAAAATAAAAAATAAATAACAAAAGAGATCAAATAAAAAAGTGATCAACATGAAAGTTGCTCATCTCAACGAGATCTACAACTTTCATGAGGGACCAAAAATCAAATAAAATCATCTGTACAAAAAATATTTTTAGATGTTATCTAATATGTATAAAATACCACATTTTTGTGTTTTGCAGATTTTTTTATCATTTTTTTAAAATAAGAGAAAATAGAGAAAATAAGAAATAAATATTTACAACTTAATATATTTTTGTATTTTTAATAATTAAAAAAATAAAAAGATAAAATGAAGGGTATTTTAGTCAATACGTACAATATATAATAGGGGCCCAAAATCCAAGTTTCACATATGCTCTCAATTTTTACGAAATTAGTCTTGTTTTGATGGTCTTTAAATGTATATTACTTTAAAAATGAGTAGACCTAAACCGGACACTGTATGAGAGAGATATGCACATTTTAAGGCTAATAATCTCAAACTTGGATTTAGGTTTTATTGGACAATTTTACAAGTTAGTATTTTTTGATATTTTTTCTTTATTAGTATTAGTAATATATACACTACAAAGTTGGTTTTATTAGATTTGGAGTTAAAATAAATATAAATAGGTGAATTTAGCAAATATACAAGTGAATATGTACAAGTGAATTTGGCTCTTTATTTAATGCAAATATGAATGCTAAAATGCACATATTATTTACACATGCATGAATTCTAATTATGCAATATAAGGATGTATGCAGCTAATTACTTGGGAACAAAGATCTATTTTCAACTTTTAGAGTGATGAATCACATATTCATCACTTGGCCAACACCAGGGTTATAGGTTTGCTTCCCTTCTCACATCTCCACCTCCACGAGGTCCTCCCATAGACTATTTATCATCATCATCATCATCATCATCTTTGTGTTGTTCATCTCCTCCTCCTCCTCAAGTCTCTCTTTCTTGTGATCTTCTCCTCAGACCATTCAGCATTTCCTTGAAGGTGACCTGCGCTAATGTTTGATCAGTCAGTTGTTGTTGGATAGCATGAATTGATGCCAGTATCTGACTTTTACTTAATTCTGATCTGTGCCCTGATCTGAACTCTATTGCTGTGGTCCCTTCCCATGGCCTTGTGGAGCCATCTCTGTATCAAAATGGGCCTCGGGTTCCAGATCAGGTTCTTGATATGTAATTGAAAAGATGCCCCTATTAGTCTGAAAGCAAGTACTTGATGTAGAAAAGAGTTCAAAATTAGGGTCAATTCTGAACTTTATTAAAGATGGAGAAGTGTAAGGAATGAAGTCAATCTCCATCCAAAAGGGACAGAATTCGGGAAGAGAGTTTTCTCAATTTTTTTGAGAAAGGAGAAATAGGGAGTCTTGAGAGTGACTCGCAAAGTTCGGACCGGTCTCTCGGGAATCACCCCAAATTATTGGAGATGTTGAATTCATGAAATCGATGTGGGTGTTGGCGGAGTCCTGACTACATCACCATGAGTCGACATCTTGAAGAACAAGAGGAATAAAGGAAGAGTGAGAATACGTTTAACAAAGACATGAATTGAAGAAAAGGCTCAAAGTGAGCAAGGTAACGAGGAATGCGAACAGATGAAATGAAAAAGGCACAAGTGTGTGGGACTGAATCTTTAACCTAAAAGTAAATCTAAACAAACACAAAGCAATTGGATACACCAACTCAAGTCAAGTGAAATCGTAAGAGTTCGACTATTTTTATATTTTCAATTTTATTTTATTTTCAAGCAATCTTATAACAAGTCCTCGGAGACTAGCCCTATAGGAGAGTGAGTACTGCCGAATACTTCCCATTTACTTTGCATCATGTAGCATGTACTTTTTAAGAGAATCCTTACTATTGGATTGGGATTCACTACTCAACCAAAGAATAGAGGAGTAAGCCAATAGGTGAAACCAATATTTCCCCCTAGAGGAGTACTCGAACGTGAAATGATGAGATAAACACCCTCGTGAGGGGATGGCCTAAGCTCAATACTTCAGACTAAGTCTGCAAGCAAACGAAACCCTACTTTCCCATGTACAATAGAAGCACCAATACTTCGTGAATCCAATCAATAACAAGGCAGTACCCATGATGGGGTTTTGGCTTTATTTTCCTAGCGTCATGCCTCTCTCAATCTGGATGGTATATAAAAATAATACGAGCTTTATGAACCAAAAACAATGAATGTTCGTTACGAATTTTAATTTTTAATCAAAGTTCATTAAACAGTATCCTTATTTTAATTTTTAGATTTTCACTTTTTTGAGTATTTTTCAGAATAATCCATCTAATGATTTTTTGGGATTTTCTTTAAAACCTAAGTGACACAAAAATGGGAGAGAAGACGAAAAAGCTATGCAAGTGGATACTAGAATGGAAATCTCAACCTTCTATCAAATGATAAATGCTTTGTAAGAAGACTTACATCGCTTTCTAGCTCTCTCCAAGTGGGATGCAAGACAAGGAATTTAAATTACACTACATGCGATTGCAAGCCAGTGAAATCGCACTAAGAAAGAATTGTTATTAGCGTGAAGAACAGATTAAGTTTGATCTATGTCCAAATGTAGAACTATAGGCACATGCAGATATTAGGTGTTTGGACCTAAATTACTCTATCAAGCAGTTCCTAAAATCTAAGGGCTCATTCACATAAAACAAATAAAAATAAAGGCCCCCAAGTGAGTGATGAATCCACGATTCATCATCTCAATATCTTGATCTTAGCAAAATCCATGAGCAAATTCTCAATTAAATGTACATAAAATAAATAAATTAACAAAATGATTCTTGTAAATAAAATGCACTAATTATGATATATTGGATTGTACAAAATAATTAACAATAAAAAGCCGCAAAAATAAAGGAGTTTTATACTTCTAAATAGCCCAAAACTTCATGTATTTTTAATAATTTCATTTCAACTCCTTTTTGCCTAATTCTTTCTTTAACCTGTTCATAAAAATGTATATAAAAATACAAAAATACAAAATAAATTTCACCTCAAATAAATGCTCCTAGACCCCAAAGACAAAAAGGCGTAAAATCCAACTTCCAAGCCAAATTCCCGCTCTGTATGAACTCCAAATTCACCAAACTCACTTTTAAAGTTCAAGTTAGAAAATTATCTATCCAACGGAAGTGGTTTCATTAAAATCGGAGCTCGTTTGCAAAAGTTGGGTTTTGGGACCTAGATGTACACTGTATATTTTTGTATATATTCATTCTTTCCTCATTTTTTATTTTATCTTTCTCAATTACTAAAAATCCAAAAAAATCATTGTTGTGTTGTATTTTAGTTATATTATTTTATAGTATTTTTTGTTGTAAATATCTCTTACTAAAAAAATACAAATTAGAAAAGTAAACAAAAAATTGTACATGGTGTTTTGTCTACTTTTGTAAATTCTCCACTATTTCTCTTCTCTTTTTTTTATTTTATTGTATTTAAAGTAGCCTACTTTATTTATTTATTTATTATTTAATTTTCATTCTCTACAATAACTACCAATTCAACTCCATTATTCCACCATTTTTTCCAACTTCCCATTCAACTCCATTAATAATACAACCTCCCATTCAACTCCACCACCTTAATAACTTCTCATTCTTTCATCTTTATATACATCTCATTCTCCTCATTTTTACCTTTGTTCCATCTTTATGTGAGGAGAGCCTAGTTCCCAGAGTTGAATCGGTGACAGCGACGCAACCGTGGTCGAGCGACGACAACCCTCTCTCCGATGAGATCCGTTGGCTTTTTGGTCAACTCGCAGCCGCACCCGCGTGCTGCTCGAGCTCATCGCTCGCCGACGATTTGAGCGAAGACCGTGCTCTCGTGAGCACATCATAGGCGATCGTTTCCAGCATAGGTAGTTTTCGTCTCATTTTATCATCTTGTTAGTTTTACATTTTTTTAGCACATCACATTCACAACCATCTTCATCTTCCTATGATACCCCATCATCACCACACCATCTTTGTTCTCTTTATATTTGCATTCATGTTTAAGAAAATTTCAAAAAAATATAAAACAAATTAAAACAAAAAAAGAATTTTTCTTTTAATTTACAACAATAAAAAATCAAAAAAAACAAAACACGGGAGGAGCAGCGGGCCGTCACCGCTGCTTCCCCCCCTCTACTCCTCAGCCGCCGCGCGCCATCGTGCGCGGCTCTGCCGCCCACCATCTCCGCCTGCAGCTGCACGAGCCGACGGCCCTCCAAGCCACCTCCTGTGGCCATTCCGCCTCCTGTGGCCATACCACCGTCTAAGAGGACCTGCGCCGCCACAGCTCCGTAGTCCTCCGCCCCCTCCGCCTCTCCGTTGCCACCGATTAGCCAAGGCGGCACCGCCGTTCTCCGTCCCTTGCGTGCGGCGCAACCGCTCGCCGCCGCCACCACCACCTCCTTGTTGGGTTCCTCCTGCAACCCTACCCGAAGAAGAAGGCCCCAATTGTCATTTTTTTATTTTGTAAATATTGCAAAAGTTTCCTTCATAGTTTTTGTAATTACTGTTTAGTCCATGTGATAAGTTTGAGTTGTTTTTTTAATTTCATATTTTGCATAGACAACCCTGTGTGTGCTTATTAATTTGGACATCAACTTTGCATTATTTTATTCAATGAAAAATGTCTTCATGTTGAGCAACTAGTTCTCTACCTCGTGGATATTTATTTATATTTTTATGGTCTTTGGGTAATTAACTAAAATTGTCTAACTGAAACTCTTTATATTTTGACCATTCCGTGATCTTAAATCGATATCTGACACATATTTGCTCTAAAAAATTCACAAAAATTAGATGTGATGCCTTGATAATTGATTGAATTATTATCCAAATTTCATATAAAATGGAGTTGTCTTGTGTTAGAAAAAAATCATAGAGTGAAATTCATCTTTGATTTTTAATTAAATCCACATACATCTTTTTTGCAAAATTTCAACATTCTAGATTGTTTGTGTAAATAACCATTTGAGATAATTCGCACTCTGATTAATTTGCAATTGTGGATTTATTAGGAAATAATTAATTACTGTCACTCTAATTTCAAAAAAAATCCATAAAAATTCAGAGTTTCTCAAAAAAAAATCCAAAAATATTGCTATAGCTTCCTTATGTCATATTTATGTTCCAGTAATTTTTACATGATTTTTACTTACTGTTTGTGTGAAAACTTGTGAAAATATCCATAAAAAGTGTGCATTTTTCATTGTTATATTTTAACCCTAAAAATACAAAAAAAAATGTGTTTTGTGTTCCTCATTGGATTAGGACTTTAGGAAAAATACATTTAGGCTAAATTGAACCGATTTTGACATTAAAATTAATTTGGTCTTGTTGTATGTTTTCTTAGTTTCTTAATTCACCTGCATTTTATTATTTCATTTATTTTTGCATTAAAAAATATTAAAAAAACCTACATTTAGAAATCGAGATCTAAATTTTTAAATTAATCTGACGTTGATTGTCTCCCTTGTTCGACCCCGGACTTTCCCAGGATATAAATTAAGTCGAGACACTCTTCACGGAGATCTTCTCTTGGTTCTGACTGATTCGCTAAGTACACGTATTACAACGTGTCCTAATTAAATTACGTATTTAGCGACTCGTCAGATGGTGCCGTTGCTGGGGGAGGCAAACGGCTTAGGGGCTAATTTAAAATTTTGGATTTAGATTTTACTTACTCGGGTAGTCTGAACCCCGAGCCACTTGTATTTATTCCATTTTTTCGCAATTATTTCTCTTCATATTCTTGTATAATTTTGTTTTTATATCTCTAATATAAATCTTATTTTCGTTGCGAGGGCCCGATGGACTTGGAGTGCATCGGAGGTCGACGGACGCGACGCACGCCGACTGCTGAAGTGCGAGGATAATTCATTTATCTTCAAGAGAAATTTTTGTAAATTCTTGTAATTATTGTTGTAATTATTTAGGTAGCTTGCTCATTTATAGCGGCTCTTGTTTGAGAGCTCGCGTGTGTAAAGAGACTTGGGCATTATTTGTGGTGTGTCAAGACCTGTTTAACTCTCCGGTGAGGGTGGGGCTCGACTTGAGTGGCGAATTTAAGGATTAGGCACACGGTAGTTTAGCATAAAATTTGTTTGTGCCCATCGTAAATTAGGCCACACATATCTTAGAAGATTTACATATCTTATAAGATTCATAATGAGATGCACATAGACACGTACTACTTAGCTTAAATCAAATCAATTCTTCCCCGCTAATAGTATACTGTTTAGGTGCGGTTTTCTCTATCTGCATGCATTTAGTGTAAAATTTACAAATTCAGTTTTGCATAATGCATGGAGAGTGCTGCGATTCACTATAAGTATACCTTCTTCTGAGCATGCATCATAATTTCTCATTTGCATTCTGATTTCCGACTCTCTTCTTGTTTTACAACTTAAGGTCAAAAAGGAATTGGGACTGAACGGTAGACGTTCTTTTGTGTTCAGATTAATTTCAAGTGATAACCTAACTCTAAAATTGGGACTGAATTGAGCAGGTCGATTAAATAATTGGAATAAAAATAACCCTTGTTCTCGGGTGCATAAAGCCCTCATTGTTTGTTTTACTTGCAAGTGAGATAGAGATGACCCTAGGGTAGATCCAAGCTTGGATTTCTTACTTACTACTGGTTCTTTATTTTTAGGCGATTAGCTACTTTTCAGTGAGGATCTTCGGGTAGCCGGTAAACGGTCCATTAGCAGAGTGGGAGGTTTAGAGGTTGCGTTAGTCCTCAAGGAACGGGTAGCCGTATTTATACGGTCCGTACTTACTCCTATACTGGTTGAAAGTAGGTCAAACTAGTCGTAAGAACCAGGCCAGTCTATAGGAAAATACGGGCACCTAACAGCTCGTTAATCTTTCCAAGATTGTATTGACACCAACTAAAATTGACCAGATAATTCGGCCGAACTCTTACGGCCATCATGTGTTGAGTTGGTGAAATTGAGGATTTGAATTGTGTTTGTATTGTGTGAGTTCACTCCACACATTTACGTGCACCGTAGAACTAGCGCCTCATTGAATATCATGTTCTAATCGGTTCTTTTGACATCGAAGATGGTCGATTGGTGGGATATTTATTCGGACTTTGCGAATCTCTCGTTGAACCCTCCAAAAATCACGTCTTCAAAGGTCCAAGCACAACTTGGACCAACATGAACTCATGACCCTCTTGAGCCCAGGATCACCCACTCTCGGGATGGTTACTCTCAAACCATTCCATTTCTCTCTTCCTACCTCACCGAGGAAGACCATCGCCTTGGTGAGAATATCTTGATTCATAAATCCTCTTTTAATCAAGAACACCTTGCTGATTCGGGCCATAAAGAAGATTCAAGGAAATGCCTCTAAAGGAGAAAGACGAGGAAGAAGAGAATCATGAAGACCCAATGAGAATGACACTTGCCAGATTAGTTGCATCTGAGCAGCAACATGCATTACTGAGAGCTCAGTTAGGATAGTTAAATGTTGGGGTCGGACCACCAATGAATGCGGTGTACAACCCCAGACAATATCAAATTCATAACTACTTGAGTCCGGCCGAACCCACTGTTGATTTTGAATTGAAGCTGCATTTTCGGAACATGCTGCCATATTTCGATGGGAATGCTTCTGAGGGGCCATATGCATTCCTAAGGGACTTTGAGCTCATCTGTGCTAACCTCAAATATAATAATGTTAGCCAGGATTATATTAGGCTCAAAGCCCTTTCATTTGCCTTGGGTGGAAAAGCCAATTACTGGGTGAAGAATCTTGGAATCATCGTCACCACTTATGCCCAGTTCAAGGACCTATTCCTAAAGAAGTTCTACCCGTTGAGTAGAACTAACATGATGAGGATGCACATTACAAGGTTTTCGCAATCACCCCATAAAGCCTTTTGTGATGCTTGGGAAAGATTCAAGGACATCCTGCAGAAGTGTCCCTGTCATGGATTAGATGAAAACATCTTGGTCCAGTCGTTCTTTACTGGTCTCAACCCTGAGATGCACGGTTTAGTGAGCGCTGCCTGTGTAGGCAGCTATACATCACGAGGAGAGGACACCGTCTGGAGGGTATTCGAGCAGATGGCTGAAACTAGCCGCTCACAGATGGCCAGCAAGGCCTATACACCATCCCCCAGTTCACTCTCATATGGAGGGGGAAAATCAGCTGTAGTCGATCTCTATGAGGACGTGATCCCTTGCATGGGACTCCTTGCTGACAAGCTTACTATAGTCGAGAGGATCGACAGGAGGATTGATGAGTTAGACTGGAGCATCTCCAAACATCCAAAACAGATGGAGGAGTTGACTAAGAAGGTATCTAAGATAAAGATACCTGCCGTGAATGCACCCTCTACTCCCGTATACCGAGTACACCATATTCAGGAGAAGTTGATGTCAGGGCAACCCCAGCCATGGGAGCAGGACCAATCCTACACCCAATCTTTCCAGCAACCACCTCCATTAGCAAAGACATTCCAGGAGGAGCCTCCACCGGTTTGGGAGGTGAATGGGATATGGTATACTCAGGACCCTGCCAGGTAGGGAAGTACGGGAGACCGACAGACCTATCAGCGTCCCCTGACCTTTTACAACACCGCATTCACCTCCACACCACCTCCTTCACAGCAGAGCCCTGGATTCCAGCCACCCCAGCAGCAGCGGTAGTAGTACCAGCAGTATGGCCGAGAGGGCCATTACCAGGCAGGCCAGCAGGGCCCGCAACCCTAGCCGCAGCAACAGAGGCAGTACACTGGCCAACAGGGCCAGTCTTCACGTTCTTCTTCCCAGTCTTATCCACTTCCTTCTTCGTCTGGTCCCTTGGATATTCAGCAGTAGATACTCGACGAACTCCATTCCTACAGGAATGAAATTCATGACTTACGGGTGAATGTCAACCGCCTGTCCAGATGGCGAGACGAGCATACTGCACCCTCTACCTCAATCCCAGCCCAAGTTCAGGCTAACCCCAATAGCCTGAACTGATCTAGTTCTCAGCAGCACTTTGATCAGGTATACTATTCAGCATCTCCTTGATCTGAACATGAGATTCTTTCGTGTGACGAGGCTAACCACATGTCACTCAGGAGCGGAAGGACCATGATCGTACCTGACCGGGCGAGGGATACGAGGAGGGGCGTCTCTGGAGCTCTATCTAAGGAGTTTTTAGAGGATGCGGAGGAGAGGCATCATATTCGGGAGCCCCATCAGCACCATTCGAGGATTTCTACTCAGGGAGCCGAGAGGAGGAGGAGAGCACGAATGCAGCATCGTCAGCATAGATATTCTTCTGAGTCTATGGAGGACCTTGCATCTCCGGTTGTGGCGGATACCACTCCAGCTTATATTCCACAACCTTTAGTAGATAGTTTAGATTTTGAGTCCATGTTGCATCAAAAAGATTCATGTATGAAGAACTCTGTTTTTGTTAATGCAAAGAATGTTCTTTCAGTTCACGAATCAGACTCTTCATCCTCTGTTTCCTTAGCTTCAATCCCTTTCCCCCGTGCTCTTACGGCAGGAAAGCGCATCAAAAAGATTCAGAAAGATGACCTTGATATGGCACGGTTTTGTAAAGAAAATATCACTGTAAAGGTGCCATTTGATGAATATGTGGCTAACCATCCTGCATTCCAAAAATACCTTAGGGTGAGATGCACACCTACAAGGGTTAGCAGGAAGAAAGATAACCGAAATATAAAGACACATGTCTTATCAGTAGCCACAACCTATTGTCTCAAGAATCAGACTTTGCCAAGGAAAAAGAGAGACATGGGTGCTCACTATGTGGAGAGTCGTATTGACGACATTGCGTTTGCACGCACACTCTTAGATAATGGTTCTTCGATCAACTTACTTCCCTTAGCATTATATCAGAAATTGGAGTTGGGACCACTTTGCAAATCTAGAGCTTTACTCCAATTCGCAGATCGTTTAGTGAAGAGACCTAAGGGAGAAGTGAAGAACGTAGTTATCTCGATTGAGGGGAAGAACTATCAAGTTGACTTCACAGTCTTGGACATGGAGAACCCCAATCATTGGAGAGAGTCTCAGATCATTCTCGGACGACCCTTCCTTAGGACCGCAGGCGCAACTTTTGATTATGGTATGGGAATGATGAAGTTCCGTTCTCAAGGCGAAGAAGTGAACCTTGAGATGAAGCAAACCAAGTGTCAGCGACCCGATTCAGAGAGTAGCACAGAGTACTCATCTTCAGAGGCAGATTGCAGTATGATTAGCACAGTTGGGATTTGGGGACAGATTTCTTCAGGACAAAGTGAGTCCCTTTCATCTGGAAAGGGCATAGTGGATGATGCAGTTTGCCAGGTGTTGTCTGATCTTGTGAGAGATGCATCTACCTATCCCCATGATGACATAGAGATCCATCTGGATCTGTTAGTTCCATCCCTTCGGAACGATTATGGGACATAGATGATGAGTCGGATGTGGCTTTGGACGAACTACCGCGCTTCTTTGGCGATCCGACTCCCCATTCTTCTGAGTTGGTGGCGAGTACTACTACTCAGCTTAGCCCACCTTCATGCAGCACGGAACCATATTCAGATTCAGTTCAGCCAGATCTGCTTGATGATACCACATTGTCAAAACTGAAATCACTACCTCCTACACTCAAGTACGCCTTTCTTGTAGGACCCAAAGAGAGATATCCTATCATCATTAGCTCAGACTTTACTTTAGAATAGGAGTCTAGGTTGTTAGAAGACTTAGAGAGGAACCGCAAAGCAATAGGCTGGATAGTGTCGGATCTCGTGGGCATCAACCCCGCTCTCTGCTCGCACCACATTTTTACTGAGGATAATGTGAGAACTTCCCAGTAGTTCCATAGGAGACTTAACCCCAATCTAAGGGAAGTGGTGAAGAAAGAGATTGAAAAATGGTGCAAGGCAGGGTTTATATACCCTATTTTTTACTCCAAGTGGGTGGCCTTGCTTCATGTTTTCCCGAAGAAGTCAGGAATTCAAATGGTCACCAACGAGGAGGGGGGAGAGATCGCGACACGAGTACCCATGTCGTGGTGCGTCTGTGTTGACTACAGGCGTATGAATGCTGCGACCAAGAAAGATCACTTTCCCTTGCCTTTTATTGATCAGATCTTGGAGAGACTCACAGGGAAAGAGTTCTTCTATTTTCTTGATAGGTACTCAGGCTACAACCAAGTGGCCATAGCCTTTGAGGACCAGGAAAAGACCACATTCACACGTCCATTCGGTACTTATGCTTTCAGGAGCATGCCATTTGGGCTCTGTAATGCCCCGGGCACATTTCAAAGGTGCATGATAGCCATATTTGTCGAGATGGTGGGAGATTTCCTGGAAATGTTCATGGATGACTTCTCGGTCCATGGTGATTCTTTTGATACATGTCTAGAGCACTTGGATCGAGTCCTCACGAGGTGTAGAGAGGTGTATCTGGTACTCTCTTGGGAGAAGAGTGACTTTATGGTGACAGAGGGTATCGTGTTGGGGCATGTCATCTCCAAAAGGGGAATGGAGGTTGACCCTGCCAAGGTGGAGCTAATCAAGAAACTCGATCCACCTACCAACGTGAAGTCAGTTGTGGTCATTCTTAGGGCATGTTGGATTCTATAGAAGATTCATTCAGGATTTTTCAAAGATCGCCCGCCCACTGACTGAGCTCTTAGGGAAAGACACAGAGTTCATTGTAGATCACAGGTGTCTGGAGGCCTTTGAGCTCTTGAAGAGGAAGATTTGTGCCTCGCCTATCCTATAAGCTCCTGACTGGTCTCTTCCCTTTGAGATCATGACTGACGCTTCAGATTTGGCTATAGGAGTTGTGATAGAACACCGGCGAGAAGGGATTCCGTTTGCGATCCATTACACGAGCAAAGTATTAGATCCTACATAGAAAAATTATACAGTGACTGAAAAGGAAATGCTCGTGGTAGTATGGGCTCTCGAGAAGTTCAGATTATATATTTTGGGCTCTAAGGTGACAATTTACACTGATCACACCGCTATTCGATATTTAATGGAAAAGAAGGATGCGAAGGTGCGTCTTCTTAGGTGGATTTAACTCCTCCAGGAATTTGATTTGGAGATAAAAGATAAACCTGGAGTGAAGAATGTTGTGGCTGATCATGTTTCTCGGATTGAACTTAAGAATTCTCCTGATTATGAGCAGATTAGAGAGACCTTCCCAGATGAGTCAATTTGTGTTATTGATTCACTCCCGTGGTATGCCAACATGGTGAACTATCTTGTGTCCAAGCAGGTTCCCCCATGGTTAGACTAGGAGTAGCATTGATCGACTGAAGTCGGATTAGAGGAGATACCACTAGGACGATCCTTTCCTTTTCTTCGAAGGACCGGATTGTGTTTGGAGAAGGTGTGTTCCTCAGGAGGAAAACCAGAGTGTCCTCACATATTGTCATTCACTTGAGGCTTGAGGACACCATTCGGGAAAGAGAACCGCTCACAAAGTACTTCAATGTGGATTGTATTGGCCGACCTTATTTAGAGATGCTATTGATTTTATACGGTCGTGCCCAATCTGTCAAAGGATGGGAGGGACAGTTGGACAGAGAGATGAGATGCCCATGCAGCCGGTGATTATTTGTGATATTTTTGATGCATGGGGCATAGATTTTATGGGTCCCTTTCCCAACAGCTAAGGACATGAGTACATATTGTTGGTGGTTGATTATTTATCTAGGTGGGTGGAGGCTATCCCAGCCCGAACCGCAAACAACAAGACTATCTATAAGTTTCTGAGAGACCATATTATTGCTAGGTTCAGGGTGCCAAAAGTTTTGATATCTGATGGGGGTAGCCACTTTGTGAACCGAGATTTGAGATCTTTAGCTAAGGACTATGGCTTTGAGCATAGAGTTACTAGTCCTTACCACCCACAGTCCAACAACATGGCAGAGGTTTCGAACAGAGAGGTGAAGAGTATTTTTCAGAAGTTGGTTTGTCCCGATAGGAAGAACTGGTCCCAGCTTTTGGACCAAGTTCTGTGGGCCTATAGGACAGCCTACAAGACACCATTGGGTACTTCACCATTTAGAATGATCTATGGCAAGCCATGCCATTTGCCTGCAGAATTGATTCATAAATCCAAATGGGCAATTAATAATATTAATTGGAATTATCACCTAGGGAAGCTTTGTCGAGACTTGAACTTGAACGAGCTCGTGGAAATCCGAAGCAGGGCATATGAAAACAATTTGATTTATAAGGACAAAGTAAAGAGATGGCATGATCAGCACATTAGGTGCAAAGACTTTGTCCCTGGACAAAAAGTATGGTTGTTCAATGCTAGGTTGAAGATGTTCAATGGGAATCTCAAATCTAAATGGACGGGTCCCTTTGTTGTTAAGAAAGTGCACGAGAATGGAAGTGTAGAGATAGCTGATCTCACAGATGGTGCACAATCTCATGTGGTAAATGGACAATTGTTGAAGCATTTTGTAGATTCGAAAGAGCAGTTAGTCCAAGTCGAGGTCATCAACTTCATGTAGAGTGAGCACATAGCAGATACATCATATTACTCTTCATGAAGACGCAGCATCAAGATTCAACATCGTAGAAGATTCAATCACTCTCGTACATATTCTCCCTTCTTTGTATATTCTCCAGATCACATCGGTTCTCACACTTACTCTTGTCCTATACTTAGGCGTACCAAGAGCCTAAGTATAGGGGGAACCGATGACCGTCATATGTATATACTCACCCATGTCTCCTCTTGACCTCGTCCGCCCCATTCTTTTGCTCTTCTTCTACACTTAGGCTGATTAGAGCCTAAGTATAGGGGGGCGGATCGACTTCTATACTATTTATTATTTTAGCCATCCTACGCTTAGCACGAGCTATGTCTTTTTCTCGCTTCTTGTGCTCTGAGGACATAGCACATGCTAAATATAGACGAGCTACGTCTTTTTCTCGCTTCTTGTGCTCTGAGGACATAGCACATGCTAAATATAGGGGGGTGTGTATATATTACATATATAATTTACCCATAGCTCGTACTTTCACATATTTTTGTATATAATATAAAATAATTATGGGGTGGGTAAAAAACTTTTCAAAAAAAAAACAAAAAAACAAAAAATCTCTTAAAAAATATTTCAAAAAAATCCCTTATTTTGCTTTAAAAAAACTTTTTTAAAAACAAGTCCTTTCTTATTTACTTATCTTTTAAAAAAAACACTTTTGAAAAAAAAGCAAAACTTTTTCTAAAAAAACTTTCTTCTTTTCCTTTGGTTAAAAAAACTCTCTAAAAAATCACAAAAGAAAAAAAAACACTAACTAATAAGTTGGTTTAATCCTTGACACAATTCACTTTCACACAAGACTAGTGATGTTCAAGAACACTTGGTTTATGAGGTCTTGATATTTTGAGTTAACCAGTCTTAGTCGTTAGGGTCTTGGACTTAATTATTCACATTTCCCTAGTTTGAAAGATTTGTGTGCTATATTGCATGCTTAGTCTCTACCTTAAGAATATGATCAGAACCTCACATACGCGACTGCAGTTATGATAAGATGAATTGAAATTTCACTTGAGGAACTGGGATGAGGGATTCGAGTTTGGACTTGATTTGATGATGCTCGAGGATGGGATAAAATCAATGAAGGCTTCATGAAACCTGAGTGCCAGCACCTTTAGCCTGTATGAGAACATGGTTCTTGTACTATCTCTTTACATTTGCCTATGAGCCAGGGTGTGATAAAATAAAAAAATTGTTGATCAGTGTGCGCCAACTCTTGGTAAAAGCAGTGGAGCTAGCCAAAAATACTACAAAGCAATGAAATGTCAAAGAAAAGCTCTCATTCCACAAAGTCAACTATCAAAAGAGCTTTCACCAAAGGTGAGCGCTCCCAACCATTTCAAAGTGTCCACTTGGACCACCGCTATTAGGACCAAGAGTCGGGCTTGCACCAAAAAAGGGCTCTGTATCGTAAATGCTACAAGTCTGGGTGTAGAAGGTGATGAATCTCCATTTCATCACCTTTATTCTATCATTTTGGCCTCAAAAACCCCAGCAAATGCATGTAAATAGCATCAAATTGTACATAATAGCATTCATGATTCCTTGTATTAATTATACATTAAATACTGTGTTTAATGCCAAAATTATAGAATAAAGAAAAGAAAAGAAAAAGGAATAAAATATTGGAGATATTTTATGACCCAAACCCCGAGACCAAGGCCAGCATGGTATTGGTCGACCAGGAATAAAGTAGGGGGAGATAAGGGCCAGTGTACAATAAATACCTCATTTATTCATGCATCTATTTATGCATTTTTGACACCTATTTTATACATAATTATTTATTCATCAAATAAAGAAACTTTGTACATGAAAGTTGTAGATAATAATGTAAATAAAATTACAAAATTGAGTTTGTGTAAAAATAATACTAATTGTACATTTTATACACAGAATAAAAAGCCAAAATCTCAACTTCACAGACCCATATCTTGCAAATAAAAACTCCAAATCAACCAAACTCACCTTTAATTGTATATAGCATTCCAAGAACTATTTTATAAAATTGGTTTCATAATTTTTGGAGCCCATATGCAGAAGTTAGGTTTTTGGTCCTTCTTGTATATAGGATTGATTAAAATATTCTTTTTATTCAATATTCATTATTTTTATAAATTCATATTTTTAGAATTTTGCAAAATGATGTACATAATGCATACACACATTAAAAGTAAAGGAAAACCAAAAATAATTTGTAAAATAAAATAAGTCTACAAAAATTCATAGACAAAATACCTATGATATATATCTATACATAATTAAAAAGGATTTTATTCCTTGGTTCTTTTATTCTTTTATATTTTTATAATAATGTATATATTATACATAACTCATTAAAAATACAAACCCAAAATAAAAATCAAGAAAATACAAATAATAAATTAAGTATACAAAATACATAGGTAAAAGACCTACAAGGATACCTACATATACCTATACCTATTTCTTTAAAAATATAAATAAACTCCTAAAAATTAAATAAAAAAACCTTTATACTCACAAAAATAAATTATAAATTTATAAAATAAGCCAATAAAATAATAAAAGAAAATAAACAAATTAAAAATAAAATACCCAAAAATACATGTAAATACATACATATACACATTATTAAATTAAAACCATAATAAAACACCTCGAAAAATTCAATAAAAATCGTAAATAAATACTAGAGGAAATAATACACATTTTTTATTTTATAAGAAAAAATTAATAAAATCGTTTGATGTGTCAAATAAATCAATCTCTAATCAGATCCCCTATTTTGGCGTCTAGCGGCCGACGTGGACCAATCAGCAGCCGGCCTTCGTTGACCCCCTGGTCAACTGTCCCATCCAAGCCACTGCGCCTCTGGACTGTCCATTCCCCCGATTTCATGCATTTTTCCCGGGCACACCATCCATCAATCGAAGATGCTTCCTTCACAAGAATTGCTCTCTAATCTTCCATGATGCCCGCCAAAATCTTAGATCAATTAGATACTCATTGGATCAGTCAATAATCGTCGGTCAATAAGGCTACTCGCCAATGTCTATAAATAACTAGCTCCGCCTCCTTCCTCGAATTTGGCCACTTTTAATCCGATCTCAAACCTTGATTCTAGTCCTAGGACATTCCTCGTGACAGGGGGTGTGTGCTGGTGCCTCGAATCGGCTGGGGGGAGGAGAGTTTTGTCACGGCGGAGCTCCGGCGTCCGCCCTGCTCCCTGGAGGCCCCCAGGCATAAGAGCTGTCCATTTATGCATTTTTAGTTAGCTTTTAATGTTAGTTTTCCATTCCAGTCATTAGATTAGGTTTTAGTTAATTCCTGTAGCTTAAAAATCAAAATTCGAAGTTCGCCGGAGCTCCGCTCCGGCGACTTCTTCACCGTATACCCGACTGTTTCCGACTGCCGTGAGCACCCCATCTCGATCCCCATCGCTTTCTCCATCATCCCATCACCTTTGCCCAACCCAGGACCTTCGGTCTTGGCGAATCGGGGCTCCACCTCCGCCGTTCGCCGGAGCCCCTCCGCCCACCTTCATTTTGCGTCGCAGCTTCAAAACCCCGGGTCGAGGAGATAGCTCTCTCGCCCGCGGTTCTTCCTATGCAGGTACATCGAGGAATAGAGCCCATCTGGGCTTGCATTGAACCAGGAAGAGGTTCCTGGGGGTCCCCTTCTTCATCGACCTCGACCCAGCGACTTGGACCTCCAGGAGCCATGAGAGAACCATCAGACGACGCGGAAGCTTCCCAGCTACGTTCAGAGCACTTCAGATGTGCGGGAGGTGCCCGGAGGAGCCCGAGCTGCTCGATCGAAGCTCGCCGGGGGCGAGCTTCTTCTCCGTTCTTCCAGATGCCTCCAGCACCGTTGGATCGGGAGGCCAGGCCCAGATTGAAGGAGAACCGTCCGATGAAGACACGAGTCCACCGTCAGATCAGCCAGGAGTTTCTAATCCAGGCCCTTCATCGACGAACCGACATCCGCCGTCCGATGGGCGACACGTGGAAAAGTGGCGCATCCAGCGCCGCAGGATGAGGCGCCCTTAGGGGGTAAATTTCACATCTAGCCCCCCCGTTTCTTTGTATTTATTATTTAATACCGAAAATAAAAGTTCAAGTTGTAAATAAGTTGTAGAAGTTGCAGAACAACCCTGAAGGTTTTGATATTTACGTTTTAGTCCCTCCGCGCCTCACGTGCAGTACCCACGTGAGGCGCGTGAAGTTTGCATGTAAACCCTGCCGTGTTTTATTAATTGTAAAATGGTCCAGAAAATAAAAGTTAACGTGTATTTTTATTGTGATTTTTGCATGTATGCCCCTGTCAACTATTTTATTTGCAAAATACCCCTGCCAGGCCATTTAATTTTTGAATGCTTTGTCTATTTATTTTGTGCTGCATATTTCTTCGAAAATTTTTACAAAAATAGGCATAGGCTCCTGTTTGGTTGTTCTTGCACGCTATATTTTTAATTTTTGATTTTTGTCGCATTTTTGCATTTATTAAAAATCAAAAATATGCTTTTTATTTACTGTCTAGCTTATAAAATCCCAAAAAATATGAAAATGCCTCGAAAAATTCCAAAAAATTTCCTATGGTGCATTTTGACCTCTTTTAGTGTCAGTCCAAAAATCCCTAAAAATCTCAAAAAGAAAACCTTAAAAATTCAAAAATACCCAAAAACTTCAAAAAAAATGTATAAAATTAAAGAAAAATAAAAAAATATGAACTCAGTCCCTATTTATGCTATATTTTATTATCTTTATTAGAAAAATAGTGTGGAAAAATTTTGAGGCTGTTTATTATTTATTTTTCTTACAGCCAGACCCTATTCCACTGTTTGCTCTTATTTTGCCATTTAAAAATACTAAAAATGTTTGGAAAAATGCCCAAAAACCACAAAAACAGTAAAAAATCATGAAAACCCCAAAAAGACTTTATTCCTGAATTTTTGACTATTTTTGAGTATTTTTATAAATATTATAGTACCCATATATGTATATGTATGTATTTCCTAAAGAAAAAAAAGAAAAAAATAGATATATATATATCTAATTACTTATATGTAGTTATATATCTATTTATTAACCTTAATATAAAATATATATATATATATTTTATTAAACTTATGTACACCTATCTATATTGTATGTATTATAAGCTATATACTAACCCTCTATGCGTATACATATATTTATATATTTATATTTTATATGTATATATATATTATCTAAATATATTATTATAAAAAATATAAAAAATAATATAATAAAAAAATAAAAAAATTATAAAAATCAAAAACCCACTTCACACAAGGATGACTCTGAGATACATGTAGGCTATGATATTTTGTATTGCTCTCTGTGGTTCGACCTCTACATGCTTGTCACTGTATATTTTATGGTAGAGTAAATAAAGATTAATTCACATTTCTTTCTGAGCTTGATTGTTTTATTCTTTGGTTGTGGGTTAATTGCTGATTAACACCGGTCTTCTATGAGTGGTCGCCTCAGCGACAACACTTTTATATTATTCATGGTGACCCTCGTGGATTATTCGTGTTATCAGATGGCGCCGTTGCCGGGGAGCAATGAGCATAGCCTAATTTATTTTGTCATTCTTGTATAAATTTTTTTGATTCATCATTCATTTTTGTGAGCAGCCATTTTTATTGCTATTAATCACCATGCTTCATTTATTTATTTATTATGATTATTTTATCTGCTCCATATGATTGATTGAGCTCTACTAATGCATTCTTTTTGTGACTTTGATGCGAGGGCCCGCCACGCGAGGATGGCTTCTTAGGAGGCCAATGCAGCCAAGCTTGGAGGAGGATGGTCTTCTTCTCATGACCATCTGAAGAGAGCACCAAAGAAGCAAAAAGAGAGGGATTAGATGGGATTAGAATACTTAGGATTATTTATTTTGTAATTTATGGTGAGAGAGAGACTATTTTGGCATGTAATTAAACAGGACTCTACTCTTCACAATGAGGTCCAGTGCCCGGGTGATTGTTCACCTGGGGGCCTCATCGCGACTTTTTCGAGTTTTCATCGCCTTCTTTTATTTTGTTTTCCGAAGTTTTGAGCTTTCCGCCTTTCTTTTACTTTGTTTTGTGTGCTTGGAGCCCCTAGATATAGGTTGCTTGACTCGGTAGCTAGGTCCAAACATTAATAAGAATGCATGTTCCTATAGTATACTTCGCTTGGATCTAGTCAAACTTAAACAAGCCGTTCATTTATCTCTTAGCCCTTGTGCCGCAACGAGCCCTGTAAAGCGCTTTCTCCTAAGCTCAAGTGTGTTGAGTACAGAGGAGGGGTGAGCCAAGACCAGACCCTTCGGGCTAGAGATGAATGAGCGACTTATGGTTCTTCACGTTAATAGCAGCTTATGTTTAGGGCGATTTTGTGCCTTGCATACCGACATGTAGATAGGTTTAAAAATTCTGTTTTGCATACCACATGGAGAGAGCTGGGATGCACTGTAAGTCTTCTAACTCAGCATGCATCATTCGGTTCAATGGTGAGATTTCCATCATGGAACCACTTGCACAGCTTTTCCGCTATCTCCCTCTGATTTTGAGCACCTAGGATTTAAATGAAAATCTACAAAAACGTTAGGCGCTGGAATGAAACAGACTCAAAAAAAGTGAAAACCCAAAAACTAAAACAAGGGGACTGCTAAATAAACTTTGACCTTAATTAAAATCTGTAATGGACTATCATTGTATCGGGTTCATAAAGCCCTCATTGTTTTCAGGTACCTTGGAGGGGGACCAAAACCCTACTCCCTTGAGCGAGTGCGACCCCTAAGGATTAAAGCCCAAAACCCAGTCTGCAACTGCCTTGTGTATCGCCTGGATTTCCGAAGTAATGGCGCTTCTATTGTACGTAGGCGAGTAGGACTTGGTCACCAATGGTGACTCTCTGTTGTGAGAGCATCGACCTTGTCCGAAGTATTGAGCATAGGCCACACCTTCACAGGGGTGTCTGTCTCATCGTCCTGCGTCCGAGTAGGTTCTTGCACGCTCACGGGTGATTCCGTTGCGAGCGAGAACCGAAGTATTGGTTTCGCCTATCGGCTTCCTCTCTCTTTTCTTTGGCTGAGTAGGGATCCAGGAAGGGTTACAAGGACTCCAAAAAGTACAGACTACAGGTTACACAGGAGGAGGACAAGTACGGGATACTCTTCCGACAGTACTCTCTCTCCTATAGGGTAGCGTACTAAGGACTTGTTATAAGATATGCCTGAAAATCACAACTCTAAAAATGAAAAGATAATAAATAGCCGAGCTTTCATGGCTTTACATGGCGTGAGTTGGTGAACCCGATTTTGTATTGTGTTTGTATGGATCTAGATTAAGGTTCAAAGATCAAGTCCCGCGCATTTGCGCACATTTTGTTGTTTCTCCCTTTGACCACCCCGCTCAACCGAGCCTCTCTACTGTTTTACACTCCTTTTATTCCTCGTTGACCACCGTATCTTTCATCCAACATCCAATCCTCTCTTGTACTTCGCGAAGTTGATCCATGGATGGTTTTCGTTGGGACCATGCTGACACCCACATCGATTCCATGAACTCGACTCCGCCAATAAATTCGAGGCGATTCCCGAGAACCTGATCCGGACTTTGCGGATCGATCTCCAGACTCCTCATTTTCTACCTTTCTCTTGGCCACCCAATAAACTGGGATCACTTTTGTCCCACTTCCGCCGTTGTGAATGGGAGTCGATTACATTCTACATCCTTTTCCATTCACAACATGCTGGGGTTGACCTGAATTCCAGCTTAATCACGGCAGCTGAAAGTTAATTGCAAGTGATCTGATTCGGACTATCTCATTCTGCAGATAGAAGCCAGTGCGAGCCCTGGAGACTACTCTGGAGTTCATCTCGTCCGACTCAGACCCTGACATGGCTCCAGGAGGAAAGGGCAAGGGTCAGCAGCCACCGCCAGAGGGACAGGTGCCAGATTAGAACCAAGTCAACGCACAGTTGCTGGCATCTATCCAGGCCATACAGCACCAGCTGACCGAGCATGCCCTGACACAGACCGCATTCCAGGATATGTTGAATGACATGATGAACCGTGACGATGGAGGAGGAGGTAGAGGCAGAGGAGGCAGGGGAGGAGGAGGTGGAGGTGGAGGTGGTGATCCTCCTGATGATGATCTTGAATTACCACCACCAAAGCCGACACTCAAAGAAACATACAATCCGGAAGACAGCCAGATGACCGAGTGGATTCTCATTCCACCGGTACATGCCCACTTTGAGCTAAAGCCCCAGTTCATAGCCCTTCTCCCTGCATTTCATGGAAACACCAGCGAGGAGCCGTACATTCACCTGCAGCAATTCTCCCGCATTTGTCGTACCACACACTATCCCAATGTCCCTCTGGACATTGTAAAGATGTTGGCTTTCCCCTTCAGCCTACAGGACAAGGCCCTCTATTGGGTCAATCATTTGGGAAAGGTCGTGACGACTTGGAAGGAGTTGAAATCCGCCTTCCTGCACAAATATTACCCTCTCGGTCGGCTCAACCAGATGCGAGCCCGTATCAGTAATTTCACCCAAGGACCCCACGAGTCGATACATGAAGCTTGGGAGAGATTCACTGACCTGCAGGAAAAGTGTCCCCATCATGATATCCCGAAGATCAGCTTGGTTCAGCATTTCTTTGGGGGACTGAATATTGAAAGCCAATGGCTTGTGGATGCAGCATGTGGGGGTTCCCATTTTAATAAGGATGAAGACGTAGTTTGCAGATCTTTGAAGAAATGGCCGAAGGAGAGGCCACCCTCTCTTCATCCAAGGCATACCAGAAGCAGCCCCAGATCCTCCAGAAGCAAGTGCACATGGCTGCATCCAAGGAAGCAGAGAGAGACGAGAGCTCCAACCTCAGCATCATCGGGGGCCATCTCTCTAAGGTCGATATCATCGAGAAGCGATCAAAGGACCTCGAGAAACTCGCTGTGATCGAGAAGAGGACCCAGAACCTGGACAAGCTAGATCAGATCAACAAGTACCTTGAACTGTTGGTCGGCACTATCAATTCTGTCCAGTCGGCGACACCATCTGAAGCTCCCGCTGAGAAGAAGGACGAGCAGCAACCGTAGCATCAGCCTCAGCCGAGCCAGCAGCCACCGGCAGTCCAGCACGTGTACTACGTGCAGGTGCCCGACCAGGGCCCGCCGCAGCAGCAGATGGTAGTATACCAACCGGAGTTCCTTTCTGTACCTGATCCAGTCTTCCCTCTACCACCCCTGATTCAAGAAGTGAATGGGGTATGGACTAATGATGCGCAGCCGACCCGTCCTCAGGGACAACCCGAGGGTCAGCAATTCACTAACCGGCAGTACCACCAACCTCAGGGTGGTCATTTTGGTCAATCCTCCCAGCAGCACCAGCAGTACCAGCAGCCTCCCCAGTTTGCACAGCAGTGGAGGCAGAATTTTCCTTACCAGCAGCAGTCGCAGTACCGCCACCCACAGCCGTACCACCAGTACGCGGCTGCCCCCTATCCACAATATCAGCAGTATCCTTTTCCGTCGTACCAACAGCTTCAACTTCCTGCACCCCCGCAGCACCACCAGCAACAACCTCCACACCCATCCAACCAACAGCAGCGTGGTCTGCACGATGAACCATCAGAAGCACCCCCTGTGAATCCCACCATGGATTGCCTGGCCCAGCTTGTTAAAGGGCTAGCGGATATGACAAAGAGGCTCGACGACCTGACCGCCACCAGGACTACCATTCCGGCGCAGGTCGAAGCCAACCCCAATAATTTCAAAAAGAAAGAGCAGGTAGATTGTGATGTCCTGTCCGAGTCTGGTAATGATTTACTGTTTATTCTAATGCTGTTACTCTTAGGAGCGGTAGGGCCTTGCCTCCGCCTGCTACCAGATGTGGGGTGAATAAAGTAACAGGTGGATCGTCATCTTCAGCATCAGCTGTGCCAGCTACAGGGGCGGGTGAGGAGGAAGAAGAAAGAGAAGCCAGTCCAGCCGTCGTGCCACGTCAGCAGCAACCTCAGCCAAAAACACAAAAAAATCAGCAAAAACAAAAACAACAAAAAGAAGCTCGTAGCAGAAGCGAAACCACGCCAGCATTGGAGGAGCCGCCAGCAGCAGCCGATCCCTCGCCAGCCGATGGAGCAGACGCTACTCTTTTTGAGCGCCCAACAGCACCAGCATGTTCAGATCCAGCTTGTACTCCTTTTTGTAGTTCGGATGTACAACATTCCGTGGGCGATGATTTAGATGTAAATAAGAACTCTGATTTTCCTGCTAGTAGTGTACATATTCCTTTTCCTCATGCAATACAAAAATCCAAAAAAATTGCAAAACGAAAAAAAACATTGTCTGATCCAGGTGTTGTGGATATTTTGGATAAATTGACTGTTGAGATTCCCCTGTTGAAAGCCGTGGAATACATGCCAGCTGTGAAGAAAGGACTGAAGGAGGCATGTACTAACAGGCGTCGCCCAACGCAAGAAAACAGACGCCAGCAGGTCGAGAGGCATGTCCTCACCTTAGCCACGGTAGCAGCCATCAGCAATCTCCCCCAGAAGAAACAAGACACAGGAGCGCCTCTAATCAGTTGTGAGATTTTTGACCAGGTCTTCGAGCGCACTCTCTTGGATAGCGGATCTTCCATCAACCTTCTGCCCTCTTCCATAATGCAAGAATTCGGGCTGGGACCGCTCAAGCAGACACGCATGATCCTTCAGTTCGTTGACCGATCCGTCAAGCGGCCCCGAGGTCTGTTGGAAAACGTGGTAGTTAAGGTGCAGGAAATGAAATTCCCAGCTGACTTTGTAGTCCTTGATATGGACTCGCCTGCACCCCTGCTCCAGACCCCTATCATCCTTGGCAGACCATTCCTTCGTACTTCAGGTGCCGTGGTTGATTACGGGTCTGGGAAGATCACTTTCAGCTCGAACACCCAGCAAAACACGATCAACATGAAGAAAGAGCATAATACCACAGCTGATGAAAACCAGGCAGTATCAGAAGCAGACTGCAATTTTATTGCAGAGATCAAAGATTTAGAGTTGTCATTGGACGATCCATGGACCCGAGAAATCCTCACTCTTGAGGAGGACTTGGAAAGCACAGTCAGCATATGCTCCGATGATTCTTGGGAGACAGATTCTCAGATGCAGGCGCATCTTCTTGAGCATTCACTCCAAACCGAACATGATCAGCTCAGCGCAGAACCGTTCGGTGCATCACTGGAATCTCAATAGGATGACGAGGATGGTAAGTACCGCAAGGAAGTACATCCCACCACCAACATGGTATCTGAAGTGACAGATAAAGTGGACAGATTAAAACCAGAACTCAAGCCACTTCCTGCAGGCCTGAAGTATGCTTTCCTTGCGGGTGAAGAACACATGTATCCGGTCATCATCAGCAGCAGGTTGACGCCGGATCAGGAATCTCGTCTTCTCGAGGTTCTAGAAAAGAACCGCAAGGCACTTGGTTGGAGCGTATCAGACCTCCGCGGGATAAATCCAGCCTTGTGTTCACACCATATCTATTTGGAAGAAGATGCCAAGCCATCCCATGAATTTCAAAGAAGGCTGAACCCTAACCTTCGGGACGTCGTCATGAAAGAAATCACAAAATGGTGTGAAGCAGGCTTCATCTATCCCATCTCCGACTCAAAATGGGTAAGCCCCCTGCATGTAGTTCCCAAGAAATCTGGGCTTACCGTGGTTACAAATGATAAAGGAGAGGAAATTTCAACTCGGGTACCAACATCCTGGTGGGTGTGTGTTGACTACCGTCGTCTCAATGCAGCAACTAAGAAGGACCACTTTCCCTTGCCATTCATTGATCAAGTTTTGGAAAGACTAGCAGACAAGGAGTTCTTCTACTTTCTGGATGGGTACTCTGGGTACAACCAAGTGGCAATCACTCCTGAAGATCAAGAGAAGACTACCTTCACTTGCCCGTTCGACACCTACGCCTTCAAGAGAATGCCCTTTGGTTTGTGCAATGCACCTGCAACCTTCCAAAGATGCATGTTAGCAGTCTTCGCCGAGATGGTAGGCAGTTTTCTTGAGGTGTTCATGGACGACTTCTCTGTCTATGGTGATAGTTTCGATTCTTGTCTTGAGCACCTAGACAGAGTGCTTCAGAAATGCCGGGAAGTTAATTTAGTGCTCTCATGGGAAAAGAGCCATTTTATGGTCATTGAAGGTATTGTGCTGGGCCACGTCGTTTCCAAACGTGGCATGGAAGTCGACCCGGCGAAGGTGGATGTCATTTCGAATCTTCAGCCACCTCAGTCAGTGAAGAATGTGAGGTCATTCATGGGGCATGTGGGATTTTACAGACGATTCATCAAGGATTTCAGCCGCATTGCCCGACCTCTGACAGAACGTTTGTGCAAGGAAACCGAGTTCATTGTTGATCAGCCAATTCTCCTTGCTTTCAATCAGTTGAAGGAGCTCATCACTCAGGCTCCAATCTTGCAGCCTCCTGACTGGACTCTTCCCTTTGAGATAATGACCGATGCGTCAGATTTTGCAGTTGGAGCTGTTCTTAGGCAGAGGAAAGACAGAGCGCCCTATGCCATTCACTATGCCAGCAGAACATTAGACAAAGCACAGAGAAATTATACAGTGACAGAGAAAGAATTGCTGGCCGTGGTTTTCGCCTTAGAGAATTTCAGATCCTATTTGTTGGGATCAAAAGTCACAATTTCCACGGACCACTCTGCTATCCGGTATCTACAGCAGAAGAAGGATGCCAAGCCAAGACTGATTCGTTGGATCCTACTCCTCCAGGAATTCGATCTGGAAATCAAGGACAAGCCTGGAGTTCAGAATGTGGTAGCAGATCATCTCCCCAGAATAGAACAGCATGAGTCGCCTCTGAGCAATGCACCTATCACAGAGACCTTCCCTGACGAAGCCATCTTAGCTGTGGATTCTCTTCCTTGGTATGCTGATATTGTCAATTACCTCGCCTCTGGGGTAATACCTTCGGATTGGACGAAGAACCAAAAGAACAAATTCATATCGACCATCCGCTTTTACCAATGGGAAGATCCTCTATTATTCAGAGAAGGAGTAGATTGTATTTGACGCAGGTGCATCCCTCAGACGGAGCAATATAGTGTCCTCGAGCATCGTCATTCGCTCGAATCTGGTGGACATCACTCTGGAGATCGGACGACAGCCAAAGTACTTCAGTGTGGCTTTTGGTGGCCCACTTTATTTAAGGATGCAGCTGAGTTTGTCAAAAGATGCATTGACTGTCAGAGACTGAAAGGAACACTAACTGCCAAAGATTCAATGCCTCTGAAAATCATTCAGATAGCAGACGTTTTCGATGCATGGGGCATTGACTTCATGGGGCCTTTCCCTAACAGTCAAGGTTTTGAGAACACCTTCTTGCCGTCGATTACGTGAGTCGGTTGGTTGAAGCTATTCCTGCCCGAGCCGCCGACAGCAAAACAGTTTGCCAGTTTCTGAAGAAGAACATCATTTTGCGGTTTGGGATACCAAAGATTCTCATATCAGACGGGGGTAGCCACTTCATCAACAAAGAGGTCAAGAAGTTAACGAAGGAGTACGGCATCGATCACCGTGTCGCGTCTCCTTATCATCCGCAGACCAATGGCATGGCGGAGTTATCCAACAGAGGAATCAAGACTATACTGCAGAAACTTGTTAGGCCGAACAGAAAAGACTGGTCTCAACTCTTGGACTCAGTTCTATGGGCTTACCGAACAGCCTACAAGTCTCCCTTGGGCATGTCGCCCTATCGTCTTGTATATGGGAAACCATGCCATCTGCCCGTGGAATTGATCCACAAATCTCTTTGGGCAATCAACAGTTGTAATTTGGACTCACGCAGAAGTGATCAGAAGAGAAAAGACGATCTGAACAAGCTCTTAGAATTCCGAGACTATGCATATAATAACACCTTGATGTACAAGGAGAAGGTGAAACACTGGCATGACCGGTACATCAGACGAAAGACCTTCGACGTTGGACAGAAAGTGTGGCTATTTGATGCAAAGTTGCGGATATTCCCAGGTAAATTAAAGAGTAAGTGGACAGGGCCATTTCGAGTATGTGAAGTGCGTGACAATGGAAGCATCGCTATATCAGAATTGTCCTCTGACGCACATCCCTTCATCGTCAACGACCAACTACTGAAGCCTTACCTCGAACCAGATGCATTCTTGGCCGTTGTAGACTCTATTCAGCTAGTGCACCACGATGACATCTCCACAGCACCTGCGGCATCGAAAGATTCAGATGATGTACTCCAACCACTGTTTATCTGATTTTCTTCTTTTCTTCTTTTCCTTTCCTATTTCCTTTTTCTATCTAAAAGGTGCCGCCCTTGTAGACAGTTTTCTATACTTAGGACGTACTTTGTCCTAAGTATAGGGGGGATGTGCACCTAGAGTTTTTCATTTCGGTCCGATCCTCTCCATTGTCTCCTCTTCTTGTCTATACTTGGGAGTATCTTACCCTAAGTATAGGGGGAGACAATCTGAGTACGATCAGTATATTCCCACCCTTGACCCTCCCTGCTTTTTGTATAGTCTGCTATACTTAGGATTATTTGATCCTAAGTATAGGGGGGACGATCAACTTCTCATTCATTCATTTCATTCATATTTATTCTTTAGATCTATCTATACTCAGTACGAGTTATGTCTTTGCTTTTCCTTTCGATCTATGAGGACATAGCTCAAGCTAAGTATAGGGGGGTCGTATATACCATGTATATACTATAAGCCATAACTCATACTGAAAAATAAAATATATCATCCCAATATAAATTAAAATGTAATCAGTAACTCTATAATAATAAAAGATGATTGTGAGCTCCTCAGGCTCTTTGTACTTATACTGATTAGTAAGTCAGGAAAAAGGTTTTGCAAAAAGTGTTCTTTAAAAAAATCTTGTGAAAACTAGTTGAAAATAACGTGTACAAGTATTCAAATTTTGAAAGAATCAGTTTTTGTGTGTAAAATTTATTTCCTTTGCGTGTAATCAAAATGTGTCAAAATCAATGTGCAAATGATTGTAAAAACTTGATTGTCAAAATTGTTTTGAAAAACCTATATATATGATGTGTAAAACTTTTGTAAAATCATTTTCAAATACGTGTACATGTTTGCAAAAATTATTTTGGACTAAAGTTTTCAAAGCTCTTGTGAAAATTATTCTTGAATAAGTCTGAGGAGTCTGCACAAAAATCTCTTATACAAAAATAATGAATAAGCCCAAACAAAGCCTATAAGAACCAAAACCATACTGTACATCAAATACAATTTTTCTTCTTTTGTACATACTGATTAATAAATCAGATACCTATACAGTATGATTTGAAAAATAGTGTGACCAGTTTGAAAAATTTGATGTGAAATGATTACAAATGTGTGAAAATGTTTTGATTGAAAAACTTTTTCTTGGAGTGGAAGAAAGGATTTGGAAAACCTATGTGCAAATATTTTGAAAAAATGCTTGTCAAAAGTATTGTGAAAATTATATATAGTGTGAAAAATCTTTGCAAAAATAGTTTTCAAATGTGTGTAAATGATTGCGAAAATTACTGTGTACTATAGTTTGCAAAACTATTTTCAAAAACTAATAAGAACACCATTACAAATACTTGTAAATCATAAATAAGACACATACAATTCTTTCTGTGCAGTTCTAAATAAACTACTTCATTCAAACCTGTCAAGTTTTTAGAAATGCATACATTGTGTAAATAAAGCGGCACGCCCGTGTAAATAATTGTAGTAAAAACATTCTTTGATTCTTTCAAACTCTTTGTGAAAAATTTGCATCATTCATTGTGCATAGCATAAGCATACCATTCATATTCTTTTTGAGTGAGCTTGATGATTGAATCAGTCTAATAAAGTCTCAAATTGGAGCTTGGTTGGACCTTACCGCACCTAATTGCACTGGAACCTTATGGGAACTAGGTTTAAGGTACTTCAGGTCTATGCAGACTTAATTCTTTGAGAAATCAAGGCTGGGTTCAAGTCACCTCAGTAGACTAACTAGAACTTTTCGAGACACACGTATGACTCTTGCCGACCGTGACCTAACTTGGACACTTGCACCTTTCACTTGGCTCAACTCAGTTGAAGTGGTGAGGGGGTTGGATTTGCCAGTCTGAGACGCACACGAGTGGAAACATTCGTCCTCGTCTAGGGAGGGAAGTGCACCCCAACCTGGTCCAATAGCCATGAGGTCTAAAGACAGGAGATTGTGGGTTGCAATAAAGCTTCAAAAGAGGGATAGTCTACTGGCTCAAGAGGAAAAAACTCCTTATGTAAATGCTGCTGTGAATAGTATGTTGAAAAAAAAATGGTCAGGCCTGTACAAAAATAAAAATGCCTGCAAAGTATGTACAAAGTCAATAAGCAAGCTTGAGTTCCAAAGACAAATATGTGAGCCTGCAGCTGGATGACTTGACTACACTGGTCTTGCATCCCAGAATAGGTAGCTACACTGGCTACCGTCCATTCTTCTCTTCACCCCCTCCTTTTGAGCTGGTTGCCACTTGAACTTAGAAGGGAATACCCTGGTCCTCGAGGAAAGAGCTGTTGGACCGGGGAATCATTGGGTTGTCATTCTGGAGAAGTCAATTCCTTTGTCATTTCAGTTGGGGAGAGCCACTATCACTTACACCGTACAAGTCAGCTTCATAGTTATAAGGGTTTGCGTATGATGTAGACTAGTTCTGACCCGGCTATTGAGGTGGGTTGAACCGAGTTCTGTGACTATCGAAGGCTGTTGTATTTTAGAGCTGGTTCCCGACTAGGTTCCACACACATTCGCACCCAAGGTCTGACAGGAGCTCCAAGTTCAGATTTTGTAAAGACATGCATTGCACTGAAAGCACCCCTATTCACTCTATCTTTCTTCATTCTCCTTTTTCTTTTCTTTATTCTTTTTGTACTTATTGCATAAGTGTTTGCTAGGGACTAGCAAAGGCAAGTATAGGGGGTGATGAATCTCCATTTCATCACCTTTATTCTATCATTTTGGCCTCAAAAACCCCAGCAAATGCATGTAAATAGCATCAAATTGTACATAATAGCATTCATGATTCCTTGTATTAGTTATACATTAAATATTGTGTTTAATGCCAAAATTATAGAATAAAGAAAAGAAAAGAAAAAGGAATAAAATATTGGAGATATTTTATGACCCAAACCCCGAGACCAAGGCCATCATGGTATTGGTCGACCAGGAATAAAGTAGGGGGAGATAAGGGCCAGTGTACAATAAATACCTCATTTATTCATGCATCTATTTATGCATTTTTGACACCTATTTTATACCTAATTATTTATTCATCAAAAAAAGAAACTTTGTACATGAAAGTTGTAGATAATAATGTAAATAAAATTACAAAATTGAGTTTGTGTAAAAATAATACTCAGTGTACATTTTATACACAGAATAAAAAGCCAAAATCTCAACTTCACAGGCCCATATCTTGCAAATAAAAACTCCAAAATCAACCAAAATCACCTTTAATTGTATATAGCATTCCAAGAACTATTTTATAAAATTGGTTTCATAATTTTTGGAGCCCATATGCAGAAGTTAGGTTTTTGGTCCTTCTTGTATATAGGATTGATTAAAATATTCTTTTTATTCAATATTCATTATTTTTATAAATTTATATTTTTAGAATTTTGTAAATGATGTATATAATGCATACACACATTAAAAGTAAATGAAAACCAAAAATAATTTGTAAAATAAAATAAGTCTACAAAAATTCATAGACAAAATACCTATGCTATATATCTATACATAAATAAAAAGGATTTTATTCCTTGGTTCTTTTATTCTTTTATATTTTTATAATAATGTATATATTATACATAACTCAATAAAAATACAAACCCAAAATAAAAATCAAGAAAATACAAATAATAAATTAAGTATACAAAATACATAGGTAAAAGACCTACAAGGATACCTACATATACCCATACCTATTTCTTTAAAAAAATAAATAAACTCCTAAAAATTAAATAAAAAAACCTTTATACTCACAAAAATAAATTATAAATTTATAAAATAAGCCAATAAAATAATAAAAGAAAATAAACAAATTAAAAATAAAATACCCAAAAATACATGCAAATACATACATATACACATTATTAAATTAAAACCATAATAAAACACCTCGAAAAATTCAATAAAAACCTTAAATAAATACTAGAAGAAATAATACACATTTTTTATTTTATAAGAAAAAATTAATAAAATCGTTTGATGTGTCAAATAAATCAATATCTAATCAGATCCCCTATTTTGGCGTCTAGCGGCCGACGTGGACCAATCAGCAGCCGGCCTTCGTTGACCCCCTGGTCAACTGTCCCATCCAAGCCACTGCGCCTCTGGACTGTCCATTCTCCCGATTTCATGCATTTTTCCCGGGCACACCATCCATCAATCGAAGATGCTTCCTTCACAAGAATTGCTCTCTAATCTTCCATGATGCCCGCCAAAATCTTAGATCAATTAGATACTCATTGGATCAGTCAATAATCGCCGGTCAATAAGGCTACTCGCCAATGTCTATAAATAACTAGCTCCGCCTCCTTCCTCGAATTTGGCCACTTTTAATCCGATCTCAAGCCTTGATTCTAGTCCTGGGACATTCCTCGTGACAGGGGGTGTGTGCTGGTGCCTCGAATCGGCCGGGGGGAGGAGAGTTTTGTCGCGGCGGAGCTCCGGCGTCCGTCCTGCTCCCTGGAGGCCCTCAGGTATAAGATCTATCCATTTATGCATTTTTAGTTAGCTTTTAATGTTAGTTTTCCATTCCAGTCATTAGATTAGGTTTTAGTTAATTCCTGTAGCTTAAAAATCAAAATTTGAAGTTCGCCGGAGCTCCGCTCCGGCGACTTCTTCACCGTATACCCGACTGTTTCCGACCGTCGTGAGCACCCCATCTCGATCCCCATCGCTTTCTCCATCATCCCATCACCTTTGCCCAACCCAGGACCTTCGGTCTTGGCGAATCGGGGCTCCACCTCCGCCGTTCGCCGGAGCCCCTCCGTCCACCTTCATTTTACGTCGCAGCTTCAAAACCCCGGGTCGAGGAGATAGCTCTCTCGCCCGCGGTTCTTCCTATGCAGGTACATCGAGGAATAGAGCCCATCTGGGCTTGCATTGAACCAGGAAGCTTCCAGGACCTCCAGGAGCCATGACTCGGCGACTCGGACTTCGACCCAGCAACTCGGACCTCCGTCTGGGCTTCCGTCCCCTTCTTCATCGACCTCGACCCAGCGACTCGGACCTCCAGGAGCCATGAGAGAACCATCAGACGACGCAGAAGCTTCCCAGCTACGTTCAGAGCACTTCAGATGTGCGGGAGGTGCCCGGAGGAGCCCGAGCTGCTCGATCGAAGCTCGCCGGGGGCGAGCTTCTTCCCCGTTCTTCCAGACGCCTCCAGCACCGTTGGATCGGGAGGCAAGACCCAGATTGAAGGAGAACCGTCCGAAAAAAGACACGAGTCCACCGTCAGATCAGCCAGGAGTTTCTAATCCAGGCCCTTCATCAACGAACCGGCATCCGCCGTCCGATGGGAGACACGTGGATAAGTGGCGTATACAGCGCCGCAGGATGAGGCGCCCTTAGGGGGTAAATATCACATCTAGCCCCCCCGTTTATTTGTATTTATTATTTAATGCCGAAAATAAAAGTTTAAGTTGTACATAAGTTGTAGAAATTGTAGAACAACCCCGAAGGTTTTAATATTTACGTTTTAGTCCCTCCGCGCCTCACGTGAAGTACCCACGTGATGCGCGTGAAATTTGCATGTAAACCCTGCCGTGTTTTATTAATTGTAAAATGGTCCAGAAAATAAAAGTTAACATGTATTTTTATTGTGATTTTTGCATGTATGCCCCTATCAACTATTTTATTTGCAAAAATACCCCTACCAGGCCATTTAATTTTTGAATGCTTTGTCTATTTATTTTGTGATGCATATTTCTTTGAAAAATTTTACAAAAATAGGCATAAGCTCCAGTTTGGTTGTTCTTGCACGCTATATTTTTAATTTTTAATTTTGTCGCATTTTTGCATTTATTAAAAATCAAAAATATGCTTTTTATTCACTGTCTAGCTTATAAAATCCCAAAAAAATATGAAAATGCCTCGAAAAATTCCAAAAAAATTTCCTATGGTGCATTTTGACCCTTTTAGTGTCAGTCCAAAAATCCCTAAAAATCTCAAAAAGAAAACCTTAAAAATTCAAAAATACCCAAAAACTTCAAAAAAAGTATAAAATCAAAGAAAAATAAAAAAAAATGAACTCAGTCCCTATTTATGCTATATTTTATTATCTTTATTAGAAAAATAGTGTGGAAAAATTTTGAGGCTGTTTGTTATTTTTAATCCCTATTTTTCTTACAGTCAGACCTTATTCCACTGTTTGCTCTTATTTTGCCATTTAAAAATACTAAAAATGTTTGGAAAAATGCCCAAAAACCACAAAAACAGTAAAAAATCATGAAAACCCCAAAAAGACTTTATTCCTGAATTTTTGACTATTTTTGAGTATTTTTATAAATATTATAGTACCCATCTATGTATATATATGTATTTCCTAAAGAAAAAAAAAGAAAAATATATATATATATATATATATATCTAATTACTTATATGTAGTTATATATCTATTTATTAACCTTAATATATATATATTATTAAACTTATGTACACCTATCTATATTGTATGTATTATAAGCTATATACTAACCCTCTATGGGTATACATATATTTATATATTTATATTTTATATGTATATATATATTATCTAAATATATTATTATAAAAAATATAAAAAAATAATATAATAAAAAAATAAAAAATTCTAAAAATCAAAAACCCACTTCACACAAGGATGACTCTGAGATACATGTAGGATATGGTATTTTGTATTGCTCTCTGTGGTTCGACCTTTACATGCTTGTCACTGTACATTTTATGGTAGAGTAAATAAAGATTAATTCACATTTCTTTCTGAGCTTGATTGTTTTATTCTTTGGTTGTGAATTAATTGCTGATTAACACCGGTCTTCTATGAGTGGTCGCCTCAGCGACAACACTTTTATATTATTCATGGTGACCCTCGTGGATTATTCGTGTTATCAGAAGGTACGTTAGGTACTCAAGAAAGGCACACCCCGGTGTACTCCCAGGAAAACAAGTGCAGACGACTCCAACTTCTCTTGACGGACGCACTGATCAACACAAAAAATGCGTTGAGTAATAAGGCACTCGAGAGGATCCTGGTTCCAATGAGAGGGAGAGAAGAAATGACACGATCCTATGCCCTCCATCAACTGGCCTTCCATCTACACTTTTAAGTCTGACAACTAAAGAGACGGTGGATTGGATGCAAGAAATGATTTATTCCCTAGTGTTGAGGATCGGGTTGTTAGGAGAGTTTCTTGGACTGGAACCTTGGGTGACGTTGCGACTCTACTCTCGTAGCTGCAGTCCACACTTAAAGTCATATCCCTTATATATATATATATATATATATAGGGACCCTTTAAAATGAGGTGAGGTCTCATAGAGATTATAGTGAGCCAACCATAAATACGGTTGGATTAAGATCGGATGGATGGGATCAAAACCACTATCATTATATGGAATGGTTTTGACGAAAAAAATTTCTATATATAGAGAATACGAACGTGCGATTTTCAGGGGATAGTAGAGAAAAACGCGGGTCTACAAATTAAGCATAATTAATTTCTTAAAAACATACTTCAGGACGGCTAATTTATATAGTAAATACCAAATAGTTCAAAAAAAGATACTTTTTTGGGATAGTTTATTGAATAATACTTGAATGAATTGCTATTGTAAGATACTTTTTTGAAATATAGCTAATAAATTTACAAAAATTTGTTCATATTTTGTTGGTTTTAATAGCAGCAGATATTTATATTTATGTCATGAGGATTAGTTAAATAGCTTAGGAGGAAAAAAAATTCGAATTCATATGATAACGAGGTTTCATTACGACCAATTTCATTTATTGAACAATGTAAATATGTTTTGGATTATAAAAATTGTATTTTAAAAAAAATTCAACTACATCTAATTAACATATTTTATAATTAAATTTTACATCGAAAATTTGAATACATTGACAAAAATTTGAAATTTAAATGTATAATAATATAAAGATTTTATGAGAATTTGAAATAACATATACTACTGAAATTTAAAAATTAGGCGAATTTATTAAAAGCTGGTGGCCGCAACAATGTATACTACGATTTTTTAAAATAATAATAATATTATAAAATTTTAAATTTTATACTTATGTAAGATTGAATTTTAATTATTTTTTTGATAAACTTGATTTGATTTTTACAAATATTTACAGATATTTTGAAATAACATATACTATATGACAAAATTAATTGCATTAGAAAATATAATTCCTATTAGATGGTTCCGACTTTACATATTAAAATTTTAAATTAAGCTGAAAATAGAAAAAAATTAATTGAGTAATTATGAGAATGTATCGACGGGTGATTATGATAATAATAAAAATAAGGAAAGTAATAATTAACTTCCGTAAAGGGAGCTCGCGGTCAACTCGACATAATAAAATTGATGATAATAAATGTTTCCAAATCGAACAAAATAGTCGGATTTGTAGTTAATAGGTTAAGAATTTCCATAAAAAAGGAGGGAGGGCGGTTTTGATGGTGGTTTTCTATTGCAAAACCGGATTTAATCATGTCCATCAATTTAAATCAAACGGCTATAAATTGCGGCTCATCAAAATCACAATGAGACCCCGTCTCATTTGAAGTTTCTCCTATATATATGTATACAGAGAGAGTCTGATGATTGGGGAAATTCGATACCTTTTGACTAGAGCTTGGTTCAGCTTAGAATATTAGGATCTCTAAACTCAGAGTTCTTGAACGGATCAAGTCTTGTATTCACATGCACAGTCAAGGATTAATCCAACTTATTCATTCTTTATTTGCTCGAGGACTAGCAAAGTTTAAATATAGGGGGGTGATGAATCCACGATTCATAATCTCAATATCTTGATCTTAGCAAAATCCATGAGCAAATTCTAAATTAAATATACATAAAATAAATAAATTAACAAAATGATTCTTGTAAATAAAATGTACTAATTATTGTATATTAGATTGTACAAAATAAAATAACAATAAAAAGCCGCAAAAATAAAGGAGTTTTATACTTGTAAATAGCCCAAAACTTCATGTATTTTTAATAATTTCATTTCAACTCTTTTTTGCCTAATTCTTTCTTTAACCTGTTCATAAAAATGTATATAAAAATACAAAAATACAAAACAAATTTCACCTCAAATAAATGCTCCTAGATCCCAAAGACAAAAAGCCGTAAAATCCAACTTCCAAGCCAAATTCCTGCTTCGTATGAACTCCAAAAACACCAAACTCACTTTTAAAGTTCAAGTTAGAAAATTATCTATCTAACGGAAGTGGTTTCATTAAAATCGAAGCTCGTTTGCAAAAGTTGGGTTTTGGGACCTAGATGTACATTGTATATTTTTGTACATATTCATTCATTCCTCATTTTTTATTTTATCTTTCTCAATTATTAAAAATCCAAAAAAATTATTGTTGTGTTGTATTTTAATTATATTATTTTATAGTATTTTTCCATTGTAAATATCTCTTATTAAAAAGATAAAGAATACAAATTAGAAAAGTAAACAAAAAATTGTACATGGTGTTTTGTCTTCTTTTGTAAATTCTCCATTATTTCTCTTCTCTTTTTTTATTTTATTGTATTTAAAGTAGACTACTTTATTTATTTATTTATTTATTATTTAATTTCCATTCTCTACAATAACCACCAATTCAACTCCATTATTCCACCATTTTTTCCAACTTCCCATTCAACTCCATTAATAATACAACCTCCCATTCAACTCCACCACCTTAATAACTTCTCATTCTTTCCTCTTTATATACATCTCATTCTCCTAATTTTTGCCTTTGATCCATCTTTATGTGAGGAGAGTCTAGTTCCCAGAGTTGAATAGGTGTCAGCGATGCAACCGCAGGTCGAGCGACGACATCCCTCTCTCCGGTGAGATCTGTTGGCTTTTTGGCCAACTCGTAACCGCCCTCGCATGCTGCTCGAGCTCATCGCTCGCCGAAGATTCGAGCGAAGACCGTGCCCTCATGAGCACATCATAGGCGATCGTTTTCACCATAGGTAGTTTTCGTCTCATTTTATCATCTTGTTAGTTTCATCTTCCTATCATACCCCATCATCACCACACCATTTTTGTTCTCTTTTTATTTGCATTCCTGCTTAAGGAAATTTCAAAAAATATAAAATAAATTAAAACAAAAAAGAAATTTTCTTTTAATTTAGAGCAATAAAAAATCAAAAAATTCAAAAAAAAAAAACAAAACATGGGAGGAGCAGCGGGCCGTCGCCGTCGCCGGCTCCCCCCCCCCCCTCTACTCCTCAGCCGCCGCACGTCGCCTTGCGCGGCTCTGCCGCCCACCATCTCCGCCTGCAGCTGCACAAGCTGCTGGCCCTCCAAGCCACCGTCTGCGGCCATTCCGCCTCCTTCGGCCATACCGTCGTCTAGGAGGACCTGCACCGCCACAGCTCCGCGGCCCTCCACCCCCCTCCGCCTCTCCGCTGCCTCCGATCAGCCAAGGCAGCGCCACCGTTCTTTGTCCCTTGCGTGCGGCGCAACCGCCCGCCGCCGCCGCCACCACCTCCTTGTTAGGTTCCTCCTGCAACCCTACCCGAAGAAGAAGGTCCCGATTGTCATTTTTCTATTTTGTAAATATTGCAAAAGTTTCCTTCATAGTTTTTGTAATTACTGTTTAGTCCATGTGCATAAGTTTGAGTTATCTTTTTTATTTCATATTTTGCATAGACAACCCTGTGTTTGCTTATTAATTTGGAAATCAACTTTGCATTATTTTATTCAATGAAAAATATCTTCATGTTGAGCAACTAGTTCTCTACCTCGTGGATATTTATTTATATTTTTATGGTCATTGGGTAATTAACTAAAATTGTCTAATTGAAACTCTTTATATTTTGACCATTCCGTGATCTTAAATTGATATCTGACACATATTTGCTCTAAAAATTTCACAAAAATTAGAGATGATGCCTTGATAATTGATTGAATTATTATCCAAATTTCATCTAAAATGGAGTTGTCTTGTGCCTGAAATAAATCATAGAGTGAAATTCATATTTTATTTTTAATTAAATTTACATACATCTTTTTTGCAAAATTTCAACTCTCCTGGATTGTTTGTATAAATATCTATTTGAGATAATTTACACTCTGATTAATTTGCAATTATGAATTTATTACGTATTAATTAATCACTGTTACTCTAATTTCACTAAAAATCCATAAAAAATTCATAGTTTGTCAAAAAATCCAAAAATATTACTGTAGCTTCCTTGTGTCATGTTATGTTCCAATAATTTTTTCATGATTTGTACTTACTGTTTGTGTTAAAAATTGTGAAAATACCCATAAAAAGTGTGTATTTTTCATTGTTATATTTTAACCCTGAAAAATACAAAAAATGCATTTTGTGTTCCTCATTGGATTGGGACTTTAGGAAAAATACATTTAGGCTAAATTGAACTGATTTTGACATTAAAATTAATTTAACCTTGTTGTGTGTTTTCTTAGTTTCTTAATTCACCTGCATTTTATTGTTTCATTTATTTTTGCATTAAAAAACATTAAAAAATCCACATTTGGAAATCAAGATCTAAATTTTCAAATTAACCCGACGTTGTTCCTTTGCCTTACTATGTTCGACCCCGGACTTGCTCGGGATATAAATTAAGCCGAGACACTCTTCATGGAGATCTTCTCTCGGTCCTGACTGATTCGCTAAGTACACGTATTACAACGTGTCCTCATTAAATTACGTATTTAGCGACTCGTCAGTGAGAAACATTGATGAAAAGGCGGAAAACTCAAAATACGGAAATAAAAATAAGAGGGAAAATAGGGAGGAGAAAAGGCAGAAAGCGAGAAACATTGATGAAAACCAAGTGGACCCCCAAGTGAAGAAACACTTGGTAAAATAGGCTCGTGAGAGTTCAAGTGTCCAAAATTCCTTATACATGTATTATTGCAAATTAATTATGCAAAAATAAAAGTCACTCTCTCACTCTCTCACAAATAAAATAAAAACTACACTAGAATGTTCTTCTCTCTCTCTCGTCTCCTCCTTGCTATCTCCAATCAGCTCGCAAATAAAGAGCCGATCTCCATGTAGCTCGGTTGCACCGACCTCCTAATAAGTCACTTTCGCTCCGCGGTCCCTCGCAAATAAGTCAACCAAAAGATTGGTCGGAAATAGATAAATAATTATTTATAAAAAGTAATAAAAGGAAAAAATATGCAAGTAAATATGTACACTAAACCTATCCTAAGCGTTTCTCTCCGATAATGGTGTCATTTAATAATCTGACTGACTTGAGGTATCTAGCTTCTGAGGGCATGCGGTATCCGACAAGTCGGATCGAGTAATTGTTGTATCGATTCCTCTCTCAGTTTTCAATACCCAAACCAATCATATAGATCAACAATCAGGCCACAATGTACGATAATTCAATGCAAATGTATGAGTCAAAATTTATTTTTATTTTATATCTACAAAATATAGGTGTATAGTGTATATTATGTAGAGCGTCAACCCACAGAGAGCAATGAGGATATGTATAAATATTGCCAATTAATAAAAAAATTAATAATTATTTTAGATTTTTTGCCTTTTTAATTTTTCGTGTTTTTTAAATATATTTATTTTTTATGGATTTTTTGTGTTTATATTTTTATATTTTTATTTTCTTTTAAATTTTATAGATTTTTAATTTCTTTTTATTTTTAAAGCTATAACATGTATATATCTATATTTAGTAATAATGATATAATAGATATAATAAATAACATATGTGATATATAATAAATAAATATGTAAAAATACATGAAAGATATGCATGTGTAGTCCTTTTTATTTTTCAATATTTTAAAATATAATATAGTATTTATATATGTATATAAGTATTATATCGTATATATAGTCTCTATAAGTTCTTATATTTTAAATATAACTATATATAGATATAATTTTCAAAATATAATGTTTTTATATTTTCAAGTTTTTCACTATTTTTGAGATTTTTTATATATTTTTTTTAATTTTTAGGTCTTTTAATATATTAAGTATGTCAAAACAAGGAATATAATAATAGGTTGAATTATTTTGGGTTTTAAAGATAAATAAAAAGTTAAAAAATTCCCAAAATTGTTTTTAATATATAATATATAATAAAAATACAAATAAATAATAGAAAACTATTTTTTATATTTTTCAAACATTTTTCTAATTTTTATATAGTTTTTATGGTTTTTCTATTTTTAATATTTTCTTTATATTTTTGTGATTTTTGGTCTGTATTTATAATAGAGGATGGGGAGCTTGCACCAAGGTGCATGTAACTTTACATGCACCGACGCTTATATCTTCCACATTTTTTTACTTTTTTGAAAAATACCATCATGTATATTCATCTATATATCCCTCCAATACACCATTCCAATTTTGTCAGAAACAGAGACTCCTATGACCTCCATCTAGAACAGGTCGATTACAGCAATTCTAAGACCGTTAAAATCACCTGTTCTGGATGGAGGTCATAGGAGTCTCTGTTTCTGACGAAATTCGAATGACATATTGGAGGGATATATGGATGAATATACATGGTGGTATTTTTCAAAAAAGTAAAAAGTGTGGAAGATATAAGCGCTGGTGCATGTAAAGTTACATGCACCTTGGTGCAAGCTCCACATCCTCTTTGTAAAATATAATAATATATGTACTCTATTTTTTTTGGAATTTTTAGAGTAGGTTTTACAATTGTTTTTATTTTTATGTTTAGATAATGGATAAATAGCTCCTATTCTATTTTTAATAAATATGAAAATGAAATAAAATGCTAAATAAAAATCATGTGGTGGACAAGCATCATGTCAAGCATCTACAATATTTTCCCCATGATTAATGAAGCATGTGAAATAATTTATAAAAATATAAAAGCAAAAAATAATATACAAGCTAGCAGAGGTCGTTTTACAATAAAAATATAGTGCAAGGGTCTACGTACAATTTCTCCAAAACATTAACACTTATATTTCAAAATTAAGTACTAAACATAAATAGAAGAAGCCAAAGGGGTCTCTATGCAACAGTTACCCGCCTGACATGGGGGCACATAAGGAGAGTTGGCACATATCTCTATGCGATATTCAATAAATACATATGGTCTACTACAATTTTTACAAAAGTTTTAAATTGTACTTAATATTTACAAGTTAAAATAAAAAATACAGAAGGAGATAGTGGTTTTATGATATTTACCCCACTAAGGCTTCTGATCAGGCGCTTCAAGGAGCTCCACGTGGTCGATCATGCAGCTGCGGGGGACTTCATTTCGCCAAATAGTTGACTTCACAGATTATATATGGGCCGCTCTATGTTATCTGGCAGATCTGAAGGGTGCTCGAAGAACTCGAAAGAACGTTGGCCTAGACGAGCTTTTATCCGCAATTTATCGGTGCTTAGGCTTCCTCCTCCTTCCCTGATGGTCTTAACACAATCCTAGAGCAACTTCGCGTCTGCAGGATGCCTCAAATAGGTCTGCACCCATCGGAGGGGGACTAGAGCTCTGATTCCTTGGAGCTATTTGATTGATCTTCAACTTGTCACCAAGAGGTTCGTTGAGGTCCAGATCCTGCACAAAAATACCAAGGGGGCGAGGGGTATCTCCTCGTCTTGTTACTGAAGCTGCTACGCACGTGGATGAACGAAGGGCAGCTTCAGCAATGGGTCGATGAAAGGGAGCTTGGGAGCTTGGATTCATTTTGAATCCGAGGTGAAATTAAGGGACTTTTGCAGAGAAGATAGAGAGGATCGAGAATGGAGTGACAGTAGATTGGAACTTGGTGTGAATCTCAATGATATTGAGCCGGAGCTTAAGGCTCCAACAGATCTTAAATCTTATGTTAACCTACAAGTTAATCGATGAAATTAAAAGCTACAATACACTATTGGAACTAAAATAGATGAAATGAACCTAAATTCTCAGCTCGTACCTATTGGGGCAGGGAGCAAAAGAAGGTTGTCGGAGCAAGATTCCGATGAACCCAGATCGCCTCGATCACACCTCCTCCTCGCTATAAGCCGATGGATGTTGCTTCCTATCACCATGATCATGTTATGTGCTCGATCTGAGGGGCTAAGAGTGGTTCAAGAGAGATCAAAATCAAAAAGGGGGTTCTTTGATCCTTATTTATACACAGAGGTGGAGAAGATTTCGAGGGCGGATGGCATGCTAAAGATGGAGGGTTGGTGAGGTCAAAAGCGGGGCAACGTGGAGTAAGTTCGATGGGGGTGCAGAATGGAGGAAGGCTCGAGGAAGAAGTCAGTATTGGAGGAAGGGGAAAATGGGGATAAACTCGAGCACCCATGACTCTGATAGAACACAGAGGGGATGGGGTTACTATTGACATGTGATCAACAAGGGAAGATCCCTAGTTGGTCCACATGGACCAACCAGAAAATTCCAAGGAAGAAATTACATATTATATAGGTTGAAATTAATAATTGGATTTATTAATTTTAGATTAAAACATAAAAATATTTGTAATTTTTTGTAGTATTTTATTCTGATTTTTATTTATTTTTACAAACCCATTTATTATGTGCTCATATTTACATGTATATACATTGATAAATATACATGTATTTAGTGTCTTTTATTTTTATTTTGTAATTTGATAAGTTGTTATTATATTTAAATATTTTATATATTTATAAATTATTTAGTTACACATTTAAATATTTGTATTTTATTTTTCTAATTTCATTTATTTACTTAAATGAATATCTACATGTATTATATATGTATAGTTTTACTTTTTTGATTACTTTATTTATTTTAAAGTATTTTCATGGTTTTATTTTATATTTATAATTTTAATATGTTTTGAATAAGATTTATAAGTATATAAAAATATAATAAAGTTAAAAAATAAAGAATAAATATATTGAATAATATATACAGTTTATAATACAATAGGAACCCAAAAGCCAACTTTCGCATCTCAACTCCTAATTTAAATGAAACCACATTAATTAAATAGAAAATTAAATTTTATGAACAATAAAGTGAGTTTGGTCAATTTTGAGTCTGTATGGAAGAGATACAGGTCTGGGAAGTTTTTTTGCAGCTTTTTGTTCTGATTATCCGGTTGCACTATGTATTATTTTAATTTGAAATCAATTTTTCATTTTCCTTGTATTTTCATGTACAAGTTCCATGCATAGGATTTTATTATTTGAGGTGTAAATAATAAAAAATAAAATAGGTCGCAAAAGCATATTATTGAAGAATAAAAATCAGGGTTTGTGAAGTGTTATCTATATAGTTCAATACCCTATCTCTCCTACTTTATACCTTATCGATCAAGCCATCATAATGACTGGGTATCGGGGTCTAGGGTACTCAGTATCTTTGACACTTCATTCTTTTTCTTTTCTTTCCTTTCTCATTTATTTTTGTATTAAATACATATTTTTATATTGTATTTTCAGGTCAAATATTGAGTGTTATTTTATAAAAATTAAATGATATATACATGCATTTAGCTAAAGATTTAAGGTCAAAATGAAAGAATAAAGGTGATGAAATGGAGATTCATCAAAGGGGCACTATATCTCTATTTTCCTCTCGTCGCTTCACGATCATACAAGCCCACCACATGAACTGACACCCTCTTCTCTTCATGACTTATACCATCTCTGTCCTCCCCCCTCCTTCATCTCACAAAACCTTAACAAACCCTTGTTTAAAATTTTTACATATCCTATTGTATCCACCGCTACTTCTAAGAACTCCATCTCCTCGATCCGTCTCGTTTAGCATGACAAATTGGAGCAAGGTTCAATGATATTGAAAGATGATGATAACTCGTGAGCTTCGTGTGATACATTAGAATCCCAAATCATTGTAACCCTCCATGAACTATTCAACATCTTATTCATTTGAGTAGTGGAGGCGACCCCCTAGAGTATATTCGACTTCCATTCATAGGTAAAACACACACCATCTTTCAAGTATAACTCCATACACTCATTTTTGTTTAAATACATTGCTTTTCATTTTCTTCACCTTCTTTTTCTTCTTCTTCTTTCACATACCATTGTTCTTCGTGCTTCTCCCTTGGGTCATCCATTGCATCGACTATTCTTCATCATTTTAATCCCATCTTACTCCAGCTTTTTCCATACCTCATGTACAATGCCCTGTCCTCTTTTCATAGAGCCTCTCGACCTCCGATCAAATCATGAATAAAAGGAGTTTTTTTCTCATAGCTCTACCTCTGCGGAGAGGACCCATTCGTTCCCCCTTGTCTGATTCCTTTCGAATCAAGGCTCGTCCTTTTTTTAAGGTCATCCCATCCTTGAAGCCAAGGAGGAGCGCAATCGATGCTTGGAGGTCATATCACCAAATCAACCTTTATAGAAAGGAACATGGATCCCTTCCCCATTTGCTAGAATTAAAGAAGAAGAAGGAGGAGGAGCCGAAGCAACAACGCTGATTTATCAACTTTGGGTCAACCACATTCATCAGTGACCAACTACTTAGATAGAATCATTTGATAATCCTGGACATGGAATGTCCTTTAAAGTAATGTCATTTAATCATGAGTAACTTCATCTCCACCATCGGCTCAACGAAAAAAGGTCACATGATGATTGCATGCGATATACTGATGAATACTCATTCATCACTCTTTATTCTTTTATTTTAGCTATTTATCTTTGCAAAACACCATGTAGATACCTATAAATACAATAAATTATCAAGAGGCATGCTTTGTTTAAATATCAATAATTAGCATGTATTTGTGCAAAAATAAAAGAATAAAAAAATAAAGAAAAAGAAGGAAATATTTAGAATAAATATTGAGTGACCTGAACCCAAGAGAGGGCCCAATATGGGCATGATCACAAAATAAAATAAGTAGAGAGAGAGATAGGGCCATTTAATTTTGTGTAAAATTCCTTCTATTTGTACATATTTTTATTTGCATAAAATGAAAATAAAAATATGTTTTTAATATCTTGTACATATTTCTAAAAATAAAATAAAAATTAGAAAAAACAAAAATAAAATCAAATAATTTTTCTCTCTACATTGTACATATACCATGTATATATGTATCTATCACTATTTATTTCCGTCTTGTAAATAAATAATAAAAATAAAATAAAAATTATTTTATACTCTAAATTTTATGTTGTAAATAAATAAAATATAAATATAGAGTATTTGTACAAAAAATAAGAAAATAAAAATAAAAGTATAAAATATATAGGTATTTTATACCTATATATAATATTATATAATGTATAGACCTTAATTTATTCTTTAAAAAATCATTAAAAATAGTTTGAAAATAAAAAAACATTTTTTATTTTGCAAATATTTTCAAATAAAATCGTTTGCTATTTTATTTTTAATTTACAAATCTTTTTCTGTTCCTTTTTTTCTGATTGGTCCAGAGGGATTTGTTGACCCCCGGTCAACTCTCCCCTCCGGACCCTTCTTCGCAGATCTGTTCCATTTGCCCGACTTCTACCATTTTTCTGGAATGGATCTGATGCCCATTCACCCCGATTTTTACGCCCGCTTCTTCCCCTAGGATCCACGATCCTCGCGGACCCCTAGGCAAGAGCAGATCTTCTCCGGTTCGCGTGTCCGTGCCTGTTCTTCATCTCCATATGGGAATCCCTATAAAATATAAACTTCGTTTCCCAGCTCCTCAGCTCGCGCCGCAAGCCCTTATTCTACCCTAGAGAGATTCCCCTCGATGACAGCGACCGGAAGCCTTCTTTGGTGGCCGGAATAGGTGTCTGTAGCCGAAGCTCAAGGCACGTGGTTGGAGCGCCGCCACGTTTGAGCCTCCCAGCCCGCCGCAGCTTGGTTGAGGGGACGACCCACTTCGCCGCACCCTCTTGGAGCTCAGGATTGATCTTCGATCATAAGGTAACCCTTTCATCGATCCTAGTTCTACTTATCTCCAAATCCTTCATCGGACCTCCACCGGCTCCGCCCTAGTGGTCGGAGCTCCATCTGCCACTTTCATCCGTTCAGAGCATCTCGCCATTCCATCGTACCCTTCTTCCATAGTCCGATCATCTCGATCTTGGTTAGTCGACCCAAGATTGAGATAGGTTCCCTCCGCCACCTTCGCCATAACCTTCCTTTGCCTTCCACCGTCGCTTCACTTCACTTTTTATCGAATAACCCCCGTCGGAGCATCCCTCCGAGCAGTAGCTTTCCTCTGCATGTTAGAAGTTGCGCAATTGCCCCCTAGCTCGCATTCAACCCACCTCGTCAGAGGTCGTCCAGGTGCCATTGCCCCGTCGGGCGATCTGACCGTTGATAACCTCATTAGCCACCACCATCCGACGCGGAGGAGCCCTACGATCATTTTCCATCCGTCCGATCATTCATCGGAGCCACCGATCTTCATCGGTGCTCCGGAGAACCTCGCCCCGCAGGAGTTCTTCCAGACCCTCCCGGAGCCATTAGATTATTGCCATCTGCCAGACCACATCTGGACCGTCCAGCACCTGCGTGAGTCAGGCCGTTAGATATCAGATCTAACGGCCACGTACGCCCTACATTCGCCATCTTGTCAGAGCCGTTGGATGCGCCAGCTGTCTTCGTCATTAACGTTCGTTGCCAGCCATTCACCGCCCTCCACCTATCACCCACGTGACCCGCACGTTTTGGCTGGGTAATTTGTGCCCTCTTCCCTGCAGTTCCTTTCTGTTCTTGTTTAGTGCATTAAACAAATAGTACGATGTAGACAATTTGCATGTGAGCCCCTATTGTTTTTCTTATTTGCACTTTAGTCCTCTTTGTATGGGTGCACGTTCATCGTTACGTGAGTTTGTGGTATATTTACATGTATTAACTGGAACTTCATGGATGTTATGTTCTGATATTTTATTTTTTATGATTGCACTTATACCCCTGTGCGTAGTCTATTTGGACATGTGCTGGAATTAATGGGGAAATTGCAGTAGGCCCCCGAGATTTTTAAAACGTGTTATTGTTCGCCCCCTGAAACTTGTTTTGTTTGCAACTAGGTCCCTGTATGATGTGAGTGTTTGATTGGCTTGGATAAAATATCAATTCTCGCCCAAATTTCATGAAATTTGGATACGTGGCCCCTACAACTGTGTAAAAATTTACGTGAATTTTTGGGCCCATTTTGTTTTCATTTTCTATTTTTAAAAATTCAAAACCTACTCTGATTTTGCTTTTGTTTAAATTGAAAAATCAACTAAAAATACTAAAAACACTCTAAAAATCCAAAAATATTAATGTTGGCTTCTTTTGTTGTGTTTGATTTGGATTTATAAAAACCATAAAAATCTTAAAACACTTAACAAACTCATAAAAACTATTAAAAATTAACAAAAACTCAAAAAATGCAATTCCAGTTGTCTTAGTTAGCTTTTTATTTTTATTTTATCATAAAATTATCTCTAGAATTTTATAGACTATTTTTAATTTTTAAATGGGATTTTTACCCGACAGACCCTATAATCTTTGCAAATTACCTCTACGACCTTTGAAACATCCTAATTCCTCCCTCAACCCCGTAAACTTGCTAACCCTTATCCTACAGACCCTCTGGTTAAGCTCCATCCATTTACCCGTTAAAACTAACCGGATTCCGTTATAGGGTTTTACATTATACCCATTTTATTTGTCAAATTTACATTCAATGCCATTCTCCCTCTCCCTCCTCCTGGTATCCGTTTCCCACCCCACACCCTCGGCCCTCGCCCTCCCTGCCGTCCTCCTCGAAGCCCCAGCCCCCGCTGCGTCGCTCGAAGCTCCAGTCGTGCCGCCCGAAGCACCTCCTCTGCCCACTGCCTCCCCTTCTCGAGCCCCCCTCCCACCACTCGAAGCACCCCCGGCAACCGCCTCCCCCATCCAGAAGCCCACCCTCCAACCCTCCCCCCCCCCACCCCCCGCGGCCCGAATCCCTCCTTCTCCGGCCGCACGAACCCCCTCCCCCTCCCGAAGCCCCCCCGTCGCCCGAAGCCCTCCTTCCCCGGCCGCACGAACCCCCTCCCCTCCCTCCCCCAAACCCCTTCCCCGCCTGAAGCCCCTCCCATGCCCTCCGATCTGAGCTTGAAGCTCCCCGTTCCCTGGCCTTGCAAAGCCTCCCCTCCCTGCGTGCACGCTCGAAGCCACTGCCCACCGCCTCCACCATCTCTAATCCTCTGCTCGGAGCCCCGTTCCCTGACCACCGCCCTAGCTGGAAGCCCCCTCCCCACCGACCGCGCGAGCCCCCCCGCCCCCCGCTCGGAACCGCCTTGCCTGGTTGAAGAAGCCCCCCACCCCCGACGCCTCCCCATGCTGATTCGACCCCCTCCCCTCCGGTCGCCGCCTGAAGCCCCTCCCCCTTCTCCAACCCCGACAACCTCCTCCCCTCCAGCCCCGATAATCTCCTTCCCTCCAGCCCCCGGTGGAACCCAACCCCGCCCACCGCCAACCTCCTCCCCTTAGCCCGTGGAAGATGTTAGAGGAGGGAGGACTTCTCTTGGTTAATTATAGCTGTCCAATCATGGATTGGTTAGATTAACTTGTTTTTAACCAAGGAAGTTAACTCCAGATGTATCGGTTTAACGGTAGGGTTCGTGGGGTAAGGCGGTGCAAGTTTCCGGGGTTGAGGGAGGAATTAAGATGTTTCAAAGGTCGTAGAGGTAATTTGAAAAGATTATAGGGTCTGTCGGGTAAAAATCCCTATTTAAATAGCCTTTAGATTCTGGATGCACATTGATTTGCATTTTTTTGCTTTGTATCATTTTTAGAAAATTCACTAAAAATCGAAAAAATCTGAGAAAAATACCAAGAACACTTGAAAAATTATAAAATCCAAAAATATTTTTATTTTGATTTTCTGAGCATTTTTGCTCCTTGAAAGAATCATTTGATTTGGCTTTGTTGAGTTCTTTTATTCATTTTCTTAATTTCAAAAATCACAAAAAAAATTAAAAAATATAAAATCCACCAAAAATATTTTATTCTTTTTATTTTAGAGTGTCGACTAATTCGTAGGTCTTTCGCCAATCCGTGCTCCGTGTGTTCGACCCTGGTACCTATACCAGGTAAAATAAAATAACAAGACCGCTATTTGCTTTATTTCTTTGATTTTTTATTTGGTGGTCTTCTAGTTTCTTTATCGAGTCTGATCCGAGAGGTTGAGGTCGCAACGACCATTGATACCTCTCACCTTAGTCTCTCGATTTTTCGGCTCATCAGAATGGCACCGTTGTTGGGGAGCACAGCTTAGTAGTCGGGTTTTCTTTTTCTGTTTTCGTTTTGCGGCTTTTTCGTGGCTTTTTATTTCTTTCACGGTTTTCGTGACTTTTTCATTTTCTTTTAGTTTCATTTGTTTTCTTTTATTTGTTTCCTTTTTATTTTATTTTTGTTTTTATTTCTTTCTATTTTTATTTTTGCATTTTATTTTAATTCAATTTATTTTCATTATTATAATAATTTGTGGACTGACACCTCTGTTCGATTTTCTTGCGAGGGCCTGAGGATCGAGGCAGCTTTCTTCGGGAAGCCAACGCAACTGCGGGATTCGAAGGCGGTTCCTTTCTGCATAGAGTCGCAGGAGAGCGCAAGAGAGTCGAGCAAGAGTTTGGGAGCGTAGCTTATCTTAGCTTGGTTTTTATTTTCAGCCTGATTATTATTGTAATAATACAGGGACAGATGCAGGACGTTCAGACTTGATGATTGATCGAGTTCTGTTTCACCGGGCATCGGTGTGCTCGAGGGACCTCACCACGGTTTTTTGTCGTCTTTGAGTTTTTTATCGCCTTTTTCTTTTTATTTGTTTCTCGAGGATTTGTCCTTAGCTTAGGAATTTGTTGTTTTGTGACTAATTAATTAGGACCCAAGCCTAGTTATCTTGCATGTTCCTATAAACCGAATAATTGGACATTAGTTAATTAATTAATAAAAAACCGTGCTTCACGTGTAGAAATTCATGTCTTAAGTCTGTTTTCCTCGCTGCATCATCTAACTTAGTTTACTTTCTATCTTTCAATTATGCACGGATCATTTTGCATGTAGACTGTTGGAGAAAGGTACGTCTTCTATCTCGTGCATGCATCATTGAGTTTCATCGCGCATCGGCTTTTTCGTCCTCTCCCCCCATTTTCTAGACTTAATAATCATCAGGAGAACCGAAAAATTCGTTAGGTGATTGTTTGTTTTTGAAAAATACCTAAAAATTGAAATCATAAAATTGGGATTGTTTAAGCAAACTTGACCTAAAATTCAATTCACAAAAAATTGTATTGGGAGAGAAATCCCCTCATTGCTTGGTTTGGATAAGCGAGAGAGTGACCCACACACTATGCTAGAGCCACATCTGACCCCTCTTCATACTATTGGTCTTGGACTTCGCTCTAGGTCTTAACAAACGAAGGTACGACTCGCTCGACATTTATATGATGTTATTTGTCTTTTTCACATTCTATAATGATATATATTTTCTCAGAGGTTCTCACTTTGATGCCCGGATATATAGTGAGGATCGCTCCGGTTTTCGATAAAACGGGTCGCGATATCCTTAGCAAATCGAGCGATCGGGTAGCCGGTAAATGGTCCGTAGCTTGTACTGGCTGGGAAAGATCTAGTTTGGGATCAGGACAGTCTCCTGGGGGTGTTGGATTCCCAACATCTCGCTTAATCGCTCTGATAGACTGTGTGATCACCTAAATAAAAATGACAAGATAAAAGATCGAACTCTTACGGTCATCAGCTCTGTGTTGAGTAGGTGAATCGGGGGTATTGTTTGACGTTCCTGTTTGCTATTCATATCTCATCCACCTTACTCGTCAGATCAAGATGATGGGTTGGAGGTCCCTTAGGCAGCCTCTAGTTGCACCGCTTTCGATCACTCCAGCTCGTTCAACTAGGTTGGTTCATGAGAGCCGAGACCCTCTCTCCGAACCTGAGTTCGATTCCGCCATGTTCCCTCTTGACCACCCTTCTACTATCCTGAGGTGCCCGATCAGAGATAGCAGCAGCCAGTTCATTTATTGGCACCTGAGTTTGGGTCTTTTGCCTTTGCAGAGACCATGGCCAGAAGCGAGGACCACGCCGATGATCCCAGAGCCGAGCAGACATATGTTTTGGATCATGGTGCGATCAACAACACCCTATTAGCTTCCTTAGAGACGATGTAGCGTCAGGTCAGAGATCAGGGAGCTTTCATGGTCGAGATGCGCTGGGAGATGGAGCAGATGAGATTAGACAGAGAGCAGCGTAGACTCGGTGGAGGAGATATTCCTGAGGGAGAGCAGCCAGCACATCCAGCAACAGGAGCGCGCCCGATGAGAGAGTTGCACAACCCTGGTGCAACTTTGACACACTGATAGATCATGTTATCGGCTATAGTGGGGGACTTCAAGTTCCCACCACAGATGATTCAGCTCCTTCCTCGCTTTCACGGACTCGCCACCGAGGAGCCACATCTTCATCTCCAGGAGTTTGAGATGATCTGCAGCACTGTCCACGACTGTTTCGTGGATGAGGACACCATCAAGATGATGGCATTTCCCTTCTCCCTCGTCGAGAGAGCAGCCAACTGGCTAAGCATTTAAGGAGATTTATGAATACTTGGGAATAGCTCCGGAACGAGTACCTGAACAAGTATTATCCACTCGGCCTGACCAATGCAGCTAGGGCCCTGATCAGCAACTTCTCTATGCTCCCCAACGAGCAGTTTCACGAGGCATGGGATCGCTTCAGGGAGCTTACAGATCAGTGCCTCCATCATGACATCTCAAAGCCGAACCTAGTTCAGAGCATTTTCTACGGGCTTAAACCGGAGCTACAGAGGTTAGTGAATGCATCCTGTGGAGGATCGTATTTCACCAAGGATGAGGACCAGGTCTTGGCCATCTACGAGGAGATGGCTGAGAACTACACTGTTATGTCACAGACCCGCCTCTACACACAGGGGAAGCCCCATCCACAGGTCGTGTCCTATCAGAGGATAGCACGGGTCGATGCCGGTCCCTCTACTTCATCAGCGGTAGCATGGGCAGAGTCGACAGCCACTGACATGGGTATCATCAGCGAGAAGCTGGACCGGATCGAGTTGATAGAGAAGAAGCAGTGCCAGGGCATATCACAGATAGATCAGATGGCGCAGATGCTGAGTGACCTGAAGACCCAGATCATGTGTCTCTAGGAGGCACAGACGGCTTCTCAGCCCCATCTCAGGTCACGGGCAGCACCAATAGCAGCATGACTCAGCCCTCCGCCCAATACCGACAGGTTCACCATGTTTAGGCGAAGCCGTATCAGCAGCTGCAACAGCATTACATCCAGTCGCCACCATCTCAGGACAGCTAGATGGTGGTGTATCAGTCTGACTAGCCCCTGGCAGTACTCCCCCCACCTACAAGCAGGAGCCGTTGATGGATATCAACGGGATATGGTATGACCGACCCCAACCCGGTATCCAACGAGACCATCTTGGATTCCGTTGGTCGGTCGGAGGCACCAGTTCCCAGCAGCAGCCTCCAGTTCAGGGTGGCCAGTACGGCCAGCAGCGAGAGATTCACCAGCAGCCCCAGTTCTCGTCACACCAACAGCCATCACAGCACCAGCAGCATGGTCCTCGTCCCTACCAGCAGGGACAGTCTTGGAGGCAGCCTCAGTAGCCTCATCAGTATAACTCCCAGCAATATCAACCCCCTTATCTCTCTCACCAACAGCAGCCGCCTCACTACTAGAAGGACACCCGTCAGATTTTCATGGGCCCGCCTATGAGAACCCCGCCTTAGATGACCTAGCCCGCCTCATCTCCGATCAACATGCTACTTTCAGACGGGAGATGGATGAGTTTAGATAGGAGATGAGAGAGATAGTGAAGGGGAAGGCCGCCATTCCTGCACAGAACGAGCCGAACCCGAACAACAACAAGAAGAAGTATGAGAAGGTAGAGTTCACAGAGATTACCACTCCTAGTGATTCACTCGGTGATATTTCTGCATATATGTTTGATGCTGATTTTGTTTCACTTAGGAGCGATAGGATGTCAGCAGGCGGTGCCTCGTCTGAGCGACGACCCCACGTAGCTTTAGCAGCACTAGATGAGGAGGAGAGCGTTGCTGATGCTGCTCATGAGCATGATGATGACGGTGGTGCTGACACCACCAAGGATGTTGATCCAGCCGACGGTACTGAGGCTGTCGCTTCTCCAGATGGAGGAGGTGGTACTGATGCCACCATTGTTGCTGAGCCAGAGCGCGGTCCTGATGTCACGATTCCAGATGCCGAGGGTGGTGTTGAGGCCACCATTTCCAGTTCTATTCCTGTTGCTTTTCATTCAGTTAATGTATCTCAGGACACTTCTGTGAATAAAGGAAAGGGTTTATTATTTGAGGATCCATCTGTGTTGATTGATGATGATGGTATGGATTCTACTTTTCCTGAGCAGCATAGACCCGATCCTAGCCCTTCATCTGAGAAGGACCCAGCCGTCCCCTTTCCCCAAGCACTCCGCTTGGCTAAGGGGACCAAAAAAGATCCGAAAAAGTCCCACCAGCTAGCGTTCATCCAGCAGATGATGGACCGACTTCACATACAGCTGACTCTACAGGAGGCCTTGGAGTACATCCCTCTCATCCAGAGATCCCTCAAAGACAGGACCACCATTCAGAGGAAGAGGAGGAACCACCAGTCAGAGATCCATGTGCTCACTCGCGCCACGTGCTTCGTGATCCAGAATCGTCTGCCAGCCAAGAGGCCAGATGCAGGAGCCCCTTATGTCAGATGCCATATTCAAGAGCAGAGGTTCGATCGGACTCTATTAGACAGCGATTCATCGATCAACCTACTTCTAACAACCTTACTCGACCGATTCGAGTTAAGCCCTCTACGACAGAGCAGGACAATCCTTCAGTTTGCTGATCGATTTGTCAAGAGGCCGAAGGGGTTGCTGAAGGGTGTTGTCATCACGATTCAGGGCCTGAAATTCCCCGTGGACTTCGTTGTGTTGGACATGGAGATCCCTGAGTCCGTGACCGATACCTCCATCATTTTAGGATGCCCGTTCTTGGCCACAACCAAGGCAATGTCTGATCATGGTAGCAGGAAGGTATACTTTTGCGTCGAGGGCAACAGTATACAAAAAGAGACGATCGAGGAGACCGGAGCCAAGGATTCAGCATGCTCAGAGCCGCCTTCAGATTTAGAGCAGATGACAGAGGCATGGCGAGACATCCACCTGGACTGTGATTTTGTGATTACTGACGATGAGGCAGTTTGGGCAGATCCAGTTGCGCATGCCATCCTCTTACCTTCAGAGCCCGTTGATGCACAGATGCTAGCAGAGGAGATCTTGGAGAGCACATTCCTGGTCCAAGATATATTTCACGCAGCAAAGCCGGTCCCCGATTGCGAGGCAGATTATGTTGATTCTGATTCAGATTCCTCGGAGTCATACATAGATTGGGCCGAGTTTGATGATTTGATTCCTTGTCTGATTTCCCCAAAGCCTACAGCTAGGGTGGAGGCTGATTCCATTCAGAACAAAGACACAACAGCAGAGCAACCTTCATTGGATACAGATTTTCAGCGATAGTTCTCATTCTCCCATGCAAATTTGGTCACATTCACTCAGACGTTTCAGAGGCCAGATCTGCTAGCACCTAGTTGTCCAGAGCTGAAGCCCATGCCGACATCGCTGAAGTATAGGTTCCTTGCAGGCGAGCATGAGATGCACCCAGTCATTATCTCAGCGGATTTGACTGGAGAGCAAGAATCCCGTCTGATGGGGGTTCTTGAAAAGAACCGCAAGGCTATAGGATGGAGCGTAGCCGATCTCTAGGGGATAAGTCCGACCCTGTGCTCTCACCATATCTATCTCGAAGAGGATGCGAAGCCGTCACGTGAGTTCCAGCAGCGGCTGAACCCGAACCTTCGAGATGTTGTCATGAAGGAGATCTCGAAATGGTGGAGCGCCGATTTTATCTACCCCATCTCCGACTCCAAGTGGGTCAGTCCGTTGCATGTGGTGCCCAAGAAGACGGGCATCACCACAGTTGTCAGTGAGTCTGGAGAGGAGATCGCTACCCAGGTACCCACTTCTTGTAGGGTCTGTGTGTACTACAGACGATTGAACTAGGCCACCAAGAAGGATCATTTCCCGCTGCCTTTTATTGATCAGATTATAGAGAGGCTAGCAGGGAAGAGTCATTACAGTTTCTTGGACGGGTACTCCGGATATAATCAGGTGGCCATTACGCTCGAAGACCAAGACAAGACCACATTCACTTGTTCCTTTGGGACATATGCTTTCAGACGGATGCCCTTTCAATTGTGTAATGCCACGGCGACATTCCAGAGGTGCATTTTGTCCATCTTTTCGAACATGGTGGGTGAGTGCTTGGAGGTCTTCATGGATGACTTTTCGGTCTATGGCGATAGGTTTGATGCTTGTCTTGAATGCCTAAACCGCATCCTCCAGCGATGCATTAAGGTCCATCTTGTGTTTTCATGGGAGAAAAGTCACTTCATGGTGACTCAAGGGATGGTGCTTGGACATATCATCTCCAACAGGGGCATGGAGGTCGATCCAGCCAAGGTGGATATCATTAGGAAACTTAGTCCACCGTCCAACTTGCGGCAGTTACGGTCTTTTCTAGGGCACATCGGTTTCTACCGATGCTTCATTCATGATTTCAGCAGGATTGCCGACCATTGACTTATCTGTTGACGAAAGACACCGAGTTCATTACGGATGATAAGTGTCTAGTGTCATTTGAGACTCTCAAGAGTCTAGTTGTTGAGGCTCTTGTCCTCCAACCGCCTGATTGGTCTCTCCCATTCGAGATCATGACGAATGCCTCCGAATTTGTCATAGGGGCTGTGCTGGGACAAAGGAGGGATGGAGTGCCATTTGTTATTCACTACACTAGCCGGACTTTGAATGCCGCTCAGCGGAACTGCACCGTTATTGAGAAGGAGATGCTAGCCGTAGTGTTCACCCTAGATAAGTTCAGATCATAAATCGTTGGATCTAAGGTGACCAGCTTTACTGATCATGCTGCCATCAGGTACCTCATGGCAAAGAAGGATGTCAAAGCCAGATTGACCAGATGGATCCTTCTACTCCAGGAGTTTGATATTGAGATTAAGGACAAGCCTGGAGTCAAGAATGTGGTGGCGGATTATCTCTCCCGACTAGAGCATCTTGAGGATTCTGAGCAGATTGAGCTTATTTCAGAGACCTTCCCAGATGAGGCGATCCTTGCTATCGCCTCTCTCCTATGGTACGCCGATATTGTGAACTATCTTGTTGCCAAGAAAGTTCCACAAGATTGGCCCAGGAAGCGACTTTAGACCTTCCTCGCGAAGGCCAAGTTATACCATTGGGAGGATCCCGTCCTTTATCATGAAGGATGGGATAGCGTCTGGCGTCGGTGCATTCCTTAGGAGGAGCACCATAGCATCCTCACATACTGCCACAAGCTTGAGACAGGAGGACACCACTCTGGGAGGAGAACGACACAAAAAGTGCTCCAATCCGGCCTATGGTGGCCTACTCTCTTCAAGGACTCTGATGAGTTCTTGAATAGATGTACTGACTGTCAGAGGATGGGCACTTGTGGACAGCGTGATATGATGCCGATACATCCCATTCATTTCTGTGAGGTCTTTGATGCATGGGGCATCGATTTCACGGGTTCATTCCCTAAGAGTCAGGGATTCGAGTACATTCTTTTGGCCCTGGATTATGTGAGTCGTTGGGTTGAGGCCATCCCCGCCCGAACCGCAGATGATAGGACTGTTTGCTGATTTTTGAGGAAGAATATCATTTCACAGTTCAGGGTACCTAGAGTTTTGATATCTGACGGGGGGTCTCATTTCATCAACGACAAGGTAAAGGCCCTTGCTAGCGAGTTTAGCATAGACCATCGAGTAGCCACACCGTATCATCCTCAGACCAATGGTCTTGCTTAAGTGTCAAACATGGAGATCAAGACTATTCTGCAGAAGGTCGTGCAACCTGACCGAAAGGATTGGTCACAGTTTTTGGACTCGATCTTGTGGGCATATCAGACGTCCTTCAAGATGCCTTTGGGCACATCTCCCTTTCCCTATGTTTATAGCAAGCCCTGCCATTAACCTGTTGAGCTGAGACATAGGTCACTTTGGGCAGTCACTGATATACTTTTAGATCCAGTGAGTGTAGGAGATCAGAGGAGGGCAGAGTTGGCAGCCCTTGAGGAGCTTTGTGATGCAGCCTTTTCGAGTAGCCTACAGTATAAGGAGAGAGTGAAGGAATGGCATGATTCTCATATCAGCCACAAGCAGTTTGAGCCAACACAGAGAGTATGGTTGTTTGAAGCCATGCTTCGTTTATTTTCAGGGAAGCTGCAGAGCAAATGGAAGGGACCCTATCTGACCGAAAGGTACACGACAACGGAAGCATCGACATATCCGAGTTGTCATCTGAGTCTACCTTTCGTATTAACGGGCAGCGGCTCAAGCCATATCTAGATCATGAGACGCTGGTCGTTGACGTTGCCCCGATTCATTTTGCGTGAGATGTGGTCTCTTGACTTACATCTATTGCATCTCATGCCTGATTATCACTGGCTCCCGACTTGTATAGATCCAGATGTCCATATCACACTATTCTTCAGTCCAACACCCCATTTGCATCTTTGATTATGCTATACTTAGGTTGCACTTTACCTTAAGTATAGGGGGGTGTAAGACTTTTGATTTTCTTTTGATGCATTTCTACCTCTGTTTTGCTTCCTATACTTAGGGATATTTTACCCTAAGTATAGGGGAGGTAGACCATGTGCATCCTCTCATTCGGATTTCCCTTTGTGTGCATCCTGCTATACTTAGGATTATTTGATCCTAAGTATAGAGGGAAACCCCGAGATTCTCTTCCATTCTATTCTTTCATTCGTCAATGTAGTATATCCTTTCTTTTCACTTCCCTATATAAAGCACGAGTTATGTCTTCTTCATCGCTCTTGATTCACTCTGAGGATATCGTTCGAGCTAAGTATAGGGGGGTGTCGTATATATTTCATATATACTTTAGTCATAACTCGTACTTTGTGTGAGTGTGTTAATAAATAAAATGGCTAAAAACCGTAAAAATCCATAAAAATTAAAAATTTTTCTTGTACATAAAATTCTTTATTGCACATGCATAACTATTTATAAAAATTATTTTTGTACAAATGTTTGTAAAAATCTTTTTGTGTAAAGAGTTTGTAAATATTTTCATATCAAAATTATGTTTATAGTACAAAATTTTTGTAAAATGTTTTGAAAAACAAAAAGTTTGCAAAAACCCTTGTGTAAATGTGTATAAATATTTTGCAAAACATCTGCATTCATGCATACATCCTTGTTTTCAAATATTTTTCAAAAATTTTGCACATTTTCAAAAATTCTGTAAAAATTGCATCTTTGTAAATATTTATACAGTTTTTCTGAATCATTGTTGACAATTAAACTAGCCTAGAATTAAATTGAAAAATGGAGCTTGGTTAAGATCTTAATCCACCTAATTCTAAGAGGAACCTTATAGGGCTTAGGGTTGAGACTTTTCAGGTCCATGGTGACTTAATTCTTTGAGTCCACTAGGCTATGATCATATGTCATCTCGATGAGCCTAAGTAGAAAACTTAACAACTCACACATGACTCTTACAGACAATGGCTTTACTTGGACCATCACTTTACACCTAGCTCTCTACGGATGAGGTGGTGAGGAGGCAGTCTTCTTTGACTTGGGGTAGCATATGAGGGTAGTACTTCTAGGCGGAACCTCTCTTCTTCTTCTAGTGAAGGAAGCGCATCTCAACTTGGTCTGGAGGTGTTGAGGTCTAAAGACAGGAGTTGTGGGTTGCAATAAAGCTTCAAAAGTGGGATAGTCTACTGGCTCAAGAGGAAAAACTCCTTATGTATATATGCTGCACCATGTAGATATGTTGTACATATGCACATAAAATAAATGTGCAAAAAGAAAAGAATAACTCCAAAAAAGTGGTGGGCCTGATAGAAAATGATATTCCCACCGGAGTGTATATAGCCAAATAAAGCAAAGCTTATGTTATCCATGTCCATCTCATGAAGCTTGCAGTAGGGAGACTTAACTACATTGGTCGGGCTCCTTAGGATACATGGCTATACTGGCCATGGTCCATTCTCTTCTTTCCCCTCTTCTTGAGTCGGTTGAACTTGAACTTAGAAGGGAATACCCCACTCCTCAAGGAAAGAGCTTCCAGACTAGGGAATTAGAGTTACCTTGTTGAGGGGGATGTCACTTTGCTATTTCTGAGGTGGAGAGCTATACATCACTTACACCGTACAAGAAAAGATTCATGGTCATCAGAGTTTGTGTATGTAGACTTGTTCTGATCTGGATAGTTGAGGAGTCTTGACTATAGATTAGTGGAACTTAGAGGCGGTTGAGTTTTAAACCTAAGTTCAAATAAGGTTCTGACAAATTAATAATCCAAAGATCTGACTGAGCTCCATACTTCAATTTAATGAAGACAAGTTCAATAATCAACATTGATTCATCTTTCTTCCCTTCTTTTTCATTTCCTTTTTCATTTCACTTCTTTTTCAAATAAGTGTTTGCTAAGGGACTAGCAAAAGTAAAGTATAGGAGGGGTGATGAATACTCATTCACTACTCTTTATTCTTTTATTTTAGCTATTTATCTTTACAAATCACCATGTATATAGCTGTAAATACAATGAATTTTCAAGAGGCATGCTTTGTGTAAATATCAATAATTAGTATATATTTGTGCAAAAATAAAATAATAAAGAAATAAAGAAAAATAAAGAAATATTTAGAATAAATATTGAGTGACCTGAACCCAAGAGAGGGCCCAATATGGGCCTGATCGTAAAATAAAATAAGTAGAGAGAGATAGGGCCATTCAATTTTGTGTAAAATTCCTTCTATTTGTACATATTTTATTTTCATAAAATGAAAATAAAAATGTGTTTTTAATATCTTGTACATAATTCTAAAAATAAAATAAAAATTAGAAAAACAAAAATAAAATCAAAATAATTTCTCTCTACATTGTACATATACCATGTATATATGTATCTATCACTATTTATTTCCCTCTTGTAAATAAACAATAAAAATAAAATAAAAATTATTTTATACTATAAATTTTATGTTGTAAATAAATAAAATATAAAATTAGAGTATTTGTACAAAATAATAAAATAAAAATAAAAGTATAAAATATATAGGTATTTTATACATGTATATAATATTATATAATGTATAGACCTTAATTTATTTTTCAAAAAATAAATAAAAATCACTAAAAAATAGTTGGAAAATAAATAAACATTTTTTAGTTTGTAAATATTTTCAAATAAAATTGTTTGTTATTTTATTTTTAATTTACAAATCTTTTTCTTTCCTTTTTTTCTGATTGGTCCAGAGGGATTGTTGACCCCCGGTCAACTCTCGCCTTCAGACCCTTCTTCGCGGATCTGTTCCATTTGCCCAACTTCTCCCATTTTTCTGGAATGGATCCGATACCCGTTCGCCCCGATTTTTGCGCTCGCTTCTTCCCCCAGGATCCACGATCCTCGCAAACCCCTAGGTAAGAGCGGATCTTCTCCAGTTCGTGTGCTCGTGCCCGTTCTTCATCGCCATCTAGGAAGTCCTATAAAACCTAAACTTCGTTTCCTAGCTCCTCAGCTCGCGTCGTAAGCCCTTATTCTACCCTAAAGAGATTCCCCTCGGTAACAGCGACCGGAAGCCTTCTTTGGTGGCCGGAATAGGCGCCTGTAGCCGAAGCTCAAGGCACGTGGCTGGAGCGCCGCCACGTTTGAGCCTCCCAGCCCGCCACAGCTTGGTCGAGGCGACGACCCACTTCACCGCACCCTCCTGGAGCTCGGGATTGATCTTCGATCATCAGGTATCCCTTTCATCGATCCTAGTTCTACTTATCTCCAAATCCTTCATCGGACCTCCGTCGGCTCCGCCCTAGTGGTCGGAGCTCCATCTGCCACTTTCATCCGTTCAGATTGACTCGTCGTTCCATCGTCACCCTTCTTCCAAAGTCTGATCATCTCAATCTTGGCTAGTCGAGCGAAGATTGAGCTAGGTTCCCTCCGCCGCCTTCGCCGGAAACTTCCTCCGCCTTCCACCGTCGCTTCACTTCGCTTTTTATCCAATAACCCCCACCGGAGAATCCCTCCGAGCAGTAGCTTTCCTCTGCAGGTCAGAAGGTGCACGATTGCCCCCCAGCTCGCATTCAACCCACCTCGCCAGAGGTTGTCCAGGTGCCATTGCCCCGCCGGGCAATCTGACCATTGACTACCTCATCAGCCACCACCATTAGACGCGGAGGAGCCCTGCGATCATTTTCCCATTTTCCGATCGTTCCTCGGAGCCACCGATCTTCATTGGTGCTCCGGCGAACCTCGCCCCGCAGGAGTTCTTCCAGACCCTCCCGGAGCCGTTGGATTATCGCCATCTGTCAGACCACATCTGGACCATCCAGTACATGCACTGTCAGGCCATTCGATATCAGATCTAACGGCCATGTACGCCCCACGTTCGCCATCTTGTCAGAGCCGTTGGATGCGCCAGCTGTCTTTGTCAGGACCGTTCTTTGCCAGCCAATCCCCGCCCGCCACCTGTCACCCACATGACCCGTACGTTTTGGATGGGTATTTGCGCCCTCTTCCCTGCAGTTCCTTTCTATTCTTGTTTAGTCTATTAATTAAATAGTACGCTTTGGACAATTTTCATATGAGCCCCTGCTATTTTTTCTTATTTGCACTTTAGTCCTCTTTGTATGGGTGCACGTGCATCGTCACGTGAGTTTGTGGTATATTAGCATGTATGACCTAGAACTTCATGGATGCTATGTCTGATATTTTACTTTTTATATTTACACGTATACCCCTGTGCGTAGTTTATTTGGACATGTGCTGGAATTAATGGAGAAATTGCAGTAGGCCCCAGGATTTTTAAAGTGTGTTATTGTTTTGCCCCCTGAAACTTGTTTTCTTTGCAACTAGGTCCATGTGTGCTGTGAGTGTTTGATTGGCTTGAATAAAATATCAGTTCTTGCCCAAATTTCATGAAATTTGGATACATGGCCCCTGCCACTGTGTAAAATTTATGTGAATTTGCAAGCTCATTTTGTTTCATTTTATATTTTTAAAAATTCAAAAACCTCTGATTTTGCTTCTGTTTGAATTGAAAAATCTACTAAAAATATTAATAACATTCTTAAAAATCCAAAAAATAATAATATTGGCTCCTTTTATCGTGTTTTTGATACGATCAATTTTTGTTTGATTTGGATTTATAAAAATCATAAAAATCTAAAAACACTAAAAAACTCATAAAAATTATTAAAAATTAACAAAAACTCAAAAAATGCAATTCCAATTGTCTTAGTTAGCTTTTTATTTTTATTTTATCATAAAATTATCTCTGGAATTTTATAGGCTATTTTATATATTTTTAAATAGCCTTTAGATTCTGGGCTGCACATTGATTTGCATTTTTTCTTTGTTTTATTTTTATAAAATTTACTAAAAATCATAAAAATCTGAGAAAAATATCAAAAACACTTGAAAAATTATAAAATCCAAAAATATTTTCATTTGATTTTCTGAGCATTTTTTCTCCTTGGAAATACTCATTTGATTTAGCTTTGTTGAGTTCTTTTATTCATTTTATTAATTTTAAAATCACAAAAAGTTTAAAAATATAAAATCCACCAAAAATATTTTATTCCTTTTATTTTAGAGTCCCTACTACTTCGTAGGTCTTTCGCCAATCCGTGCTCCTTGTGTTCGACCCTGGTAGCTATACCAGGTAAAATAAAATAGCGAGACCGCTATTTGCTTTATTTTTTTGATTTTTTATTTGGTGGTCTTCTAGTTTCTTTATTGAGTCCGATCCGAGAGGTTGAGGTCGCAACGGCCATTGATACCTCTCACCTCTGTCTCTCGATTTTTCAGCTCAGCACATACATATTACATCAACAACCCTAGAACTTCACCAGATTATGCATAAGCCTTCTCGATGGATGAGCAAGCGAGGTGCACATGTTTTGCACTCCTTACCGTCAAAATTTATGGAAGTTTCAAGTATGCCCTTCTAAACATTGATGAGATTTTCTAGTTTGGAAAAAATATGGACCTTTTGTTTGGACCCTTATATCACATCAGCACAAAACTATTTTAGGGTGAGATTCTTTTCATTAAAATGTTGAACTTATGCTCTACATTTCATACTATTTTGAGAGTTTTAAGATGAAATGAAATAAAGGTAATATTTTGGTAGAAATGGATCATTTTCTTAATTATTTTGTATTAAATCATTCTGGGTCATTCTTCCTTTTTTGAATATGTGTGAATTTAATGCCCATCTCTCTATATGCCAAAGATATTTGATAAATGTTGAAATTACTTTCTCTAGAATTTAATTGGTATTATACTTGTTAGAATTATTTAAGGTGCATCTTGCAATATATGAGACATCAAAATAAGTTTAAAATAACCCTTGTGTTTGTCATTATTTAATAACTTTTGTTAGATTTTTATCTCATTGTTTAATATTTTCTAAAATAAAAAATCATTTTTTATGTGTATTCCTTAATCGATTCATAATCAATTATTGTTATAATGAAATTACAAAATAATTATTGTATATGTCTTTTATTATGTAGTTCAATGTGTAGTAATATAAAAATGTCATATATTATAACTCAAAATCCTAAAAACACTAAAAAACCTTAAAATTCATTACCAGTATTCCAAAAACAATTTGTGTTTTTGAAACTACATGTTGTGTGCATTTTATAAAATAACATCCATTGATTTTTTGTCCATATTTTTGCATATAAAACATGTTTCTGAAGTCCCTTTATTTCCTTTTTGATGATTGTTTTCAAAAACCTTTTCTACTTTCCTTTTTGCTTCATGTTTTATCTTACATTAAAAATACTCCAAAGTATTTATGAAATTTGAAAATCATAAAAATACTTCTTCTTTTTTAGTTTTTATTATACTTTTACCCCTTTTATAAACATTAAGCAATTTCATTCCCTTAATATATAATCATTTTTTTATTTTTATAAACATTTTCTAAAATTAAAAAACTAATTAAATTTTGATAAATTAAAAGGAAAGTAAAATTAAAAAACCAAATAAAGATTATAAAACTATTGTACACATTATCTCTATATTATAATTATAAAATTTACAAACCTGTAAAATATAAAAATACAAAAAAACAACAAAAATAATAAACAAGTGGATCATTGATTTTATATGTGCCTTGTCTTGTGATTAAGTAGAAATAGTTCATTCCTAGTGTCCGGCCTAGGTATATGATGAATCTCCATTTCATCAACTTTATTCTTTCATTTCGGCCTTTAAACCCGAGCTAAATGCATGAATGTATCATTAATTTGTCAAAATAAACGTTCATTAATTTGTTCCAAATACTGTATAAAATATTTTATGTATATAGTATTTATTGCCAAAATCAAAGAATAAAGGAAAGAAAAGAAAAGAATGAAGTGTCAAGGACACTAAAGTGACCCTAACCCCCGAGACTCAATCATCATGATGACTTAATCGATAAGGAATAAAGTTAGGGGAAGTTAGGGCGGACGATTGTACAGAAAATACAGAACTAATCACTCTACAAAAAAGATCAATAATTACTTTTTGTAACCTATTTTATTCTTTATTATTTATACCTTAAATAAAGAAACTTTGTAGATAAAAGTTTTATATAATTCTGTATAGAAAAAGACAAAACTGAGTTTATACAAACATAATAAACACTGTACAAATATACTATGAATAAAATCCTAAAATCCAAACCTTCACAGACCCATATCTCCTGAATAACAACTCAAAATGTATAAAAATCACATTTAATTTTATATAACTTTTAATAAGATATTTAATGAAGATGGTTTCATATTTTTTGGAGTCAAGGTGAGAAAGTTAGGTTTTGGACCCCTATTGCATAATATACCCAATCAAAATAATCAATTTATTTATTAATCAAACCATAAAAGAATATACCTATAATTAACCCTTAAAAATTAACTTGTAAATAAACATCTCTAAAAAATAAATAAAAATATGCATAAAATACTACAGAAATTTAGAAACATTTTTATAACGTAAAAATAAAAAATCAGTTACTATTTATTATCTATTTTCCAAGGCATTTTCGCCTTGGAATTTTCTGGTTGGTCCACGTAAACCGACCAGGCGCATTCTTCTGTTAACCACAGGTCAACTGTCCGGCCTACCCTCTAACATCTGTCAGAGCTTCACAAGCCTGCCCCTTGGCCATTTTCTCTACGCCTCCACCCTAACTCATCACCCTCGAGACCACCACCATTCTATAGCCTCTTCATCCTAGATCCACGGCCATCCTCTCATCTCCACCTACCACCGCTCAATCCCACGCAATCGACCCCCGAAACTCCCTCAAAACTCGCCTATAAATATACCCCCTTTGCCCCTTTTGATTTTTGATCCCTCTTCTTCGAGCTTTAGCCCCTCATATCACTCCTATTAGCTTCTTTGTGGTGACAACAAGGTGGAGCCCGTGATTTGCAACGAGGAGAGCAAGGGAGGAGGTGAATCCACCCCACCGCTGGAGAACCGCTGGCTGGTTCTGCTCCTGGCCTCTCAGGTCGGTTGAGCTCTCTTTTCCCTCGTTCCTAGGTAATTCTGTAGTTTAATTTTCATTTCGCATCTTTAATTCGTAGTTAAATCAATCGAATCACGCTGAAATTGAAAAGGCACAATTCGTGGAGCTCAGGCTCCAGGTCAAAATCACAGCGATCCGATCCTTAATCCATCCCAACATCCATGCCATCTCGTTCCCCTTCACGTTCTCCACCGATTCCCCTCATAACCCCCTTGAATCAAACCCTGATTCAAGGAGTCGGAGCTCCCTCCGTCGCCCTCACCGGAGCTCCCCCTCCATTCCATATCCCTTGCTATTGTGTGTAAAACCTGGGTTGAGGAGATAACCTTCGCACCCAGGAGTCTTTTGGTTGTGACTTGCAGGTCTGACGAAGCCCCTGGGACTCAATGACCACTTGGAGCTGCTCCAGGCGTTTGAACCTCTCCGGAGCGCCTAGATCCTTCTCGCATGGACCCTACAGCCGCACGTGGAGGAAGCTCATCTCCCTATTGGATTCGTCGGAGGAGAGAACGAGTGCCGGAGCTAGGAGGAATGATGGATCCAAGCTCGCCGGTGAACTGTTCTTGCATGTTCTTGCAATGGCTTCCCCTGCCGTTCGATCAAGAATAGCGGTCCAGATTTAATCTGGACCGTTGATTTCTCGCAAAGGGGTACATGAAGAGAGATGCACGATCAGCCACAAGGTAAGCCTTGGACGGCTGGATCCCGGAGCATAAGTGGTTAAATTGCATAGCCTCCCTCTACCTTTTTGTAATTAGTAAATGGTCATGTAAATGATTTGATTTGGATAAATTGCACGTAGATCCGTGAACTTTCTACTTATTACAATTTAGTCCCTACTAGAGTCATGTGCATGCGCATGTTTTATCTTGCGAAAATTGCATAGCACCCCTAGTGGGTTTATGCAAATGTCTCTTATATATAAACCTTAAATATTAGTGTTAAATTTTGGGTAAATTTGTATTAGGACACCAACCTTTATTTTTATTTGTAATTACACCCCCGCCAAGCTGAATATTTTTTTGAGTCATTTTCTATTTATTAAAAATAGTTGTCGTGCCTAAAAATTACCAAATAGGAGTAAGTACCTGGATGCATGCTTGATCATGCTATAATTTTATATTTGCATTTTATGCCACTTTCTAATTTTCTAAAAATAAAATAGTGCACAACCAATACATGTTTGTCTTTACTCTGCAATTTCCACGCAAAATATAATACTAAATATGCAAATTAATGGACGAAATAATGATAGTGAAACCCGTAGGGGTACCCCTGTAAAAATACCAAGGCCACGTGCGCAGGCACGCGCGCATGGGAGGGCACAAATATAATTATCAAAACGTGCAGGGGTCGAAACGCAAAAAGGACAAAGTTTTATAAACTGCATGTACAAACTTTAATACTAAAGTTAAATACAAAAAGAGCCCCGGGGTCCTTCTGCAAAATGCCCAGACGTACGTGACAAGCATGTGCACCAAGCGGGGGCAAAAGGGTAATATTACAAACGGCCGAGGGTATAAATGCAAATGTCACAAAAAATATACAACGGCCGACAAAAGTTTTAGTACTTAATATAAAATACAAAAATCGGCGGGGTGTGAAGCAAAATTACCCACGCCTGGGCAGGATTGGACGGTTGTGGACCGTCCACTTGACGCGTGGTGCGCCCTCGACGCGCGATGCCGCTTCGCCTCCCAACGGTCTGGATTAGAACGTGCACAGATGATCAAACGGCTGGGACGCGATCAGATCCTACAGCTGCTGCTGCATCTGGGCTTTGGTTCTTGATCGGACGGCAGAGGCGGATGGTGAACGAACAGGGAAGAAGGTCCGCTGTGGCGACCTTCCTCCGGTGATAGCACCTCCCTCCGACGTGAACTGAAGCTCCGTGAGGGTCCCAAGATGCTCATGCGGTCCTTCCCTATCTGCTGGTGGGCCCAAAAAGGAGTCGACGGCTACTGGAGCACGCCGGCGGAGGTAGAGGAGCAGCTTGGCTCCAGGAACCTCCGGCGGAACTCAGAACGACCCTCCAGTTCTTCCAAGTGCGCGAGAACCTGCAGGAAAGGTTAGACCTTCGAGGGCAAAGTGCCTCGAAGGTTTAGGGGACAAATGGACGCGAGGATGACGAAGGTGGCGGTAGGCCGGAGGAGCGCTCCGGTGAGAGGCTCGATTATGTGAATCGACGAGCAAAAAATGAGATGGAAGGTGGCTTCGTGATGCTGCTACTATGGGGAATAAAAAGATCAAAAAGAAATAGAGAGATAGATACCTCAAGGGACAAGGCCCGAGGTTGAAGGTACCTCATCGGCAAGGCTCGCCGGAGGTGTGGAACTCACCCAAGCCCCGCGTCGATCCACCACTTTGAAGAGGGGACTCTGAAGCTATCACCTCCAGGTCTCTAGCTTGAGCAAAAGGGGGGAAAATTCGAGGTGAAATGGGGTTCAAACCTCAAATCAAAGTCAAGGTCGGGTTATGTAGTGTTGACGGATGAGTCTCCTAGAACGAGGCACAACAGGTGCTTCGATGCACGACAGCCCAGGCAAACATCTAGGTGTGTATCCTTGATAAAAGAGCAACAAAAAGTCATGAAGAGAGCAGCATGAAATAATGAAAGGGTTGTCCTCGAAAAAGGGTGAAAGCGGGTCAAAAATCAATCTGACACGGCTACTGGGGGGAAGTTAGCAACTGTCAAACCAACCTGGTTGGTCCACGTGGACCAACCAGGAAAAACCCCTTGTAAAATCAATTAAAAATAGTAAATGAATTATTTAGTTTTAGGTTGTTAAATAAAAAATGTTTATTATTTTATATATTATTTTATGGTAATTTGTAATTATTTTTTATGAGGTATAATTTTATAAGTTGCTTTTTATAGCCTATATAGGTATATTACCTATATATTTTATTATTTTATTTTTTATTTTGTGATTTTAATTTCTTTGTTTTTTTATTTATTATTTTATATATTTATAAAATACTTTTATACACTTAAAAATATTTTTATTTTATTTTTTTTGATATATTTTGTATACTTAATAAAATAGAAGTATACATTATACAGGTGTATTTATAGGTATAATACCTATGTATTGACTATACAAGTATTTTATTTAATGTTTTATTAAGGTTTTTATTTTGATTTTAATACACATAATTATTATAAGTAATATTTACAAAATATAAAAATATAAAATTATAAAAATAATGAATAAATAATAAATTGAATATTTTAATCTGCACACTTATACAATAGGGGTCCAAAAGTCAACTTTCAAACCGTAGCTCCGCCAAATGCGAAACAACCGCCATTAAATATCTTATTTATAACTATATACAATTAAAGGTGAGTTTGCTGCATTTGGAGTTTTCATTTATGAGATACGGGTCTGGGAAGTTGGGATTCTGGACTTTTATTCAGACCATAACTTTTTATCTATACATTATTTTTGAATGAAATCAATTTTGTATTTTTTCTTTATTTAATTATCTACAACTTTCATGTACAAAGTTTCTTTATTTGATGTATAAAAAGTGGAACCAAAAATAGGTATCAAAATGAATAAATAATGAATGAAATGAATAGGTATTTATATTGTATTTAATCCCTTATCTCCCCCTACTTTATTCCTTGTCGACCTATTCATCAAGATGCCTAGGTCTCGGGGTTTCAGGTCATAAAATATTTACAATATTTTATTCTTTTTCTTTTTTTATTTATTCTATAATTTTGGCTTTAATTATAGTATTTTATACACTAATTACATGCACAAGCATGAATGCTAAGATGATGGATTTAATGCTATTTACACGCATTTACTAGGGTTTTTGAGGCCAAAATGATAGAATAAAGATGATGAAATGTGGATTCATCATCCCCCTATACTTTACCTTTGCTAGTCCCTAGCAAACACTTATGCAATAAGTGCAGAAAAGAAAACAAAGAAAAGAAAAAGAAGAACTTGGATTTAGTTTAATTATCAAACTTGTCTTCACAAAATCAAAGTTTGGAGCTTAAGTCGGACCTTTGGAATTTTAGTACGGGCGGAACCTTATTGAGAACCGAATTTGAAATCCAACAGTCCTTGAGAATCCCAAAACTTTGCCCAAGTCTCCTGAATAGGCAGGTCAGAAATATATCAACTCATACGCAAACCCTTACGACTATAAATCTGACTCGTATAGTGTAAGTGATAGTGGCTCTCCCCAACTAGAATGATAAAAAAACTGACTTCTCTAGCATGACAACCCAATGATTCTCCAATCCAACAACTCCATCCTCGAGGAGCGGGGTATTCCCTTCTAAGTTCAAGTGGCAACCAGCTCAAGAGGAGGGGGTGAAGAGAAGAATGGACGGTTGCCAGTGTAGCTATCTATCCTAGGATGCAAGACCAGTGTAGTCAAGTCATCCAGCTGCAGGCTCACATATTTGACTTTGGAACTCAAGCTTGCTTATTGGCTTTACAACATATGTACATACTTGCAGGAATTTATTTTTGTACAGGCCTGTCTCTTTTTTTTTTGAAATACTGTTCACAGCAGCATTTACATAAGGAGTTTTTCCTCTTGAGCCAATAGACTATCCCTCTTTTGAAGCTTTATTGCAACCCACAATCTCCTGTATTTAGACTTCCTCATCACTGGATGGGTTGGGGGTGCACTTCCCTCCCTAGAGGAGGACAAATGTTTCCACTTGTGTGCGTCTCATACCGGCAAATCCAAACCCCCTCACCACCCAACTGAGTTGAGTCATGTGAAAGGTGCAGGTGTCCAAGTTAGGTCATTATCAACAAGAGGCGTGTGTGTGCTCCGAAATACTCTACTTAGGCAGTCAAGAATCCACTGAACCAAGTCTCATGATCCTCAAAGAATTAAGTCAACTATACCTGGGAGTATCCCAAACCCAGTTCCTATAAGGTTCCTATTATTAGGTAGATTTTAGGGTCCAATCAAGCTCCAATCTTCAGATTTTACTTAGACTCGTTCAACTATCAAACTCAATCCGAAAAATGCTCATGCTATGCAAATGTTATGCAGAAAATATTTTTGTGATGCAATTTTCAAGATTTTGAACTTTTTATGGATTTTTGAAAAGATGATGATGATGCATATGCATTTTTTTGTATTTTCAAATGATTTTTCAAGTGTTTCTGGATTTTAATTTTGCAAATGTTTTTGGAATTTTTGAAAACAAACAGTTTTTGGCTAAAAGCTAGGTTTAAAATATTTATACGAGAGTGCTTCTTATCTTTACAAGAAGTGGATTTTAAGAATTTACAGGGTAAGTGATCAATTTTATACATATATATAGTGGATTTTGGTGAGATGTATGCATTCCTCAAACTTATTTGACACAGATTTTTCAAACATTTTTGAAAACTATAGTCCAAAATAATTTTTACGAACATTTTACAAACCTGTACACACATTTGAAAATCACTTTGCAAAGGTTTGCAAACAGTATAGATAGATTTTTCAAATATTTTTGCAACCATTTTTCAAACCATTTGCAAATCATTTTTCAAACATTTTTATTTCACACAAAGAAACAAAATTTTTCAAACAACAAATTTTTACAAAGGTTGAAAACATGTAACGAAATATTTTCAAAATAGTTTTTAATAAATGTTCACACAGATTTTCAAACTATTTTTCAAACATTTGCAAAAAAACATTTTCACCTGATTTATTAATCAGTATATACAAAAAGAATTTGAGGAACAATCATATCTTTTTATTAAGGGTTTTTAATGAATTTTAAAGAATTATTAGCCATATTATTAAGAAAATAAGAAAGTACGAGTTATGGCTAAAGTATATACGTAGTATATACGACCCCCCTATACTTAGCTTGAGATATGTCCTCATAGATTGGAGAAAAAAGAGAAGACATAACTTGTACTAAGTATCGACAAGTCTAAGAATAAATAAAGAAATGAATGGATGAACAAATGAATGAGAAGTCGACCGTCCCCCCTATACTTAGGATCAAATAATTCTAAGTATAGCAGACTGTACACAAAGCAGGGAGGGTCAAGGGTGGGAATGAACATATCGTACTCAGAGTGTCTCCCCCTATTCTTTGAGTAAGATAGCCCTAAGTATAGACAAGAAGAGGAGACAATGGAGAGGATAAAAAGAATAGAAAAATCTCGGGGTGCACACCCCCCTATACTTAGGATAAAGTACGTCCTAAGTGTAGAAACTGACAACAAGGGCGGCACCTTTTTGGTAGATAAAGAAAATAGAAAAGAAAAAGAAGAAAAGAAGAAAGGACAAGAAGATATCAACAGATGAAAGAGTGATATGGACAGATGGATCTATACAGCGGAAGATGGAATTGATCACCATGTATGAGATGCAAATGATATGAGTCAAAGAACACATCTCATACCAGAAGAATGGGGGCAACATCAATGGTCGGCGGATCATGATCTAGATATAGTTTTAGGCACTGACCGTTGACATGGAAGGTAGAGGAAGATGACGATTCGGATATGTCAATACTGCCATTGTCATGTACCTTCCTGACCACATACGGACCTTTTCACTGCTCTGTAGTTTCCTTGGAAATAATTTAAGTCTAGAATCAAACAACCATACTCGCTGATCTGGCTCAAACTGTTTATGGCTGATATGGGAATCGTGCCATGTCTTCACTTTCTCCTTATACTGTAGGCTGCTAGAAAAGGCTGTATCTCTCAGTTCGTCCATGGCTGCCAACTCTGCTCTCCTCTGTTCTCCTATACTCTCGGGATCCAATAATAACTCAGTGACTGCCCAAAGTGACTTGTGCTTTATTTCCACTGGCAGATGACACGGCTTTCCATAGACGATTCGAAAGGGAGATGTCCCTAATGGATTCTTGAAGGATGTCCGATAGGCCCACAAGACCGAGTCCAAAAATTGTGACCAATCCTTTCGGTCTGAGTGGACAAACTTATGTACGATAGTCTTTAACTCCTGATTCGATACTTCGACAAGACCATTAGTCTGAGGGTGATACGGTGTGGCAACCCGATGGTCAATGTCGAACTCGTCTGCAAGGGCCCTAATCTTGTCATTGATGAAGTGAGACCCCCCATCTGAAATCAAGATTCTAGGTACCCCGAACCGTGAAATGATATTTTTCCTCAAAAATTTACACACAGTCTTAGCATCTGCGGCTCGGGCGGGGATGGCCTCAACCCATCGGCTGACATAATCTACAGCAAGCAAAATGTGCTCAAACCCCTGACTCTTAGGAAATGGGCCCATGAAATCAATCCCCCATGCATCAAAAACCTCACAAAAGTGAATGGGTTGCATGGGCATCATGTCTCTCTGTCCACAGGTTCCCATCTTCTGACAGTCAGTACATCTCCTCACGAACTCATCTGAGTCCTTGAAGAGAGTAGGCCACCATAGGCCGGATTGAAGCACCTTATGTGATGTCCTTTTCCCAGAATGATGTCCTCCTGCCTCAAGCTTGTGGCAGTATGTGAGGACGCTATGCTTCTCTTCTTTAGGAATGCACCTCCTCCAGATGATGTCCCCTCCTTCATGATAAAGGATGGGATCCTCCTAATGGTAAAGCTTGGCCTTCGCCAGGAAGGTCTCAAGTTTCTGTCTGGGGCAACCTTGTGGGACCGTCTTGGCAACAAGATAGTTCACAATGTCGGCGTACCATGGGAGCGAGGTGATAGCCAAGATCTCCTCATCTGGAAACGTCTCTGTGATAGGTGCGCTGGGCTCAGATTCCTCAAGGTTCTCCAAGCGGGAAAGATGATCCGCCACCACGTTCTTAACTCCAGGCTTATCCTTAATCTCAATATCAAACTCCTTGAGTAGAAGGATCCATCTGGTAAGGCGTGCTTTGGCATCCTTCTTGGCCATTAAGTACCGGATGGCGGTGTGATCTCTGTAGATTGTCACTCTAGATCCAAGAATATAAGATATGTACTTATCCAAAGCAAAGACTACAGCCAGCATCTCTTTCTCTGTCACAGTATAATTCCGCTGAGCGGCATCCAAAGTCCGGTTGGCGCAGTGAATGGCAAACAGCAATCCATCCCTCCTCTGTCCAAGCACAGCCCCAACGGCAAAATCGGAAGCATCCATCATGATCTCGAATGGGAGAGACCAATCGGGTGGCTGAAGGACAGGAGCTGTGACAACCATATTCTTGAGACTCTCAAAGGACGTCAGACACTTACCATCTACAATGAACTAGGTGTCTTTTATCAGCAAATCAGTGAGCAGTCGGGCAATGCGACTGAAGTCCTGAATGAATCGTCGGTAGAAACCGACATGCCCCAGAAAAGACCACAATTGACGCAGATTGGATGGTGGATTGAGTTTTCTAATGATATCCACCTTGGCCAGATCGACCTTCATGCCCCTGTTGGAGATGATATGACCAAGGACCATCCCTTGAGTCAACATGAAGTGACTCTTCTCCCAAGACAAGACAAGATTGACTTCTATACAGCATTGAAGCACACGGTCTAGGCAGTCAAGACAAGCATCAAACCCGTCGCCATAGACCAAGAAGTCATCCATGAAGACCTCTAAACAGTCACCCACCATGTCCGAGAAAATGGACAACATGCACCTTTGGAATGTCGCAGGAGCGTTACATAGAGCAAAGGGCATCCGTCTGAAAGCATACGTCCCAAACGGACAGGTGAATGTCGTTTTCTCCTGGTCTTCGGGCGCAATGGCCACTTGATTGTATCCGGAGTACCCGTCAAGGAAACAATAGTGACTCTTCCCATCTAGCCTCTCGATAATCTGATCAATGAATGGAAGTGGGAAATGATCCTTCTTGGTTTCCTCATTCAGTCGTCTGTAGTCCACGCAGACCCTCCAAGAAGTGGGTACTCGGGTAGCGATCTCCTCTCCTGACTCACTCACAACTGTAGTGATACTTGTCTTCTTGGGTATCACATGTAATGGACTAACCCACTTGGAGTCGGAGATGGGGTAGATAAAATCGGCACTCCACCACTTCGATATTTCTTTCATGACCACATCTCGAAGATTCAGGTTCAACCGTCATTGGAACTCACGCGACGGCCTAGCGTCCTCCTCAAGATAGATGTGGTGGGAGCACAGAGCCGGACTAATCCCCTGGAGATCAGCTATACTCCAACCTATCGCCTTGCAGTTTCTTTCAAGAACCTCCATCAGACGAGATTCTTGTTCTCCGGTCAAACCTGCTGAGATAATGACCGGGTGCATATCTGGCTCACCCGCAAGGAATATATACTTCAGCGACTGCGGCAAGGGTTTAAGTTCTGGACAACTGGGAGGTGGCAGATCTGGCTTTTGATATGTCTGTGTGAAGGCGACCAGGTCTGCATGTGAGAACTCTCGCTCTGCATGAATCTCTGACGAAGGGAGGCATGCTGAATCATCAATAAACTGCATTGGCTCGTACTCCGTCCTAGCTGTCAGCTCAGAAGGAATCAGACACGGCAAATATTCATCAAAATAATCCCAATCAATGTCTAAGTCCGAGGGATCTGAAGTAGAAGAACAAGATTGAAAATCATCACCATTCGTCCCACAACTGTCAGCCTCAAATGTATCCTTATCCAGGGGTGTGCTCTCCATGCTCTCGACTGCCATAAGCTTTAAATATGGTGAATCTGTAGGCAGGGCGAGGGTCTGTGCTACAGGATCTGTCCAGTTGGATTCATCACCTGTCATCACAAAATCACACTCCTGGTGGATGTCTAGCTCTTCCTCTGTCATCTGCGCGGCTTCGTTGGACTGCTCCGAGCATTCTAATTCTCTCGCTCTGGTCTCCTCGATCGTCTCTATTTGTATGGTTTCGCCCTCTACGCGAAAACATACCTTCCCACTATCATGATCGGTCACCGCCTTGGCTGTGGCCAAGAATGGGCGTCCAAGTATGATGGGGGCATCGGTTACCGACTCAGGGATCTCCATGTCTAATACAACAAAGTCCACGGGGAATTTCAGGCCCTGAATGGTAACGACCACGTCTCTCAGTAACCCCTTCGGACTCTTAGTCGACCTATCAGCAAACTGAAGGACTGTCCTGCTCCTAAGAAGAGGACCAAACTCGAATCGGTCAAGTAAGGCTGCCGAAAGAAGGTTAATCGAAGAGCCACTGTCTAATAGAGTACGATCAAACTGCTGCTCCTAAATCTCACATCTGACATAGGGAGCTCCTGCATCTGGTCTCTTGGCTGGCAGTTTGTTCTGAATGGTACAGCAAGTTTCCTGGGTGAGCACATGTATCTGATCTCTGTGGTTCCTCCTCTTCCTGTGGACTGTAGTCTTCTCTTTCAAGTTCTTTTTGAAGAGGGGGATGTGCTCAAGTGCTTCCTGTAGAGTCAGTTGAATGTGGAATCTGTCAATCATCTGGTTGCTGAACTCTACATGCTGGATCTTTTTTGGATTTTCTCTTTTGTTCCCCTTCGCCCGGCGAAGTGCTTCAGGGAAGGGGATGGAAGGGGCCTCCTCAGATGGAGGACTAGGACAAGGTTCCTACGCCTGTGAAGGAAGATAATCCATACCATGATCATCATTCAACACATATGGATCTGAAGTGTGAACAGAAACCTTTCCTTTATTCATATTTTTGTGCTTTTTGTTACCACAATCCAAAGATACAAAAGGTGGCAACACAACATGTGGGAGGTCAACAAAAGTGGAAGTGGTGGCCTCAGTATCACCAACGGCACCTGTCTTCGCGGCATCAGCACCGCGCTCTGGCTCTGCATCAAAAATGGTGGCATCAGCACCACCGTCTGCATCTGGTGTCTTGACAGCCTCAGCACCGTCATCTGGAACTCCATCATTTGTGGCATCAGCACCACCGTCTTCAACATCATCAGCGGCATCAGCACCGCTACTCTGCTCATCTGGCGCTCCTGGTTCTTCTTGTGGCTATCACTCAGATGAGGCACCGCCGGCTGGCATCCTACCGCTCCTAGTAGTCACAAAATCAGCATCATACAAAGAAGAAGATATGTCACTCAAATAGTCACTAGGAGAGGTATCCTCTGTGAATTGTACATGCTCAGACTTCCTCTTCAGATTGTTCGGGTTTGGTTCAATCTGAGCTGGTATGGTGGCTTTGCACTTGATGATACCCTCATCTCCTGCCGGAACTCATCCATTTCTTGCCGGAAGGATGCTCGTTGTTCGGAAAGCAAGCGGGCAAGGTCATCTAGAGCTGGGTTCTCAAAGGTGGGAGCCTGAGAACCGGACGGGTTTCCCTGCTGGAAATGAGGTTACTGCTGCTGGTGGTGAGGATAATGCTGGGGAGGATGGGAGTACGACTGCTGAGGCTGTTGACGCTGACTCCACTGCTGTCCCTGATAGGCGGGACGAGGACCATGCTGGTATTGCTGCTGGTGGGCATACTGGGGCTGCTGCTGCTGTGGCTGGTTGTTCTGCTGTCCCTGAACCGAAGGCTGCTGCTGAGATGAGGTGCCTCCAGGGCCCCAACGGAATCCGGGGTGATCGCGATGAATCCCGGGCTGTGGGTACCAGTCGTACCAAATCCCATTGACTTCCATCAATGGCTCATGCTCGAAGGATGGTGAAGGTAGAACTGCCAGTGGCTGATCCGGCTGATAGACCACCATCTGAGTGTCCTGAGATGGTGGCGGCGATGGGTAGTATTGTAGCAACGGGACCGGCTCTGCCTGAATATGGTTGACCTGGCGATACAAGGCAGAGGGTTGGGATGAGCTGCTACTGCTGGCATCAGCTCGTGACCTGGGAGACTGCTGCTGGGAAGAGGTTTGTGCCTCCTGGATGCAAAGAATATGTGTCTTCAGATCACTCATAGTTTTGGTAATCTGGTCCTTCTGGGCCAGTCCTTGCATCTGCTTCTTCTCGAGGATCTCGAGACGGTCCAGCTTCTCACTAATTATGCCCATGTCAGCTGCGGCTGATTCGGCTTGGGTTGCGGCTGCCGATGGAGTGTGAGGACCAGCATCGATGCGGGCGATCCTCTGAAAAGATCCCGCTCCTTGTGGGGGCTTTTGCTGTGTGTAGACGCGGGCTTGGGCCATGAATGTTGAGTTCTCTACCATCCCTTCATAGATGGCCCAAACATCGTCTTCACCCTTGGAAAAATATGACCCACCACAAGAGGCATTAACAAGCCCCTGCAGCTCCGGTGTCAGCCCACAAAAGAAACTCTGCACCAGATTGGGCTTGGATATATCGTGATGTGGACACCGGTCGATGAGCTCTATGAATCGATCCCAAGCTTCATGGAATTGTTCATTAGGGATCGTCACAAAATTACTGATCATAGCTCTGGTTGCGTTCGTCCGGTCGAGAGGATAATACTTGTTTAGGTATGCTGTCCGGAGTTCTGCCCTTGTGTCGACGAACCTCCCCAAATGTTTTAGCCAGTATGCGGCTCTATCAACCAAGGAGAAGGGGGAGGCTATCATCTTTATGGTGTCCTCAGTCACCAGCCTGTCATGAATTGTGCTGCAGATCATTTCGAATTCTTGGAGGTGGAGGTGTGGCTCTTCGGTCGCCAGCCCATGAAATTTGGGAAGTAGCTGAATCATGTGCGGGCGAAGCTTGAAGTCTCCATGGATGGGCGGGAGTCGGATCCACCGATGAGTAAGGGAGGCTGCTGGATTGTGCAATTCTCTCATGATGGTCTGCGGCGGCCTCTCCTGGTTGGGTTCTCCTCCCTCGTTCTCTAAACTGGTATATCACCTCCACCGCCACCGCCCCCAAGTCTGTTCTCTCGTATCTGCGCGATCTCTCTCATGAGGTCACCCATAAAGACTCCCTGGTCCCGGATCTGTCTCTGCATGGTCTCCAGGGATGCTAGAAGTGATTTGTTGATGGCGGCTTGATCATATAAGAATGTAGGGTGCTCATGCTCATCAGGGTGCTCTCCCATGTCTGCCATCTCGGGATTCTCTGAAAAAGCAAAAGAATCCATCTCAAGTGCCGTCAAATGCTCTGAGCTCTGTGATGCACTAAATTCTGAAACTCTTGGACTGATGGAAGGAGAATGAGAAGGGTGGTCGAGGGGGAACAAGGTGGAAGTGAACTTAGGCTCGGAGAGTGGGTCTGGACTCTCCGAGGTCGTCCTAGATGAATGGGGAGGAGTGCTAGATAGTTGTGCCGACAAAGTAGGCCTAAGAGACCTCCTTCTCATCATCGTGATTATTGAGAAGAGCAAGGTAAATGAAGAAGAAGAAGGGCAAAATTGCGCACAAGTGTGCAGTGTTTTTGATCTTGACCTAAATGTGACTAGCAATCAAACACAAAACAAGGGGATTCACCAACTCAACACATGAAGCCGTGAAGGTTTGTCTTTTATCTTTGTAATTTTTATCTTGAGTTCAGGAATTTATCTTTTAACGAGTCCTTAGAGCTCTACGCCTATAAGAGCGAGAGTACTGCCGGAAAAGTATTCCCATACTTGTCCTCCTCCTGTGTAACCTGTAGCTTGCGCTTTTTAAGGTCCTTGTAACCCTTCCTGGATCCCTACTCAGCCAAAGAAAAGAGGGAGGAAGCCGATAGGCGAAATCGATACTTCGGATCTCGCTCGCAACGGAATCACCCGTGAGCGTGCAAGACCCTACTCGGACGCAGACGGTGAGATAGACACACACGTGAAGGCGTGGCCTATGCTCGATACTTAGGACAAGGTCGATGCTCACACAATAGTGAGTCACCACTGATGACCAAGCCCTACTCGTCTACTTACGATAGTAGCGCCAATACTTCGGAAATCCAGACGATACACAAGGCAGCCACAAGCTGGGTTTTTGGCTCTAATCCTTACGAAGCCGCTCAACTCACTTGGAAGGAGACCTTCTCATGCAACATGAATACAAGTGAGGGTGTTACTCTCCCCAAGCAATGAATCCAATAACCAATTTTATTTAGGTTAAGTTTTCTTTAGCAGTCCCTTTTTTTAATTTTTTTGGTGTTATCGCTTCTTTTGAGTCGATTCAAACAAGCGCCTAACATTTTTGTATTTTCGTTGATTCCTACTTGATCCAAAAACAGAGGGAGAAAAGAGTCGGAAAAGCCGTGCAAGTCGGCACCAAGATGGAAATCTCACCTTTGTGCCTATATGATGAATGCAAAGATAGAAAGACTTACAGCGCCTCCAGCTCTCTCCATGCGGGATGCAAAGCAGACATTTTTAAACATAATCTACATGCCGATATGCACACGAAAATCGTCCTAAGCAGGCAATTGCTAACGTAAAGGACCACAAGTTGACCACCACTCCTCAACCCTAGAGTCCGGTCTAGGCTCACCCCTCCTCCTCTCGACACATCGAGTCCAGGAGAAGCGCTTGGCGGGATGAGCTCGCAGCACGACGGATCGAAAAATGGTGAATCAACTGTTTAATTAAACTAAGTCCAAATACGCACTATAGGTACATGCAATGGTTATTAGGGTGTTTGGACCCAATCTAATCGATCAAGCAATGCCTAAAATCTAATGGCTCAATCCACAAAAGAAAGGAAAAAGAAATCAAAATCGGAAAATGACAGCGGTAAAACACGATAAAAACCATGGTGAGCCCTCAGGTGAACAAACACCTGGAAATTAGGCCCGAAGTGTCCTGGGTGTCCAAGTGGCCTATATTATTACAAATTATATAATCTCTCTCTCACAAAAATAAATAAAAGCTATCTAACTACCACTCTCTCACTCCTCCTGCTCTCTCCTGTCGGCTTGGGCTAGAAAAGCTGACTCCGCTTCCCAAGGCTGCATCGAGTCACCTAGGCGATCCTCCTCGCTCCGCGGTCCCTCGCAAGAAGACAAGAAAGAATGGTCAGAAAGCTCACAGATAGATATCAAAACTAGAGAGATAAAATAGAGCAATAGTGTAAACAAGTAATCACAATCAGACAAAAATGTAATCTATACGTTGTTGCTCCCCGGCAACGGCGCCATTTGATAATCAGGACAATCGAGGGTCGTACTGTTTCACAAGGCGAACCGCAGTCGGTGTATTGACCGCTCAAAAATCCCTAATTAATCAACAACGAACCCATAATATAAATATCAAGCAATGAAAATAAAGTGGAGTCAAATTTATTATAACTCTACAAACAGGTGTATAGTGGAAGTAGGTAGAGGTCGATCACAGGGAGCAAGGCAGGATAGATCAATGCAATTGCAAAATGCGAATGATGTGTGATTAGTGTGTCTACAAGATGCAAATATTTTTTTGTGGGCTTGTTTAATTTTTATTTTTTTAATTTAATTTTTAATTTTGTATTTTGATTTTTAATTTTCTGATTTTATATTTTCTTTTTATATTTTATATTTTTTTGTTTTTATAAATAGAATATATAAATAATGTAAGAAAAGAGGTGATAAGATAATTATAAAAATAAGGAAAAATGCTCAAAATTTAGGAAATAAAATGTTTTTGGTCTTTTTATGTTTTTCTACTATTTTTTTGATTTTAGGGATTTTTTCTAAATGTTTTTGTTATTTTTAAAAGTCAAAATAAAAGAAATAGTGAATAAAAGTGATGGCCGAAACTAAAATGGGAATGAAAAATATCAACAACAACAAAAACAAAGCCTTTTCCCACAATTAAGTAGGGTCGGCTACATGGATTCTTTGCCTCCATTCAGATCTGTCTTGGGTCAATCTCGGACTTATATCCAAAAAACTAAGATCCCTTCGTATAGTCTCTTTCCAACACTTCTTGGGCCGTCCTCGCCCTCTCTTAGCCGGCTCAACATCCCAACACTCGCATCTCCTAACCGATGCATCAGTTGTCCTTCTTTGCAAATGACCAAACCATCTTAAGCGGTTTTCTCGCATCTTATCCTCGATCGGAGCTACACCAACTTTCTTTCGAATTGCATCATTCCGAATCCGATCTTTACGTGTATGTCCACACATCCATCTTAGCATTTTCATTTCTGCTACAGCCATTCTCTGCACATGTCTATGGTTCACAAGCCAACATTCAGTTTCATAAAGCATAGCAGGTCTCACGGCTGCTTTGTAAAACTTTCCTTTAATATTTAAAGGAATTTTCTTATCACAGAGAACAGCGGAGGCACCTCTCCACTTTAGCCAGCCTGCATTTATTCTATTAGTAACATCTCCATCAATTTCCCCATCATGTTGCAAAATAGATCCCAGATATCTAAAAGAATCTCTCTTCTGAATGTTATGGTCACCAATCTTCACATCGATTCCTTCACCATTGCTTCCATCAAAGGTGCATTCCATATATTCCGTCTTAGCCCTACTTATACAAAAACCTTTAGTCTCCAATGCATGTCTTCAAACCTCAAGCTTCTCATTTACTCCATCTCTAGTCTCGTCAATCAACACAATATCATCAGCAAATAACATACACCAAGGTAACTCATCTTGAATGTGACTTGTCAACTCGTCCATAATCAAAGTAAAAAGAAATGGACTCAAAGCTGAACCTTGATGTAAACCAATGTTGATATCAAAATAGTCAGTCTTCCCCGTCGGGGTCCTTACACAAGATAAAGCCCTATCATACATATCCTATATGAGATTAATGTATAGGACAGGTACTTGTCTCTTCTCTAAAACTCTCCACAGTATCTCTCGTAGGACGGAATCATAAGACTTCTCCAAATCAATAAAGATCATATGGAGATTCTTCCTTTTAGCTCTATAAATCTCCATTGTTCTCCTCAGCAAATGGATGGCTTCAATAGTTGAGCGACCTGGCATGAATCCGAATTGGTTTTCTTTTACTTGGGAAACTTGCCTTAACTTTCTTTCGATCACACGTTCCCAAATTTTCATAGTGTGACTCATCAGCTTGATACCTCTGTAATTTGAACAATTTTGAATGTCTCCTTTGTTCTTATAAAGAGGCACCATGATACTCCTCCTCCAATCTTCAGGCATTTTCCCAAATTAATTTTAAAATAAAGACAATAAAAAAGGAAACCTACAGAAATTGAGTTTATATTTTTAGGATTTTTCTATGATTTTTTAGATTTTTTAAAGTTTTTAGGTGTTTTCTAATTTTTAAGGTTTTTGTTTTGAATTTTTTAGTGATTTTTGGATAGGAGTTAAAGATACTAAAATAGACAAAATATAATTTTTTTGGAATTTTTAAAAAGATCTAATATTTTTTTGGTATTTTCTAATGCAAACAGTACTGAAATGGCATGTTTTTTATTTTTAATAAATACTAAAATGCAACAAAAATGCAATGCAAAAATGTGACGTGAAAGTGTGATGTAACAAGAACCTAAATTAATTTATGTGAAATTTTTTGAGTTAAAGTAATGCACCAAATAAATATAAGCATCCAATAAAAATCGCACAGCTGGCAGGGGCATAGATGTAAATAGACATAAGTTCCAGGGCCACTCTGCAATTTTCACGCAAAATATAATAATAAATATGCAAATTAATGGACGAAATAACGATAGTGAAACCCACAGGGGTACCCCTGTAAAAATACCAAGGCCACGTGCGTAGGCACGCGCGCCTGGGAGGGGCACAAATATAATTATAAAAACGTGCAGGGGTCCAAACGCAAAAAGGACAAAGTTTTATAACTGCATGTACAAACTTTAAGACTAAAGTTAAATACGAAAAGAGCCCTGGGGTCCTTCTGCAAAATTCCCAGACGCACGTAACAAGCACGTGCGCCAGGCGGGGGCTAAAGGGTAATATTACAAACGGCCGAGGGTATAAATGCAAATGTCACAAAAAAATATACAACGGCCGACAAAAGTTTTAGTACTTAATATAAAATACAAAAATCGGCGGGGTGTGAAGCAAAATTACCCACGCTTGGGCGGGATTGGACGGTTGTGGACCGTCCACTTGGCGCGTGGCGCGCCCTCGACGCGCGATGCTGCTTCGCCTCCCAACAGTTTGGGTTAGAACGTGCACAGATGATCAAACGACTGGGACGCGATCAGATCCTACGGCTGCTGCTGCATCTGGGTTTTGGTTCTTGATCGGACGGCATAGGCGGATGGTGAACGAACAGGGAAGAAGGTCTGCTGTGGCGACCTTCCTCCGGTGATAGCGCCTCCCTCCGGCGTGAACTGAAGCTCGTGAGGGGCCCAAGATGCTCCTGTGGTCCTTCCCTATCTGCTGGTGGCCCAAAAAGGAGTCGACGGCTACTGGAGCACGCCGGTGGAGGCGAAGGAGCAGCTTGGCTCCAGGAACCTCCGGCGAAACTCAGAACGACCCTCCAGTTCTTCCAAGTGCACGAGAACCTGCAGGAAAGGTTAGACCTTTGAGGGCAAAGTGCCTCGAAGGTTTGGGGGACAAATGGACGTGAGGATGACGAAGGTGGCGGTAGGCCGGAGGAGCGCTCCGGTGAGAGGCTTGATTATGTGAATCGACGAGCGAAAAACGAGATGGAAGGTGGCTTCGTGATGCTGCTACTATGGGGAATAAAAAGAGTAAAAAGAAATAGAGAGATAGATACCTCAAGGGACAAGGCCCGAGGTTGAAGGTACCTCAACGGCAAGGCTCGTCGGAGGTGTGGAACTCGCCCAAGCCCGCGTCGATCCACCACTTTGAAGAGGGGACTCTGAAGCTGTCACCCCCAGGTCTCTAGCTCGAGCAAAAGGGGGAAAATTCAAGGTGAAATGGGGTTCAAACCTCAAATAAAAGTCAAGGTCTGGTTACGTAGTGTTGACGGATGAGTCTCCTAAAACGAGGCACAACGAGTGCTTCGATGCACGACAGCCCAGGCAAACATCTGGGCGTGTATCCTTGATAAAAGAGCAGCAAAAGTCATGAAGAAAGCAGCATGAAATAATGAAAGGGTCGTCCTCGAAAAAAGGGTGAAAGCGGGTCAAAAATCAATCTGACACGGCTACAGGGGGGATGTCAAACAGTTGACCGGAGGTCAACTGTCAGACCAACCTGGTTGGTCCACGTGGACCAACCAGGAAAAACCCCTTGTAAAATCAATTTAAAAAAGTAAACAAATTATTTAGTTTTAGTTTGTTAAATAAAAAATTTTATTATTTTATATATTATTTTATGGTATTTTTTAATTATTTTTATGAGGTATAATTTTATAAGTTACTTTTTATAGCCTATATAGGTATATTACCTATATATTTTATTATTTTATTTTTATTTTATGATTTTAATTTCTTTGTTTTTTATTTATTATTTTATATATTTATAAAATACTTTTATACACTTAAAAATATTTTTATTTTATTTTTCTGATATATTTTGTATACTTAATAAAATTGAAGTATACATTATACATGTGTATTTATAGGTATAATACCTATGTATTGACTATACAAGTATTTTATTTAATGTTTTATTTAGGTTTTTATCATGATTTTAATACACATAATTATTATAAGTAATATTTAAAAAAATATAAAAATATAAAATTATAAAAATAATGAATAAATAATAAATTGAATATTTTAATATGTACACTTATACAATAGGGGTCCAAAAGTAAACTTTCAAACTGTACCTCCGCCAAATGCGAAACAACTGCCATTAAATAGATTATTTTTAACTATATACAATTAAAGGTGAGTTTGCTGCATTTGGAGTTTTCATTTGTGAGATACGGGTCTGGGAAGTTGGGATTCTGGATTTTTATTCAGACCATAACTTTTTATCTGTACATTATTTTTGAATGAAATCAATTTTGTATTTTTCTTTATTTAATTATCTACAACTTTCATGTAGAAAGTTTCTTTATTTGATGTATAACAAGTGGAACCAAAAATAGGTCCCAAAATGAATAAATAATGAATGAAATGAATAGGTATTTATATTGTATTTTAACCCTTATCTCCCCCTACTTTATTCCTTGTCGACCTATTCATTAAGATGCCTAGGTATCCGGGTTTTGGGTCATAAAATATTTACAATATTTTATTCTTTTTCTTTTCTTTTATTTATTCTATAATTTTGGCTTTAATTACAATATTTTATACTCTAATTACATGCACATGCATGAATGCTAAGATGATAGATTTAATGCTATTTACACGCATTTACTAGGGTTTTTGAGGCCAAAATGATAGAATAAAGATGATGAAATGTGGATTCATCAGTGAGTATAATCAGCTCTTGCAACTCTGTTTCTGCATCGGCCTCCACTCCAGCTGAGACGAAGGAACTAGCACAGTCACACCCTCCTCAGTCGAGTCAACCCTAGCCAGCGGTTCAACACGTCTACTATGTGCAAGCCACAGAGCCGCCCACTCCGCAGCATTCACAGCAACAGCTGGTCGTCTACCAGCCAGAACCCCAGTACATTCCAGAACAATTCTCCCCTCCACAACCTCTTATTCAAGAGGAGAACGGTGTATGGATACATGTTGTGCCACCAACCCGTCCAAGCGGACCTTAGCAGGGTCAGGTTTTTAACTCCTGCCAGTTCCCAAACAACAAAGGGAGAGGTTTGTCCAGAACAACCAGCCTCAACACCAACAACACCAGAAGTCTCCACCATTCCATGCCAATTGGAGACAGAATTAGTACCAATAACCGCAGTCCAACAGTACCAGCAAAACCATAAATATATGATTGTGCCCTATCAGCAGGACCCTCCTCAACAATATCAACAACATCACTTTTCTCCTCAGTATCATTCCCAGTATCCCAACTAGCAGTCTCAGTACCATCAGCAATACCAGTGTAGCCAACACGCTGAGGTATTTGAGGCTACATCTCCTGTGAACCCCGCCTTGGACTTCTTGGCCCATCTTATCAGGTCCTTGCAGATCTCAGTCAGAAGTTGGACGATTTCGCTGCCACCAAGACCTCCATTCACGCTCAAGTGGAGGCAAACCCCAACAATTTTAAGAAGAAAGAGCAGGTAGTTTGTGAAGTTCTCACCGATCTTACAGAGTTAAGATACACATAATTTGCTTTTATCTGATGCTGTCACTCTCAGGAGCGATAGGACCTTGCAGCCATCAGCTACTTGTAAGGAGAAGAATAAAGCAACCACGGGGGAGTTGTCTTCTTCTTCTACATTAGCCAGACCACCAGCCAGACCGGGTAAGAAAGAAGAAGAAGGAGAAGCACCATCAAAATTTCAAAAAAATCAGCAAAAGCAAACATGCCAAAAAAGATAGCACCAACAGCAACAGTCGCAGAACCAGCCAGCCAGCTTTAGAGGAAACCGCACCTACAATTGATCTGATGCTAGCTGATGGAGCCTCGCCTGAAGATTTTGGATGCTCGCCTTTTCTGGATGACCCTACTCATTTTAGTCATCCACATGTACAGCCTGACATGGGCATAGATTTTGTTGTAAACAAGAACACTATTCCTACTTCTACTTTTTATTTTGTACATATTCCATTTCCTGATGCAATGAGAAAATCCAAAAAAAAAAATTTGAAAACTGCCTTGTCTGACCCTGATGTGGTGGAAATTATTCAGAATCTTGTTCTTGAAATGCCTCTTCTCCAAGCCATCAAGTACATGCCTAACATCAAGAGAGGTTTAAAGAAGATGTACCTCAAAGAGACAATCGCGTAAAGCTCGTGAAAGAAATGTGAAGCACATTCTTACCATGGCTACAGTAAATGCAATCAGCAATCTCCCAACAAAAAGGATATGGGAGCTCCTCTAGTCAGATGTAAGATGTTTGTCCAAGAGTTTGACCGAACTCTACTTAGTAGTGGATCCTCAATCAACCTGATGCCCACGTCACTGCTCAAGGAATATGGGTTAGGACCGCTCAAATCCACTAGAATGATTCTGCAGTTTGCAGACACATCCATTAAGCAGTGCGAGGAATCCTGGAAGATGTCGTACTCATCATTCAGGGAATGCAGTTCCCTACGAACTTCATAGTTCTGGACATTGACGATTCAACCCCTCTTCTGCATACCCCTATAATCCTTAAACGAACATTCCTTCGAATGACCGAGGTAATGGTAAACTATGGCACGAGACAGATAACATTCCGTTCAAATAGTGATAAAGTGCCGATTGAGATGATCCAAATGCCTAAATCTTCAGCATCTGCATCAGACAAGAGTGAGCCGACGGAACAACAAGCAGAAGACTATGACTTTTTGGATGAGATCTACAACACACATCTGTTCATGGATGACATAGAAACCCAAGCGTTCCTCTCCGCAAAGGAAATCTTGGAAAGCACAGTCGATTCCCAGATGTCCTTGAAGATGAGATTTTTGCTGACTTGTCTAATGAATACATTCATAGCCACCAATCCTTGGCAGAGAAAGAGGACATCATTGAAAATTTCTGCAAACAATATTTAATTATCGAAGAATTTTGTGCAACGCTGCACTCAGAACCTGCAGTGCCCATGGTGGACACACTACAGATGAAAGACCCAACACCATCGCTTTGCACAGTAGCAGAAGTCTCCACTAAGTTGAATCGATCCCCACCTGAGCTCAAGCCACTTTAAGCAAACATGAACTATGCCTTCCTTGCGGGCGCACCGAATATGTTCCATGTGATCATCAATTCACAATTAACCGAGGAACAAGAATCTCGTCTGCTTGAGGTTCTAGAAAGAAATTGCAAGGCCATATGCTGGAAAATTTCCGATCTCCATGGGATAAACCCCTTACTGTGCTCGCATCACATATACCTTGAAGAAGGTAGTAAGCCCTCCTAGGAATTCTAGTGCCGATTGAATCTGAACATTCGGGAGGTTGTGATGAATGAAATCACGAAATGGTGTGATGCGGGATTCATATATCCCATCTTCGACTCAAAATGGGTGAGTCCCTTGCATGTTGTACCAAATAAGTCAGGGGTCACCATGATCAAGAATGACAAAGGAGAGGCGATCGCAACCAGAGTTCCAACATCATGGCGTGTCTGTGTAGATTACCATCATCTGAATTTAACGACTAAGAAAGATCATTTCCCACTTCCCTTCATCGACCAGATAGTCGAAAGACTAGCTGTGAAGGAACATTTCTATTTCTTGGATGGATACTCTGGTTACAATCAAGTAGCCATTTCTCCTGACGATCAAGAGAAGACAACCTTCACCTGTCCATTTGGGACCTATGCCTTCCGCAGAATGCCGTTCGGATTAAGCAACGCTCCAGCGACGTTCCGGCGATGTATGTTGGCAGTATTTGCAGATATGGTTGGAAGTTTTCTCGAGGTCTTCATAGACGATTTCTCGATCTATGGAGACAACCTTGATTATTATTTATCTTATCTAGATAGAGTTCGGAAAAGATGATGTGAAGTGAACCTTGTGCTCTCGTGGGAGAAGAGCCATTTTATGGTAACCGAAGGTATTGTGCTTGGCCATGTCATCTCAAAGTGTAGCATGGAGGTTAATCCTACGAAGGTTGAAGGATATGGGGAGATCCTTAAGCGCATCACGGAAGCGTGATGATCGCATCATATGCAATCAGGAGCGACTAGTCTCACTAGTGCCCGAGGCAGTGGAAATAAAAATTTTCATGTGACGAAACCACATGATCCAAGAACACTTCTCAGATCGTTTCGTCTAAATCATAAACAAGTAATAGGAATACCTCTTGAAGCATGGTTACGATCAAGTCTCTGAATGAAGAGACCTCCTGTCTCAAGTTTGATCCGAAGGAGGAGACGCTTGCGAGCGTGTTGATGAAGCACGTGCTTCTCGCAATCCATGTTGATGATCCAAGCGACAGATATCCTGATCTCGACACACGAGATCCGACATCTTCTTCACGAGTGAGGCACACCAAAGGAGACGGAGATCCATGAGTAATCGATCGGGCAGCATAACGACGATGGTGCGACGATGGAGACTCTCTCTAGGGCATCCATGGTGGACGGCCATATGAGAGAAGGAGAGAGGGCGTGTAGAGAATGAGAGAGAGAGATGTTGTTGTAACCAAGAAGATCAAGGGGTGCCTCTCCTTTTATAATATTTTGAGATTCATGGATCTTAATCCATGGACAACACAAATCCAATGGCTCGCATTGATTTATGTTTCTTTTAATGGCCAAGATTTGTGTTGGTAAAAACCAACAACAATTAATTTAATTTAATGTAATATATATTGAATAAATCATCAATATATAAATTAATTAAATCATCTTAACATAGGAGAAAATAGGAAGGAGGCATGCCTCCCTTCCATAAAGGGGATGATGGCACACCTTGAATTCCAATTCAAGGTGGTCATCCATCCTCTTTAAAAGGAAGGAGGCACTCCTCTTCATTTTCCATAAGATCTCATATCTCACGAAAATCTCCATAATTCACAACAACTATTGTTGTAAATTATTCACACAAATAATTCATAATTATTTTGTGAATATTGCAATCTTGCCATTGGAAATTTGTGAATCACAATCACAACCCAAAATAAAATGTGAATTACATTTTCAATTTAATGCCCAATGTGAATCCAATTCACATTAACATTTAATTAACAAATGTAGATTACAAATAGCTCTCTCTTATATATTATAAATCACATTGATAATATATATGATTAGTATGGATAGTGCTATCCACATTATTTAATATCAATTATAATTAAATCACATTTAATCACCTTATATCTCTATTCTCATGTGCCCAAATAATATGAAGCACATTCATAATAGTTACATCTTTGATAATCAAATCACATTTAGTTATCTTAGATAACTCTCCATATAATATGAATCAAATTCATATTATTCATGATAATCAAATCACATTTAATTATCCATTTTCTCAATGCTCGGATACATATATCAACAATGAAATTATCCTGAACTCTTTCAAGGATAATGCGCTTTCTCTGCGGATACTTGGAGATAAGGACAGGGTGATTGTATTGTTCAGCATATAGTGACTTGGATATTGAGATAACATCTCAAATCCAGATCTCAGGCCTCCCATAAATGCTTGATTAAATCAAGACTGTAAATCTAATCTTCTCATTGCATCTGAATCACATTCAGATCAATGTACAACATTTGGACTAAGATCAGATCACTTCTCTACTGAGAGGAGTCACTAAAATCCAGACCCGTTTCATCACTCCATAGGAAAGGAAGCGTCATGGTTATACAATCGTTTATGATCACATCACCCTCAAGTATTCCTAACACCTGTACATCCTGCATACTAGAAGACCCAGAATAAACCCAAAGTATAAGATCAATTTTACACTGTCTACTTCAGAGTTTTATCATCAAGTTTCTCATTCGATCATTGGAAGTCGGTATCGATCATATGCTTTCCAAAAGCATATATCATACCTAGGTGTTGATCATATGATTTCCAAAAAACATATATCAAACCTTTGATTCTTCCCAATATCTCATGAGTGAGATCATGTCTTCTGGTTCATTAATGAACCTGTATGATCCCTTTGAGAGATCGTATTACTCAGATGCCCTTGTATGCACACCAGCGCGCCGGTGTATAGACCTTCATTAGGTCATCAATCAGTTGATCTGCCAAATGTACATACTCAGACATATAGTAACACATCTGTCTCCGGTCAGAGGATGCGTGCCTATATCATGACAGCATACGATATAGGATTTGGTTATCTCGATCTCATTAAGTCAACTCTTTGACCTAACTAATCTAACACATCTGAATCTCTATTCATATGCAGAGGACCTGCATCAAGAGGTCGGTTAGATATCAGCCTAAATGAGAAAGGATTGCCATCTCCTACTCAGGCTGGAGATCATCTCTTAACAATCATTTGACGGTACTTGATTAGTCCTCAATCTATCTCTTTATATATTCATCCAAGCACCAGCCTCTATGATTCAATAATTGAATCAACAGTTGTATGATCATCAAGATGGCCATGGTACATAAACCCTAATTGTACTAAGGGACCTATTGTGCAAATTAGTTATTCTTCATTTCAGATCATGGAATGATATCTGTAATAACATTTACTGCATAATGGTTCGCCATGGGCTCGCATATCCAACAATCTCCCACTAGCCCAAAGAGCCATTAAGGGGCTAATCATTTAAACCTGCATTCATGTGACAATCATAGGCTATTTAGAAAAATATCTAGGTAAGCTGATCAGTCACTCCGTTCCCGAGAGACTACGCCAAGTCCTTTTACGGCACTTGCATATCCCCTAGTAACAGTGTTCACATCCAATGCGAATGTTGCATCTTATGCAACCAATACTCAATATTGTCAGTTATAGTGTCCTTGACACTACATCTTAATAATTATTATAATCAATATTCCCATAATCCTTATCAGAATACCTTTATTCCTGGAGATCTCTATCTCCTAAGGTATCTACAGTTAAGACCCTTATAGATCACTATCTACAAGGTCTTAAACTTTTGAAGATAAGACTTTGAGATCACTACCTCTAAGTTTCATCATCTTTGAAGATATTGTTATTACTGCAATCAAGTGTTTTATCTCCATAGTAGGATTAGTAACAGTTTATTACTCCCACTGCATGGCAGACATCTGGCTCTTGTACACATCTAGCATATACTCAGCTTCTCGTAACTGATGCACAAGTGCAAGTAGTTCTAGCATTCATTTCCTCAACTCTTTGAGGTACTATCCCTTTAGATAGGTCACTACCACATCTTAAGGGAAGGAAGACTTTCGTGGAATTTTCCAGAAAATGGAATATGTCCAAGGTGTACTACTAATGTGACGATCCCAATACCCTCTTCTCTTTGCTTCTGAACATCTTCAGAACTAAGATCTAAGAGATATCCTTGAGATCATATCTCAATGTATGGAATAGCCTATCTATAAAACACTTATTATTATTCTTATATCATTCCAAATGATTAGGATATCATCTACGTATAGCACGATGAACACAATGGCACTCCCACTAAGCTTCACATGGTACATCAAGATACTATCTGAAATCATAACATTTATGAATTCATTAGATCCAATGTTCCAACTACAAGAAGCTTATTTGAGTCCATAGATGGAGTTTTTTTAGCTTGCACACCTTGCTTTCCTCAATCATGAAGCCCTGGGTCTACTTCATGTGAATATCCCCAAAGAGGTATTCATGGAGGAATGCAATCTTGACTTACATCATGAAGATGTCATAGTCAAGTTGTGTAGCTATAGTCAGCAATATTCTGATGTGTTCAAGTATGCTCACTGAAGAGCAAGTCTCATCGCAAGCGACGTCTTCTCTTCGGTGTGCAGCTCATGGCTATGAACCGTGCTTTGAAGGTCTCTACCTTCTCATTAGGTTCCCTCTTTCTAATGAAGATCCATTTACACGATAATGGATCTTACCCATATAGTTGGATCCTCGAGGGTCCACATACAACATTTGTATATGAAGTCTACTTTAGACTTTATTGCTAACATCCATCATTCCATGATATGATCTTCAGAAGCATCATCGCATGAAGTCAGATCATTGTCAGATTCAACTAACACATGGAATCCATCCTCAACCTTATTTGAAGAGGTATTAATGTTTCATCTTTAATTGTATATTTAGTTTCCGATTTCAGGAGCCTCATTATCTCCTCAAGATTAAATGAGTACCTATACTTCATTTTCATCTTGATTCTTATGAGTCTCGTCATCTAATAATCACATTCTCATAGATGAGATCTTTTAAGAATCTCAAGGTTATAAAGTAGGTATCCAATACCATCCTTTATTTTCCTAATGAAGTATCACTCTCTAGTGCTAGATTCCATCTTACTAGCATGGAACCTTGTTAGGATATATAATGTAGTCTCTACCACATATATATACCTGGAAACTAAGAGATAATTATGCTTAGATTAATCAATGATAATCATGTCACACATGATTAATTGTATCTCCCTACAACTCTCTTGAGTTTAGGTGCATTAGGAGGATTGAGACAGGAATGATATTCATATCTCTATAAGGTGTTCCTTTGAATTAATCTAATAGGTACAAGCTACCAAGATTAGATCAAATTCATTTAATCTTCCTTCAAACTTTGATTCTAAACCAAAATTCTGAAATCTTCGAACATTTCAAAGCTTTCTAATGTGAAGGGAAGAAATCTCATATTAAAAAATAATCATTGAATGATATCACATATCATCAATGTTTATAATGATACAAATGATTCACATACATCAATATGTATGAGATCTTGAATACCTTGACATCTTATACCATTCCCAGAGAAGGGTGCTTTGGACATTTTCTACTTTGAATAAAATATTCATAAGTATGTAAGTTTTGAAATTTTAGACATTATAAAGTTTCATCTCTTACTTGTCTATTGATCTCATCAATAGACATACGTTCAAGGCTTGATGCCAGATCATTTTCAAATGATCTTCATCCTCCTATTAATCTTTAATGGTTTAATTTTCAATATTAGAAATGTTAATGAACCATTCATTAATTTTTCTAATTTAGTAGAGTCCTCCAGATTTCAGATCACTATCTGAAATATATCCATCGTAACTCTTTATGATTGGTCGATTCCAAAATTCATATTATTTCCAACTTTTAGAAATAAACAATGAGTGTGATCTAATGTCTAGGCCATAGAGACATTCTCTAAGACTAAGGGCTCCCACTGAAAAAATGAAATCCATTGATCCAATGGAAATTGTTGCAACAATTGCATCAATTCCAACATGGATGACCATTAAAGCTTAAGATCAAATTTCTAATCTTCGAATACATATGCAACCAATTGCAAGCGTCATTAGAAGATTGAGATACAATTATTAGACTTTATCTTATCAAATAATAAAGTTTGTTTCAATGATTATATGTAGATGTAGATTATTCCGATGCACTATCTGAGTCCTTCTCTAAGGACTCTAGATAGACTTGATAGTCATACTATCAACACATCAGCTTGTTGCAGTATTATTGGCATTCATCAAACTCTTTGGATGTCATATGGAAGTCATAGAAGTACATCCAACTCTTTGACTATCCTTCTCATCTTGGGTCCGACCCATGCTTCCATTGTGCTCCTTTCATCTATAAACAACCATTGCTTAAGACAAATGATCTCTTATGTCGAAGTTAAAAAGATTTCAATATAAGAGCATTTCAACATTTATACATGATTCATTCAATTCATGCAATAAGAATATTATGAAGCCTCATGAATGACCAGAATATAGACAGTAGAATGATGACACTCATCTTATCTACATCCATCTAAACTCTTAAAGCATTGGTTTAGGTAGGTACTCAAATATTTTGAGTACATCTTCTCTTATAGAGTCACCATTCTGCATGATGTAGAGAACCATGTCATTCATAATTAAATTTCGAGAGCACGTATGTACCGGATTTTTATAAGGATTATTTGACAGATCACCATTGACATGTAACTTCTGAAGTACATTCAATGAAAGATCAAGATTATAGAGACATATAAACCCTAGGGTAGTAGTCCCATTGTCTATTTAATTGTCACTCCTCATTATTATGAGGAAACTTGCACATTACAACCACATACAATATGTGTCCAACTGCATGTACAATATCTTAATCATGGATCTAATCCATGATATTTTACTGGTTATTATTGAGTATAACATTGAGTGGGTTTAATGAAGGATTATCTGAAATAAGAAATTTGCATAAGTGTATATGTTATATATACATATTCTACTTTGATTTAGGAATTTTTATATCAAAGTTGTCTTGCCTTGTCAACATTGAAAGTTCATTCCCTTAATCACTTTCAATATAAGAGATATACTTACCATTATATCTCAAGCAAGATCTAGTATCTCCTTCATTATCTTTGTTACATCCCAATAATATGAGAACCTGTAACTCCGATAAAAAGAAGCGGGAACATATTCTGCCTTGCAAGTCCAACTTGCATTCCCAATTCGATCTTTAACACCCGAGCCTACCACCCCTAAGGTGATGTTGACCCGTCGTGAATTGAACCAACTATCAACAGGATTATTACTCGCTATGTACGATGCAATATCGCCACAGTAATATGAGGACCCGATATTGGGGTCACTACGCATATGGCGTTACTCTTTCGAGAAGCAAAGAGCATGATCCAGGCAGGAGCTGTCACTTCAGACAGGCGTATCCTACATACAATCCCTGGCAACGGAACCCTTCGCCTTGACGGGAGACCATGGATGTCACTTATGTGATCCTCCATATCATATTCAAATTCTAATTAATTATCATGAATCATATTCACATAATTAATTCTTCCAAGGGAAATAACATCTCTATTCATAGTAGAGTATTTAAATTTTAATTGGATTCCAATTAATCTAATCATATTAAATTAATGATCCAATTAATATCCAACAAACAATCTTTATTGTTACTTGAATTATGGTATTATCTCAAATATGTGTTATTTTGAATTTCAATAACTAGAAATACATCATGATTTCTTAAGCATTATACCAACCCTACATGTTGTCATGGCTAGTACCGGTGGGAGTGGGACAGACCGCACACTGTGCAACTTGCTACCCCAACGCTCCCCGACTACACACCATATCCTCCTCGGGAAAGGATAATGCAAAATAGATCACTTTGTACTTATGATGATCATCGGTTTTTCAACCGAAATTATACCATATAATAATAATCAAAATATTTTTTATTAACATTATAATGAGATTTGCTAAACAAATCCCAAATCATATTCAAGCAACATGTTTGTTGGAAAGTAGATTGTGCAACCAATTGTGATCTAGATCATATCTAATCAATTATTAGTTAATGCAATGTCATTTAAGAAAATAATTATCATCAAATATTTCACAAATATTTATCCATAATTATTTCAGGAAATTAAACCATTTAATTTCACTAACTAATTAAATGACAATCACAAGGTTCTTGATTAGGAAAGTAATTTTAAACAGTGGGCCTCACTTACTAAAATTAACATGTCTCAATCAATTTAAATCCAAATTAAGCAAAGTAAGTTTCCAAAGTTTGCTAATTTGATTTTAAACATAACCTAAGTGATTTTCATGTATTTCAAAGCGCTTCAAATCCGCAATTAACTCTTTAATTACGTTAAGATTCGCAGTCCCCGAAACTGTAGATAAATGTTCACTAAAATGACCGTAACTTGAGAAAACGGATTTAAAATCATGCAAACTCAGATCCTACGGTTTCCTCATTTAATGGGAACAAAAAATAATTATTATTTTTGTGTTTAAACAATTTAAATAGGGTCAAAAATAATCACAAAACAGAGATGAGAAAATGAAATGCGATAAAACTTTCGCAACCCTAACGAACCCAAGTCGGCTTAGGTTTATGGATCGTATCCAAAACCTTCAACCTAGATCTGATACCACTTGAAGGATATAAGGAGATCCTTAAGTGCATCACAGAAGTGTGATGATCGCATCGTATGCGATCGGGAGCGACTAGTCGCACTAGTTGCTCGAGGCAGCGGAATCTAAAAATTTCATGTGACGAAACCACATGATCTAAGAACACTTCTCGGACCATTTCGTCAAAATCACAAACAAGTAATTGGATTACCTCTTGAAGAGTGGTTGCGATCAAGTCTCTAAACGAAGAGACCTCCTGTCTCAAGTCCGATCTGACGGAGGAGACGTTTACGAGCGTGTTGATGAAACACGTGCTTCTCGCAATCCATGTTGATGATCCAAGAGGAAGATCTCCTGATATCGACACACAAGATCCGACGTCTTCTTCACGAGCGAGGTGCACCGAAGGAGATGGAGATCCATGAGCAATCAATCGAGCAGCATAACGACGATGCTGCGGCGATGGAGACTCTCTCTAGGGCATCCATGGTGGACGGCCATATGAGAGAAGGAGAGAGGGCATGTAGAGAATGAGAGAGAGAGAGAGATGTTGTTGTAACCAAGAATTGCAAGGGGTGCCTCTCCTTTTATAATATTTTGGGATCCATGGATCTCAATCCATGGACAACACAAATCTAATGGCTCACATTGATTTGTGTTTCTTTTAATGGCCAAGATTTGTGTTAGTAAAAACCAACAATAATTAATTTAATTTAATTTAATATATATTGAATAAATCATCAATATATAAATTAATTAAATCAACTTAACATAGGAGAAAATAGGAAGGAGGCATGCCTCCCTTCCATAAAGGGGAGGGCGACACACCTTGAATTCCAATTCAAGGTGGTCGTCCATCCTCTTTAAAAGGAAGGAGGCACTCCTCTTCCTTTTCCATAAGATCTCATATCTCATGAAAATATCCATGATTCACAACAACTATTGTTGTAAATTATTCACACAAATAATTCATAATTATTTTGTGAATATTGCAATCTTGCCATTGGAAATTTGTGAATCACAATCACAACCCAAAATAAAATGTGAATTACATTTTCAATTTAATGCCCAATGTGAATCCAATTCACATTAACATTTAATTAACAAATGTAGATTACAAATACCTCTCTCTTATATATTATAAATCACATTGATAATATATATGATTAGTATGGATAGTGCTATCCACATTATTTAATATCAATTATAATTAAATCACATTTAATCACCTTATATCTCTATTCTCATGTGCCCAAATAATATGAAGCACATTCATAATAGTTACATCTTTGATAATCAAATCACATTTAGTTATCTTAGATAACTCTCCATATAATATGAATCAAATTCATATTATTCATGATAATCAAATCACATTTAATTATCCATTTTCTCAATGCTCCGATACATATATCAACAGTGAAATTATCCTGAACTCTTTCAAGGATAATGTGCTTTCTCCGTGGATACTTGGAGATATGGACATGGCGATTGTATTGTTCCACGCATAGTGACTTGGATATTCAGATAACATCTCAAATCCAGATCCCGGGCCTCCCATAGATGCTTGATTAAACCAAGACCATAAATCTAATCTTCTCGTTGCATCTAAATCACATTCAGATCAATGTCCAACATTCAGACTAAGATCAGATCACTTCTCTACTGAGAGGAGTCACTAAAATGCAGACCCGTTTCATCACTCCCTAGGAATGGAAGCGTCATGGTTATACAATCGTTTATGATCACATCACACTCAGGTATTCCTAATACATGTACATCCTGCATATTGGAAGATCGACAATAAACCCGAAGTATAAGATCAATTTTATAATGTCTACTTCAGAGTTTTATCATCAAATTTCTCATTCGATCATTGGGAGTCGGTATCGATCATATGCTTTCCAAAAGCATATATCAGACCCAGGTGTTGATCATATGCTTTCCAAAAAACATATATCAAACCTACAAATTCAGTCAAGCTTCCAAAGCGAGACGACCATGCACGGAATTTGATTCTTCCCAATACCTCATGAGTGAGCTCATGTCTTCCGGTTCAATAATGAACCCGTATGATCCCTTTGAGAGAACGTATTACTTATATGCCCTTGTATGCACACCAGCACGTCGGTGTATAGACCTTGATTAGGTCATCAACCTATTGGTCTGCCAAATGTACATACTCAGACATATAGTAACACATCTGTCTCCGGTCAGAGGATGCGTGCCTATATCATGACAGCATACAATATAGGACTTTGGTTATCTCGATCTCATTAAGTCAACTCTTTGACCTAAATAATCTAACACCTCCGAATCTCTATTCATATGCAGAGGATCTGCATCAAGAGGTCGGTTAGATATCAACCTAAATGAGAAAGGATTCCCATCTCCTACTCAGGCTGGAGATCATCTCTTAACAATCATTTGACGGTACTTAATGAGTCCTCAATCTAACTCTTTGGATATTTATCCAAGCACCAGCCTCTATGATTCAATAATTGAATCAATAGTTGTATGATCATCAAGATGGCCATGGTACATAACCCTCATTGTACTAAGGGACCTATTATGCAAATTAGTATTCTTCATTTCAGATCAGGGAATGACATTTGCAATAACATTTATTGCATAATGGCTCGTTGTGGGCTCTCATATCCAACAAAGGTGGAGGTGATTTCAAAACTAGAGCCACCTACAAATTTGAAGCAGGTTAGATCATTCTTAGGGCACATCGATTTCTACTGACGATTTTCAAAGATTTCAGCGAAATCGCCTGACCCCTGATCGAGCTTCTGGGCAAGGAGGCATTATTGTCGATGATAGAGTACTCCAGGCCTTTAATCGATTGAAAGAAATAATCACTCAGGCTCATGTCCTTCAACCACCCGACTGTCTCTATCATTTGAGATCATGACTAATGCTTCAGATTATGCCATTGGGGCAGTGTTAGGACAGAGGGGAGATCATATTCCATTTTCTATTCACTACACCAGCAGAACTCTCAATGAAGCACAAAGAAACTACACTATCACTGAAAAAGAGCTGTTGGAAATTGTATTTTCCCTGGAAAAATCCAGATCCCATCTACTTGGATCCAAGGTTATAGTGTATACAGATCACTTGGCCATCAAGTACTTACGAGCCAAGTAGGATGCCAAACCACGACTAATCAGATGGATCCTTCTACTCCAAGAATTTGACCTGGAAATTCGCGATAAACCTGGAGTCAAAAATGTTGTGGTCGATCACTTTTCAAGAATACTACAGCCAAACACTCCTGAGCAGAGCCTATTTCCGATCACAGAGACTTTTCTAGATGAAGCCATTTTGTCACTCACTTCACTCCCCTGGTTTGGCGATATTGTAAACTATCTTGTAGCGAAGAAAACTCCACAAGATTGGCCTAATCTGAAAAGAGATATGTTCTTGTCAGAAATCCATTTCTACCAGTGGGAGGATCCATATCTCTTTCAAGAGAGGGTAGATTGCAACTGGAGAAGATGCATTCCTTTATAGAAAGTCCAGGGTATCCTCGAACATTGTCACTCCAGAGAATCAGGAGGAAATCACTCAGGAAGAAGAACGATAGCTAAAGTTATACAATGCGGCCTTTGGTGGCCGACTTTATTCGAAGATGCAGAAGACTTTGTCAAGCATTGTACTGACTGTTATAGATTGAGTGGTACCATTGGAATGAGAGACACAATTCCTCTGAAGTACATTCAGATTTCAGACGTGTTTGACGCTTGGGGCATTGATTTCATGGGCATGTTCCCTAACAGTCAGGTATTCGAGTATATTCTACTCGATGTCAATTATGTAAGTCGTTGGGTGGAGGCTATCCCAACTCGAACCACTAACAGTCGTATTGTCTGCCGATTTCTAAATGATCACATCATCACAAGGTTCGGGATCCCCAAAATATTGATATCCGATGAGGGAGGCCACTTCATCAAAAGAGAGGTGAAAAAGTTGACACATGAATTATGTATAGAACATCGTGTCACCTGTCTGTACCACCCACAGTCTAATGGCCTGGTCGAATGTTTAAATAGGGAGATAAAGAAATACTGCAGAAACTCGTACGCCCCGATAGGAATAATTGGTCGCAGTTGCTGGACTCAGTACTTTGGGTCTATCGGACAACGTACAGGTCACTGTTAGAAGTATCTCCCTACCGCTAGTATAAAACAAGTCGTGCCATCTGTCCGTGGAACTTATTCACAAATCATTATAGGCAATCAGCAATTGTAATTTGGATTCCAAGAAGGGAGGATAGAATAGAATGGATCTGAATCAGCTCCTTGAATTCTGAGAGTATGCATATGACAACATCCTAATGTACAAAGAAAAGGTCAAGAAGTGGCATGACAAGCACATCTGCCGCAAGACCTTCGAGCCAGGATAGAAAGTTTGGTTGTTTGATGCAAAGCTCAAACTATTCTCGGGGAAATTGAAGAGCAAGTGGATAGGGCCTTTCATAGTAAAACCGGTGCATGACAATGGAAGTATCATCATATCCGATCTGTCAGTTGACGCACAATCATTCGTGATCAACGGAACTTTTGAAACTTTATCTTAAACAGGATACATTTTTGTCCATGGTTGATTCAATTCAGGTGGTCCTCGATGAAGAACTCACATCCACAACATCCACTCATGAAGACGAGGCTAAAAAAAATCGAAAAGTTAATCATTTTCTTCTTTTCTTCTTTTCTTCTTTTCATTCGCTATTATTTGATTCTTTTAAAAAGTCACATTCATCCCATATATCATTGTTATAATTAGGATGTGCTCCATCCTAAGTATAGGGGGGACGCGTGCATTCAGATGCTCAATCTTTGTTCCCTCGCATGTCTCCTCAACTTTTGACATTCTTTCTATACTTAGGGATATTTTACCATAACTATAGGGGGAGACAGGTTGAGCCGTTAAATTATTCATTTATTCATTTCCCACCCTCGACCCTCCCTACATTTGTATACAGACTGCTATACTTAGGATTAATTGATCCTAAGTATAGGGGGAAGGCCGACTTCCTATTCTTTAGTCGTTGTAGTATAGACTTGTCTATACTTAGTATGAGTTATGTCTTTTTTCTCTTAGATCTATGAGGACATAGCTCAAGCTAAGTATAGGGGGGTCAATATATACTTTGCATATATTTTATCCATAACTCATATTTTTTATTTTCAATAAATAAGGCTAAAATACTATATATACACAAATTCATTAAATTATTTAATATAATGATATTTATTATTCCTCAAAATCTTTTTGTATGTACGGTTTAATAAATCAGGTGAAAATGCTTTGCAAAATGTTTGGAAAAAAGTGTGAAAATCTAATTGAAAAATATTTTGGAAATAATTTGAAAAATATTTCGTAAAATAATTCAACCTTTGTAAAATATTTGTTTGTAAAATTCCTTTTCCTTGCGTGAAATAATAATATTTGAAATTGATTTACAAATGTTTGGAAAATGGTTGTAAAAATATTTTGAAAAAACTATATATACTGTTTGAAAAACCTTTGCAAAATGATTTTCAAATGTGTGTATATATTTGTAAATTTTTTTAGAAAATTATTTTGGATTATAATATTCAAAAATCATTAGTAAAATGATTTTCAAATAAGTTTGAGGAATATATATACATCACACTCAAGTCCTTTAATTGTATATAGATGTATAGCTATAAAAATAGTCACCTACCCTTTGTAAATCCGTAAAATCCCTAACTCTTGTAAATATAAGATGCATCCTTGTGTAAATAGTTGTACCTATTTTCTTAGTCAATTTTTTACAAAAAACCACAAAAACATTTGCAAAATCAAAATACCAAAAACATTTGCAAAATGTTAAAAAAACTTAAACTAAAAACTATGCATTTGCATCATTTTTCAAAAATCCATAAAAAGATCAAAAGTATGAAAATTGCTTCATAAAAATATTTTCCTGTATTTTACGTAGCATGAGCATTTTTCGAAGTAATCTAGGTGATTGAACAAGTCCAACTAAAGTCTAAAGATTGGAGCTTTATGTATACCTTAATACACTTAATTTCGGAGGAACCCATTGAGGACTGGAATTGGAGATATTTCATGTCACCTTGACTTAATTCTTTAGATTCCAAACGACTATATTCATGAGACAATTCAATGTGTCGAAATAGGACCCTTCACATCATACGTACGACTCTCGAGACATTGACTTGACTGGAAACCTCACACCTAACACTTAGCTCAACCTAGACGGACTGTTAAAAAACTTGAGGTCTAAGTTGGGATGATGCAAGGCCACTTCGTCAAGGGTAGCTCTAGAACTATTCTTGGGGATTGCCGACACCAGTACTCTAACCCACTTCTTCTGATAACAATGATATCTAAAGACTGGAGATGGATTGAAACAATGCTTCAGATGAGGAATAGTCTACCAGCGCAACTTTTTCTAAGACCCCAAAACAGTGGGTGGAACAAAAGATGCTATATCCACCAGGGCACAAACAAGAATGCAGATGCTATGCAAAGTCAAAGAAAATATCCAAAGAAGCCTTCAACCAAAAATTCCACAAATATGAGCTTCAGAAAAAGCCTGCTTCTTGGTGAAGATCAAGTTACACTGATCGACTTCATGCGGGATTGAAGACTACACTGGTCCATTCCCACTTATCTTCCCATTCTTCTAACTTCCTATCCCCTTCAGTTGTAAAGACCAGAAGCACATGACCTTAGAAGGAAATATCTGACTCCACAAGGATGAGTTATCAGAAGAACATACACCTTGGTAGTTCAATGGTTTTGTTTGGGGAGAGCTGAACAATTTCACATTCATGGTTCTATCATTTCAAGGTAGCAAAAGTATGCGATTGAGAGGATTGTTTTTATCTGGATGTGAATTGGACTGAATAATAGGAGTATGAAACCTAACGGTTGTCGTGTCACAAATCTTGACCTCTAAGTGGTTCTGAATACATCATTAATCCAAAGGTCTTCTCTGAGCTCCAATCTTTGACATTATTAAGACAAGTTTAAAAGTCAAAAATTATTCCAAGTTCTTTCTTTTTCTTTTTCTTTTCTTTATTTACTTCTCCGCACTTATAGGCATAAGTGTTTGCTAGGGACTAGCAAAGGCAAGTATAGGGGGGTGATGAATCTCCATTTCAATAACTTTATTCTTTCATTTTGGCCTTTAAACCCTAGCTAAATTCATGAATGTATCATTACTTTATCAAAATAAACGTTCATTATTGTTCCAAATACTATATAAAATATTGTATTATATAGTATTTACTGCCAAAATCAAAGAATAAAGGAAAGAAAAGAAAAAGAACAAAGTGCCAAGGACACTGAAGTGATTCTAGCCCTAGAGACTCGATCATCATGATGACTTAGTCGACAAGGAATAAAGTAGGGGGAGATAGGGTGGATGATTGAATAGAAAGTATAGAACAGGTCCCTCTACAAAATAGGTCAATAATTACTTTTGGGACCTATTTTATTCATTGTTATTTACACCTTAAATAAAGAAACTTTGTACATAAAAGTTTTATATAATAATGTATAGAAAAATACAAAATTGAGTTCATACAAAAATAATACAAAGTGTACAAAATATACTCTGAATAAAATCTTGAAATCTAAACTTCACATACCCATATCTCCTGAATAATAACTCAAAATGTATAAAAATCACCTTTAATTAATATAACTTTTAATAAGATATTTAATGAAGGTTGTTTCATATTTTTTGAGTCAAGGTGTGAAAGTTAGGTTTTGGGCCCCTATTATATAATATACCTAATTAAAATAATCGATTTATTTATTAATTATTATTTTTATAATGTTATATTTTTATATTTTTGTAAATATTATTTATAGTGTATGTACATATTAAAACTAAAATAAAACCATAGATAAAACATTAAAATCATAAATGAATACAAAATACATAGATGAAATGCATATAATTATACCTATACAATTAATACACCTATTTATTTAAGTGTATATATTATATTAGAAAAATATTATAAAAATATATTTAAGTATATAAAAATATTTTACAATTTTATAAAATAATAGAATAAAATAATAAAATCAAAGATACAAAATAAAAATAAAATCAAAACATTGAAGAATAAACCTATATTTAACCCCTAAAATTAACTTGTAAATAAATACCTATAAAAATAAATATAAATATGCATAAAATACTACAGAAAATTAGAAATATTTTTTATTTTATAACCTAAAAATAATAAAATCAGTTACTATTTATATCTATTTTTCAAGGTATTTTCTCGGAATTTCATGTTTGGTCCACGTAGACCAACAAGGTGCATTCTTTTGTTGACCGCAGGTCAACTATCCGGTTGATGAATCTCGTATTCATCATGCTAAAATTAGTCATTTAGGCTCTTTCTCCCAAAATTTATATACATTTAATAATTAATAGAGCATCATTAGCATCCATACATGTGTAAATAATATCCGCATTTCATCATGCATATTTGCATAAAGTGTAAATTAACCTAAAAAACTACTAAACTTCTCTTATTTTTAATTAATTCATCTTAACTCCGATTGCCCCAAACTACCTCCAATATGTAGATATTACTAACAAGAACAAAATAAAAATATAAAAAAATACTAACTCAAATAAGTGTCAAATAAACCCAAAATCAAATTTCACATCTGACAGATGAAAACACACATCTTCCTCATACACTGTCCAATTTTGGTCTACTCACTTTTAAAATACTTCAATTTCAAATAACTTCAAAACAAGACTAATTTATAAAATTCAGAGCTCATGTGTGAAAGTTTGATTTTGGGCCTCTTTTGCGCATTTTATCTTTTTACTATTTTTGACTTGAATTTTGATGTACATAATTAAACCTTTTAATTGTATTTCTTCCTCATTTTATGTTCTTTGATGAACATTTAATTAAGCAGCATAAAAATCCAAATCTATATCAAGATTGAAATCAAAGAAACTGAATGTGTCCAAGTGTCTGCTGTGAGTCTGTACAAAAATCTCGTGTTTCGTACTTCTATTTTATTTCCCTATTCTCTTATTTATTAAAAAAATGTACTAAGCCTTCTCCCACTATAAGTAGGGTCTAAGCCTTCTCCCACTATAAGTAGGGTCGGCATGTCTTATTTATTAAAAATAAAAAAAATAGATTAGTGTGTAATTATTTTTCTTGTATTTTATTGTATTTTTTCTATAATTTTTATCCTCTTTTAAACAAAAAAATGCAAAATCCTAAAAAGCCAGTATTCTATACACATGGAGAACCACCAAAAATTCCACTTAGCAGAGATGACCTCTTTTGTTCCTGGGTCCTTCATGAAGATTGTAGATCTCATCGAGACGAGCAACTTTCGTGTAAGGAAACTTTTCGATCCGAGGTTCCCTTGTATTCCTTTTCTATTTTTCTTTCTCTTTGAATTTTGAATTTTTTTAGGGGTGACACATGGCAACCCCATGGCGTGCCACATGGCACCCCACTTATACTCGTTCCATTGTCATGTGCGGAGCACGTGACCCGTCACCTTCCACCCCAGTCACATGCTTTGCACGTGATCTCCTCCCCCACCCCTTCCTCCTATAACGCACACACCACCCACGACCTCCACCCTCATCCGCAACGGTCGTCGCCCCCACTTCCTCACCGGTTGTTACGACGTCCGCGTAACCCCCGAGCACCCTTCTCATATAAAGTGTCGACCACGCCATCCTTCCTTCGCATCCACCGATTCACTAGCGTCGAGATCTTCTCCCCCAAGATCTTGAGAGGCAGTGACAACGCCTCTCCCCGATGAAGCTACCTCCGCTAGGCATGATCCGAGGTACTCTATTCCTCGTTGCAGCACTGTTGCGCTTGCCTTCGCTCCGGACTTCGCATCGTCGAGCCCTGTACCTTCAGGTAACTCCTCCTCTTTCTTTTGTCTCTACTTTTCCTCCTCCTCACTTCCCTCTTCGTCTCGCTGTCTCTTCCCATTTCTGCCTCACTTTAATCTTCTGCCTGCACCACTGATCATCACCTTCATGAGAAACACGTGTATACCCCGCTCCTCTACTTCGGTTGCACGCCCATGCCCAACCAATGATGCTACCTGTGCGCCCTCACCATCACACCCCACCAGCTGCATAGCAGTCTTGCACCTCCTCCCCCTAGCCCTCCACCACATGTTTCCTCTTCCATCCTTGTGCCACCCTCGCATCTCCACCCTACTGCAGCATGCTCCAGCCTTCACCGTCGAGCTCCCTCGGTCATGTGTCGACCGGTCAAGCTACGCTTCACCTTGCAATGGTGGATCCGTGCCTCCACCCGTGCTGCACAACCGACCTCGGTAGTTGCACCGCCACCGTCCCTGCCACTCGTCCCTCACCAGTCGACCACCGCACTCCGTTGTACGCAAGCATCTATTGACACCGCCCTCGACGTTTACCACCTTCACCTCCAGTGGACCGATGCTGCCGCCCTCGACCGATCGCGGGCGGCTCTGCACCGCGGACTCCTCCGTCGGTCATCCCCCCTTTCACATACCGTTGGATTGGGCAATAACCCTTGATCCAATAGTTCTTTGACCTCCATGTATCCCTCCCCGAGCCTCGACCCACACCCTGAGGCTTGGGGCCTCCGAAGCACTCCATCACCGCCACATGGAGCCTCGGGTGCCCCACCTCAGCCACTGACCCAAGGATCCACCCGAGCCTCCCTACTGCTGCCACGTGTAGGCTTGGTCCGAGCCTCAGCCTCCATCACCCGAGCCTCCATGTCCGTCCAGACTATGCACGTGCTATTTGGAGAAATTACAATCAGGCCCCCGTGAGTTTCAGAAACTGCAGAAACACCCCCACTAGGGATAAATTATAGAGGAACCCTTCTGACTTTCAAAAATTGCAGATAAGTCCTTCAGGGACCCAATTGAGAATAAAACTTAACTTTTTTATTGCATTTTAGTCCCTAGATATTTATTTTAGCATATCTTTTGCATACGAACTCTGATTTTAGCGCATAATATGTCGTTTTGAAGCTTATTTCGTGCTCTATCATTTTGCATAGTTAATGAATAGATCTGAAACTCATGACTGATGATAATTATTTGTTGAACCTCTTTGATCTATGCAGGCTGCATTCTAACTTATTTGTGCAATATTTTTTTGAGAGATCTGTTGATTTATATTTGTAGGGACTCGATTACGAGGATTTGAATTTGATTACTTCTTTTCGATGTTTGATAATACTCTTTCAAAAATTTACAGGGGCATGAATTAGGAGGGATTAATTTACAACTTATGAGATAAAATTTATTAACGGATCTTCATTTTTCGAAACTCAATCAATGACAGATTTTGAGATTTAATTCCATATTGTTATTGGGGATTTAACATTGGTAGGAGCTTAATTAAGATTCAATCGATTAATACTATTATCTACTATTTAAGGAATTAAATCACAAAAATTTTGAGGACTGATATTCCGCTTCAAAAATTAGTACGAGTATCAATTAATATTCTTGTGCGCAGTCTTGGATTAACTTAAATAATTCTCTTGAAACTACATATTTTGATCTGTGATTAACTTTGAGGATTTATTGATTATATCTTGGACGATTTAAGTCATATAAAATCACAGATCCTAAGCTCCATCATCTTCTCTATTTATTTTTCTTCGCATTGCATCATCATATTTTCTCTTTATTTTTTCAACACATAAATTAATCGAGCATTTAATTAATTAGTTAATTTAATTTAAAATCACACAACTAAAAATCAGTGTTCTCTGTGTTCGACCTTGGTAGACTTGCCAAGAAAAAAATACTCCACAACATTTCAAAAATTATGGTTTTGCTGAACCAAATTTGCCTCATATACTACGATAATTCCTTACATATAAAGAGGCAAATTTGACGTTCATCAAATGGTGTCGTTGTGGGGGACACATCTTACCTTTATTTATTTGTTGAATTTGATATATATTTTGTGTTGAATATTTTCAAAATTGCAAGTATTCTCATCATGCATTTTTGCATCATTTTGTTGAATATTTTCCATGATATTTTTTATAATATTTTTCTTTTGTGGATAGGGCCCATGAAGATCGAGGACGCTTGATCTCCAAGGAGGCATGGAGTTGGGAGCTCCCGCGGAAAAGATCGCAAAAGAGAAGATGAAGAATTCAAGGAACAGTAATCAGCTCCTCATGTATTTTCATGTTGTAAAAAAATGTAACATGTACATTTTTAGTAGTCCTCGTTCGAGGGTTCATTTGTAAAAAAAATAGATCACTAGATGATCTAGACCCCCCCCCACCTTCTCTGTATATTTCATACAATCACTCCCCCCTCTCCTCCTATGTCGGAATCTGTAAGAATGCATACATACACACACCCCCTCTCATCTCTGTAAAAAACTCACTCCCTTCCCCCTCTCTCCACTCATATGTATAAAAACATACCCTAACGCTAACAACCTCGAACCCACAGCTCTATTTCCATATCGTCTACTTAGGTTATTTTCAGCCTAAGTATAGGGGGAAACCGACCATCATTCCTCCCTCGCTCAGTCTTCTTATACTTAGGCCATTTTTGACCTAAGTATAGGGGGACCCTCCTCCTCGGTTCCGCTATATCACCCTATATTCCGCCGAGTCATGGCTTCATATCACTTGTGCTATGAGGACATAGCAAAAGTTAAGTATAGGCGAGTCTACCGTATATTACTGTATATATACTTTAGCCATAGCTCATGTTTTTAAAATTTTCAAAAATTCTTTTTGGGCTTGGTTTAAGTAAACCTGTGAACTGAGTTTTGTAAAAAAAATTCTGTAAAAACTTTTTCTTAAAATTGAGGGATTATTTTTTTGTAAAAATTATATTTTTGTAAAATTAACCTTTTCAAAAAAACTCTATAAAAATCTGAAAAAAAACTTTTTTTGAAGGCTCTGACTACGAGGCTTAAAAATGAGTAGCTACTCTCAGTGCGGGAGCTTCGGTCTCCCTTAGCAGAGTGGGTTGTCATAAAGAGGATTTTATGAGGATATGCTAATCAAACTCAATTAGCATTGCTGAGGTGATTTCTCGAGAAAACCCAACTTTAATCAATAATTAATCCACAACAAGAATAATCAATGAAAATCAAGAATGTGTGTGGAGTTAAAATTGATTATAACTCTACAACAATGTGTATAGAGTGTAAGTATGTGTAGAGGTCAAACACAAAGAGCAAATGGTAGAAGGAGGCAAAAAGATGCATAAAATTTTATCTTTCATCTCTAGTCCATTTATTGTTTTTGTGGGTTTTTAATTTCATTATTTTTTATTTTTTCCATTTTTATATTTGATTTTTATATATTCAAAATTTTATATTTTCTTTTTATATATTTTTTATATACTCAATATAGCTTTTATAAGGCTTAATATGTACAATACATAGTAGTATATTTTGAAATATTAATAAATATAATAAAATTCAGAAAATAACTTATTTTGAGGGTTTTTAATATTTTCGTAATTTTTTTGTTATTTTTCTATTTTTTGATAATTTTTATGTATTTTTAAAAAATATCCCAAATAAAGGATTAAATATATATATCTGAAATTAAATTGGATTTTAAAAATAGTAAATAAACTCCAAAATTATTTAAATCAATTTTAATTTGTATTTATATAAATAAAATTATAAAATAGGAAAATATATTTTTGGATTTCTAAAGAACTTTTTAAATTTTTATAAAGAGTTTTGGGGCTTTTATTTTTAAGTTTTTTGTTTTTCCATTTTTAATGATTTTTTGTCTATAAATAAAATAGGTCAAAATATACTATATATAATTTTTTGGAATTTTTTGAGATGTTTTTATATTTTTTTTGAAATTTTTATAAGGTGAACAGAGAATATATGTGATCTTTTCATTTTTTATAAAAAAAAGATTAAATATAAAAAATAAATACTGGACACATGGCGTGAAAGCACAAGACATGAAGCACCTAAATCTATTTTTGTGGATTTTTAGGAGCAAAATAGGTATTTTTAATAAAGAGATAAAATGCCACAAAATATATATCCTAGCAAGGGAATTTTTGCAATAAAAATAATGACCAGGGGCAACAGTGCAAAAGTGCCAAAGTATAAAATATTTATTTAATTTTTTGGAACTATTTACAAAATAGAAAATTGCCAGGGGTGTCTATACAAAATGCCCAGCTCACGTGGGACGAGATGTGAGCTGAGATGGATTGGACCTAAATGCAATTCCAAGAAACATAGGGGTCCAGATGCAAAATGTCCAATTTCTTTATAACGTAAACTTTTGTTTATAGATCCAATTATTAAATGCAAAAAATGGGGTTGTATATGCAATTTACCCCATAAGTGAATGGATCTAGCGGATGATGGGCTTCCACTTGACATGTGGCATGCATCCAACGGTCGGTACCGCTTTGTGGTTGGACGCTCGAGATTAGATCGTGCAAGGCGATCTGACGGTGAAGACTGAGCTTGATTCAATGCCACCTGTGATGCATGAAGAACTGCCCTCGATCTGACGGTTCTGAAGCGAGGTGGAAGAATGGGGGTGAAGCTCGCCTGGGGCGAGCTTTGATCGGGTAGTGCGTGCTCCTCCTGCCACCATTCCCTCGGCCGATAGGCTCTATGCATTCCTGGCAGAGCTTCACGTCTGTGGAGCTCCTCAAAATGGCCGCAGACCCAGCCAATAGCTCGGGCGAGTCCCCGGACCTAGATGTCCTATTTGTATCCTTGATAGGGCTCAGATGCCCTCTTCAAGACCTGCAAAAGGGTTAGAAACATTCACGGGAAAACGAGGAAGATCCTGGCATTTATTTGGTGGCGGATCAGGGAGAGATGAGGTGAAGTGCACCTACTCCAGCGAGCACGGAGATGGAGCAAGGTTTCACTAATCGAAGCTCGATCAGGTTGGACACAAGGTGGAAGATCGTGGAGAAAACGATAAGTAGTGAAATTAGGGTGGTCAGCGGGTGGTTCACATTCGGGCACGGATGGAAAAGGTTCGCAGGAGCAGAGTACCGGTGAACTACAGGTTGGTGATCTCACGCTAAAAACATATGCTAATCATTAAACTAATAACAGAATTAAAAGGAAGGAATGAAAATCTAATTAAACGATAAAGTGTGCAGCTCATCCCTGCCGGTGAAAGCAAGGAGCAGAGGTCACCGGTGTGGGCGACCTTGGGTGCACCTCCACCCTCCATCGACCACCGCGAGCTCAGGGGATCCCCTCCTATCATGAGGGTTCTCGCTTTGGCCGAGTCACGGGGCTTCAAGGGAAAGAAGATGACCCAAAATTGAATGGAGGAGTGGAGATGTTTATATATAAAACAAAGCGGGCACCCTTATTGATCGACCAAAATCAAAGTATCTAGCGTATATGCAATGGATCTAATCGATGGGCATGAATCATGGATGATCCATGAGCAAATCTCGTGAATGGAGTGAAGGCGAAAGATTGATGTAGCGTGCGGGAAAAAAGACGAAAAATGCGAGAAAATACAGTTCTGATGCCCTGGTATTCAGATGGGACAAATGACCAAAGTTCAACGGTCCACACGCAGGGATTGGTCCACGTCAGCCGAATGAATATAAAACAAGGGATTTTATTAAAGAACAATTAATTAAAAATAATAAACGATTTTACTAATTTTTGAGTATAAAATAAAAAATGTTTAATATTTTGTGTAGTGTTTTAGTATGATTAGTATTTTTTTGGCTTCATGTATTAGTAGTTAATTTCTAATAGTGTATTTATGGGTATATTTGCATATATTAGGTACATTTTTATTTTTTTATTTTGTATATTTTATTTTATTATTTTATTCTTTTATTTTATATATTTACAACTTCTTTTTATGAGTATAATATATTTTTATTATATTTTTATGATGTAATTTGTATACTTAAATAAATAGATAATTATAATGTATAGGTATATTTATAGGTATTTTACCTATGTTCTATGTACACCTTTTTATTTTAATGTATTTTAATGAGTTTTATTTTGAATTTATATTTTTAATAAAATATAGATAATGTTTACAATATTACAAAAATATAAAGAAGTAAAGAATAAAAGAATGAAATCCACCTTTATTTATAGACAAATAATAACATGGGTATTTTGTCTATGTATTTTAAAGACTTATTTTATTATATATTTTCCTTTTGGTTTTATTTTGGTTTTAATACGTACATGTGTTATATATAATTACAAAATTATAAAAACATAAATTTGTAAAAATAATGACTAATGAATAAATTGAATATTTTAATCAGTATAATATACAATGAGGGTCAAAAACCTAACTTTCACACAGTAACTCCAAAAAATATGAAACCACACCATTAAATAGCTTGTGAAAAGTTATATACAATTAGAGTGATTTTGATATGTGTTGAGTTTTTGTTTGAAAGATATGGGTCTGCGAAGTTGGGTTTTTGGCTTTTTATTTTGTGTATAAAATAAGCACTGTGTATTATTTTTGTACAAACTCAATTTTGTATTTTTATTCACATTATTATATACAACTTTTATGTACAAAGTTTCTTCATTTGATGAACAAATAATAGAGAATAAAATAGGTGTCAAAATGCATAAATAATGAATAAAAGATTTGGTTTTTTATTCTATTTTTGGCCTTTATCTCCTCCTACTTTATTCCTTGTCGACCTACTCAATTCTTGACTTGGTCTCGGGGTTCAAGGTCATAAAATATCTTCGATATTTCATTCCTTTTTATTTTCTTCTCTTTATTCTATAATTTTGGCATTAAAAATCTTATTTTATACACAAATAATACAATAAATAATGAATGCTATTATACACAAATTAATGCTATTTACATGCATTAGCTAGGGTTTTTAAGTTCAAAATGATAGAATAAAGGCGATGAAATGGAGATTCATCACCCCCTATATTTGCCTTTGCCAGTCCCTAGCAAACACTTATGTAATAAGTATAAAATGAATAAAGAAGAAAAGAAAAAGAAAGAATAAATAGAAGAGATCATGATTATTAAACTTATCTGTCCCTATTCTTGCCTTTGCTAGTCCCTAGCAAACACTTATGTAATAAGTATAAAATGAATAAAGAAGAAAAGAAAAATAAAGAATAAATAGAAGCGATCATGATTATTAAACTTATCTTTACAAAGTCAACATTTGGAACTCACGTTAGACCTTGATATGGGAATGTGTGTGGAACCTGGTCGGGAACCAACTTTAAATCACAACAGCCTTCGAGAGTCACAACCTCAATAGCCAGGTCAGAACTAGCCTATCATACGCAAACCCTTATGACTATGAAGTTGACTTGTACAATGTAAGTGATAGTGTCTCTCCCCAACTGAAATGACAAAGGAACTGACTTCTCTAGAATTACAACCCAATGATTCCCCAATCCAGCACTCGGTCCTCGAGGAGTGGAGTATTCCCTTCTAAGTTCAAGTGGCATCCAACTTAAGAGGAGGAGGTGAAGAAAAAAATGGACGGTAGCCAGTGTAGCTACCTATCCCGGGATGCATGACCAGTGTAGTCAAGTTATCCAGCTGCAGGCTCACATGGTATAACTTTGATGCTCAAGCTTGCTTATTTTCTATACAACATATACACATACTGCATTTTATTTTAGGGTTTTTATCAGTTGTGCCCCTCCGAGATATTGCAATATCAGTTATGCCCCTCCCTTTTCGGGAATATCAGTTGTACCCCCAACTTCTTCCCATTCTATCACTTGTGCCCTTCGGGTTAGTTTCCATCCATCCATAATACAAGTGGACGTTAACTTCAAGGACACAAGTGGAATTAATTGAAAAAAAATGGATTGAAATGTCCAACTCTTCTTCTTCTTCCTCCCACATCCTCTTCCCCCCTTCTCTTTCTTCTCCCAGCCACCTACTCCTCCAGCGGCTCCTCCCGACCACCCTCAGCCCATCCCTCCGCCCCAAGCTCCTCCCCTCGCACCTGCGCCTCCCCCTCTGTGTAGGAACTCGTCCCTCTGCCATGAGCTCCTCCCCGGCCCTCGCACCTCCGCCCCGGCTCCTCCAAACCCCCCGGCCCCTGACCCCTACCTCCTCCACCGCCCCTTCCCATACCGGCCCACGCCTCCCCCTCCCGTTACACCTCCCCCATCCCTTGCCACACCCGCAACCCCACGCCTCCCCCTCCACATACGCCTCCCCCTTCCACCGTCGCCCACGCCCCCTGCGCATTTGATGAGCCGGATATCCGAGCGGCTAAGGGAGATATGTATCAATGGTTATTGTGACCTCAACCCCTCGAGTCGGACTCAACAAGAAAATCGAACCACCAAATCAGAAAATCAATCAATAAACTCAAAGCGGTCCTCGCTATTTATTTAACCCGGTATAGCAACCAGGGTCGGAAACAAGGAGCACGAATTGGCCGAGACGGCCTACGAAGTAGTCGAAAATGAAAAAAAAAAGAGATGTTTTTGATGGATTTTTAAATGTTTTTAAATTTTTTTGTATTTTTTATAATAAGGAAAATATAAAAACAAAGGAAAAAGCCAACAAACTACTATTTATAAAACAAAACAAATAAAGCCAGAAGAGTCAAATAAAATTGTTTCTGTGTTTTATATATTTTTAAGTGTTTTTGGTGAATTTTTTAGAATTTTCTATTTTTTAGTTGATTTTATAAAAATCGAAAAAGGGAAAAACAGTGATAAAGTGTGCAGTCAGATTTGAAAGGCTAATTAAAAATAACTAAGTAGCCTATAAAAATCTGATGGCATTTTTTATGAAAAGTAAAAATAAAACCCTAACTACAGAAACTGAAATTGTAATTTTTTATTTTTATAGAATTTATAATGATTTTTATAGGGTTTTTGGGGTTTTTAAATTTTTAGGGTTTTATAAATCCAAATAATACAAAAATTGGAAAAAACTCAAAAATAACAAAACAAACAATTCTTAATTTTTTTAGAATTTTTAGAGGTATTTTTATATTTTTTAGTTGATTTTCTATTTTTGAAAGCAGCAAAAATGAAGGTTTTTTATTTTTTATAAATAATAAAAAGCAACAAAAATATCCCAAAATTTTAGTGAAATTTTTACATAGTGGCAGGAGCCACGTGTCCAAATTTCACTGGATTTAGGTTTAATTTGCTATTTTATTCAATAAAAACAAAGTCCATAGCACACAGGGACCAAAGTGCAAAGAAAGTTAATTCCAGGGCCAAATAAATAACAGCTATGAAAACCACAGGGCCAAATTTGCAAAAAGCCCAAAATACACGGGCTCGGCACGTGACTCAGGCACAGAGGGGTACTTCTGTAATTCCTATTTATAAAATACCAGACGATAATAACCAGAAACTACAAGATGTAATCTGCAATTGTTCCACTCCTCACTTGTCGAAGCATGTGCTCCACCCAAACAGGGACTAAATAGCAATATTTAAGATCACTAGGGTCCTACATGCAAATTACCCAAACTAAAAACAAATAAATAAACTATTTACAGGACTAAACAATAACAACCAAAAAAGAGGGGCCTATAAGAAATTTATCCCTTTATTTATATCCACGGCTGGGAAGGTGCCACATATACGATCTGACGGTGGAGAGCAGTGGACGCCCCTTCGTTGATGGACGCTCCAGATGGAATCCCAAATGGGTCAGGCGGTGAAGATCTCTCGCGAACTGATGGCCACGATCAAAACTGGGGCAGGAGCTCGATCTAATGGGGGCTAGAGAACCTCGAAGAACAGCTTGCCAGCGAGCTTCGTCGGTCCAATACGCACGCTGAAGACCTCCTCCTGTGCTGCTCAGAGAGGGGAAATGATGCCTGAAGTCGTCCGCAGCGATCAGTAGGCTCCAAAAGGGCCGGAAGCTGCTGGATAGCTCCGGCGATGAGAAGCTCCTGGAGCACCTGTGCTTCAGCTATTGGACCCCCATATGGCATCCTTCTTCGATTCTACCTGCACAAGAAAAAAGCTGGGTCGAGGGCAAAGTGCCTCGACACGGTTACGTGCGAAGAGGGTGACCGTGTGAGGTGGGGCTGCGCCCTCTGGCGAGGAGACGGTGGAGGAGGGCGATGAACCTACTCCGAGGCGAGTCAGGGTAAATGGAAGGTTGGAGAAGGTGGAGCGAAGTCCGATGAAGGTGATGGAGTGGTCGGACGGGTGAAATGGTGAACTGAGCGACAGGGATTAGCCGGCGAAGGTCGGTGGTGCAAATCTAAAAAAAACTAAAATTAGAATAAACGATAGAATATCTGACCTAAAGGGTGGTTGCAATCGTCTGGGTTGGAGGTCAGGGACCTCCGGGGTCATCGCCTCAATGGCTCGACGGGCCAGATGCTCGGGCTCACCTTGCGGCAGAGCACGACGGTGAAAGTCGCCGGATCAGTGGCTCCCGGCGCTCGCGTCCTCCCTGCAACTCGTCCTCGTGCAGCTGTCACTCAGGCAAAGATGAGGAGCTCATCGGTAGCGATGGGGATGGCCAAAGATGGTGTGAAATGTGCGACGGAGGCAAAGCTAAAAAGTGCCAAGGGTCTGAGAAGATGGAGTCGGGTAGGCAATTGTAGAGCACGGATCCCTGGGAAGATCCCCAGGCGTGGATCAGGGATGAATCAAGGTTAATCGGGGCCCGAGGTTTAGGTGAGAGATGATCGGATCACTTCTGGAAAATTAGGCGAAATTGGGCCGTGAGGCGGGTTCGGATTCTAAGTGGTCCAAGGGGGGGAGTTGACCAGGGGTCAACAGCACCCCGTGGACCAATCAGAATCCAGGAATTATTAAATAATTGTAAATTCATTAAAAAATAAATGATTTTATTTAAAATATTTTTAACATGAATAATTTTTATTTATTTTCAAAAAAATTTTTAGTGATTTTTTATTTTTTTTTGAAAAATAAATTATGTATTTACAGTATATTATTATTATATACGGGTATATTTACCTATGTATTTTTTAATTTTATTTTTATTATTTTATTTATGTATATTTATTCCCATTTTATATTTTATTTATTTAAATCATAAAATAAGGAATATAAAATGATTTTAATAGATTTTTATTACTTATTTACAAGGGAGAAATAAATAGGTCTTTTGTTGTATGTACATGGTATATATACACTGATGAGAGAGAAAGTGATTATTTTTATTTTTATTTTTATTTTTCCCATTTTTATTTTATTTTTATAAATATATACAAAATGATAAAAAACCATTTTTATTTTTGTTTTATTTTAATAAAATATATACATGAAGGAGCATTTTATTGTGAATGGCCCTATCTCTCTACTTGGGTTCTTTTACAGTCAGGCCAATGCTTGGCCCTCCCTTGGGTTCGGGTCACTCGATATTTATTCTAAATATTTCATTCTTTTTCTTTATCTCTTTATTCTTTTATTTTCGCACAAAAACATGCTAATTATTAATATTTACATAATGCATGCATTTTACTAAATTATTCTATTTACAGGTATCTACATGGTGTTTTGCAAAGGTTTTGTAGCTAAAATAAAAGAATAAAGAGTGATGAATGGGGATTCATCACCCCCCTATACTTAACTTTGCTAGTCCCTTAGCAAACACTTATTTGAAAAAGAAGTGAAAAAGAAAAGAAAAAGAAAAAGAAGGGAGAAATAAATGAATCAATGTTGATTATTAAACTTCCCTTCATTAAATTGAAGTATGGAGCTCGGTCAGATCTTTGGATTATTAATATGTCGGAACCTCATTTGGACTTAGGTTCAAAACTTAACAGCCTCTAAGATCCCCTAATCTATAGTCAAGACTCCTCAATAATCCAGATCAGAACAAGTCTACATACACAAACCCTGAAGACCATGAATCTTTCCTTGTACAATGTAAGTGACGTATAGCTCTCCACCTTAGAAGTAGCAAAATGACAACCCTCCCCAACAAGGTAACTCTATGACCCTAGTTTGGCCACTATTTCCTCAAGGAGCGGGGTATTCCCTTCTAAGTTCAAGTTCAACCGGCTCAAGAAGAGGGGGAAGAAGAGAATGGACCGTGGCCAGTGTAGCCATGTATCCCTGGGAGCTCAACCAGTGTAGCTAAGTCTCCCTGCTGCAAGCTACATAAGATGGAACATGAATCTCAAGCTTTGCTTATTGCACTATATACACTCCGGTGGGATTATCATTTTCTATCAGACCCACCACTTTTTTGGAGTTCTTTTCTTTTTGCATTTTTTTAATGTGCATATATACAACATATCTACAAAGTGCAGCATATATACATAAGGAGTTTTTCCTCTTGAGCCAGTAGACTATCCCTCTTTTGAAGCATTATTGCAACCCACAACTCCTATCATTAGACCTCATGGCAACCAAACCAAGTTGAGACGCACTTCCTTCACTATAAGAAGAAGAAGAAGAGAGGTTCCGCCTAGAAGTACTACCCTCATATGCTACACCAACTCAAGAAAGACTGCCGCCTCACCACCTCATCCGTAGAGAGATCGGTGTAAAGTGCGGGTCCAAGTCAAGCCATTGTCTATATGAGTCATGTGTGTGTTGTTAAGTGCTCTACTTAGGCTCATCGAGATGACATATGATCATAGCCTAGTGGACTCAAAGAATTAAGTCACCATGGACCTGAAAAGTCTCAACCCTAAGCCCTATAAGTTTCCTCTTATAATTAGGTGGATTAAGATCTTAACCAAGCTCCATTTTTCAATTTAATTCCAGGCTAGTTTAAATGTCAACTATGATTCAGGAAAAACTATACAAGTATTTATAAAGATGCTATTTACAAAATATTTACACATGTGCACAATTTTTGAAAAATGTTTTGAAACATGGATGTATGCATGTATGCAAGTTTTGCAAAATATTTACACAAATTTACACAAGGTTTTTGCAAACTTTTGATTTTCAAAATATTTTACAAAACTTTTGTACTATATACATAATTTTGATATCAAAATATTTACAAGATATTTACACGAAAGATTTTTACAAACATTTTTACAAAAATAATTTGTACAACTAGCAATGTATGTGCAATAAAAGAATTTTATTTACAGGGAAAATTTTTAATTTTTATGGTTTTTTTGGGTTTTAGCCATTTTTATTTATTAACACACTCACACAAAGTACGAGTTATGGCTAAAGTATATATGGAATATATACACACCCACCTATACTTAGCTCGAACGATGTCCTCAGAGTTAAGAGCGGTGAAGAAGACATAACTCGTGCTTAGTATAAGGAAGTGAAAAGAAATACTATATACAAAGACGAATGAAAGAATAGAAATGCAAGAGGATCTCGGGGATTCCCCCTATACTTAGGATCAAATAGTCCTAGGTATAGCAGGATGTACACTAAGGGAAAGCCAAGTGAGAATGTACATGGTCTACCCCCCTATACTTAGGGTAAAATATCCCTAAGTATAGGCAGCACAACATAGGTAGAAAAACAAGAAGAAAACAAGTATATACAAGGTGGATGGGCATCACTCCCCCTATACTTAAGGTGAAGAATCCTTAAGTATAAGCAACGACTGAAGTGATGAAACAGAACGAAAGGAACAACTCGGTGTTTCCACCCCCCCTATACTTAGGATGAGGTATATCCTAAGTAAAGCAAAGATAATCCTATACGAGACCTGGGGTGAAAACAAAAACGGAAGAAAGAATGATCAAACCAAGACGAAACACGTATATACAAAAGGGTACAATGTTGAGGTGCCTCTAAACAAGCGCTAGGTTTTACGCCCTTAGCTGGGCGCAAAGGCTAGGATAATGATGTGTCAAGGTTTAGGACAGCATCTGTAAGGCAAATGTCGTACTGTCGTCGCAGTCTCGGTATGAGAACAACAACGAAATCAACAATGTAAAGAAAGACACCCAGGTATGAAATCAGGCGGGAGTCTACTATCGGCCAAGGATATCGGAAGATGTGATCGAGATCCGGTAGCACAAAAGAAATCAACAGCTCAGAATCAGACTGGAGTGGAAGTGTAGAGCCGAAGAAATCAAACGTGGAGAAGGATGGAGCAGTCATAGAATCCTCCACGTCGATCAGTGTCTCAAAGAGGTATGGAAAGTGAAGATCATGAGACTCTCTGAGAAAACTGATATCCGATGCATATAATAAAGACAAATTGGGAAGATCATCGAATATCTCCAGGATCGGCTCATCCTCGCAAGGGTCGTCGAGGTGAGATGACTAAGAATCAGAAAGATCAGAAGACTCGGTTTCGTGATCTGTCGGATAGGATACACTCTCAAAAGGTGAAACCGAGTACACATCGTGTGTGGCATCCTCCCGTAGATAACCCTCGGGGAGAAATGCAAGAACATCGGTGAGAAATAGAGGATCAGGATCTATCAGGGCATCTACGCTACTGTCAAGCACCCACTCTGTGCACCATGATGCATCATTATCTGCAGTCTGGCTCTCAGCAATCTGGAAGCAGGAGAAGGTACTGGTCAACACCGTAGAGGATGGCAATGTGTCTGCGGCTGATCCTCGCTCTGCGGCCATGCTGGCTACCATCTGGTCCTCAGCAAGTGTATCTATCTAAACAAAGTGGAGGACAAAAGGCTCGAATATGGGACTATCTATGTCTGGTCTCTCAGAGTGGTATCCCATATCAAGTTGTGGTTGCTGGGATGAGTCATGGTATCTGTCGGACTCCGAGAGGTGTCTCTGCAAAAAAGAAGCTGAATCATCTTGGACTGGAATCTGTAATGGTTGGGTCGATGGCTATAGTAATGGGGACTCCTCCGTCTCCTGGAGTATCAGAAGATCTAATATCCAAGAATCGTCAACTGAAAACTCTGGGACTGACTCGAACTCTAGCTGGAAGACCAACGGGAACTCGAGTAGACTCTAGGTCAGAACCTCCACTATAGCAGTCATCTCCTCTGCACTCTGTGGTGCTGCGGAATCCAAGTCCTCGGGTTGGTGTGTAGAAATGGTATCCTCATGTCGTGCGACACACCCTACTGGTACTGCAACATCCTCATGTGTTGTCCCGACTATGGCATCTCGTGAAGATGGACTCTGTGAAAGTAACCTCGAGATGGCATCCACTAAGTCAATGTCGGAACTGTGGTTTGAACCACCACATGAGGTAATCACCAGTGCTAACTGCTCCGCGGTCATCCCCCACATGGAGATCTCAATAAGGTCAGTCAGTGAAAGTATGTGCTTGGGAAATCTCCTCAAGAGGTCAAGGAACCTCGGCCATGCCTCGTGCAGTGGCTCCTGGGGGTCTACTAAAAACTCTGTGATCAAGGACCGCATCATCTCTGCTCTACGTTGGGAAAAGTATCTCTGTAGAAACTCTCGGCGTAGCTCTCCCCACGTAGCGAATCTCCTTCCCAATCGTCGGTGCCATTGCATGGCTCTATCCTGAAGTGTGAATGGGAAGGTCATCAGCAACATATCCTCTGCAGTGATATCTGAATAAATATGTGCCCTGCAAAACTCCTCGAAGTAGTACATGTGAAGATAGGGCTCCTCGTGCACCTCCCCTGAAAATATCGGTAGTCTCTGAATAAGCTCCAAATCCAGAATGAATGGACCTAATGTAGAAGCTGACTGAACACCCTGTCCTATCTGCTCATCCTCCATACTGTCATAGGAGGCATCTGATACTCGCATCTGCTCTCTATGATCGCGTGCGAAGTGCAATCTCAACTTAGCAATGGAATCGTCCGGGCCTCGCATCTGCTCCATCTGATCTCCGCGGATGTCTATCGCAGCATGCCTAGAAGAATGAAAGGGATGGGAGGGAGCGGGAGGTTAGTCGTGGATCCGACCTCCCTCAAAGATGGACTAGACTGATGGTCAGAAGATGGAGAAGAAGCCGCAAGAGTCGGCCAAAAGTGAGGGGGATCCATCATCCAGGGATACAGAAGAGGAAGGGAAATTGAAGGGAGGGTGGGTGGGGGAAAGATAGATGAATATATGGAGAAGATAGATGGGAAGAAGGCAGAAGGGATCTGGAAACACACAAGATGAGAAAGCAAACCCCCGATTCACCTGCTCAACACTAAGCTGAAGACCGTAAGGGATCGGTCAATTATCTTGTCAATTTTATTTAGTTGATCAAGTCAGTCTTTCAGAGCGATTACGTGAGCTGATAAGAATCCAATATTCTCAACAGACTGTCCCGAATAAAAGGCCGGTAGTCAGTCAAGAAATCAGATATGGCTCTAGCCTAGGATGCGGGTCACTCTCTCGCTCATCCAAACCAAACAAGGAGGGAGTTACTCTCCCCAAGACAGATTTTTAAATGATGTGTCTTTTAGGTCAAGTGTGACTAGCAGTCCCGATTTTATTGTTTTTCTTTTTAGGTATTTTCAAAAACCGTCTAACGAATTTTCTAATTTCCTTATTATTCCTAAGTCCAGAAAAACAGGGGGAGGAAAAAACGGATAAGCCGATGCGCGATAAAATCCATGCATAAGATAGAAGGCGTACCTTACTCCAGCAGTCTACATGCAATTATGATCCGCGCATAAATGTAAACTAAGCTATATGGATGCAATGCGAGAACCATCCTAAACAAAAGCTCCTATTATCGTGAAGCACTGATTTTATTTGCCTAAGTCCAAGCGTAATCTATAGGAACAGATATTCTTATTAGGGCTATGGACCTAATGCTAATTGGCTCAACGAAATAAAAACCTAGATCTAGGGGCTCAAGCACAGAAATCCACATGAAATCAAAGAAAAGAAAAGCGGTAAAAACAAAACCACGGTGGGGTCCCCCGAGCACACCGGTGCTCGGTGAAACAGACCCCACAATCGCAAGTCTGAGAGTTCGGGTACCTGTATTATTATAATAAAATAGTCTGAAAATAAAACTAAACTACTCTATGCTAAACTACAGCTCTCTGCAGCTCCCGCACTCCTGCTCGCCTCCCCGTGCTCTTCTACAGCTCCGTACAGAAGGGAGCTGCCTCCGAGTCCCGCGATTGCGTCGACTCTTCGAGAAAAGCTGCCTCGATCCTCGGTCCCTCGCAAGAAAACAAACAGAGGTGTCAGACACATATTATTATAAAAATAAGCAAGATAAAATAAAATAAAAAGGCACTATATGAAAAAAATGAAAATAAAGACAAAATAAAAACAAACAAAAACAAAATAAAATAAAATAAAAGGGAATAAAAAGAAAATAAAAGAAAATGAAAAGGTCGCAAAAAGCTGCGAAAGAAAACAAAAAGCCGCGAATAAAACCGCGAACAAAAAACAAAATAAAAAACGAATACTAAGCCGTGCTCCCCGGCAACGGCGCCATTCTGATGAGCCGGATATCCGAGCGGCTAAGGGAGATAGGTATCAATGGTCATTGCGATCTCAACCCCTCGAGTCAGACTCAACAAGAAAATCGAACCACCAAATCAGAAAATCAATCAATAAACTCAAAGCAGTCCTCGCTATTTATTTAACCTGGTATAGCGACCAGGGTCGGACACAAGGAGGACGAATTGGCTAAGACGGCCTACGAAGTAGTCAGAAATGAAAATAAAATAAAAAGAGATGTTTTTTGGTGGATTTTTAAATGTTTTTATTTTTTGTATTTTGAATAATAAGGAAAATATAAAAACAAAGGAAAAAGCCAACAAACCACTATTTATAAAACACAACAAATAAAGCCAAAAGAGTCAAATAAAATTGTTTTTGTGTTTTTTATATTTTTAAGTGTTTTTGGTGAATTTTTCATAATTTTCTAATTTTTAGTTGATTTTATAAAAATCAAAAAAGGGAAAAATAGTGACAAAGTGTGTAGTCAGATTTGAAAGGCTAATTAAAAATAATTAATTAGCCTATAAAAATCTGATGGTAATTTTTATGAAAAGTAAAAAATAAAAACCTAACTACAGAAACTAAAATTGCAATTTTTTGATTTTATAGAATTTATAATGATTTTTATAGGGTTTTTGGGGTTTTTAATTTTTTAGGGCTTTATAAATCCAAATAACACGAAAATTGGACAGAAACTCAAAAATAACAAAACAAACAATTCCTAATTTTTTTAGATTTTTTAGAGGTATTTTTATATTTTTAGTTTATTTTCTTTTTTCGACAGCAGCAAAAATGAAGGTTTTTGATTTTTTAAAATAATAAAAAGCAACAAAAATGTCCCAAAAGTTTAGTGAAATTTTTACACGGTGGTAGGAGCCACGTATCCAAAGTTCACTGGATTTGGGTTTAATTTGCTATTTTATTCAATAAAAATAAAGGCTACAGCACACAGGGACCAAAGTGCAAAGAAAGTTAATTCCAGGGCCAAATAAATAACAGCTATGAAAACCACAGTGCCAAAATTGCAAAAAGCCCAAAACACACGGGCTCGGCACGTGACTCAGGTATAGAGGGGTACTTTTGTAATTCCTATTTATAAAATACCAGACAATAACAACTAAGAACTACAAGATGTAATCTGCAATTGTTCCACTCCTCACGTGTCGAAGCACGTGCTCCACCCAAACAGGGACTAAATAGCAATATTTAAGATCACTAGGGTCCTACATGCAAATTACCCAAACTAAAAACAACTAAATAAACTTTTTACAGGACTAAACAGTAACAACCAAAAGAAGAGGGGCCTATAAGAAATTTACCCCTTTATTCATATCCACGGCTGGGAAGGCGCCACGTATACGATCTGACGATGGAGAGCAGTGGACGCCCTTCGCTGATGGACGCTCCAGATGGAATCCCAGATGGGTCGGGCGGTGAAGATATCTCGCGAACTGACAGCCACGATCAAAACTGGGACAAGAGCTCGATCCAACGGTGGCTGGAGATCCTCGAAGAACAGCTCGCTGGCGAGCTTCGCTGGCCTAATACGCGTGCTGAAGACCTCCTCATGTGCTGCTCAAAGAGGGGAAATGATGCCCGAAGTCGTCTGCAGTGATCAGTAGGCTCCAAAAGGGCCGGGAGCTGCTGGATAGCTCCGACGATGAGAAGCTCCTGGAGCACCTGTGCTTCAGCTGTTGGACCCCAGATGGGATCCTTCTTCGATTCTACCTGCACAGGAAAAAAGCTGGGTCGAGGGCAAAGTGCCTCGACCCGGTTACGTGCGAAGAGGGTGACCGTGTGAGGTGGGGCGGCGCCCTCCGGCGAGGCGATGGCAAAGGAGGGCGATGAACTTGCTCCGGGGCGAGTCAGGGTGAATGGAAGGATGGACAAGGTGGAGTGAAGTCCGGTGAAGGTGATGGCGTGGTCGGAGGGGTGAAATGGTGAACGGAGCGACAGGGATTAGTCGGCGAAGGCCGGTGATGCAAATCTAAAAAAATCGAAAATTAGAAGAAACGAGAGAATATCTGACTTAAAGGGTGGCTGCAATCGTCTGGGTTGGAGGTTGGGGACATCTGGGGTCGTTGCCTCGATGGCTCGATGGGGCCAGAGGCTCTGGCTTACCTTGGGGCGGAGGCGAAGCCAAATAGTGCCAGGGGTCCGAGAAGATGGAGTGGGGTAGGCAATTGTAGAGAACGGATCCCTAGGAAGATCCCCAGGCGTGGATCAGGGATAAATCAAGGTTAATCGAGGCCCGGGGTTTAGGTGAGAGATGATCGGATCACTTCTGGAAAATTAGGCGAAATCGGGTCGCGAGGCGGGTTCGGATTCTAAGTGGTCCAAGGGGGGGAGTTGACCGGGGGTCAACAATCCCCCGTGGACCAATCAGAATCCAAGAATTATTAAATAATTGTAAATTCATTTAAAATGATAAATGATTTTATTTGAAAGTATTTTCAACATGAAAAATATTTTTTATTTTCAAAGAATTTTTTAGTGATTTTTATTTATTTTTTTGAAAAATAAATTATGTATTTACAATATATTATTATTATATACAGGTATATTTACCTATATATTTTTGAAATTTATTTTTATTATTTTATTTATGCATATTTATTCCCATTTTATATTTTATTTATTTAAACCATAAAAAAGGATTATAAAATGATTTTTATTAGATTTTTATTAATTATTTACAAGGGGGAAATAAATATGTCTTTTATTGTATGTACATGGTATATATATACACTGATGAGAGAGAAAGTAATTATTTGTATTTTTATTTTATTTTTCCCATTTTTATTTTATTTTTATAAATATATATAAAATGATAAAAAACCCCATTTTATTTTTGTTTTATTTTAATAAAATATGTACATGAAGGAGCATTTTATTGGGAATGGCCCTATCTCTCTCTACTTGGGTTCTTTTGCGGTCAGGCCAATGCTTGGCCCTCCCTTGGGTTCAGGTCACTCGATATTTATTCTAAATATCTTCTTCTTTTTCTTTGTCTCTTTATTCTTTTATTTTCGCACAAAAATATGCTAATTATTAATATTTATACAATGCATGCATTTTGCTAAATTATTCTATTTATAGGTATCTACATGGTGTTTTGCAAAGGTTTTGTAGCTAAAATAAAAGAATAAAGAGTGATGAATGGGGATTCATCAGCCTCCCCCTGCCCCGTGCCTCCCCTTGCCCCCACCACCCCAGCCCCCTGGGCCTCCCCCTCCCCCTGCCCCGCACCCCCCCTGCCCCTGCTTCCCCTGCCCCCTGGGCCTCCCCCTGCCCCGCGCCCCCTGCCCCCGCCACCCCCGCCCCCTCCCTCTTCTTCGTGCCTCTCCCTCCCCCTACCTCGTGCTCCCCTGCCCCCGCTGCCCCCTCCCCCTCCCTCTTCCCTGCATCTCCCCCTCTGCCACCCATCATCAGGTACCGTCCCGGTCTCCTACTGCCAACTACCATTCCAGTCACTAACAGCTAGCCGCTGACCACACCACGGACCATCAGCCCATGTCTCCGTCACCCACCATGAGCAACTGTCATCGCCAGATGCCGTTACAGCCACCAGCCTTTAGTCCACGTTCATCGTCAGTCACCGATCTCGTTCCCTTACCGTTTGCCTACAATCCACCTTCATCCACTGTCCCTGCCACCAATCGTCAGCTTTTGTTTTTATTAAGTTAAGATAAATTTTGACTAATTGATTTATGAAAATTCACCAAACAATTCAATAAAATTCACCGTTTGATCCATAATGAGTGATATACCGTGAAAACGCGCAAATTTTAGAGATTTGATGGATGCATGAAGGTGTAACTATGAGAGAGAAATTATGAACAAAAAGGAAGAAGAACAAATGGAGGAGGAAGAAAATGAAGAAGAAGTATGGATAATTATACCCCTCTTAACTGCACCATGATTTGAAAAAACCATGGTTAAGTCAACTCATTGACGGTTAAACTAATAGATAGGCACAAGTGATAGAATGGGAAGAAGTTGGGGGTACAACTGATATTCCTGAAAAGGGAGGGGCATAACTGATATTGCAATATCTCGGAGGGGCACAACTGATAAGAACCCTTTATTTTATTTTCTGGCTTGTCCACTTTTTTAGAGTTATTTTTTTTAAATACTATATACAACAGCATTTACATAAGGAGTTTTTCCTCTTGAGCCAGAAGATTATCCCTCTTTCGAAGCTTTATTGCAACCCACACTCTCCTGTCATTCGACCTCATGGCAACTGGACCAGGTTGGGGTGCACTTCCCTCCCTAGACGAAGACAAATGTTTCCACCCATGTGCATCTCAGACCGGCAAATCCAACCCCCTCACCACTCCAACTGAGATGAGCCAAGGAAAGGTGCAACTGTCCAAGTTAGGTCACAGCCGACAAGAGTCATGCGTGTGTCTCGAAAAGTTCTAGTTAGTCAGTTGAGGTGACTTGAACTGAACCCTGAGTCTCAAAGAATTAAGTCTTCATGGACCTGAAGTACCTTAAACCTAGTTCCCATGAGGTTCTAGTGCAGTTAGGTGCAGTAAGGTCCAACCAAGCTCCAATCCTCGACTTTATTGGACTAGTTCAATCATCAAGCTCAATCAAAGAATATGAATGATATGAAAATATTATATACAATGCAGAAAGAATTTTTCAAAAAGAATTTTATATTGAAAAGAATTTTGACATGATTGATTTTGCAAAAAGAATTTTGGCACAAGAAGTATAAAATATGTACAACTATTTACACATGCATGCTTCTTTTCATTTACAAGGATTAATAATTTAAAGAATTTACTAGTTTTACCAAGTTATTTTTATAGGTATATATAAAATTGGTAAAGAATATTAGTTATTTATATACATTTTATTCCTATTTAATGATGCATTCATTCCTCAAATTTATTTGAAAACAATTTTGAAAACTACAGTACACATTAATTTTTGCAAATATTTACAGACATTTGAAAGCCATTTCACAAAGATTTTTCGATAGTATATATACATTTTTCAAAATATTTTCACAACCATTTTCAAAAACATTTGCAAATAGGTTTTCAAATCCTTTTATTTCACACACAGAAAAGAATTTTTCAATCAAAATATCTTTACAAAGGTTGAAAATATTTCACCAAAAAGTTTCCCAAACGGTTCACACCATTTTTCAAATCATTTTGCAAAAATATTTTTATCCCGATTTATTAATTAATATATACAAAAAGAATTTGAGGAATAAAAAGTATTATTAATGGGTTTTTAATGAATTATATATGTATAAATATTATTTTTAGCAATATTTATTAATAATTATTCGAAAGTACGAGTTATGGCCAAAGTATATACAGAGTATATACGACCCCTCTATACTTAGCATGAGCTATGTCCTCATAGATCGAAAAGAGAAAGAGAAGACATAACTTGTACTGAGGATAGAAAATCCTATACTACAATGACTGAAGAAGGAATGGATGAATGAATAGATAAATGAATAGAAGTTGACCTTCTCCCTGTACTTAGGATGAAATAATCCTATGTATAGCAGAGTGTACACAAAGCAGGGAGGGTCAAAGGTGGGAATAAACAAATCACGTCTCAGGCTATCTCCCCCTACATTTAGGGTGAAATAACCCTAAGTATAGTAGAGCAAATCAACAAGAGAGGAGACAGTGGAGGGGATCAAAGAAGGAAAGAATCTGGGGTGCAGCCCCCAATACTTAGGATGAAGAACATCCTAAGTACAGAAAACTGACACAAAGGGGAGACACCTTTTATGTGCAAACAGAGAAATGAAAAGGAAAAGAAGAAAAGAATAAAAGATGGATATATACATATAGATGAAAAGATCATAGAGAATATACGCATCACTCCCCCTATATTTAAGGTAAGGGATCCATAAGTATAAGCAACGACATGAGTGATGAAACTAACGGAGAAAGAACAATACAGTGTGGACCCCCTATACTTAGGACAAAGTACATCCTAAGTATAGACACACTGATATGGCGCAAGATATGGGGTACACAAGACATGTGGAAGAAAGAATGAATAGAATACACAACAAGTATATACAACAAGTAAAGAACAAGGTGAAGTGCAAGACGGTATCTGGTACACGAATACTGTGCTCTCGTTGTCGTCTCAATGTGAGAACAAGGATGTAGTCATACAGTGAAAAGATACCCAGATATACAATCAGGAGGGTGTAGGCTACCGGGGAAAATAGATCGAAAGGAGAGACAGGGTCCGATAACGGAACGGAGAGCATCGGCTCATAAGGAAAGAATGAATGAGCGGAGCCAATACTGTAAGACCTGGAAGAAGAAAGAACAGCATAGATACGTCCAAGTCAATCAAAGTCTCGAAAAGATATGAAAGGTGGAGAACATGAGACTTTCCTAATGCAGCAGCATGATATCCGGTAGTCATAAAGTCAGAATGATCAGGGACACACCGAACAACACAAGTCATGGCTCAACCCTGCGTGGGTCGTCAAGGCGAGCAGACTCAGATGAGTCAAAGATCTCAGAAGACTCGGCTCCATGCTCCAACAGAAAGGACACACAACCAGGGAGGAGACTGAGTACACAAATCAGAAGTCTCGACTTCATGCTTCACCAGAGAGGAGACACCAAAAGTGAAGCCGAGTACCTACAAACTGAAGTACCTTCCCACAGATAACCCTCAGGGAATGATACATACTAGTCAATGAATAATCAGACTAGAAGCTCACCCTTGCAAGGGTCGTCAAGTTGAGCAGGCTCAAAGGAGCCGGATCCATCAGACAGATCACAGAAGCAGTCTCGGTAGGCAACAGATCGACTACCAGTAGAAGAGATTGTCGAATCAAAAAAAATATGGCAGCGTCCCACAGACAACCCTCGAGGAGCGTACTGCCAACTAGCAAATGAATAATAAGAGGAAGAAAGCTCATCCTTCCGAGGACTGTCAAGGAGAGCAGACTCAAAGGAGTCCAGAAGATAGGTCCCAAGATCGAACAAGTCGAATACAATCAAGGCAGTGGGGACCTGAAGATATAACAGACGACATGGTTCCATGCTCCAACAGAAAGGAGGCACAACCGAGCGTAAAGGAAGTGTTGCATTTTCCCACAGATAGTCCTCGAGGAATAATGCAAGCTAAGCAGTGAATAGTGAGATCAAATCTCATCCATGCGAGGGTCGTCAAGGAGAGATGGATCGTAGGAGATGGATCCATCAGAAGGATCCTCAGAGGGGTCTCAGTAGGCGACAACTCGGCTACCATCAGAAGAGACCATCAGCTCAAGAAATTGCCATAGTCTCTCATAGAAAACCCTCGGAGAGTACTATGAAATAAACAATGAATGATCAGGAAAGTGGCACTCATCCTTGCGAGGACCGTCAAGGAAAGGGGACTCAAAGGAGTCCAGACAAGTCGGTTTCGTGCTCCGACAGATCAGTCACGCAATCAGGAAGGAGAACAACACTCATATCATATGACATGGCTTCAGGTTCCATCAAGATGGACACCCAATCAGTAAATGAAACCGAAGTCCTACAATGTGTTGCATCCTCTCGCAGACAGTCCTCAGGGAGGAAATGCAAGCTAAGCAATGAATAATCAGAAAGGTGAAACTAATCCTTACGAGGACCATCAAGGAGAGAGGTCAGTGGAATTGGCCTCGTGTACTGAGAGATCGGGTACACAATCAGACATGGAGGCCAAGCAGACAAATCAGACTACTCGGTTCCTTTCTCCAACAGAAAGGCAACACAAACAACGAGGGAATCGAGCGTAAAGAATGTGATGCATCCTCCCGTAGATAGTCCTCGTGGAGGGATGCAAACTCGGTCAATCAAATCGTGGGATTGCTAGCATCATGTCTCGTGTCCTCAAAATCAAGAAATCAATCCTTAGGAGGGTATAAGATCATGTGAGGGACAAAAGATCCAAACTCATCAATCACAATGTGGTCCCTTGAGTCAGTCCAATCAGCTGAGATGGCAAAAATAGAAGGAACAATCCTCTAAGTGCCACAGGTGGATGGACGAGTCAGGAGATTGAGGATGGGTCAATCAAGGGGATGAATGAAGTCATGCGGGTTCCGATCACCGTCACTATGAAGCACAAATCAAGATTGTCAATCAAGCTATGGAATCAAGACGGGAGGAACCTCATAATAGAATCATCATCAAATCATCACACTACATCATGCCCTCAATACGACGTGCGTGATAAAAAATACTCAAATAATAATCACGCCAAATGATCGTGCATCATCAAAGTCCTCAATAAGCTCCTATGCACATGTCGGAAGCCAAATCCACCAAGAGTAGGATATAAATCTTAACATCCTCAAAATGTGCCCGACTTACTCTAATGATCAATGTACGTCATAATCCTCGATGCGGGCTATATCCGTAAGCACAGCAATCCTGGGTAGGAGAAGTGATGGTACAGAGGGGCATGATGAGGGTGGGCGAGAAGCGATCGGAACAAAGACAAAAATGTGTGTTCTACACAAGGCGGGAACCCATCTGAAATTGTGGTTCAAGGAGCGGGTCTCCTTGAACCGGACTAGAGGTAATGTGATGTAGGCGAGATGAAAGCCGAAGAATCCGACAAAGGCGATGAAGATCATGACCCAATCACGACTCGGATGCAAATGAGTGATGATATAGACAAAGGGAGATGAGAAGACTAAATGATGACAACATGCACACACACGAGACTGAAGACTCTAAGAATGAATGAAATGCAGGTGGATCCAAAGTCACAATCAATGCATAAAGTAAACCCCCAGTTCACCTACTCAACACATTGAAGATCAAGATGTGGTCTTTTTATCTTGTCTATTTTAGAGTTAGGTGATCATATAAAAGTTGTACACACCGAAGTTAAGCTTGGTATTGGGGCAGTAATCCTTAGCGTGTACATAGGAATAAAATGTGCATACAAGGAGGGGGTTGCTCGCCCCAAAGGCAATGAATCCATGACATTTTTATTTTTAAGTCCAATAGAGTTAGCAGTCCCAATTTTATTTAAGTTGTCACTTTTTTTGGTTATTTTTCAATGCACGTACCTAACGGGGTTTCCAATTCCATTTAACATCCTAACTGAACAAAATCAGAGGGAGAAGATCGGACAATTCGTGCAAGTCGAAAACGATGATGCATGCCAAGTCAAAAGACTTACAGTGCTTCCTAGCTCTCTCCATGTGGGATGCAAGATAGAATTGAAAACCTATGCTATATGAGATGCAATCCGATGAAATCGTCCTAAGATAGTTACTGTTATTATCGTGAAGCACAAAATGCTAGATATTCATAAGCGAGATCCAAAAGTCCGATCTCTGAAGTACATATGTGTCCACCACAACGGATCCTGCAAGCGCTGTATAGCACTTCTCTCGATGCTCGATCTCAAATCCATATAAATAATAATTTAAAATTTGACTAAGTCCAAGCGGAATCTATAGGTACATGCAAAGATATTAGGGGCTTTGGACCTTAATCTATAGAGCAAACATATCCTACGATGGGCTCATTCATACAAAATAATAATAACAAAAATAAAAGCGAAAAAGCATCAACATCGTTAAGGCCCTCGAGGGAACAATCCCTCGGGCACTAGACCTCAGGAAGTCGGAAAGTCTCTGAGAGACTAATAACAGCGGTTTTTCCACGAGGGTCACCATGAATAAAATAAAAATGTTGTCGCTGAGGCGACCACTCACAGAAGACCGGTGTTAATCAGCAATTAACCCACATTAAAAGAATAAAACAATTAAGCTCAAAAGAAATGTGAATTAATCTTTATTACTCTACCATAAAATGTATAGGTAACAAGCATGTAGAGGTCGAACCGCAGAGAGCAATACAAAATGCAATAGCCTACAATGTGCGTCTATCACAGAGTCATCCATGTGTGAAGCCTATTTTTGTGGGTTTTGAATTTTATAATTTTTTGTATTTTATTTTATTTATTATTTTTTATTATTATATACCTTTTTTATAGTATAACTAGGTAATATATATATATATATATACAGATATATAAATATATGTATACCCATAGAGGGTGAGTATATGGCTTATAATACATACAATATATATATATGTATATATAAGTATAATAATAATATATTTATATTTTTTTATATTTTAGGGTTAATAGATAGGTATATAAATACATATAAGTAGTTAGATATAGATATATTTTTTTCTTTTTTTAGGGAACATTTATATATACATAAAGGGGGACTATAATATTTATAAAAATACTTAAAAATAGTCAAAAATTCAGGAATAAAGTCTTTTGGGAATTCTCATGATTTTTTACTATTTTTGTGATTTTTGGGCATTTTTAAAAACATTTTTAGCATTTTTAAATAGCAAAATAAGAGCAAACAGTGGAATAGGGTCTGGCTGTAAGAAAAATAGGAATTAAAAATAGCAAACAACCTCAAAAATTGTCCACACTATTTTTCTAATAAGGATAATAAAATATAGCCATAAATAGGAATTGAACTCACATTTTTTTATTTTTCTTTAATTTTATATATTATTTTTTTGAAGTTTTTGTGTATTTTTCAATTTTAAGATTTTCCTTTTGAGATTTTTAGGGATTTTTGGACTGACACTGAAATGGGTCAAAATACACCATAATTAATTTTTTTGGAATTTTCAAGGCCTTTTCATATTTTTTTGGTATTTTATAAGCTAACCGTAAAAATGCATGTTTTTATTTTTAATAAATGCAAAGATGCAATAAAATTAAAAACTAAAAATATAGCGTGCAAGGGTACACTAACAAGAGCTTATGTCTTATTTTTGCAAAATTTTTCGAAGAAATATGAAGCACAAAATAAATAGACAAAGCATTCCAAAATAAATGGCCTAGCAGGGGTGTTTTTGCAAATAAAATAATTGGTAGGGGCATACATGCAAAAATCACAATAAAAATGAACGTTAACTTTTATTTTCAGGACCATTTTACAAATACAAAAACCCGACGGGGTTTAAATGCAAATATCACGCGCCTCACGTGGGTGTTGTACGTGAGGCGCGGAGGGACTGAAAAGTAAATACACAAACGTCAGGGGGTGGACTGCAAATTTTACACTTTATTTGCAACGTGACCTTTAATTTTTTAGGATTAAACTATAAATACAAAAAAGCGGGGGCTGTGTATGAAATTTACTCCCATAAGGCGCTTCATCCTGTGGCGCTAGATGCGCCACTTATCCACGTGTCGAGCATCGGACGGTCGACGTCGATTCGCCGATGAATGGTGCGGATTAGAAGCTCATGGCTGATCTAACGGTTGGGGCATATCTTCATCGGACGGCTCCTGTTGGATCTGGGACGAGCCTCCTGATCCGACGTCGCTGGAGCTCCCTAGAAGAACAGGGAAGAAGCTTGCGCCTGGCGAGCTTCGATCGAGAAGCATGGGCTCCTCCAGGGCTCTCCGGCGCGTCTGAGGTGGTCTGCACGTAGCTGGAAGCATCCCGCGTCGACTGATGGGTCCATCATGGCTCCTGGAGGTCCGAGTCGCTCGGACGAGGTCGGAGAAGTAGTGGACCTCCAGGGACCTCTTCCTGGTTCTATTCGAGCCCAGAGGGGCTCAATCCTTCGTTTGACCTGCAGAGGAAGAACCGAGGGCGAGAGGGCTACCTCCTCGACCCGGGGTTTTGAAGCTGCGAAGCAAAATGGAGCGGGGCGGAGGGGCTCCGACGAACGGCGGAGGTGGAACCCCGATTCACCAAGACCAGGGGTCCTGGGTTGGTCAACGGTGATGGAACGATGGAGAATGCGATGGGGAGTGAAATGGGGTGCACGTAGCGGTCGGAGACAGTGGGTTTCGCAGTGAAGAAGTCGCCGGAGCGGAGCTCCGGCGAACTTCGAATTTTAGATTTTACGCTAAAGGGGTTAACTACAGACTAATCTAACTACTGGAATTAAAAGCTAACATTAAAAACTAACTAAAATGCATAAAAGGACAGCTCTTATACCTGGGGGCCACCAGGGAGCAGGGCGGACGCCGGAGCTCCACCGCGTCAAAATTCTCCTTCCTCCGGCCGAGTCGAGGTGCTGGGGTACTCCCCCTGTCACGAGGAATGGTCCAGGAACAAGATCAAGGCGTTGGGTTGGAATGAAATTGGCCAAATTCGAGGAAGGAGGCGGAGCTACTTATTTATAGACATTGGCGAGTAGCCTTATTGACCGGCGATTATTGATTAATCCAATGAGCATCTGATCGATCCAAGTAATTGGCGGGCATTATGGATAATCAGAGAGCAATTCTTGTGAAGGAAGCGAGATTGAACGATGGACGGGATGGCCGCAAAAAATGGAGGAAATCGGGGGAGTTGATAGTTCAGAAGCGCCAGAGCAGAGATGGGACAGTTGACCAGGGGGTCAACGAAGGCCGGCGCCTTATTGGTCCACGTCAGCCGCTACAAGACAAAACAGGAAATTTTAACCTAAATTGATTTATTTACCATAGTAAATGATTTTATTCGAATTTTCTCAAAACATAAAAAATGTGTATTTTTTCATGTAGTATTTAACTGTGATTTTTATTGAATTTTTCAAAGTGTTTTATTATGGTCTTAATTTGATAATGTGTATATGTATGTATTTACATGTATTTTTGTATATTTTATTTTTAATTTGTTTATTTTCTTTTATTATTTTATTGGCTTATTTTATAAATGTATAATTTATTTTTGTGAGTATAAAGGTATTTTTATTTAATTTTTAGGAGTTTATTTACATTTTTAAATAAATAGGTATATGCATATGTAAGTATACTTATAGGTATTTTACCTATGTATTTTGTATACTTAATTTATTTAATGTATTTTCTTGATTTTTATTTTGGATATACATTTTTAATGAGTTATGTATAATGTATACATTATTATGAAAATATAAAAGAATAAAAGAACCAAGGAATAAAATCCTTTTTATCTATATAAAGATATATAGTATAGGTATTTTGTCTATGAATTTTGTAGACTTATTTTATTTTACAAAGTCTTTTTGGTTTTCTTTTATTTTTAATATGTGTATGCATTATATACATTGTTTACAAAATTCCAAAATTATAATTTTGTTATAATAATGAATAATGAATAAATGTAATACTTTATTCAGGTATTATGTACAAGGAGGGCCAAAAACCTAACTTTTGCATATGGACTCCAAAGATTATGAAACCAAGTTTATTAAATAGTTCATGGAAAGCTATATACAATTAAAGGTGAGTTTGGGTGATTTGGAGTTTTTATTTGTAAGATATGGGTCTGTGAAGTTGAGATTTTGGCTTTTTATTCTGTGTATAGAATGTACACTGAGTATTATTTTTACACAAACTCAATTTTGTAATTTTATTTACATTATTATCTACAACTTTCATGAACAAAGTTTCTTTATTTGATGAATAAATAATTACATACAAAATAGGTGTCAAAAATGCATAAATAAATGAAGAAATGAATGAGGTATTTATTGTATACTGGCCCTTATCTGCCCCTACTTTATTCCTTGTCGACCAATACCATGCTGGCCTTGGTCTCAGGGTTTGGGTCATAAAATATCTTCAATATTTTATTCCCTTTTCTTTTTTTCTCTTTATTCTATAATTTTAGCATTAAAAACCTTATTTAATGTGTAGTTAATACAATGATTTATGAATGCTATTATGTACAATTTGATGCTATTTACATGCATTTGCTGGGGTTTTTGAGGCCAAAATGATAGAATAAAGGTGATGAAATGGAGATTCATCACCCCCCTATACTTGCCTTTGCTAGTCCCTAGCAAACACTTATGCAATAAGTACAAAAAGAATAAAGAAAAGAAAAAGGAGAATGAAAGAAAGATAGAGTGAATAGGGGTGCTTTCAGTGCAATGCATGTCTTTACAAAATCTGAATTTGGAGCTCCTGTCAGACCTTAGGTGTAGATGTGTGTGGAACCTAGTCGGGAGCCAGCTCTAAAATACAACAGCCTTCGATAGTCACAGAACTCGGTTCAACCCACCTCAATAGCCTGGTCAGAACCCGTCTACATCATACGTAAACCCTTATAACTATGAAGCTGACTTGTACAGTGTAAGTGATAGTTGCTCTTCCCAACTGAAATGACAAAGGAACTGACTTCTCCAGAATGACAACCCAATGATTCCCCAATCCAGCAGCTCTTTCCTCGAGGATCAGGGTATTCCCTTCTAAGTTCAAGTGGCAACCGGCTCAAGAGGAGGGGGTGAAGAGAAGAATGGACGGTAGCCAGTGTAGCTACCTATCCTGGGATGCAAGACCAGTGTAGTCAAGTCATCCAGCTGCAGGCTCACATGTTTGTCTTTGGAACTCAAGCTTTCTTATTGACTTTGTACGTACTTTGCAGGCATTTTATTTTTATACAGGCCTGACCATATTTTATTTTTTTTTCAACATACTATTCACAGCAGCATTTACATAAGGAGTTTTTCCTCTTGAGCCAGTAGACTATCCCTCTTTTGAAGCTTTATCGCAACCCACAATCTCCTGTCTTTAGACCTCATGGCTATTGGACCAGGTTGGGGTGCACTTCCCTCCCTAGACGAGGACGAATGTTTCCACTCGTGTGCGTCTCAGACTGGAAAATCCAACCCCCTCACCACTCCAACTGAGTTGAGCCAAGTGAAAGGTGCAAGTGTCCAAGTTAGGTCACGGTCGGCAAGAGTCGTACGTGTGTCTCGAAAAGTTCTAGTTAGTCCACTGAGGTGACTTAAACCCAGCCCTGATTTCTCAAAGAATTAAGTCTGCATAGACCTGAAGTACCTTAAACCTAGTTCCCGTAAGGTTCCAGTGCAGTTAGGTGCGGTAAGGTCTAACCGAGCTCCAATTTGAGACTTTATTAGACTGATTCAATCATCAAGCTCACTCAAAAAGAATATGAATGGTATGCTTATGCTATGCACAATGAATGATGCAATTTTTCACAAAGAATTTAAAAGAATCAAAGAATCTTTTTACACAAAGAAATTTTTGCATATAGGAACTTTATACATACAAAAAGGTACATACAATTATTTACACGGGCGTACCGCTTTATTTACAAACTGTATGGATTTTTCAAAGACTTTACAGGTTTTATTGGTGTACCGAAAGAATTTTATTTTTTTATTTACAAGTCTCTGTATCAATGCTCTTTATGCTTCAGCTCTAGTTTTGAAAATAATTTTTGCAAACTATAGGACACGCTAATTTTTGCAATCATTTACACACATTTGAAAACTATTTTTGCAAAGGTTTTTCACACTATATATATACAATTTTCACAATAGTTTTGACAAGCATTTTTCAAAATATTTGCACAAGGTTTTTCAAATCCTTTCTTTCACACAAAGAAAAATTTTGCAATTCAAACAGTTTCACACAGGTTGAAATCATTTCACATCAAATTTTTCCAAACTGGTCACACTATTTTTCAAATCATACTGTATAGGTATCTGATTTATTAATCAGTATGTATAAAAGAAGAGAAACTGTATTTGATGTATAATATGGTTTCTATCGGTTTTATTTGTGATTATTCCTTATTTACAAATGAGAGTTTTTTTTGTGTAGACTCCTCAGACTTATTCAAGAATCATTTTTCACAAGAGTTTTGAAAGCTCTAGTCCAATATAATTTTTGCAAACATGTACACGTATTTGAAAAATGATTTTACAAAGGTTTTACACATCATAGATAGGTTTTTCAAAATAATTTGGACAATCGAATTTTTACAATCATTTGCACACTGATTTTCACACATTTTGATTTCACGCAAAGGAAATAAATTTTACACACAAAATTGATTTTTCAAAAGTTGAATACTTGTACACACTATTTTCAAACAATTTTCACAAGGTTTTTCAAAGAAGCTTTCTTTCACAAAACCTTTTTCCTGACTTAATAATCAGTATAAGTACAAAGAGCCTGAGGAGCTCACAATCATCTTTTATTATTATAGAGCTACTTTTTACATTTTAATTTATATTGGGATTATATATTTTATTTTTCAGTATGAGTTGTGGCTTATAGTATATACATGGTATATACGACCCCCCTATACTTAGCTTGAGCTATGTCCTCATAGATCGAAGAGAAAAGCAGAGACATAACTCGTACTGAGTATAGACAAGTCTAAAGAATTAATATGAATGAAATGAATGAATGAATGAGAAGTTGACCGTCCCCCCTATACTTAGGATCAAGTAATCCGAAGTAAAGCAGACTGTACAAAAAGCAGGGAGGGTCAAGGGTGGGAATACACAGATCGTACTCAGATTGTCTCCCCCTATACTTAGGGTAAGGTACTCCTAAGTATAGACAAGAAGAGGAGACAATGGAGAGGATCGGAAAGAAATGAAAAACTCTGGGTGCACATCCCCCCTATACTTAGGACCAAGTACGTCCTAAGTACAGAAAACTGTCTACAAGGGTGGCACCTTTTAGATGCAGAGGGAAAATAAAAAAGGAAAAGAAGAAAAGAAGAAAAATAAGAAGAAAATCAGATAAATAGTTCTTGGATCGCATATTTTGAATCTTTTGATGTCGCAGGTGCTGAGGAGATGTCATCATGGTGCATTAGCTCAACGGAGTCAACAATGGCCAGGAATGTGTCTGGTTCGAGGTACGGCTTCAGGAGTTGACCATTGACGACGAATGGCTGTGCGTCAGGGGACAATTCTGATATAGCAATGCTTCCATTGTCACGCACTTCACAAACTCGAAAGGGTCCTGTCCACTTACTCTTAATTTGCCTGGGAATATCCGCAACTTTGCATCAAATAACCACACTTTATGTCCAACGTCAAAGGTCTTTCGTCTGATGTGCCGGTCGTGCCAGCGTTTCACCTTCTCCTTGTACATCAAGGTGTTATCGTATGCATAGTCTCGGAATTCCAAGAGCATGTTCAGATTGTCTTTTCTCTTCTGAGCACTTTTGCGTGAGTCCAAATTACAGCTGTTGATTGCCCATAAAGACTTGTGAACTAATTCCACGGGCAGATGGCATGGCTTCCCGTATACAAGACAATAGGGCAACATGCCCAAGGGAGACTTGTAGGCGGTTCGATAAGCCCATAGGATTGAGTCCAAGAGTTGAGACCGGTCCTTTCTGTTTGGCCTAACACGTTTCTGCAGTATAGTCTTGATTTCTCTGTTTGATAACTCCGCCATGCCATTGGTCTGAGGATGATAAGGAGATGCGACACGATGGTCGATGCCATACTCCTTCGTTAACTTCTTGACCTCTTTGTTAATGAAGTGGCTACCCCCGTCTGATATGAGGATTTTCGGTATCCCGAACCGCGAAATAATGTTCTTCTTCAGAAACTGGCATACTGTTCGGCTGTCAGCGGCTCGAGTGGAAATAGCCTCCACCCAACGACTCACGTAGTCGACAGCAAGAAGGATGTGCTCAAATCCTTGACTGTTAGGGAAAGGTCACATGAAGTCAATGCCCTATGCATCGAAAACATCTGCTATCTAAATGATTTTCAGGGGCATTGAATCTTTGGCAGTAAGTGTACCTTTCATTCTCTGACAGTCAGTACATCGCTTAACAAAGTCAGCTGCATCCTTGAATAAAGTGGGCCACTAGAAGCCACACTGAAGAACTTTTGCTGCCGTCCGATCTCCAGAGTGGTGCCCACCAGATTCGAGCAAGTGACAATGCTCGAGGATACTTGATTGCTCCGTCTGAGGGATGCACCTGCGCCAAATACAATCTGCTCCTTCTCTGAATAAAAGAGGATCTTCCCATTGGTAGAAGCGGATGGTCGACATGAATTTGTTATTTTGGTTCTTCGTCCAATCCGAAGGTATTACCCCAGAGGCGAGGTAATTGACTATATCAGCATACCAAGGAAGAGAATCCACTGCTAAGATGGCTTCGTCAGGGAAGGTTTCTGTGATAGGGGCATTGCTCAGAGGAGGTTCATGCTGCTCTATTCTGGAGAGATGATCTGCTACCACATTCTAAACTCCAGGCTTGTCCTTTATTTCCAAATCGAATTCCTGGAGGAGAAGGATCCAATGAATTAGTCTTGGCTTGGCATCCTTCTTCTGCTGTAGGTAACGGATAGCAGAGTGGTCTGTAAAGATGGTGACCTTTGATCCCAAAAAATAGGATCTGAACTTCTCTAAGGCGAAAACCACAGCCAGCAATTCTTTCTCTGTCACTGTATAATTTCTCTGTGCTTCGTCTAATGTTATGCTGGCATAGTGAATGGTATAGGGCGCTCTGTCTTTCCTCTGCCCAAGAACAGCTCCGACTGCAAAGTCTGACGCATCGGTCATTATTTTAAAAGGAAGAGTCCAGTCGGGCGGCTGTAAGATTGGAGTCTGAGTGATAAGCTCCTTCAACTGATTGAAAGCAAGGAGAACTAGCTGATCAACAATGAACTATGTTTCCTTGCATAAAAGTTCTGTCAGAGGTCGGGCAATGCGGCTGAAATCCTTGATGAATCGCCTATAGAATCCCACATGCCCCAGGAATGACTTCACATTCTTCACGGTCTGAGGTGGCTGAAGATTTGAAATGACATCCACCTTCGCCGGATCGACTTCCATGCCACGTTTGGAAACGACGTGGCCCAGCACAATACCTTCAGTGACCATAAAATGGCTCTTTTCCCATGAGAGCACTAAATTGACTTCTCGGCACTTCTGAAGTACTCTGTCTAGATGCTGAAGACAGGAATCAAAACTATCACTGTAGACAGAGAAATCATCCATGAACACCTCGAGAAAACTGCCTACCATCTCGGCGAAGACTGCTAACATGCATATTTGGAAGGTTGCATGTGCATTGCACAAACCAAAGGGCATTCTCTTGAAGGCATAGGTGCCGAACGGGCAAGTGAAGGTAGTCTTCTCTTGGTCTTCAGGGGCGATCGCTACTTGGTTGTACCCGGAATACCCATCCAGAAAGCAGAAGAACTCCTTGCCTGCTAATCTTTCCAGAACTTGATCAATGAATGGCAAGGGAAAGTGGTCCTTCTTGGTTGCTGCATTAAGTCGGCGGTAGTCAGCACACACCCGCCATGATGTTGGTACCCGAGTTGAAATTTCCTCTCCTTTATCATTTGTAACCACGGTAAGCCCTGATTTCTTGGGAACTACATGCAATGGGCTTACCCATTTTGAATCGGAGATGGGATAGATGAAGCCTGCATCACACCATTTCATGATCTCCTTCATGACGACGTCCCGAAGGTTAGGATTCAGCCTTCTCTGAAATTCACGGGACGGCTTGGCATCTTCTTCCAAATAGATATGGTGTGAACACAAGGCTGGATTTATCCCTCGGAGATCTGATACGCTCCAACCAAGTTCCTTGCGGTTCTTTTCTAGAACCTCGAGAAGTCGAGATTCCTGATCCGGATTCAGCTTGCTGCTGATGATGATCGGATACATTTGTTCTTCACCCGCAAGGAAAGCATACTTCAGGCCTGCCGGAAGTGGCTTGAGTTCTGGTTTAGACCTGTCCACTTTATTTGTCACTTCAGATACCATGCTGGTGGTGGGATGTACTTCCTTGCGATACTTACCATCCTCATCATCTTGTTAAGATCCCGGTGATGCACTGAACGGTTCTGCGCTACGCTGATCATGTTCGGTCTGGAGTGAATGCTCAAGAAGATGCGCCTGTATCTGAGAATCTGTCTCCCAAGAATCGTCGGAGCATATGCTGACTGCGCTTTCCATGTCCTCCTCAAGAGTGAGGATTTCTCGGGTCCATGAATCATCCAATGATAAAGCTGAGTCTCTGATCTCTGCAATAAAATCACAGTATGCTTCTGATTCCGCCTGGCTCTCATCAGTTGTGGCATTCTGCTTTTAGTTCATGTTTAGCGTGATTTGTTGGGTGTTCAAGCTGAAAGTGATCTATCCAGACCCGTAATCAACTACGGCACCTGAAGTACGAAGGAATGGTCTGCCAAGGATGATAGGGGTCTGGAGCAGGGGTGCATGCGAGTCCATATCAAGGACTACAAAGTCAGCTGGGAATTTCATTTCCTGCACCTTAACTACCACGTCTTCCAACAAACCTCGGGGCCGCTTGACGGATCGGTCAGCGAACTGAAGGATCATGCGTGTTTGCTTGAGCGGTCCCAGCCCGAATTCTTGCATTATGGACGAGGGCAGAAGGTTGATGGAAGATCCGCTATCCAAGAGAGTGCGCTCGAAGACCTGGTCAAAGATCTCACAACTGATCAGAGGTGCTCCTGTATTGTGCTTCTTCTGAGGGAGATTGCTGATGGCTGCTACCGTGGCTAAGGTGAGGACATGCCTCTCGACCTGCTGGTGTCTGTTTTCTTGCACTGGGCGACGCCTGTTAGTACATGCCTCTTTCAGTCCTTTTTTCATAGCTGGCATGTATTCCACAGCTTTCAACAGGGGAATCTCAACAGTTAATTTATCCAAAATATCCACAACACCCGGATCAGACAATGCTTTTTTTCGTTTTGCAATTTTTTTGGATTTTTGTATTGCATGAGGAAAAGGAATATGTACACTACTAGTAGGAAAATCAGAGTTCTTATTTACATCAAAATCATCCCCCACAGAATGTTGTACATCCGAACTACAAAAAGGAATACAAGCTAGATCTTGACATGCTGGTGCTGTTGGGCGATCAAAAAGGGTAGCATCTGCTCCATCGGCTGGCGAGGGATCGGCTGCTGTTGGCGGCTCCTCCAATGCTGGCGCGGTTTCGCTTCTGCTACAAGCTTCTTTTTGGTGTTTTTGTTTTTGCTGATTTTTTTGTATTTTCTGCTGAGGTTGCTGGTGACATGGTACGACGGCTGGACTAGCTTCTCCTTCTTCTTCCTTCTCACCCACCCCTGGAGCTGGCACGGCTGATGCGGAAGATGATGATCCACCTGTTTCTTTATTCACCCCACTTTTGGTAGCAGGCGGAGGCAAGGCCCTACCGCTCCTGAGAGTAACAGCATTAGAATAAACAGTAATATCATTACCAGACTCGGACAGGACATCACAATCTACCTGTTCTTTCTTTTTGAAATTATTGGGGTTGTCTTCGACCTGCGCCGGAATGGTAGTTCTGGTGGCGGTCAGGTCATCAAGTCGTATGGTCATATCCGCTAGCCCTTTGACGAGTTGGGCCATACAGTCCATGGTGGGGTTTGTAGGGGCACTTCAGAAGATTCAGCGTGCAGACCACGCTGCTGTTGGGTATATGGGTGGGGAGGTTGTTGCTGGTGGTGCTGCTGCGGTGGAGTAGGAAGTTGAAGTTGTTGATACGACGGAGGAGGATACTGCTGGTATTGTAAAGAGGGGGCAGCCGCGTACTGGTGATACGGCTGTGGGTGGCGGTACTGCGGCTGCTGCTGGTAAGGAAAATTCTGCCTCCATTGATGTGCAAACTGGGGAGGCTGTTGGGGCTGTTGGTGAGGCTGAGAGACTTGCCCAAAATGACCACCCTGAGGTTGGTGGTACTGCCGATTGGCAAATTGCTGACCCTGGGGTTGTCCCTGAGGACGGGTCGGTTGTGCATCATTAGTCCATACCCCATTCACTTCTTGAATCAAGGGTGGTGGAGGGAAGACTGGATCAGGTACAGAAAGAAACTCCGGTTGGTACACGACCATCTGCTGCTGCGGCGGGCCCTGGTCGGGCGCCTGCACGTAGTACACGTGCTGGACTGCCGGAGGCTGCTGGCTCGGCTGAGGCTGATGCTGCGGTTGCTGCTCATCCTTCTTCTCAGCGGGAGCGTCCGATGGTGTAGCCGACTGAACAGAGTTGATAGTGCTGACCAACAGTTCAAGGTACTTGTTGATCTGATCTAGCTTGTCTAGGTCATGGGTCCTCTTCTCGATCACAGCGAGTTTCTCGAGGTCCTGTGATCGCTTCTCAATGATATCTACCTTAGAGAGATGGCCCCCGATGATGCTGAGGTTGGAGCTCTCATCTCTCTCTGCTTCCTTGGATGCAGCCATGTACACTTGCTTCTGGAGGATCTGGGGCTGCTTCTGATACGCCTTGGATGAAGAGAGGGCAGCCTCTCCTTTGGCCATTTCTTCAAAGATCTGCCAAACTACATCTTCATCCTTATTAAAATGGGAACCCCCACATGCTGCATCCACAAGCCGTTGGCTTTCAATATTCAGTCCCCCAAAGAAATGCTGGACCAAGCTGGTCTTCGGGATATCATGATGGGAACACTTCTCCTGCAGGTCAGTGAATCTCTCCCAAGCTTCATGTATCGACTCGTGGGGTCCTTGGGTGAAATTACTGATACGGGCTCGCATCTGGTTGAGCCGACCGAGAGGGTAATATTTGTGCAGGAAGGCGGACTTCAACTCCTCCCAGGTCGTCACGACGTTTCCCAAATGATTGACCCAATAAAGGTCCTTGTCCTGTAGGCTGAATGGGAATGCCATCATCTTGACAATGTCCAGATGGACATTGGGATAGTGAGTAGTGTGGCAGATACGGGAAAATTGTTGCAGGTGAATGTACGGCTCCTCGCTTGTGTTTCCATGAAAGGCAGGGAGAAGAGCAATGAATTGGGGCTTCAGCTCAAATTGAGCGTGTACCGGTGGAATGAGAATCCACTCGGTCATCTGGCTGTCTCCCGGATAGAATGTTTCTTTAAGGGTAGGCTTTGGTGGTGGTAATTCAAGGTCATCATCAGGAGGACCACCACCTCCACCTCCACCTCCTCCTCCCCTGCCTCCTCTGCCTCTGCCTCCTCCTCCATCGTCACGGTTCATCATGTCATTCAACATATCCTGGAATGCGGTCTGTGTCAGGGCCTGCTCGGCCAGCTGCTGCTGTATGTCCTGGATAGATGCCAGTAACTGTGCATTTACTTGGTTCTGATCTGGCACCTGTCCCTCTGGTTGGGGTGGCTGCTGACCCTTGCCCTTTCCTCTTGGAGCCATGTCAGGGTCTGAGTCGGACAAGATGAACTCCGGAGTAGTCTCCAGGGCTCGCATTGTCTTCTATCTGCATAATGAGATGGTCCGAATCAGATCACTTGCAATTAATGTTCAGCTGCCGTGACGAAGCTGGAATTCAGGTCAACCCCAGCATGTTGTGAATGGAAAAGGATGTAGACTATAATCGACTTCCATTTACAACGGCGAAAGCGGGACAAAAGTGGTCCCAGTTTATTGGGTGGCCAAGAGAAAGGTAGAAAACGAGGAGTCTGGAGATCGAACCGCAAAGTCTGGATCGGGTTCTCGGGAATCGCCTCGAACTTATTGGCGGAGTTGAGTCCATGGAATCGATGTGGGTGTCGGCATGGTCCCGACGGAAACCATCCATGGATCAACTTCACGGAGTACAAGAGAAGATCGGATGTTGGATGAAAGATACGATGGTCAACGAGGAATAAAAGGAGTGTAAAACAGTAGAGAGGCTTGGTTGAGCGGGGTGGTCAAAGGGAGAAACAAAATGTGCGCAAATGCGCGGGACTTGATCTTTGAACCTTAATCTAGATCCATACAAACACAATACAAAATCGGGTTCACCAACTCACGCCATGTGAAGCCATGAAAGCTCGATTATTTATTATCTTTTCATTTTTAGAGTTGTGATTTTCAGGCATATCTTATAACAAGTCCTTAGTACGCTACCCTATAGGAGAGAAAGTACTGCCAGAAGAGTATCCCGTACTTGTCCTCCTCCTGTGTAACATGTAGTCTGTACTTTTTGAAGTCCTTATAACCCTTCCTGGATCCCTACTCAGCCAAAGAAAAGAGAGAGGAAGCCAATAGGCGAAACCAATACTTCGATTCTCGCTCGCAACGGAATCACCCGTGAGCGTGCAAGAACCTACTCGGACGCAGGACAATGAGACAGACACCCCCATGAAGGCGTGGCCTATGCTCAACACTTCGGACAGGGTCGATGCTCTCACAACAGAGAGTCACCATTGGTGACCAAGTCCTACTCGCCTACGTACGATAGAAGCGCCATTACTTCGGAAATCCAGGCGATACACAAGGCAGTTGCAGACTGGGTTTTGGGCTTTAATCCTTAGGGGTCGCACTCGCTCAAGGGAGTAGGGTTTTGGTCCCCCTCCAAGGTACCTGAAAACAATGAGGGCTTTATGAACCCGGTACAATGATAGTCCATTACAGATTTTAATTAAGGTCAAAGTTTATTTAGCAGTCCCCTTGTTTTAATTTTTTTTGGGTTTTCACTTTTTTTGAGTCTGTTTTCATACCAACGCCTAACGTTTTTGTAGATTTTCATTTAAGTCCTACGTGCTCAAAATCAGAGGGAGATAGCGGAAAAGTCGTGCAAGTGGTTCCATGATGGAAATCTCACCATTGAACCGAATGATGTATGCTGAGTTAGAAGACTTACAGTGCATCCCAGCTCTCTCCATGCGGTATGCAAAACAGAATTTTTAAACCTATCTACATGTCGGTATGCAAGGCACAAAATCGCCCTAAACATTAGCTGCTATTAGCGTGAAGAACCATAAGTCGCTCGTTCATCTCTAGCTCGAAGGGTCCGGTCTTGGCTCACCCCTCCTCTGCTCAACACACTTGAGGGTAGGAGAAAGCGCTTTACAGGGCTCGCTGCGGCACAAAGGCTAAGAGACAAATGAGCGGCTTGTTTAAATTTGACTAGATCCATACGAAGTAGACTATAGGAACATGCATTCTTATTAATGTGTGGACCTAGCTACCGAGTCAAGTAACCTACATCTAGGGGCTCCAAGCACACAAAACAAAATAAAATAAAGGCGGAAAGCTCAAAACTTCGGAAAACAAATAAAAGAAGGCTATGAAAACTCGAAAAGCCGTGATGAGGCCCCCAGGTGAACAATTACTCGGGCACTGGACCTCATTGTGAAGAGTAGAGTCCTGTTTAATTACATGCCAAAAATGTCTCTCTCTCACCATAAATTACAAAAATAATCCTAAGTGTTCTAGCTCTAACTAATGCACATCTCTTTGCTTCCTTGGTGCTCTCTCCAGATGGTCATGAGAAGAAGACCATCCTCCTCCAAGCTCGGCTGCCTTGACCTCCGAAGAAGCCATCCTCACGTGGCGGGCCCTCGCATCAAAGACACAAAAAGATTGCATTAGAAGAGCTCAATCAATCACAATAGAGCAGATAAAATAATCACGATAAATGAATCAATGAAGCATGGTGATTAATGACAATAGAAATAGCTGATCATGAAATAACAAATCAAACATGTACACAAGAATGACAAAAATAACGTAGGCTATGCTCATTGCTCCCCGACAACGGCGCCATCTGATAACAGCGGTTTTTCCACGAGGGTCACCATGAATAAAATAAAAATATTGTCGCTGAGGCGACCACTCACAGAAGACCGGTGTTAATCAGCAATAAACCCACAATAAAAGAATAAAACAATTAAGCTCAAAAGAAATGTGAATTAATCTTTATTACTCTACCATAAAATGTATAGGGAACAAGCATGTAGAGGTCGAACCACAGAGAGCAATACAAAATGCAATAGCCTACAATGTGCGTCTATCACAGAGTCATCCATGTGTGAAGCCTATTTTTGTGGGTTTTGAATTTTATAATTTTTTGTATTTTATTTTATTTATTATTATTTTTATTTATTATATACCTTTTTTATAGTATAACTAGGTAATATATATATAATACATATATATAAATATATGTATACCCATAGAGGGTGAGTATATGGCTTATAATACATACAATATATATATATGTATATATAAGTATAATAATAATATATTTATATTTTTTTATATTTTAGGGTTAATAGATAGGTATATAAATACATATAAGTAGTTAGATATAGATATATTTTTTTTCTTTTTTTAGGGAACATTTATATATACATAAAGGGGGACTATAATATTTATAAAAATACTCAAAAATAGTCAAAAATTCAGGAATAAAGTCTTTTTTGGATTTTCATGATTTTTTTACTGTTTTTGTTATTTTTGGGCATTTTTCAAAACATTTTTAGCATTTTTAAATAGCAAAATAAGAGCAAACAGTGGAATAGGGTCTGGCTGTAAGAAAATTAGGAATTAAAAATAGCAAACAACCTCAAAAATTTTCCACACTATTTTTCTAATAAGGATAATAAAATATAGCATATATAGGAACTGAGCTCACATTTTTTTATTTTTCTTTAATTTTATATATTTTTTTGAAGTTTTTGTGTATTTTTTAATTTTTAAGATTTTCCTTTTGAGATTTTTAGGGATTTTTGGACTGACACTGAAATGGGTCAAAATACACCAAAACTAATTTTTTTGGAGTTTTTCGAGGCCTTTTCATATTTTTTTGGTATTTTATAAGCTAGATTGTAAATAAAATGCATGTTTTTGATTTTTAATAAATGCAAATATGCAATAAAATTAAAAACTAAAAATATAGCATGCAAGGGTACACTAACAGGAGATTATGTCTATTTTTGCAAAATTTTTTGAAGAAATATGAAGCACAAAATAAATAGACAAAGCATTCAAAAATAAATGGCCTGGCAGGGGTGTTTTTGCAAATAAAATAATTAACAGGGGCATACATGCAAAAATCACAATAAAAGAGAACGTTAACTTTTATTCTCAGGACCATTTTACAAATACAAAAACCCGGCGGGGTTTAAATGCAAATATCATGCGCTTCACATGGGTGCTGCACGTGAGGCGTGGAGGGACTGAAAAGTAAATACACAAACGTCAGGGGGTGGACTGCAAATTTTACACTTTATTTACAATGTGGCCTTTAATTTTTTAGGATTAAACTATAAATACAAAAAGCGGGGGGCTGTGTATGAAATTTACCCCCATAAGGCGCTTCATCCTGCGGCGCTAGATGCATCACTTATCCACGTGTCGAGCATCGGACGGTCGACGCCGATTCGCCGATGAAGGGTGCGGATTAGAAGCTCCTGGCTGATCTGACGGTTGGGGCATATCTTCATCGGACGGCTCCTGTTGGATCTGGGACGAGCCTCCTGATCCGACGTCGCTGGAGCTCCCTGGAAGAACAGGGAAGAAGCTCGCGCCTGGCGAGCTTCGATCGAGAAGCATGGGCTCCTCCAGGGCTCTCCGGCGCGTCTGAGGTGGTCTGCACGTAGCTGGAAGCATCCCGCGTCGACTGATGGGTCCATCATGGCTCCTGGAGGTCCGAGTCGCTCGGACGAGGTCGGAGAAGTAGTGTACCTCCAGGGACCTCTTCCTGGTTCGATTCGAGCCCAGATGGGCTCTATCCTTCATTTGACCTGCAGAGGAAGAACCGGGGGTGAGAGGGCTACCTCCTCGACCCGGGGTTTTGAAGCTGCGAAGCAAAATGGAGTGGGGCGGAGGGGCTCCGACGAACGGCGGAGGTGGAGCCCCGATTCGCCAAGACCAGGGGTCCTGGGTTGGTCAACGGTGATGGAACGATGGAGAATGCGATGGGGAGTGAAATGGAGTGCACGTGGTGGTCGGAGACAGTGGGTTTCACAGTGAAGAAGTCGCCGGAGCGGAGCTCCGGCGAACTTCGAATTTTAGATTTTACGCTAAAGGGGTTAACTACAGACTAATCTAACTACTGGAATTAAAAGCTAACATTAAAAACTAACTAAAATGCATAAAAGGACAGCTCTTATACCTGGGGGCCACCAGGGAGCAGGGCGGACCCCGGAGCTCCGCCGCGTCAAAATTCTCCTTCCTCCGGCCGAGTCGAGGTGCTGGGGCACTCCCCCTGTCACGAGGAATGGTCCAGGAACAAGATCAAGGCGTTGGGTTGGAATGAAATTGGCCAAATTCAAGGAAGGAGGCGGAGCTACTTATTTATAGACATTGGCGAGTAGCCTTATTGACCGGCGATTATTGATTAATCCAATGAGCATCTGATCGATCCAAGTTATTGGCGGGCATTATAGATAATCAGAGAGCAATTCTTGTGAAGGAAGCGAGCTTGAATGAAGGACGGGATGGCCGCAAAAAATGGAGGAAATCGGGGGAGTTGACAGTTCAGAAGCGCCAGAGCAGAGATGGGACAGTTGACCAGGGGGTCAACGAAGGCCGGCGCCTTATTGGTCCACGTCAGCCGCTACAAGACAAAACAGGAAATTTTAACCTAAATTGATTTATTTACCATAGTAAATGATTTTATTCGAATTTTCTACAAACATAAAAAATGTGTATTTTTTCATGTAGTATTTAATTGTGATTTTTATTGAATTTTTCGAAGTGTTTTATTATGGTCTTAATTTGATAATGTGTATATGTATGTATTTACATGTATTTTTGTATATTTTATTTTTAATTTATTTATTTTCTTTTATTATTTTATTGGCTTATTTTATAAATTTATAATTTATTTTTGTGAGTATAAAGGTATTTTTATTTAATTTTTAGGAGTTTATTTACATTTTTAAATAAGTAGGTATATGCATATGTAAGTATACTTATAGGTATTTTACCTATGTATTTTGTATACTTAATTTATTTAATGTATTTTCTTGATTTTTATTTTGGATATACATTTCTAATGAGTTATGTATAATGTATAGATTATTATAAAAATATAAAAGAATAAAAGAACCAAGGAATAAAATCCTTTTTATCTATATAAAGATATATAGTATAGGTATTTTGTCTATGAATTTTGTAGACTTATTTTATTTTACAAAGTCTTTTTGGTTTTCTTTTATTTTTAATATGTGTATGCATTATATACATTGTTTACAAAAATCCAAAATTATAATTTTGTTATAATAATGAATAATGAATAAATGTAATACTTTATTCAGGTATTATGTACAAGGAGGGCCAAAAACAAAACTTTTGCATATGGACTCCAAAGATTATGAAACCAAGTTTATTAAATAGTTCATGGAAAGCTATATACAATTAAAGGTGAGTTTGGGTGATTTGGAGTTTTTATTTGTAAGATATGGGTCTGTGAAGTTGAGATTTTGGCTTTTTATTCTGTGTATAGAATGTACACTGAGTATTATTTTTACACAAACTCAATTTTGTAATTTTATTTACATTATTATCTACAACTTTCATGAACAAAGTTTCTTTATTTGATGAATAAATAATTACGTACAAAATAGGTGTCAAAATGCATAAATAAATGATGAAATGAATGAGGTATTTTTTGTATACTGGCCCTTATCTCCCCCTACTTTATTCCTTGTCGACCAATACCATGTTGGCCTTGGTCTCGGGGTTTGGGTCATAAAATATCTTCAATATTTTATTCCTTTTTCTTTTCTTATCTTTATTCTATAATTTTGGCATTAAAAACCTTATTTAATGTGTAGTTAATACAATGATTTATGAATGCTATTATGTACAATCTGATGCTATTTACATGCATTTGCTGGGGTTTTTGAGGCCAAAATGATAGAATAAAGGTGATGAAATGGAGATTCATCAGAGACCTGAATTATTACATGCCAAGTGTCACTCTCTCACATAAATTTACATTTTTGTAACAAAAATGCATAATACAGTGAAGCCCCGAAACTGTCTCAAAAATTCCTCCAAGTCTGGGTTGGTTGCTCTCTCTTGCCGGCTCAGTCAGAAGGTCGGCTCCACCTTGCTCGGGTGCATACATCCTCCTAAGAGGTCCTCCGTCGAGCCACGATCCCTCGTAACAGATTCAAACATCAAGGAGTGTCAGACAGATCACAATTAATATCAAATAGTTAAAGAAAAATAAATAAATAAACAACCTAAATAGATGCAAGAAATAAATGAATGAACAAGAGATATAGGACAAATAAAATAAGCTCCAACTTAGCGGTGTTGCTCCCCGACAATGACGCCATTTGATAAAGAGGATTTTACGAGGATTTTCTAATCAAGCTCAATTGGTGTCGCTGAGGTGATCGCTCTAGAAAATCCAACTTTAATAAACAATTAACGCACAACAAGAATTAATCAATGAAAATCAAGAATGTGTGTGGAGTTAAAATTAATTATAACTCTACAACAATGTGTATAGCGTGTAAGTATGTGTAGAGGTCGAACACATGGAGCAAACGGTAGAAGGAGGCTAAAAGATGCACAAAACTTTGTCTTTCATCTCTTATCCATTTATTGTTTTTGTGGATTTTTAATTTAATATTTTTTAATTATATTTGTTTTTTCATTTTTATATTTGATTTTTATATCTTCAAATTTTTATATTTTCTTTTTATATTATTTTCTTTTATATACTCAGTATAGCTTTTATAAGGCTTGATATATACAATATATAGTATTATTTTGAAATATTAATAAATATAAAAAAATTCTGAAAATAAATATTATTTCGGTTTTTAATATTTTTCTAATTTTTTATATTTCTGGAATTTTTAATATTTTTTATGTATTTTTAAAATAAAAAAATATCCCAAATAAAGGATTAAATATATATCTGAAATTGAATTGGATTTTAAAATAGTAAATAAACTCCAAAATTATCCAACTCAATTTTAATATATAAATATTTATATAAATAAAATTATAAAATATGAACATATATTTTTGGATTTTTAAAGAATTTTTTAGATTTTTTATAAAGGATTTTGAGGGTTTTTTCATTTTTAAGCTATTTTACATTTTTAATGATTTTTGGTCTGTAAATAAAGTAGGTAAAAATATACTATATATATTTTTGGAATTTTTAGAGATGTTTTTATATTTTTTTGGTATTTTATAAGGTGAACAGGGAATATATGTGCTCTTTTCATTTTAAAAAATGGATTAAATGCAAAAAATACATAATGGACATGTGGCGTAAAAGCACAAGACAAGAAGCATCTAATCCTATTTTTGTGGATTTTTAGGAGCACAATAGGTATTTTTAATAAATAGATAAAATGCCACAAAATATATGTCCTAACAGGGGCATTTTTGCAATAAAAATAATGTCCATGGGCTACAGTGCAAACGTGCTACAAATATACAATGTTTATTTAATTTTTTGGAACTATTTTATAAAATACAAAAATACCATGGGTGTCTATACAAAATGCCCAGCTCACATGGGATGACACGTAAGTTGAGCTAGATTGGACCTAAATGCAATTACAAGAAACACCGGGGTCTAGATGTAAAATATCTAATTTCTTTATAACGTAAACTTTTATTTATAGAGCTAATTATTAAATACAAAAAAACGGGGTTATATATGCAATTTATCCCCATAAGTGGTTGGATCGAGCGGCTGATGGGCTTCCACTTGACATGTGGCATGCATCCAACGGACGGTATCGCTTCGTGGCTGGACCCTCGAGATTAGATCGTGCAAAGTGATCTGATGATGAAGACGGAGCTTGATCCAACGCCATCTATAACACGCGAAGAACTGCCCTCAATCCGACGGTTCTGAAGCGATGCGGAAGAACGGGGGAGAAGCTCGCCTGGGGCGAGCTTTGATCGGCTTGTGCGTTCTCCTCCTGCCTCCATTCCCTTGGCCGATAGGCTCTATGCGTTCCTGGCAGTGCTCTGCTTCTATGGAGCTCCTCAAAATGGTTGCAGACCCAACCAATAGCTCGGGTGGGTCCCCAAACCTTGAGGTCATGTTCATATCCTTGATAGGGCTCAGATGCCCTCTTCAAGACCTGCAAAAGGGTTAGAAACATTCACGGGAAAACGAGGAATGTCCTAGCATTTATTTGGTGGCAGATCGGGGCGAGATGAGGTAGAGTGCACCTGCTCCGACGAGCAGCGGAGGGGGAGCAAGGTTTCACTGATCGAAGCTCGATCGGGTTGGACACAAGATGGCAGATCGTGGATAAAATGACAAGGAGTGAAATGAGGGTGGTTAGAGGGTGGTTCACAGTCGAGCACGGGTGGAAAAGGTTCGCCGAAGCTCTACGGGTTAGTGATCTCATGCTAAAAACCTATGTTAATCATTAAACTAATAACAGAATTAAAAGACAGGAATTAAAATCTAACTAAAAACAATAAAGTGTGCAGCTCATATCTGCTGGTGAAGGAAGCGAGCATAGGTCGCCAACGTGGGTGGCCTTGGGTGCATGTCCACCCTCCGTCGATCGCTGCAAGCTTAGGGTATCCCCTCCTGTCATGAGGGTGATCGCTTTGGCTGAGTCATAAGGCTTCAAGGGGAAGCAGATGACCCAAAATTGCATGGAGGAGTGGAGGAGTTTATTTATAAAACAGAGCGAGCACCCTTATTGACCGGCCAAAATCAAAGAATCTAGCATATGTACAATGGATCTGATCGATGAGTGTGAATCATGGATGATCCATGTCCAAATATCGTTAAGGGAGTGAAGGCGAAAGATGGATGAAGTGTGCGGAAAAAAAGGTGAAAATGTGGGAAAATACAGTTCTAATGCCCTGGTATTCAGATCGGACAGTTGACCAGAGGTCAGCGGTCCACGAGCAGGGATTGGTCCACGTCAGCCGAATAAAGATAAAACATGGGATTTTATTAAATGATAATTAATTAAAAATAATAAACAATTTTATTAATTTTCAAGTATAAAATAAAAAATGTTTAATATTTTCTGTAGTATTTTATTATGTTCTTTATTTATTTTCTGGCTTCATGTATTAGTAGTTAAATTTTAATAGTGTATTTATAGGTATATTTACCTATATTAGGTACATTTTTATTTGTATTTTATATATTTTATTTTATTATTTTATTATTTTATTTTATATATTTACAACTTCTTTTTATGAGTATAAATATATTTTTATTATATTTTTATGATGTAATTTGTATACTTAAATAAATAGATATGTATATTGTATATGTATATTTATAGGTATTTTACCTATGTTCTAAGTACTACTTTTTATTTTAATGTATTTTAATGAGTTTTATTTTGGATTTATATTTTTAATAAAATATAGATAATATTTACATTATTACAAAAATATAAATAATAAAGAATAAAATAATGAAATCCACCTTTATTTATAGACAAATAATAACATAGGCATTTTATCTACGTATTTTAAAGACTTATTTTATTTTACATTTTCTTTTAGTTTTATTTTGGTTTTAATACGTACATGTGTTATACATAATTAAAAAATTATAAAATTATAAATTTCTAAAAATAATGAATAATGAATAAATTGAATATTTTAATTGGTATAATATACAATGAGGGTCAAAAACCTAACTTCCACACAGTAACTCCAAAAATATGAAACCACCACCATTGAATAGCTTGTGAAAAGTTATATACAATTAGAGATGATTTTGATATGTTTTGAATTTTTATTTGAAAGATATGGGTCTGTGAAGTTGGGTTTTTGGCTTTTTGTTTTGTGTATAAAATGAACATTATGTATTATTTTTGTACAAACTCAATTTTGTATTTTTATTCACATTATTATCTACAAATTATATGTACAAAGTTTCTTCATTTGATGATCAAATAATAGAGAATAAAGTAGGTGTCAAAAAATGCATAAATAATGAATACAAGAATTGGGTTTTTATTCTATTTTTGGCCCTTATCTCCCCCTACTTTATTCCTTATCGACCAACTCAATTCTTGACTTGGTCTCGTGGGTTCAAGGATATAAAATATCTTCGATATTTTATTCTTTTTTCTTTTCTTCTCCTTATTCTATAATTTTGGCATTAAAAACCATATTTTATATACAAATGATACAATAAATAATGAATGCTATTATGCACAAATTAATGCTATTTACATGCATTAGCTAGGGTTTTTAAGGCCAAAATGATAGAATAAATGTGATGAAATGGAGATTCATCAGGTGATTTAGAGGACATTGTATATGGCTACAGTCGTGACGTCCTCAAGTAACACGGGTCTGTCTAACGATCTGTACTTACACACATACTGGCTGGGAGTGGATGCAACTATTCATATGAGCCTAGGCCAATCATTGTCTCTCAAGTAAAAAAATTGAAAAATTAAAATCCAGACAAAAATTCACTAACCAAGGAGTTGGTGTATTCCTGACGCATTCATATTCACTCAAGGCTTAAGGAGTTTGTAGACACTTGATTTATGTGATCTACAGAGTCTGAGTTAGCCAGCCTTAGTCATTAGAGTTTTTGGAACTTAATTATCCACACTCCTCTAGTTTGAAAGATTTGAGCTCTATATTGCACTCTTCATCTCTACCTTCAAAAAGAATATGAGCAACACAACACTTTCACAATTGCATGATTGATGAGATGAGATGAGTAATCACTTGAGGAAATAGGACTAGTGATTTGAGTCTAGACTCGATCTAATGATGCTCGAGGATGGGATAACGTTAATGAAGGCTTCAAGAAACCTAAGTGTCAGCAAAATCCTAGCCAAGAATATGAAGTTCATATGCTATCTCTTTGATATTTACCTATGTGTCAGGGTGTGATGAAACATAAATAATTTTTGATTAGTGTGCACCAATTTTTTGTTAAAAGCAGTGGAGCTAGCCAAAAAGAAAAGAAAAGAAAGAAATGTTCAAAGAAAAGCTCTATCCTCGAAAAGTCAAATTACAAATGAGCTTCGACCAATGGCGAGCGCTCCCAACCATTTTCAAAGTGTCCACTTGGACCAAGCGCTAATTAGGACCAAGGATTCAGGCTAGCACCATAAAAGGGCTCTGCAGCATATGGTGATATAAGTCTGGGTGTCGAAGGTATTTAGATACTCCAAAGATACACACCCCAGTGTACTTCCAGAAAAACAAGTGCAGACGACTCCGAATTCTCTTGATGGATACATTGATCAACAAAATAAAATTACAAGTTTTGAATAATAAGGCACTCGAGAGGCCCTTGTTCCAATGTGATGGAGAGAAAATAGACACAATCCTATACCCTCCATCATCTGACCGTCCATCTACATTTTCAAGTCTGACAAACTAATGAGACAGTTGACTGAAGCAAGAATAGACTTATTCCCTAGTGTTGAGGATTAGGTCTAGAGGAGAATCTCATGGACTTGAACTTCGAGTGATGCCTCGACTCGACTCTCGTGAAATGCAGTATACTAAATTTCATATCCTTATATTTTATCTACAAAAAGAGAGTCTGAAAATTAGAGAAGTTGGATTCCTTCTGACTAGAGCATGGTTGGGCCCAAAAATTTAAGATCACTTAAATTAAGGGTTTTCGAGAAAATTGAGCCTTGAAACATTAACATGCACTGTTAGGAATTAATCCGACTCCTCCATTCTTAGATGCTCGAGGAAGAGCATAGTTAAAGTATAGGGGTATGATGAATCTCATATTCACCATATTAAAATTGACATATTAAACTCCTTGTTATAATTCAATAAAATTCACTAATAATTCACTATTTTTATCTCGTATTATATTGCATATAAACTGTGTATATTTGCATATATTATAACTATATTTATTTAATAATCCCCTTTTCTTATTTATTTTCCTTCTGATTATAAACCCATAGAAATTAGGTTAAGTAATTGTATATAATTTTCGTAACCTTAAAAAAGGATAAAAAATACAAAAAAATGTCAAAACCCCAAAGCAGTGTTTTTACCACTTAAAAATACTCCCAAAAATACACTTTTGTACAAATGACCTCTTTTGACTTTTTGTCCAACATAAAACTTGTAGATCTCATCGAGATCTACAACTTTCATGTTTTAACTTTTCCCTAATTTTACCTCTAACTATTTCTTTTTTATTTTTCTTTATTTTTATATTTATTGATTTTTCTGGTGCGGCCACGTGGCACCCTTTGGGCCTCCCACGTGGCCGCTTCTCTCTTTGCCACACGGCCCCTCCTGGAACCTTCTGATCCGCCCTACCCACCTTCATCACAATTGTCCGCTCCCACCTCACCGATAACCATCTGATCTCATACCAGATCCTAGCTGCCCGATCGTGCCTGTAGCTCCTCCGTCAGATGACTTCTCACCTAGCGGCTCTCGTTTATCCACATCACTCGTTCATCGCCGATAGTAGGATAAGCCCTCAAATCAGATGTCAGACGTTTGTCTCCGCCTCACTCACAGCCAACCGATCCCCTCATCATCCTACGGCTACCCTCACACCACGTCTCCCACTCGCCCCCACCATTGGATGAACCCTAGTATCATCTGAACCGTCCGCCCCCATTGTTACCCTCGTCGTCAGATCAGATTATATGATCTGATCTGAGGCGTCCATCTGCACCTTAGTAAGAGCCATTGGATTGCAAGATCCATTGGTCGGAACCTCATCTCCTACCTCATACACCTTCCCCCTCCAGGCGTTGCAACTCGAAAACCGCCGCCCCTTCCATTTTGGAGCCCTCCTCCGGTCACCTCTGCACTCCATAAAGTCACCACCACGTTACCCTTAGCTACGTCCTCCTCGTGCACCCATCAATGCTCTCCTTCATAACTCCACGCCTCCATAACCTGAAACCACCCCCTCTCCACCTATAAACCTCCAGCTCCGCCCTCCGTTTACCTTATCCACCATCCAATAGGGTATGACCTAGCTTCTTCCACCCTCCGGTGATAGCGGAGGGTGGCAATTTCGAGGTTACAACAATCGTTTTCCCTTGGTGTGATCTATAGTTATCAGAACATGTTGCGGCTTCCCCGTGCACTGTTGAGCACCTCGCAGCAGGCTGGGAGAGTAGTGCGATGACCCCGAGCTCCAATGGAGCTCACCACAAGTCATACCTCTGCTAATCTCCTAGCTCTGTCCAGGTACTCTCCCTTCATTTTCTTGTTTTTCTTATATTTATCATGTCGCCTGTCCAGACCCCTGGTCAATCTCCCAAGACCTCAACCATCACTATCACCCTTACCTGACAACCTTCATACCTCCACCAACCATCGAACATCTTCACCAACCCTCTCCGATAATACCTTCCCTTCTCCACGACCCCATCCACCTCAGCCAATGTCACCTCTCCGTCGCCGGAGATGAAGATCGTGGTCCACCACTCCAGCCACCTTCGCGGACCCCCATTACACCTAACCATTGCTTCAACTATCTAACCATTGCAGATCTTCAATGGTCGGAGTTCTAGCACCAGCTCCGATCTACTGCACCACCTCCGACGACCTTCCTTTGCCTTGCTCCTTTAGACGACGTTGGAGCTCCTCCTTGCCTCCAGCATCCTCACTCGAACCTCAGCCATCTTCCTCGACCATCATGCTATCCTGCGGAGCGTGGAGGAGGTTCACAGAGCTCGCCGGATCCTCGCCTCCTCTAGCGAACCACGGCGGAAGACGAGGAGCGGGCACTGTCTGATCCACACGATCGGACAGTCCAGATGATGACACGTGGCACTCCCGAGCCTCTTGCTGAACCAGCAAGCTCGGATTCACCGACCCTGACACCGAGCCACAGACGCCTGCCACATGTACCCGAGTTTGTGACTCGCTCGGAGCCTGGCCCCTCATGTGTATCGCACGTGGGGGCTGGGTAATTTGCAAGAAAGATCTAGGAAGTTTCTGAATTTGCATTTTGGTCCCCAGGTGCGTGCGCCACGTCCGCGCTAGAGTAAATTTCAGGGAGACCCTCGTTGGTTTCAAGAATTACAGATATGCCACTACGCACAATGGAGAAATTACAAAGCGGCCCCACCGATTTTTGCAAAATTGCCAATAGGTCCCTCCAGGGACTTATTTATAATTATTTATCATTTATTTCCTTGTATTTTTATTACATTTATGCCCATGCATTGTTTCCTCCATAACTTGAGCATCGTAGGTCCAAATTACTTGATTTCAGGGTCATTTTGTTCCTTATTTCATTGTCTATCTAGTGGCATAGTTAATTTTCTCATCTAGCACCAATTGAACTATGATGATTTTTTTATGTTATATAGTGTCCATGCTGAAATGCCTTGTCATTAAATAGATGTTTGCTCGTAATGTTTATGCTCAAATTGACTCTGATTTCAAACCTTAATCCGTGCTCATGACTTGTAGGAAATTTTTGTAATAATTATTTAGAATGCATATACTTTTCACTAATCATACACTATGCATTGCATATCCTACAGTTGCATTGAAAAATCAACTAAAAATTACATGTATCATATAAATGCATTGTTCTGCATTTTAGTGTGCACATCTGCGTGAAGGCCTATAAATTAGAATTTATTCACACATACATCTAATTGACCTAAATTATATAAATAGATTGAAGAGGTTCGTGTCCCTGTGTTCGACCTTGGTAGACTTGCCAAGTATAAATATTCCACAACAATCGAAGATTGTGGTTTTTGACGAACCAAATTTGCCGTAGGATGATGAGGGGATCGGGTGGCTGTGAGTGAGGCGGATACGAGTGGCTGAGATCTTATATGAGGGCTTATCCCACGGTCGGCGGTGAATGGGTGATGTGGACAAATGAGAGCCTCTAGATGAGAAGTCATCTAACGGAGGAGCTGTAGGCGTAACCGTGCGGCTAGGATCTGGTCTGAGATTAGATGGTTATTAGTGAGGCGGGAGCAGACGGTTGTGATGAATGTGGGTAGGGGTGGATCAGATGGCTCCAGGAGGGACCAGGTGGCAAAGAGAGGCGGCCACGTGGCCACACCAGAAAAATTAATAAATATAAAAATAAAGAAAAATTAAAAAGAAATAGTTAGAGGCAAAATTAATAAAAAGTCTAAACATGAAAGTTGTAGATCTCGATGAGATCTACAAGTTTCATGTTGGACAAAAAGTCAAAAGAGGTCATTTGTATAAAAGTATAGTTTTGGGAGTATTTTTAGAGGTAAAAACATTGCTTTGAGGTTTCGACATTTTTTGTATTTTTTATCTCATTTTTTAAGGTTAGGACAATTATATACAATTACTTAACCTAATTTTAATGGGTTTTTAATCAGAAGGAAAATAAAGAAGAAAAGGAGGTTATTAAATAAATATAGTTATAATATATGAAAATATACACAGTTTATATACAATATAATACAAGATAAAAAATAGTGAATTATTAGAGAATTTTATTGAATTATTTAAGCAAGGAGTTTAATATGTTGATTTTAATATGACGAATACGAGATTTTTCACTGGCCTATCCTCTAACGACTATCAAAGCTTCATGAGGCCGCCCCTTGGACATTTTCTCGACGCATCCACCCTCACTCATTACCCTCGAGACCACCACCATTATGTAGCCTCTTTGTCCTGGATCCACGCTCATCCTCGCATCTCCACCTACCACTTCTTGATCCCACGCAATCGACCCCCGAAACTCCCTCAAAACTCGCCCATAAATATACCCCCTCCACCCCCTTTTGATTTTTGATCCCTCTTCTTCGAGCTTTAGCCCCTCAAATCACTCCTATGAGATTCTCCACGGTGACAACAAGGTGGAGCCTGTGATTTTCAGCGAGGAGAGCAAGGGAGGAGGTGAATCCACCCCACCGACGGAGCACCGCCAGCTGGTTTTGCGCCTAGCCTCTCAGGCTGGTTGAGCCCTCTTTTCCTTCTTTCCTATGTAATTTTGTAGTTTAATTTTCATTTCCATCTTTAATTCATAGTTAAATCAATCAAATCATGCTCAAATCAAAAAGGCCCAATTCCTGGAGCTCGGGCTCCTGGTCAAAATCGTCGCGATATGACCCTTAATTCATCCCGGCTTCTATGCCATCATATTCCCCTTCACGTTCTCCACCGATTCCCCTAAGAACCCCCTTGAATCAAGACATGATTCAAGGAGTCGGAGCTCCCTCTGTCGCCCTCATCGGAGCTCCCCCCACCATTCCATATCCCTTGTTATTGCGCGTAAACCCTAGGTCGAGGAGATAGTCCCCGTACCCAGGATTGTTTTGGTTGTGACTTGTAGGTCTGACGAAGCCCTTGGGATCTCAATGATCGCCTAGAGCTGCTCCAGGCATTTCAACCTCGTCGGAGCATCTAGCTCCTTCTCGCCTCGCCTGGACCCTGCAGTCGCACGGGAAGGAAGCCTGGCTCCCTGCTGGGCTCGTTGGAGGACAGAACGAGTGCGCGGAGCTAGGAGGAATGACGGATCAAAGCTTGCCGATGAACTGTTCTTGTGTGTTCTTGCAACGACCTCCCCTGTCGTTCGATCAAGAACAACGGTCCAGATCTAATCTGGACCGTTGATTTCCCGCGAAGGTGTACGTGAATAGAGCCGCATGATCAGCCACGTGGAGAGCCCTGGACAGCTGGATCCTAGTGCATAAGTGGTTAAATTGCATAGCCTCCCTCTATCATTTTGTAATTAGTAAATGGTCCTGTAAATATTTTGATAAGGACAAATTACATGTAACCCCTGAATTTTCTTTATATTGCAATTTAGTCCATGCTAGAGTCACATGCAGGCACATGTTTTATCTTGTAAAAATTGCATAGCAGCCCTCACGGGTTTCTTATTATATAAACTTTAAATATAAGTGTTAAATTTTGGGTAAATGACATTAGGACCCCAGCCTTTATTTTTATTTGTAATTATACCCCTGCTAGGCTGAATATTTTTGTGAGCCATTTTCTATTTATTAAAAATAGTTGGTGGGCTCCAAAAATCACCAATAAATAGGAGTGGGTACCTGGATGCACGCTTGATCATGTTATAATTTTACATTTGCATTTTATGCCACTTTCCTATTTTCTAAAAATCAAATAGTGCACAACCAATCCTTATTTATCTTTAAAAAGCTTAAAAAAATTAGAAAATCGCTTTGAAAATTTTCCAAAAAAATATATTATGCTTATTTAAGTATTATTAACCTTCAGACCAAAAATTACTAAAAATAGAAAAAGAAAATGCTTAAAAATTGAAACCCCCCCCAAACCTTTATAAAAAAAATTTATAAAATCCTCAAAAATTCCAAAAATAGGGATTTTATTTTATAATTTTTATAATATTATCTTTATATTAAAATTAGTTTTAGAAATTTTGAAACTATTTGATATTTTCATCTCTACTTTAACTTCAACCTATTATTTTATCCCTGATTTAGGGTATTACCAACTTTAAAAAAATAAAAAATCAATATTATCCAAAAAATTATAAAAATTGTAAACAATGATTAAAACCCAAAAATATTTAATTCTACATTTTTGGTTATTTTTAGTAATATTTATATCTTTATTACCTATTTTTGTATATATATGTCCTATATACATTTAAAAAGAAAAGGAATTAAAAAGGAAAAAGAATATATATATATATATGAGGATGGAGAGCTTGCACCAAGGTGCATGTAACTTTACATGCACCGACGCTTATATCTTCCACATTATTTTTACTTTTTTGAAAAATACCACCATGTATATTCATCCATATATCCCTCCAATACGCCATTCGAATTTCGTCAGAAACAGAGACTCCGATGACCTCCATCCAGAACAGGTAATTTTAACGGTCTTAGAATTACTGTAATCGGCCTGTTCTAGATGGAGGTCATCACAGTCTTTGTTTCTAACGAAATTCGAATGGCGTATTTGAGGGATATATAGATGAATATACATGGTGGTATTTTTCAAAAAAGTAAAAAAATGTGGAAGATATAAGTGCCGGTGCATGTAAAGTTACATGCACCTTGGTGCAAGATCCCCATCCTCTATATAAATATATACATATATATAATTATAAACAAAAAATATATATGATTAATTAATTAAAAAAATTTAAACCCACATTATTTTGACTAATATTATGCATGGCTATATATACATATATGCCTATATTATTTATTTATAAATAATTTAAAAGTGCTACATCGTTTGTTCCTTGTGTTAGACACCCTACTCTGATTATTACTATATGCATCTTATTGTAGGGTTTAAAATAAATTTTGATCCACATTGTTCATTGCTTGATATTTAATTGTGGGTTGATTGTTGTCTGAAGATCGGATTTCTTGTGGGTTGCCACAAAGAATGTGTCTCATATTTTAGACCCGTGAAAAATCCTCTTCAATAGTATACTTTTCTAGTTAATTAGAGAAGTATTTTCAAATAAATTTTGCAGGTTAATTTGCCTTTAGATTGTACTATAATGAGACATTTTTAGCATTAGTCTTCAGGAGGATTACCTATGATGTTGTTAGCCACTTAGGTTACACACTTGGTTATATTCCACAATCATCTAGTTTAGATGTTTGCTAATTTTCTCGCATTGTCGTGTATCTTTATATACATTTTGTATTCTCTCGTGCTTTGACTCCTCTTGCTACCGGATAGGCCAACTAGAGCAACAATCAATCACTTCTCTTCTCGCCATCTTTCTCTTTTGACTTCTCTATTGAGTTGATGATTTTGCTAAGGGGCCAATGATTCTTTATATAGCCATGGAAATAAGAACTTGCACATAAAGTTCTAGATCTCACATGATTAGGATTTTATCAGCACATCACATCTTATAATTATAAGACTTGGAGTCTATTACTTTTAACATTAAGTAATTTATATACACATCTTTTTTTTTGTTATTTGTGGCCGTCTAAACTAATAGTAGTCTCATCAGAAATATATAAGGTTGTAGAATATGAAATTTGAGCCACAGTTAGGATCGTTGGTTTCCAATCAAATGCACATCTTTTTTTTTGTTATCTGGTCAAATGGTGACAATTAAGGTATGTTTGGTTGCTGGGTTGAACTGATTTGGGTTGGGGTACAATGGTGTACCCCTACTTATTTACTATTCACATGGGTACAATTTACTATTCAGAGGTAATCCAACTCAACCAAACCCAGTCCACATTAAATGTGGACCCCTCCAATATTAAAGTCTTAGCGACTTCGCACGTCCTTTTTGTTCATAGTCAAATCGTGAAATTAATGTGAAGACTCGTGAGGTAATCGTCGGCGTCTCACATTTACGCACCTCTACTTCCACGAAATATCGAAACTGCCCCTTTTTGCCTCCACGCAGCGGAGGAGCGGGGTGGCAAAATCGAAATTCCAATGAAATCAATGGCGTTTTTATTATCTCCGCTCTCGAGCTCATCACAGTCAACTCCACTCCCTCCAAACATTCCCCACACACAGATCAAAGCTCCCATCGTTAATTCGCCCAACTCCTGTTCTTCCCGAAAGCGTCGATCTTGCTGGCTGTGTTGGGTTCGTTCCTCTGCCCTTCCTCTGTTCCTTTCACTTCTTTGTAGGTTGCGTTAGCTTGTTTTCTCTCAGTAGTTTCATTTGCATCACATCTAATCAGATTGATCTGTGCCCTAGAAGTGAATCTGCTAATGGCTTTGTTGGTTTCATCTTTTGGGGGATGGATTTGGGTACTTGTTGTTATTGCTGTCGGATTGAAGAAATGGGGGTGAGGTGATGAACTGATGGGTTGAAATGGTGGAGCCTTCATCTTTTAGTTTATGTTTATATATATCTTTTTGGATGCAATGAGCCTGAGGAAGGTGCTGTTTTGATTTGTTTTTTAGTTAATTCAGCCATTCTAAGAATAGTTTTATTTTACATGGCTGATTAAAAAAACCCTAAATTTCAGTCAACACATTACCATAGAGAGCTTTACACATTCTAGGGCACAATTCTTTTTTTCGCAGAATTAGGTCGAGGGTGAAGGGAATTTGATGTATTCCCTATTTTCTGTAAATGATATGTCGTTAAAAATATTGAAGAATGGAACCATAGTGAGTCTCTTAATAGTCTTTCCTGCACTTGTAGTTAGTAAAGTGGCTTAAGCTCTCTGTTGCAATTTCTCATTTCCTATGAGTACTGCATAGACTTTTTCATATCTCCAGATTATATGAGATTGTTGGTTTCTATTCGTAATCCGTTTTGCTGAGATATTTGTGATACAGATTACGCATCAAGAAATACTCGATCATGGAGCCTGGGACAAAGATCGTTCCATGTTGGATGGTCATTGGGTTGTTCTTTTGTATGTGCATGGTGTCCTCATATCCTACTTTCATGCATTCAAATGTGAAGCCATCTTCTCGACAAAGCATGTTTGCCAAGCATGACTATGTACGCTACCCGGAAGTGGAAAGGGAGTGCCATTCTGTTCTTTTATCAGCATCTAGGCTTAAACGTGATCGTAATATGGCTCAATGGATAAAGAATGAGTTGACGTTTAAAAATGGGGACTGGGAGCAGGACTCTGGTGGCAGCAAAGCCTTGGTTCCCATCCCCTTTCACAATTCCTCAGCACATCTATTTCGATTGGCTTCTTTTACATTGTCAGATGTTGAAGAGTATCGCCGATCCCCGTTTTTTATGAAGGTTTTTGGATCGATGACCATGCAGATCACTGATGGGAAGTATCATTTTGAGTATGGAAATGACAGCTCAATGAATCGATTCTCTACAGATAATAGCCCTCAGTTCCAGTTTATGTCCGGTTTCTCTTCACTAACTATCCTTTTCGAAGGGGTCTATTCCGAATCGGAAGAAAATGGCGGAGAGCGTGTACTGTGCTTGTTGGGAGAGACATCCATACCTACACCGTTACCGGATTCTTCACACCAGCCAGAAACAAAAGTTGCTTGGAGGACAAAAAGAAACCAGTTCGTGTTCTTGCAAGATGATAGAATTCTCATGAATCTTCGATACCCGAAATTATTTAGCCTGACCAGCCGTGTAATTCGTGGCACGATGGTGAGTCTCCACGATCAAACAGACACGCAGTACTTTGGCAAGATAAGATTGTCTTCGCAGTTAGGCTCTTACTTAGGCTCTTACTCTCACTACCGATTCGGGGCAGAGGATCTCATCTCGAAGGCCTGCACCCCTTTCTCTTATCGTGACAAGATGTTCTCTGATCAAATCAAACTCAACCACCTTTCCCACGTATGTGGGTCTCTTAACCAGTTTGTATCTGGAGCTTTATTGATATTTCCTAACTGGAAGTGTAACTCTTCCCGGGAAAACTGCAATGAGCTGGGTCCTTTCAACTCCTCGCTAGTGGTTGGAAGAACTAATGTAACCGGAGTGTTCGGAAGAAGTACTACTCTCCTAATAGAAGATGTGCGATGCGAGGAGCAACCCACTCAAGGCAATGTAATATCAGCTAAATTCTCTGCCGTCTTTCGAGCAATAACCGAACCTAGAGTACAGAGATCGAGCCTTGATGGAATGACACTTGCAGCAGAAGGTACTTGGACCTCAGATGGCGGTCAGCTTTGCATGGTCGGTTGCCTTGGCCCTGATGGTAAAAGATGTGATGATCGTATTTTGATGTATTTTTCGGTTTCCTTTTCCATCAGCCAGAGATATGTGATGATAGGAAGCATATCCAGCACCAATTCCGATGGAGTAGATTCGTACTATCCCTTATCTTTTGGAAGAAGATTATACACATGGGAGTTACAGTACTTGGACGCAGCTGCCAGCATCTCATACAAATACACAAAATTTGAAAAAGCATTTAACTTTCTTGAGAAGAAAGAGCCTTTTGATTTCAATGCCCTCGTAAAGAAGTCGCTTCTACGGTTCCCGAAAATGGAAGATGGGGGTTTTGAAGCTTTTACTCGTTTGGCGAATGACCTCTCCTTCAATCGTAGAATATTTTCTAACTCGTGGAGTGATGCTAGAATTTTTATGGAAATATTTACTATCGGTCAGTTTTTCCATTATCACCGGGAACCTGCATCATTTGGAGTGAAAGAACATGTGTCTGCGAAAACTGCAAGCACAGAGGGAGCATTGCTTTTGAATGTTTCCGCCACTCTTACCGTCTCTGAGTTCAATGCAAATCAATTCAGCGACATCTCAGAGCTGTTTCTAGAGGGTGTGTATAATCCTATTGATGGGAAAATGTACATGATTGCTTGCAGACATGCTCGTCCTTCATGGAATCTGTCGGACATCTTTGATCTGGAGGATGGAATGGATTGCTTGATCAACGTCAAAATAGAATACCCGCCAATGACAGCACGCTGGCTGGTGACTGAATATGTCAAGATTACAATTTTGAGCGACAGAACAGATGACGATCCGATTTACTTTAAAAAACTTGAGCTCCATACTTTTCCCATCACATACGGTATCCAACGCGAGGATATGCTTTCTCGAGAAAATGTTGAAGGGGTTCTTCAGATTTTGACATCGTCGATCACCGTAGCTTTTATATTCATCCAGTTGTTTTCTATCAGAAAAGACGCATCCACTGTCCCTTACATGTCAATCGTTATGCTCGGTGTTCTAGCACTTGGCTATAGCATTCCTCTGATAGGTGGGGCGGGGTCTCTGTTCTTCGGAAGGAAATCTAAGTCTCAGCAAACTGTTGTTAGCTTCCAGAACAATCAGTCCTCCCACTTCATAGATTACTTCGTGAAGATACTTTTCTTGGCTGCATTCCTGCTGACGCTCCGGCTTGTTCAGAAAGTATGGAAGTCTCGCAACAGGTTATCGTCTGGTGTGCCTTTAGGTTCTAAGCTAGTGCCGAATGAAAAGTGGGTATTCTTTGCCTGTTTATGCATTCACGTGGTTGGATTTTTGGTGGTGGTCAATGTCAATGGTGTCTCGAAGCTGAATAATACAACAGGAATGAATTCGGATACGGATAGAAATACAAGTTTAGCGCATCCCATTATGGACATTGATAAACGTAGATCTAGAGGGTGGGGTGTTGAGCTAGAAGAGTATGTGGGAATGGTCCAGGATTTCTTCCTCCTGCCTCAAGTCATCGGGAATTTCTTATGGCAGCTCGATGGTCAGCCTCTTAGGAAGACGTACTATATCGGGATCACCATACTTAGAATCCTTCCTCACGTTTATGATTACGCGAGACCAACTTCATATTCCGATGAACTAGCTATGCTGGAAATTGTTGAATTTGTGAACCCAGATTTGGATTTCTATAGCAAATTTGGTGACATTGCAATACCCCTCGTTGCCTCGTTGCTCGCTGCTGTTGTATTCTGTCAACAAAGGTGGAAATGCCAGAAACTATATCGGTTGTTGGGACTGGAGCGATTCAAGGTACTGTTCCTGAGGCAAAGAGCTTATGAGAGGCTACCCGCTGTGCACGAAGCGGAGCTTGTCGGCATCGATGACAATGCAGATCGAAGTCGTCTGTGAGAAGAACAGTGACACGTCTGGCGTTTTCTGTAATCAATTTAAGTGAGTTTTGCTGCTCTTTCATGATAATCTGAGAAATCATAGTATATGTTATGATTAAACGCATGTACTCTTCCTTCAAAAAAATGCATGTACTCTTAATTTACTAAATTTAGTATGAGGATCTTAGCAACCTTTAGGTTCAATAAACCTTTTTGTATTGTTGTGATTTTTCATTTTGATGCATCTGTGCATACATGCTTTTACAACATGTTGAATTAGTTTCTTGCAGCATTACCACTGACAGAGAAAATTCAATGATCAAGAGAGGTCGGGTGCATCGAGACCGTCAACGTCCATGTTACCAGTGATGGTGTTGTCCTCTTCGGCCAAGTACTCGACAAAATTCATTTTATACAACCCCTCAAACATAATTCCACATCTAATACACATGAAGTGGGAGATTATGTTACAAGTAACAGAGATTATTACTTGATGGCTTCGACCCCAAGCATTTTGATTAGTCATCAATAGGTTCAATCAGATCTAGATCTGGGACACTACACACTCTCTCGAGTTCGACCCCATTTCTAACTTGTTCTTATGAACTCACACAAGTGATGGTGGGGAAGGGATGTCTCTAGACTCTTTACTTAGAGAGTGTCTCCTTAAACAAGACAAAAGGAATGAGTAGAAGCGAGGACAAGAATATTGAGACAATCATCACTTATGATGATAGAGACGACATCGAAACGAAGACAAGAAGATGGAGACAAATCTTATGCTATGGCAGTTGAGCAATAACAGCTACTATACCTTCTATATGTGCATGAGCAAGAAGTTGTAACATGGGCTTAGGTCATCGAAGGAAAACTGGTCCTGATAACTTGTTAGGCTCGACCTCATTTGAACTCATTAACAAGCACCTAAATACTTAAACCCAAGTTGTCAAGTGGTATTTGCATACTGTTACAACCCACTCTCCCACTTTGTCAGTTTTACATGTCAGTCTATGTTATGATGTTACAACTTTCCACTTATATTCGCAAAGTCCCTGTTGCGATATGACCCATCATTGATTCCCAGTAATAGTGACGATTGCATGCTCCAGCTTTTTATCCATGGAAGGCCGTATCGATATCGATATCGTTTCGATCCGCCTGGAAATGGATATATTGGGATATATCGACGATATATCGACGATATCGGTGGAAATGTCGAAAATGGCTCAAAAAAGTCAATTTTTGCCATTTTTTTCAGAAATTAAGATCATCCAAGATATTAGAACAATAAATAACCTACAAATACACGCTTATATCATGCATATCGGTCATTTATATACCATATATCGCACATATTGATCATCATATCGAACATATCGTTGTTAATGTTAATTCCTGACCTTTAAGTAATGGAAATGGATTCCATTCATGTCCTTATAACATTAAACAACTTACATATATACACTTAGATGACACATATAGATCATTTGTGAAGACTATGATCCTTATATTGCACATATCGATCATATCGAACATATCGCTGGTACTGTTAGTTGTTGACCTATATATATTGAAAATGGAGTTCATCCAAGTTCTTAGATCACTAAATAGCTTACAAATATACTCTTAGATTATGCATATCGATCAATCTATGAATCTTATATTGCATATATCGGTCATTTTGAACATATCGATATTAATATTTGATTCTTGACTTATAGATATCTTGTTTTTGAAGAATTGACTTGTAGATATTGGAAATCGATTTCATTCAAGTCTTACAACATGAAATAACTTGTAAACAAACACCAAGTTGAAGAACACTGTATGCAGCCTCCTGTCGCACCATACCCTACCAGTACAGGCGATATTAAACAATTATGTGTTTTAATACTAGGTATAGTAGATATATGTGTTTTAATACTGGGTGTAGCTAGATAAGTAGTTGAATCAATCTTGCATGAATAATAGCATTGATATATAGAGATATCGGCGAAATATCGATGATATCGATCGATATCCTGTATTTTTTCTACTGAATCCAGCCATTTTTGACCGATATGAACCGATATGGCGATATATCGTTGATATACCTGTAAAAGGAGATACTGGGTAATATCGAAACCCCTACCCTCTCGAAACCAATATATCGACGATATATCGACGATATATCGCCGATAAGGCCTTCCATGTTTTTATCCTCTCTCTTTGTAGGGGTCGGCTTCACCACTCGGTTAGCCTTTTCCATTATCATGGGAACATGCTCTGATACGATTTGTAATGTCCCAAGTTCAGATCCCTGTATAGCTTGTTGGGATGGGTTCGATTGGATCTGTTGAAAACCACCCAAATGCTTAAGTTCAAGTAGTACTCCACTCTTGTATAACTCAGCCTGGCACTTTGTCAATTTTATATGTGACATTGTTGAGGTGTTACAAATTGTAAATCATAACCTTAAATACGGATACAAATGTAGAAACGAATACTTGTAATTCGATATGAATATTTAATAAAATATATGTAGTATCTTCCAGATAATAAATGTCTCCTAACATTGCATTCAAAAAAATATTTTTTAAAAAAATTTGAAATTAATAACTAACTAATTTAAAATTACCTAAACTACAAATACAATAAAATAAAATAGAAAATAAAGTAATCTTATAAATTAATTAACTTGTAAAACAAACAAATAAATAAATAGCATAAAGATAAATATTTTATTCCTGTATTAATTTAAAAATGATTTCAAGTGCATTATATTACATGTAATCACACACAGACTGATATGCATCTAATACAGTATACATATTTAGATTCAGTCATAGATATCTGCCAGAAAAACATGTAATCATATTTGTATGTACGTCATAAAAAATAAAAACAAATATCCGTATCTCTATCTATAAAAAATATAAATTCATTTTCCCATCCATATCCATGCATTGTTCATCAAAATTAAAATTATATTTTATATCCACTTAAAAATGATTACGATTACGGATGAATACATACATGTGTATATGAATTTCTACTATCAGTGATCGCCTTCATGAATAATTACAGCTTGACTCAATATGTTTAATGTATGAACATGTTGGAATTACTTTTGTAAGAATCAATACATATCAGATACCTTAATCAATTCTCAATTCCGTAGAACCCTATTTTTACTTGTAGGTATGAATGTAAGTTTACATGTCATTTGTAAGATTGTAAGAGCATTTGCATTGCCATTTGCTATCAAAAATCATATTATTTTCGATTACTGATGGTGAATTATTGTAAAAAATGTTGGGAACATGAACCAATATTGTCACCCCTCAAATACTGGATGAACCCCTGGGTATGGATTCGGATGTGCAATAAGATCACGATATGACGGTAATCAATCACTTCTCGTGACCATTGGAAAAGAAAATCACTAAGAAGTAGAACGTGTACAACTCTCATCGTTTCCTCATTTCTCTCTTCTCTTATCTCTCACTCTCTTTTTCTCTTGTGGTATTCCCTCTTGTTGTGGTGTGGAGGCAATGTCACCATCCCTCTCTATATATAGCTCAATTACAAACCCATAATCCTATTCCAATCGGGAATATACATTGAATACAACTCAACTACTATTATGATTGAGAGTCCAATCCCTTTTAGGATTCTCAATCCTAATATGACTCCTATTCCTAATATAAAAAGTAAAAAAGTCTCGGGTTCAGTATTCACATAGATTTAGTTAATTTAAATTTGATTAAGATTCAATTCAAATTTAAATGAATTGCGTTAGAATACAAATTTAGATTTGTTTATATAATGAACGGATCTCAATAAGGTAGGCTCACTCAGGTTTCGTTCGTTGAATATTCGATTAAATTCAATGTGTGTGTGTTTGTGTGCATGCACATACATCTACCTATGTATGTATGAACGTATGCAAGCATGCTAGATAGAACTTACGATGACTTGGTTACTATTTGTTAAAGTGGTAAACATAGGCATTCTTATATTTGTGAAGAGTTTAATCAAGTTATATAAATTAAGTTAATCTACCTAAGTTTGGTTTGTTAGCATATGTAAAAATTTGGATTTGATTTGATTCAATAAGGTGAAAATGGTGTTCAGATTTTGATTCGGCTCGATCCTAGTTCGTGAATGTTAGATTAAGTTTGAAAAAGGTTTAGTTTAGGTCAAACATTGAATAATACTTCACTATATACCCATTTTTGCATCCATTAGGGCCTCTTGATAACAAACCTTCAACAATGTACATTACATAATTTCTTTTTCATCTTATGAACATGGTTTATTATGTGACTGTTTGTGGTAAATTCCAATAATATAGAGTACTTATTTATATGTGCAATGTGTTGAGGTTTCTACATACATGTGAAGATTGATCATCTAATGGATAATCTATAATCATATCATGATTATTGGTATACATATATTGATATGGTACTAATGTATTATATTCAGCAATATTGTGATTTTAAAAGTGGATATTGATATAATAATATACATATTTGCATCTGTACCCGTCCGTTTGCATCTTTGGTATACTTCCAAGCTTTGATCCAAGCAAGGATGTTAAGTATGGGCAACATGGATGAGCGTTGAGATCAAGAGTGACCCACATGCATCACTCCACACCATCTTCAAGAAAGGGCACTCAAAAAAAGGTATGATCATTTGTTTCACTTCTTACACTCTCAAACCTAGTCTCACATCTAAAAATCACAAAGTGTGAGAGTGGGCTATAAATTCAAACTGCTCTAAATGTATACCAAATGAGCCCTAAGTGTTCACTCAAAGAAATTAAACCAATCATTGTAGTTCATAAAAGACCATAGACAACACAAATAAGGAAGTATATGAGTGTGGGGTGTTTATTAACATAGGCAAGCTCCAGAGGTCAACTCAAGGAGGCAGATCTAAACAAGCTACCGACAGACGTATGTGCACGGAATGGCATGGTTTTTTTAAGACACAGAATGGTATTGTAGAGATGGATATTTTAGCGGCTTTCGAGATATTTTTGAATTCTATATGGTTTTTAGTTTTAATTTTCTTATTTATTATTTTTTTTATTTTTTTTAATTTTTTTAATTATTCAAATTTAGAAAATATTTTTTAAAAATAATTTTGGTTTCATATTTTAAGGTTTTAACATATCAACTAAGATATCGAATACAGGTAAAATAAAGAGAATTAAACTGTTTTTGAGATCTTCATTTTTTTCTAAAAGGTATTTTTAGACATAATTTTAGGATTTTTATATTTTTTAGGTGCTTTTCAAAAATGGAAATAAAGAGAAAAGAAGTATAAGTAAAATAATTACAAAGAGATAAAACAGAGGGAAAATAGGAAATGACCTTCAAAATACTTAAGGACATTTTTAGATAGTAGAGGAAGTTAAGAGGCGCCAAATGGATTTTGTTTTGTATTTTCGAGTTTTGTGGAATTTTGGAAATCTATAAGGCGGGTTGTGTAGTAGCTATTTGAGATAGACATTTCTTTGAAATTTGACCAATTGTTGAGAACATTTGGACACAAATTAGATTTTTAACAATAAAATAAGGGGTAAAATATTTTACACCCATAACGCTAGGTAATTTCGGTAGTTACCCCAGAAACCCTCTATAATCACGAATTACACACACGATCTTGAATAACTGCTCTGTTTTACACCCATAATCTTATGTTAGTTTGGTTCATTAACTCAACCATATAAGTGAGTTAATCTAACCAATCCATGATCTAACGGGCTAAGATTAACCAAAAGTAAAAAAAGAAAAGAATTTTCAGAAGGTCGGTGAAGGGTAGTTTTCCAGGCTAGCGGGGGTCGGACTTCGGGGCTTGCAGGCGGGGGAGACTTCGTCGGGAGGGGTTCTGTTAGCGGAGGCGGTGGGGGGAGGGGAGCGATTAGGGCTGTGGGGGGGATGAGGCAGGCAACGGAGGGTGGCTTGCAGAGGTTGGTTAGGATTGGGGGCAATGAGGCTGGGGGCGTTGCAAAGGCTGTGAGGATGGGCTGGCGGTAGGGATTGGGGGGATGCTCTCGTGGGTGGACGCTGGGGATGGCTTTCGTGGTGGGTGATGGGGAGGGGTAGGGGTGCTTGTAGAGGCGGTGGGGATGGGCAATCTAGGTTGACGATGGCTTCATGGGTGGACGTTGGGGAGGGTTTCGTGGTTGTGGGGGGGGGGGGGGGGGGGGGGGGGGGGGATACAAGCTTGCTTGGCGGCAGGACTTCAAGGGAGGGGAGGAGGAGGTGCTCGGCAATGGGAAGAGTAGGTGGTCGGCAGGAGGAGGAAGGGGAGGTCAGTGGTTGGGGGGATTGCCTGGCTGGAGGAGGAAGGGGAGGAGGAGGTCCCTGGGCAGTTGGTTGCTTGGAGGAGGATGGGTAGTGATTTTTTGGTAAATAATGGAAACTTAAAGATATATAATGTAAATATTTAACGGATATCGTTATAGTTAACGAAAAATTAGATAGAAGTTAACATGGGTTATGATTGTAAGAGTTAAGTATTATTCAAGATCCTGAGTGTAATTCATGATTGTAGAGGATTTCTAGGGTAATTACGAAATTACTCAGAGTTATAGGCGTAAATACCCCTTAAAACAAAGGCAAGCAATGTTCTTATAATTTTTTTTTATTTTTAGAAAATATTGAACAGTAATACTTTGCCAAACAAAAATTACGGTGATAAGTACATAGCGATGAAAACGAATAAGGATATGTTCGTTTATTATTCGCCTTTATATTCATTTTATATAGATTTTGGTATTTGTATCTATATCCCTTTTAAAATAAATACGAATATAGATCACTTTAACATTCGTAAGTACTCTAATTCATATCGGTTTATTCCCTATATCCATTTTGACGTATAAATAGTTGTAAGTTTATTTATAATTGTGTGTAAAAAGGTTTTATACTTTCATTCAACATTGTTGATATAATTATTACAAATTAATATATTTACTATATTTATTTATGTGCAAATCATCATAAATATTTTTTTAAAAAAAATAACTTATTAAGTTTTTCAGTTATTATTCGCATCTGATTCGTATTTGTTTTCAAGGATATGGTAACACAATTCTCACATTCGTCATATTCATATTCACATTCATATTCCGCATTAAGATGAATAAAGATATGAATATACATACATTTGTATCCGTATTCGACCGTTTTAATCCCTATAAGTACATATACATGGGAATATGTGGTTAAAAGGAATGAGTAAGATGCTACTTGTTGTTGCAAACCACCAAAAGGAGGGTCTAGACACCTCTCTTAGGGTGGCTTGTCTCTATGGTGCTTCAGGTCTCGGCCTCGACCTTGTGTCATGCAAGGAGAGGTTACTGAAGCTCGGTCGAAGTAAAGGTGTCAAAAGAGGAGATAGAGACTCCGACGACGACTTGTGAGTGATTTTATGGGCACCACAGTTAATGATTGTCGAATGAGCTTCCTAGGTCTGAGGAGTAGTAGTATGTGAGAATAAACTCGGGCCAAAGGTGCCTAGGTCATTGTATGCAGGGTTGTTGTTCACAACCCAAGTTGAAGACAAGATCCCAAAAAGAGGGCAAAACTTGACGGGCTGCTAAAAATTCAAATTTTCCAAATATAATGTAAAATATCTTGTAATATTAGATGGTTGTAAATCAAAAAGTGTAAAATATAAAGTTTATTTAAAAATTTGCGATCTAAACCTTTTTATAAGGTCATTTTTTTGCAAAATCTACTTAATTTAGAATTATAGGATTTTAGATGTTTATTTGTTAGGCATTATATACTGGATTTTGGAATTTTAATTTTATTTTTATTTTCTAGTTATTACTATATATCTTAAATTATTTTAATATCTTTGTACACTATTTACTGTTTTTCTATACACACAGTGTGTATATTGACCGCTTTGTTTTATCATATATACAGTCAATATATACACACATATATAAATATGTGTGTTTGTGTGTACTGAAAGTAGTATACAAATTAAAATAATAAAATATTTAAATGGTACCATTCAATTTTAAGGCCGAAGAGATCTTAAAAGAAAAGAAATATATATCTCATAGTCAAAAGGGATTTCTTATTGCCTCTAAAGAAAATGAGGTTCTCTGTGAAATACGATGGATAAGGGGTAGGGATGACAACGGTTGGTCATATCCTTAACATACGATGTGAATATGAATATTGACGGTTATGAAAAATGTGTTATCATATCTTTAAAATGAATACATATATAAAATAAATACGAATCGAATATGAATTATAACAGAAATATTTAACAGACTAACTTAAATAGGCATGTTTAGGATGATTTTCACACAAAATAGATATACCAAAAGAAATTCATTTCATGAAAATTATATCAAAAATGGTGAATGCATTCACAAAATTTCATTGCACACATAAATAAAGCTATGACCATAATTATGTACGATATAAACATACGAGTGCGAATATTAATAATTAGTGAATGTCAAAGTGATATCCATAGCAACATCCACTTTAAAATAAATACGAATATGAATGTTGAAATACGAACAAAACGAATATAGTAGCAGATTGGATATGAATATTTATTTGTTTTCATCCCTAGCAAGAGGTCATAGGCAGAAAGAGATCCCCTTGTCGTAGCTCACGCGCCTCGTGGGATCAAAAATAGTAGGAAATTTGATTCGGGTGACCCTTGCAACTGCAGTTTGGAGGATTTTTTTTAACAGTAGGCCCTGTGATTTTGGGGCTTAGAGCGTCCTCTTTGGGATTTGAACACGGATTCTTTAAGGTGTAGGTACACCGCACTACCATGATCCCACTCTCGGGTTCTGATTTGAAGGATTTGGCAAGAAATAAACTCCTGAAGGGTTCGAGATTGCCCTAGCGCTGCCTCAAGGGTCGTCACTCTCATTGTTCGTGACGCCGATGTTCTTTCGTGATGTTCATTCACACAATTGAACCTTAATCTTGTAATTTTGGCTGTTGATATTGTTGTTAATATGCTCCTATGATATCTCCTGTTAAATGCGTGAGCAGGCTTTGTTTTTTCCCTCCCTTAACGGAGAAATATATTGATATACTTACGAACCAAAAAGTTTGCATAAAGATTATGTAGTTGTCCTTTTGTGAATGGATGTGTTTCCAATTATATCCAACTACCAGACTAGAATATGGCATGCAAGGAATATCTATGTATGAGCTTCGGAAGTACAAGATCAAGATTATTTTTACACGTCAAAATCAGCAACATGGTTAGATGGCTTTACATTATATCTTTCTACGTTATTACTGAAGATATTTTACGTATTATCAAGATTGTTTTCAAAACAAATTAAGTATGGAGAAGTTGAACAAGTATTTTTTCACGTGTCAAGAAAATATTCGCGTGCAAGTTTGAACAAATTCGTAACAATCATGTTCATGCATGATGTGTTATGGTGTAAATAACATGAATAAGTAGAAGTGCTGAACAACTTAGGATAGCTAAAACCAGTCAAGTAGTTTGCATATGATATAGAAAACGGCAACCTATAGTGCTACATTTCATCATAAGCTTCACAGTATGGAAAAAGGAAAAGCAAAATATCAAGAAGAGCCCGATCTTCCTAAAGTTAGGGAAAGATCGATCTCGTCGGTTGTATCACGGTCTATCTTGCCCGTGATGGTGCCATCATCTTCAACTATTGTAACCAACAGATCTGCAGAGTGCGATCAAAATGTCCATTTTGATTTGCATGCTTGGGGAGGGTAAATCCACCTTGCCTCTTGAGGCACAAGAATACTTTTGCCGCCATGGAGCGTCGGTGTTGCTCGCGCAAACGGCTGTTTTCCCGTTCTTGATCTGAGGGCCTCCTCAAGGAGGTCGTGATGACACCACCACGGCCTCGTCGGTGGACCTGCCAGGGGCCCCTCGTGCTCTTGATGCATCCATGTCTAAGCGAGCTCGATCCGACCTCTTTCATCTCCCTACCTAACGCTCACACTAGATGAACATCAAATAGCTGTGGAGGGGGTGGGGAGTATGCATGGAAATAGAACGGTTACCTCTATTTATAAGAATTTTCCCCTATAAAAGACAAGATATATAAAAAAGAGAGAACTAAGAGAGGAATAGAGAGACAATGAGAAAAAGACGAATGGAAGAGGAACCCTAATCATCAACAGAGAGGACAAAAGCTAAGATTCATTTGACAGTTATACAGACCGTCTAACTGTTGCAACTTCTATTCTCGACGATCAACTCTTATATATATCCTGATATCCCATAACAAAAAGATGTCCCTCAAATCAATATTAACAAAAATAATATGGTGATTAACAACGCTGCCATTCAAAGGAATATAATATAGACCTCATAATTAGCACTTCCTCATTTGAATCCATTTAACTGGCACGGTGGTTAACCATGTGGACTTTGGATCCTTTAGGGATAAGGATTCAGATCATAGATATTACCTGTTCTGAGGAAAAACCCCATCACAAGATGACAAAATCCAAGGAATATGTCATCAAGAAAGCAACAAATTGTTGTCACATGACCTTATTTATGTTCTTTTGTGTTTTGATGTTTATGGATTCGATAGATTTGGATTGGGTTGAACAGTGTATTTTTCCACCCAAAAGATTATAAAGTTAAAACATGCTAACTGCGACTAAATAGGATAGAACCGAATCCACATTAAAAAAAATTAACATTTGCATACAAACATATTCATATATCCATCTTGATGGCAAACAATATAATGAAAATTTATTTGTAATTATATGTAATGAGAGCATGAGAGTAATGATTCTGTACCACTAGATTATGTTATCTCTCTCCTCATTGATTGCAAGAGGAGAGAGAAAAGCAGAATCCAGTGGTAACAGATTCATTGCTCTTAGGGCCCGTTTGGTATACAGGAATAGAGGGGAGAATGGAATCAACATTCCTTGGTTGATTCCGTTCATGTGTTTGTTAGATCATAATAAGGTAGGAATAACGATTACAAAGGAAGCTTGATTCTCCCTATCATGGGAATTGCCATTCCTAGGTACTCCTAGGAATTGAGATTTCATTCCTTTACAAATGTTAATGGATACATCTTCTTCAGTATTTTTTATTTAATATATCATTGTTACAAATATATCGTTATCGACATGGATTTATTTTCCTTTTTTGGATATTTTCTAAGAACACCAACATGGATATAGTTTTTTTTTTTAACATGGATATATGGACACTGACATGGATACAAATATATGTATGCAAAAGGTCGGATAAGTTACAAATATATGTGTATACTGACATGGATATGGGATTTTTTTTGCAAATATCTATATATATACGATTTAATTTTTTTGGATATGGATACAAATATGTTTACAAGATATTCCAACGGATACGAATATATATATATATATAATATCTATTATATGGATAAATATATCAGATATGATTTTTTTGTGGATACTGATACAAACATGAATATGTGATTTTTTATTTTTTCCCAGAATCGATGTCATGCTCTCACAATTTTTTTCTCACAGGATCAACCCTATGTGTTCCAATCCCAAAAAAACATGAGCTTATCAAGTGCTTTATGTTGGTCAAAGATTTATAATCAGGAGTAGAGAGAGACATCAGAGACTCGAACAGAGAGTTAGCTGCAAAGTAGACAGATGGAAACAGCAGCCAAAAGTGACCACATATATTAACATATACCTGACATCCTTGCTCTCAACAATTCCATCTCCACATCTGTTAAGTGACAGGTACCAAGAGATATGCTAAGTTCCGTATTCCATCATGCATTCCATATGATTCCATAACCAGTAGGTTCCGCAATTCTGCTGATCCCAAACTATATCGACTGTGTTGCCAATGTACTATTTAAGATTTCAATATAGAAGTCCTGTGCAGGCGCTTCCAGGACTGCAAACACACATGTCAGAGGAAGTATGTGTCCAGTGAAAGGAAAATTTTACAAGGACATTTTAGAGAAAACAGACAAAAAAGACACGACAAAAATTATATTCCATTCAAGCTGGGATGGAGAGCAGCAACCGCATGCTCATACCTCCAGAGTACAACCATTAATTAAGTTACTTGCGTACATAAAAGGGCAGGCAACATACATTCTGCAATTTAATCAAGGAACACAACAAGGGGTGCATAATGTGGCTGGATGGATGACTTCATATATTTGCTCATGCTTTTGACGGCCACGTAGCCTGGGCCGACATGATTATTCCGACTATAACTCCAAACAACCCTAGTGCACTTCGAAGATTTCAATCACCAGAATCTTCACGAATAAAGATGAGTTTTGTGCATCGGACAGGGGCGCAGCTGCTTCCGATGAA